>OY728158.1:857333309-858583309 GCA_963277665.1 Viscum album
ACATCCGAGGCATGAATTGTGAAATGGTCGGCCAGACGGCACCTCAATCGGAGGTGCCGTGTGACCGCGGCGGCCGGAAACGCGTTTCCGGCGCCATTAAACACCAAAACGGCGTGCGGCGGTCCCATTCGGAGCAAACGTGCTCCGAACGACCTGAAACCGCACGGGAACGATAGAAATATTATTCCTGAGATGTAGGAGGAGGCCGCACGTCCATCGGACGTGCGGTGCGCGCGGCACGTCCGATTGTGTCCTTTTCAGCAGCGCGGCGCGCGCTGAAATGGCGCGTTGGGGGGTCAAAACCACCCGAACGACCTCCCAATGCCACGAAACCATACGACAACATCCGGGGCGTGAATTGTGAAATGGTCGGCCAGACGGCACCTCATTCGGAGGTGCTGTGTGACCGCGGCGGCCGGAAACGCGTTTCCGGCGCCATTAAACACCAAAACGGCGTGCGGCGGTCCAATTCAGAGAAAACGTGCTCCGAACGACCTGAAACCGCACGGGAACGATAGAAATATTATTCCTGAGATGTAGGAGGAGGCTGCACGTCCATCGGACGTGCGGTGCGTGCGGCACGTCCGATTGTGTCCTTTTCAGCAGCGCGGCGCGCGCTGAAATGGCGCGTTGGGGGGTCAAAACCATCCGAACGACTTCCGAATGCCACGAAACCTTACGAAAACATCCGGGGCGTGAATTGTGAAATGTTCGGCCAGACGACACCTCATTCGGAGGTGCCGTGTGACCGCGGCGGCCGGAAACGCGTTTCAGGCGCCATTAAGCACCAAAACGGCGTGCGGCGGTCTCATTCGGAGCAAACGTGCTCCTAACGACCTAAAACCGCACGGGAACGATAGTAATATTATTCCTGAGATGCAGGAGGAGGCCGCACGTCCATCGGACGTGCGGTGCGCGCGGCACATCCCATTGTGTCCTTTTCCGCAGCGCGACGCGCACTGAAATGGCGCGTTGGGGGGTCAAAACCACCCGAACGACCTCCGAATGCCACGAAACTGTACGACAACATCCGGGGCGTGAAATGTGAAATGGTCGGCTAGACAGAACCTCATTCAGAGGTGCCGTGTGATCGCGGCGGCCGGAAACGCGTTTCCGGCGCCATTAAACACCAAAACGGCGTGCGGCGGTCCCATTCGGAGCAAACGTGCTCCGAACGACCTGAAACCGCACGGGAACGATAGAAATATTATTCCTGAGATGCAGGAGGAGGCCGCACGTCCATCGGACGTGCGGTGCGTGCGGCACGTCCGATTGTGTCCTTTTCAGCAGCGCGTCGCGCGCTGAAATGGCGCGTTGGGAGGTCAAAACCACCCGAACGACCTCCGAATGCCACGAAACCGTACGACAACATCCAGGGCGTGAATTGTGAAATGGTCGGCCAGAAGGAACCTCATTCGGAGGTGCCGTGTGACCGCGGTGGCCAGAAACGCGTTTCCGGCACCATAAAACACCAAAACAGCGTGCGACGGTCCCATTCGGAGCAAATGTGCTCCGAACGACCTGAAACCGCACGGGAACGATAGAAATATTATTCATGAGATGCATAAGGAGGCCTCACATCCATCGGACGTGCGGTGCGCGCGGCATGTCCGATTGGGTCCTTTTCAGCAGCGCGACGCGCGCTGAAATGACGCGTTGGGGGGTCAAAACCACCCGAACGACCTCCGAATGCCACGAAACCGTACGACAACATCCAGGGCGTGAATTGTGAAATGGTCGGCCAGACGGCACCGCATTCGGAGGTGTCGTGTGACCGCGGCGGCCGGAAACGCGTTTCCGACGCCATTAAACACCAAAACGGCGTGCGGTGGTCCCCTTCGGAGAAAATGTGCTCCGAACGACCTGAAATCGCACGGGAACGATAGAAATATTATTTCTGAGATGCAGGAGGAGGCCGCACGTCCATCGGACGTGCGGTGCGCGCGGCACGTCCGATTGTGTCCTTTTCAGCAGCGCGGCGCGCGCTGAAATAGCGCGTTGGGGGGTCAAAACCACCCGAACGACCTCCGAATGCCACGAAACCGTATGACAACATCCGGGGTATGAATTGTGAAATGGTTGGCCAGACGGCACCTCATTCGGAGGTGCCGTGTAACCGCGGCGGCCGAAAACGCGTTTCCGGCGCCATTAAACACCAAAACGGCGTGCGACGGTCCCATTTGGAGCAAACGTGCTCCAAACGACCTGAAACCACACGGGAACTATCGAAATATTATTC
Source organism: Viscum album (assembly GCA_963277665.1). Taxonomy (NCBI): domain Eukaryota; kingdom Viridiplantae; phylum Streptophyta; class Magnoliopsida; order Santalales; family Viscaceae; genus Viscum; species Viscum album. The sequence goes on from OY728158.1 coordinate 857,335,549, forward strand.
CTGAGATGCAAGAGGAGGCCGCACGTCCATCGGACGTGCGGTGCGCGCGACACGTCCGATTGTGTCCTTTTCAGCAGCGCGGCGCGCGCTGAAATGGCGCGTTGGGGGGTCAAAACCACCCGAACGACCTCCGAATGCCACGAAACCGTACGAAAACATCCGGGGAATGAATTGTGAAATGGTCGGCCAGACGGCACCTCATTCGGAGGTGCCGTGTGACCGCGGCAGCCGAAAACGCGTTTCCGGCGCCATTAAACACCAAAACGGTGTGCGGCGGTCCCATTCGGAGAAAACGTGCTCCGAAAGACCTGAAACCACACGGGAACGATAGAAATATTATTCCTGAGATGCAGGAGGAGGCCGCACGTCCATCGGATGTGTGGTGCGCGCGACACGTCCGATTGTGTCCTTTTAAGCAGCGCGGCGCGCGCTGAAATGGCGCGTTGGGGGGTCAAAACCACCCGAACGACCTCCGAATGGCACGAAACCGTACGACAACATCCGGGGCGTAAATTGTGAAATGGTCGGCCAGACGGCACCTCATTCGGAGGTGCCGTGTGACCGCGGCGGCCGGAAACGCGTTTCCGGCGCCATAAAACACCAAAACGGCGTGCGGCGGTCCCATTCGGAGGAAACGTGCTACGAACGACCTGAAACCGCACGTGATCGATAGAAATATTATTCCTGAGATGTAGGAGGAGGCCGCACGTCCATCGGGCGTGCGGTGCGCGCGACACGTCCGATTGTGTCCTTTTCAGCAGCGCGGCGCGCGCTGAAATGGCGCGTTGGGGGGTCAAAACCACCCAAACAACCTCTGAATGCCACGAAACTGTACGACAACATCCGGGGCGTGAATTGTGAAATGGTCGGCTAGACGGCACCTCATTCAGAGGTGCCGTGTGACCGCGGCGGCCAGAAACGCGTTTCCGACGCCATTAAACACCAAAACGGCGTGCGGCGGTCCAATTCAGAGCAAACGTGCTCCGAACGACCTGAAACCGCACGCGAACGATAGAAATATTATTCCTAAGATGCAGGAGGAGGCTGCACGTCCATCGGACGTGCGGTGCGCGCGGCACGTCCGATTGTGTCCTTTTCAGCAGCGCGACGCGCGCTGAAATGGCGCGTTGGGGGGTCAAAACCACATGAACGACCTCCGAATGCCACGAAACAATACGACAACATCCGGGGCGTGAATTGTGAAATGGTCGGCCAGACGGCACCTCATTCGGAGGTGCCGTTTGACCGCGGCGGCCGGAAACGCGTTTCCGGCACCCTAAAACACCAAAACGGTGTGCAGCGGTCCCATTCAGAGCAAACGTGCTCCGAACGACCTGAAACCGCACGGTAACGATAGAAATATTATTCCTGAGATACAGGAGGAGCCCGCACGTCTATCGGACGTGCGGTGCGCGCGGCACGTCCGATTGTGTCCTTTTTAGCAGCGCGGCGCGCGCTGAAATGACGCGTTGGGGGGTCAAAACCACCCGAACGACCTTCGAATGCCAAGAAACCGTACGACAACATCTGTGGCGTGAATTGTGAAATGGTCGGCCAGACGGCACCTCATTCGGAGGTTCCGTGTGACCGCGGCAGCAGGAAACGCGTTTCCGGCGCCATAAAACACCAAAACGGCGTGCGGCGGTCCCATTCGGAGCAAACATGCTCCGAACGATCTGAAACCGCACGAGAACGATAGAAATATTAATCCTGAGATGCAGAAGGAGGCCGCACGTCCATCGGACGTGCGGTGCGCGCGACACGTCCGATTGTGTCCTTTTCAGCAGCGCGACGCGCGCTGAAATGGCGCGTTGGGGGGTCAAAACCACACGAACGACCTCCGAATGCCACGAAACCGTACGAAAACATCTGGGGTGTGAATTGTGAAATGGTCGGCCAGACGGCACCTCATTCGGAGGTGCCGTGTGACCGCGGAGGCCGGAAACGCGTTTCCAGCACCATTAAACACTAAAACGGCGTGCGGCGGTCCAATTCGGAGCAAACGTGCTCCGAACGACCTGAAACCGCACGAGAACGATAGAAATATTATTCCTGAGATGCAGAAGGAGGCCGAACGTCCATCAGACATGCGGTGCGCGTGGCACGTCCGATTGTGTCCTTTTCAGCAGCGCGGCGCTCGCTGAAATGGCGCGTTGGGGGGTCAAAACCACCCGAACGACCTCCGAATGCCACGAAACCGTACGACAACATCCGGGGCGTGAATTGTGAAATGGTCGGCTAGACGACACCTCATTCGGAGGTGTCTTTTGACCGCGGCGGCCGGAAACGCGTTTCCGGCGCCCTAAAACACCAAAACGGCGTGCGGCGGTCCAATTCGGAGCAAACGTGCTCCGAAAGACCTGAAATGAGATTATTTCGTGAATCGAAGTTTTTAAATTAGTATAGCTCAATGATTTGATATTATATATATATTAAATATATATTAAAACATTTAAAATATATTATATATATATATATATTTAAAATATTGTATTTAATAGTATATATATGAATATTTATATATATATATATATATATATATATATATTCAATTCAATAAAAAAAATTTAAATTTTTTTTTTAGAATAGCGACCGCCTATGGCGGTCGCTATAGGGTGCTCGGCAGGGGGCTTTAGCGACCGCCAAGCGGTCGCTGAAGGCCGATCTGCCGGCCTTCTATAGCGACCGCCATTGGCGGTCGCTAAAAGCCTCTAGCAACGAGTCAACAGCGACCGCTAAAGGCCTTTAGCGACCGCCAATGGCGGTCGCTAATGGCCTTATTTTCAGTAGTGTGGGATGACATGAAAAGAGATGTTGCTGAATATATCTCTCGATGCTTGGTTTTTCAACAAGTTAAAGCAGAGAGACATATGTATAAGGGGATGATACAACCATTACCCATACCCGAATGGAAATTGGAAAACATCATTATGGACTTTGTCACAGGACTTCCTAAAACATCCAAAGGCAATAATGCTATCTCGGTCATAGTTTATCATCTTACAAAGTCTGCACACTTAATTGATATTAGAGAGGATTTCTCTCTGGATCAGCTTGCCAGGATATATGTAAAGGAAGTGGTAAGATTGCATGGAGTACCACTTTCTATTATATCTGATTGGGATCCAAGGTTTACCTCAATGTTCTGGCGAAGTCTTCAACATACACTGGATACAGAGTTGAGTTTCAACACTGCTTATCATCCTCAGACAGACGATCAGTCTGAGAGGACAATTCAAACTCTAGAAGATATGTTGAGAGCATGATCTATAGATTTAAAATGTGGTTGGGATCAACACATACCTTTGGTGGAATTTTATTATAATAATAGCTTTCACTCCAGTATTTAGTTGGCTCCTTATGAAGCTCTCTATGGAAAGAAATTCAGAACTCTAACTTTCTGGGATGAAGTTGGGGAAAGAAAGCTATTAAGACCTGATATTGTTGATGAGATGGCAGAAAATGTCCGATCTATTCAACAACACATAAGAGCAGCTCAGAGTCGACAAAAAAGTTATGCCGACAACCGACAAAAAGACTTAGAGTTTGAAGTGGGTGATAAAATGTTCTTACGAATATCTCCTTGGAAGAGAGTAATGAGATTGGGAAAGAAGGGAATGTTGAGCCCTTGGTATATCGGTCCTTTCGAAATACTAGATCGTGTTGGGAAGGTAGCTTACCGATTGGCGCTTCCACTGAATCTCTCTCAACTTTATGATATTTTCTATGTATCTATCCTGAGAAAGTACATACCTGATCCTTCACATGTACTCAGCTCAGAAGTTGTACCGCTGGAACAATATCTTTCTTATGAAGAACAACCGATAGAGATTCTCGATCGTAGTGAAAGAGTCCTATGGAACAAGACCACTCGCTTGGTGAAAGTTTTATGGAGGAACCACCAATTAGAAGAAGCTATATGGGAGGTTGAGGATATGATGAGGGAGAGGTATCCTTATCTGTTTGTTACAAGTGACGAATTTCGAGGGCGGAATTCATTTTAAGGGGGGTAGAATGTAACAACCGAGAATTTTATAAGAATTTTTTTTTATTTTATATAAATCATCAAAGGAATCTTTCACTACAAACAACACTAGTATGACTTTCTTTACACGCAATTGCGACCTTCCTTGACAACTTGTGTCGTACGCAATACCGAGTTTCACTAATCAATTATATGTTATTAAAATATTATTAAAATAGCCGTTATGAATAGTAATAACCACTTTTTGAAATTTTGTAAATTTTATATTTCAAAATGGACTTATTTTTTGGAATCGGAATATCCAAATTAGCCTAGGGTAAAATTTTGTTTTTTTTCTGGAAACATTCAATTTTTGATGAATAGTGAAAACACTAGGTTACTATTTAAAAACCAGCTTTCTATAATTATTTATTTTATTTAAATTTATTTTAGGTAAAAATTGATACATAATACCTATATAAGTTCAATATAATTCATTGGAGTAATTTTATAATAATTTTAGATATATAAAAAGTTTATTGAACTTTTCACCGTCTTTTATCCACCTCCTAAGAGAATTTGCAAATTTACATAAAACATAATTTTACCGCTTTTGTGAGTGGAATTTCAAAAATCCGAGAGACACGGTTGATGTCAATAAGTAAAATGTGGTTCAATGAGATGAAAATAATTTTTGGTGAATAGTAACTTTTTAATTTTATTTACCACGATTAAAAGTAAATAGGGTAATTAAGGGTAAAAATGATATTATTATTACCTTAACACATGTCCTAATTCTATTGGATAAGTGTAGTTCGACCAAAAACAACCTTAGGAATAAAATATGACCATTTAGGCCCACTTGGATTAGATTAGGACATTTATTATTAATTTATTTAATGAAGGGTTAAAATAGTTAAAATCAATGTTTAATAAGTAAATAATTTTTAATATAGGGTTATACATAAGATAAATTTGACTATAAATATTCCTTAGAAAGCTAAACAGATTTCCTACATAATTGTATTTTATTTGTAATTTTTAAACATTAAATAAGTTAATTTATTTATTACACAATGATGATACAATAATTATCTTATTAATGAAGTATTGACATAATTGATGTTATAAATACCCAAATAAATGTAATTTCATACTTTTTATGAATTACAATAATTTTATATGTTAATATGACATGTCAGTATTGATTTAATTAACTTTTTTTGAACTAAGATTTCTGTTATGATTTTTAAAAAAATTAATTACCAAATAGTTTCAAAATTGACATAAAATAGTTTTTAAAAAAAATATTAGATTATTAATTGTAATTTTATTCTTAAAAATATAAGGTTCATCCAAATGACTTAGATAGGGTTATATATATTTATAATAAACAACTTGGGGTTCGTTTGTCTTGTTATAGTATTTTTATTAACCTTATAGTGTAAGAACACAAAAAGACACGGTAAAAGTAAAATTATCTAAATTAAAGTAAAATCAAAATGATAAGGTTAAACTAGTAAAGTAAACATGTAAAAATTCTATTGGATGAGTTGATTTTGACCCATCCCCACCTTAGCTTCGAAATAAATCAATTTGGAGCTATTTAAAACTGAATATGGTTGTATAATAAAATAATATTTTTTGTTTTTCCAAAGGTGCCCCTCTCCTCCCTTTAAAAGGGCACCTCCTCCCTCTCTTCGTCACACTAATTTGATCCTTCAAGCTTGGCCAAACCCTGCCAATTTATCCTCTCTAATTCCCTAGAAACATCATATAGGTCTTAGTATTCTTCAAATACCAATTTTAGTGCCCTAATAGGAGGTTTCAAAGAAGCGCTTCAAAGAAGAGGTAATGTCTGTTACCGATTCTTTCAACATTACTTCTTCTTCCACTTCTTATTCATTAGTTGTTTCATTATGAATTAATAAAATCAGTATCACGCATATAATGATATGTTATTATATGTATTAAACAACCCTATTTCACCATCTATCCATCCTACAGAAAATGAAATCACCGCGCGTGCGTACGTACGGAATACCGTCTCCACGCCGTGGTGTAATCTATTTTCCACCACCACCATACTTGGATGGGTATAATGGTGTAAAGAATGAATATATATGATTATTGTAAAGTGATATTGATTCTTAAATAGTATACATACACTCCAATAAAATTCCACGATCATGGGAACGATATCATCCCTCGTGCGTACGTACGAAATACCGTCTCCACGATGTGATGCGACTCGTTCTACATGATTTTAATTGCATAATGATTACATAAATTAATTGCGTGAATAAATATGATATATATTACACTAATAAAATTCTGGAAATGCGTTATCTATTACCTAAAAAGAATAAAAAGAATTTATTCGACAAAACATGCATAAGAACAAAAAGTAATAAACACCCGAATAACAAGTAGCAATGAAATATTAATTATAATAAGCTAAGAATATGACCATATATGATATCATAACAATGATTATGATTCTGTAATAAGTCAATGATATTATTTAAATCATTATACAGCAGGTTCAGACACTTACAAAGCAAATTGGACCTAAGGTATGAGAAATATCACAATCTCATTTTTATCAGAGATTGTTTATACTTTGGTATTTACTGGGGTGTATTTTATCATCCACATCCATGTTTCCTCAATAAGTAATATTATTTCCATCCACCTACAATTTTTTAAATTCTATTTTACCCTTCAGTTAGTTTTTAGTAAAAGATATGAAATGAATCTTTTGTCATTTTTCCTACGAGGTAATTTTTGACTTTTCTGACAAAAGTACGAGAAGATTGTTTTTTAAATTATACGGCATGAATGGATTTTTAAAACATTATTTCCAAGAAGCTTCCTTTACAGGTTTTCAAGTTTATTTTTAGTCTAATTCTTTTAGTTTGGAATTTTATGACATGTTAAGAAAGGAAAAGTGTTTTTGAAGTAGAAAGGATATTTTCCTCAAGAATGGAGTTCAAGTGTTTTATCAAAATTATTTTCCATCTAAGATAATATAGGGTTCTGTTTCTATCCCTATTATTACATGGATTTGATTATGTTGTGATGGAAATATTTTTATGAATTCCTTTATCCTATATTAATTTTTTTATGATGTCATGATGATGTTTGAGATTCCCATTTTTATTACATGGGTTATCCAATGATGTATGATTTATGATTTTGTGGAACCCATAAGAATGGTATCATTATGAGATGGGTGGGACCTATATCTCCCTCCAATGCATTGGGAAAATATTTTATATCTCATGAGATAGACATGGCTGGAATGGTAGGTTATACCGGTTCAGTGAAACAAGACTGAAACGAGGAGTGAACTCGGTTCAGAAAGGGACTTTGTCCACTAAGATAGTATTGGCAATGAGTCTTGACTAATAAGAAATGATTCTATATGATTATGTGTGTATTCCACAAATCATCATGTTTTATGTTATGATTATTGTGATTACATTTCACTACCATGATTTATCCCATGTTATGAAATTATGATTTCTTTTGCAGGGTAAGATTTCCAAAATGTAATGTTCTTATGAATATGATGTGATTGATATTTCTTTTGATTACCCTTACTGAGAATTTGATCTCACCCTTTTGTATGTTTTCTTTCCCCAGGTCAGGAAGAAGGTTATTAAGTAAGATATTCCATAAGGGAATATAGATATGATGAAATAAATGGGAGACAGTGTAGACACTTTATGAACTAGTTGTTTATGTTTCCCAGTTTCTAAAGACACTATACCTATACGGTCCTTTCATGGTTTTGTTATATGTTGTAATAATTGTAATTCAATATTTACGTACTAAATTTTTTTGTAAAGTATGGGTCGTTATACAATGCGTTGGATCATTATAAGGGTGCACCCTTCTTAATCATTTCATTTTTTTGCATAAGTGCACCATATAGATCATACAACATGGATTCATTAAACAACATAATTTATTCCATGATAAAAGAATGTGTAATTAATACATGAAACTATATAATCAATAATTAAATGTGCATAAAGGTGAATACCCTTTACAGATAAATGGGAATAGTATTCACTACACAATGACTTTGTGTTGGAAAATCATGGTGCAATTTCGGCAACCTAATGGCATGACATAGGAATTCATAAAAAATAATTGATGAGAGATAAATGGGTATTTCATCATATTTACATTAAATATATAGTAATGGATTAATATAGATACATGTCCCAATATATGTAATTAAATTTAGATTCATAATATAAAGGAATTGATTAAATGCAAATGAGGAGAGAGAAATACCTTACGGAATTTCAGCATAGTAATATGTGTACATGAGAGAAATTAATGAGAGATAAAGGGATATCTCATCATTAAAACATAAGGAGGGAATTATGGGGGAGGTGAAAAATGATAATATACATTTTTAATTGAAAATAAAAGGCCATAACAACATAATGATATTTGGAGAAAAATGAGAAAGGAAGAAATCCCTTACTTGGAAGTATGACCCCAAAGGCTTGGGAGAGGTTTGAGAGTAGATTCTTGGGAGTTTGGGGAGACTTTGGAGGATTGTAGAGATAGGAGAAAATATTTTGGAAGATTTCCAATGGTTTGTACTGAAGTGGATGTGGGGGCTTGGGTGGAAAAGGGAGGTAATTGTTTATTATTTAGGTTTTGGACACTACACATTAAACTAATCAAATGCACAAAACATGTCATGGATATTTCCCATGGGTTTTTTCAAAGGCGAGTGGAAAAAATTATTTTAAATTTCTGATGGACACACTTATTAAAATATTAGTCTTGATTATGTGGAGGTGAATCACACTCTCAAGGAAATCATTTTGAAAGTTAAAATGTTTTATAAGTCTTGGAGGTCCACTAAGACACCATAAAATTAATCAAACAAATATAAAATCACATTATTTTAATGATAAAACATATATAGGCAGAACATATCATTTATTTAAATTTATTACATCACTATTGGGTCACTATGATATCATAAAAAACATTATATATTTAAATGATATTTAATTTTTACCCAAAAATTCGACTGTCTCAGAAATTTATGAAAAATTCACCATTGGATAATTTCTACATTGTGATTCAAAAAATACTATTCATTCTATCTAAATATTTTTTTAAATATTTAAATTTTTACTTTTAAAATAAGAACTAGCATTTATCGAAAATTCATGGGTCTTGACAAAAACGACTTTCAAAAAATAATAAAAATTAAAATTGTATTCATAAAAATTATAGGATAATTTATATTTAATAAAAATAAATTTAGTAATAATATTTTATTAAAATATTATTTAATTTAAAAATCCATTAATTCAACAACATATATTTCATAATTTAATATTAACTAAAAATACTATTTCTGTAATAAAAACCATTTACAAAGTAACAATAATAAAATGAATAAATATTATTTATTATATAAAAAAATAATACACATAATAATAGTGATAAGGTCTTGTTAAATAACCCCTTATAACACCCTTAGAAGAGCTAAGGGTAAGGTGTAAAGTGGTGACAAACTCTTGGGGTGGATCAGATATCATTGCTCGAGTGGTAATCTCAATCAAATTCATCCTATACCGTAGGTAGTTCCATTCAAGATTAACATGTTGAAGCTTAGCTTGGGAATGGTCAAGAGCAAAGCCCAGGGACACGAACTCCTTTTCGAGCTCTGACAAATGGGTTTTTATGGATAAATTCTACTTGATGAGGCCATTTTTTCATTTTTCTGAGTAAATTGGATTTGTTAAATCCCTATATTTATACTAATAATGTGATCACTATTCAATGACTATATCAGTAATGGTAAAAGTTCACAATAGTATTTTAAAATCCAAAAACATAAAACCAAGTATTTTCATATTTTATATAACCATTTTACATAATAAAACATTTAATTAGATTAAGAGGAATCTTCATTAATAAAAGTTTAGGTCGTTACACACATTGATGATCTTCCCTCTCTCCTGATCTCTCACCAAGAGTTCTCACATGCTTCTTAAGTGTTGGATCTCTTTTTGGTGGTTCATCTCATCAAGTTGCATCCTTCGGTTTATTATTTCGATAGGTACGTATCTAATCGTGGGGTTTTCTTGATTGGTTGGTCGTTGGACTTTTGAATCAGTGTCATTTTTGGTCTGATTTTTGTATGAATTTGATCTAATCTCTACCTGAGAGAATTCTCTGAGATCCTTTTTAGGTATCCTCTTTTTCTTGTTTCACTATTCATTCAATTTTCACCCAAAAAGGACCCCCTCTAATGATAATTGGATTTCTCTTCCTGGGCTCCCTCTCCCGTTCCAGAACTCGGTGATCCGTAGGATGATTGGTAATATAGTGGATAGATTTCTATGTTTGAATGTTCAAATTTTTTCTCTATATCACCCCATATCTCCTCATATTTTTGTTGATGTGGATTTATCCAAGGATCTGTTGGAGTTCATTTCCATCCATATTGATGTTGTACTTTTCTAGAAGTAGAAGGTATGTTACGAGACTTGGGTTGGCTTCTATGAAGTTTGTAGGTAGATGTGCCATAAATCCTCTAATTTCCAATAAGGGGAGAAGGATTTTAATCCTACATATTTATCAATTGTTCAACTAGGTTCCTCTGTACCATATTTTCTAGGATGTAAAAGGCAATTAACGAGGCCTTGTAATACAAAACCGGGGGTTAGTGATATTTTTTCCAAACCAAGGTGAGACCTGGAAGGCCCAAACCCAGCTTTAAAATTTATAGAAGTGGTTGGGATGATATGTATCATTTCTATTCCTTCTTTTTCATAATATGTTTTATTTAGTGGTGAGGAACAAAGATATGAGCTAGACGCCAGATCCTGTCATGATGGTACTTCAGAATCAGGGGCCGACTATAATCTGATTCATTCTTATTTAGGATTTCTTGAACCTCTTTAATATTATACTGATCAAATTACAGGGTCTTCTCAAATTAAAGGGTCTTATATCCTGAAATATCCTATACTTTATAACCACCTTTAAAATTGGATCTCCACCTTGAATGGAAAAATTAAGGAGGAAGTTGATCCAGATGGGTAGGAGCTTGTCATTACAAGAAGGTGGTGGAAGCAGACCAGGTCTAGGATTTAGGTGGATTCCAAGAATAGTGATAGTGATATGGATTCCCACACAACTTGAGAATGTGAATATGATCTCTAAGAGATAATAGCCATGGGGTGTGGCTTAACGAATGGAAGGAAGAGTAATACATATTTTTAGTATTTTCTAGTTAACAAATGATGTAAATATAGGTACCATAGAGACAATTCAAATCTACCAAAGCCCATGATCACCATGTCAGCAAGAAAAACAAAGAAGTATTAGGTTGAAACAAGGCCAGTTCCATTAAAACATATAAGTGTATTTGTTAACGATCTAGTCCATTTGGGTTAAAAAAATCAAAATCATTAGATGATACCTAGGATTCTAGATACAAGAAGATATCTGACCCATAATAGCAAGAGGGAAGGATGAAAACTAAGTTTACCCATGTGGATCCACGGATAGAGGAGTGTGGAAACTCTAATAGATTAGAATTCATTTTGTACTCTAATGAGGAGATTTTGGATACATCCTTCAAGGAAAAATTTCTTAAATATGAGGCTGATAGAATTTATTAGAGAGAGATATGAGTGGATCTCAATTCGGATCAATGATTTCGGATCGACAAACATGATAGGATCTTGGCTCACTAAATTAATGAGTGGAAAATAATTTTGCTAGTGTAAATTTTTACATTGGACAAGATGTATTATCATTTGAAGGGACTCATCAAGAATGATCTTGACAATGGATTTTCTTCCATCGATTAGATACTTTATAGGGTAAAGTATTTAAACACATTTAAATTCCACTATAATGGCCTAGTAATTTATTTTGTGGTGTGATTTTTTCAACTGGTTGACTTTTTTTGGGTTCCCACTTACCCCCTTTTTAAACTGATTTTAGAAATAAAAAATTACATTGGAGAGAAAAATGATAATTTTTGTTATAAGAAAAATCAACTAGACTTAGATATAGATGACATGATCCACTAAAATCCAATACATAGGCACTGGGAATTTCTTATAAGATCAGAATAGAATACTCTGTCTGAACATCTGTCTTTGGATGGTATGTTGTACTCAACATGACCTAAGTCCCCTTAAATTCTTGGATACTCATTTTAAAACATGAATAAAACATGGTACCCCTATCTAAAAAAAATTGAAGAAGGAACCCCAGGTATCCTCATGGTCTTCTTCAAATAGAAAATACCAAAATCATTAACTTATGCGGTGTCTCTAATCAGAATGAAATGATTTGAATTTTAAAATCAATCAATAAATACCCAGATATAATTAATACATCAATTATAACATGGTAACACAACATAGGATTCCATGAATACCTCACTAATTTCCATACCATCACCATAAGAGGATGGAGGAATCTAGAAGGTTTCAAATTCTCAAACTTTATCTATTAGAATGTTTAATAATGGGAAACATTATCTAAAATGTCACACTTTATACCCAAACACTATAATCACCATCTCATGTCATACTACATATTTATATTTTCTAGATTAATGACCTAATAATAAATGTGATATTCAAAGAAAAACTGATCTCTGTATAGATGTTGGAACAACAATCTGATCCCCAAAATGTAGAATACCATCTAAAGAGAGAGAAAAATTAGAAACTGTCTCCCCTCCATATAGGGATTATCTAAATATTCTAAACTTATAATCATAATATAGAATACTTACAATATATTATAAGAGATATGATGATAAATAAAAACTAGTCATAACCATACCTAAAACATCCTCTTAAGAATCTAGGAGCAATTGAGTGAAAATCCCCATTAGGCTCCACTCTTTATTCATTTCTTGAATAGTTTGTGATGGTACATTCATACTAAGAGCATCCAGAAAAACAATCACATTCCATATGGTGTAGGTGATATTGACTTATGAAGGTATTCCAACCACTACCTCTATCCAAGATTCATGTATTTTTGAGAAAATATGAAACTCAGACTCTTATTATCTTCGAAATCATCCACTTCTTGTGTGGTGGACTGTTAAAAGCCTTATGGAATCAAAAAGGGGATCATGTGGTTACTGGTACATGGGATTAAATGTATTTGGTCCCTTAGTTTACTTATAAGATGTTACAATGGTTTTAGGTCACCAGTGGTCTTTTACTCTAGTGTGTTCTGATTGATTCATCTTGTTTTCTTCTTATTTTTGAGATTGTTGGTTTAACTGAGTTTCAAATGTCCTGATTATCTTTGGTTTGGTTTTTTTTCATTTTTAAGTTGGTGCAACTTCTTGATGGAATTATCCATTGGTATTACTTGAAATAGGTATGGGTGTGCTGACATCCATCATCCATCCATCTTCACTTATTTTAGATGGATGGGAACCTTGTTTTTTTACATTTAATGATGTTTTATTTTTATTTCTATATTGAATCAGTTTGAAATTGTAGTGAGATCCTCACAAGAAATTTCCGATGGGTGGCTCAAAAGAGAGATAAGTGTGCTGTCATATATCATTTATTCCTTTTTCTAAATGACTGTGTGGGTGGGAGGAGTGCTCTACCTTGTTGTGTTGCTAGCATTGTGAAACTACATAGTCTGGGGGAGGAGGAGACAATGTATCTTTGATTGAGTAAACTATTTCATTATATTTCAAGGAGGGATACAAGACTTTTTTGATGTTTGTAATGATGTTTTCTTCCTTTTGGACCCTTAGGGCCATTAAATCCATTAGACATTTCTTTATTAAGGTACTTTTACTCTATTCCTATAATGGGTTTCCTCTTTTTCCATGTTTTAGAAAGAGGGTTTCCACTTTTTTTTATAATAAAGAGGGATTGACCCTCAATATATTTAAAAAAATAGTCTACACATAATCTATGTGAACCATCTACTTTCATAGAAAAGAGAACATGGGCTTCCCAAGGAAAAAACTAGGGAGAATGAAACCTTTCATCATCAGATCATCTAATTAAATCTAAAGCACTTTTTATTTTGTCGGTGACATTTGATAAGAGGGCATCGATATATTCAATGTACCTAATACCAGTTCAATCATATTATCAAATTCTATATATCTAGATGAATCTCATAGAAATCATTTGGGAAAAAATCAGGGATGTCTAAAAAACAATGGGAAGATAAAAAATAAAATAAATGTTATAGGAATCAACTACTAAAGAAGAGAAAAAACTCATGATATCATAGTGGTAAGGTCCTAAAAAAACTGACCTTGGATCCCACTCTCACTGAAACACCTACGAAATCCCATAATCTACTAGAAACATGACATGCTGATGATAAAAATTCACCTCAACATGATTTTTAACATGCCAAACCATCCTGATGATGATGGAAAATAGATTAAGATTGAGATTGAGTAAATACCGTACTAACTCTGCATTTGTTATAGATAGTGTAAAAGGACACCAAAATCCAAGCTCTTTTCTCTTCCAAAAAGGTGTCATCAAATACATAAAAATATAAATGAGATCCTTTTTAATATTAAGCATATACAAAATGAATATAAATTAAAGAGTGGGAAGAACTTGAGTTAAATAAAGCAATATCTAGGGAAGATTCAATAAATATGTAACCTCTCATTTTCAATGGACCATTATCTACCTCCAAGGGAAAAAATATATTTCTTGAAGGTTCTTCCCTCTTTAGGACTATTTTTGGAGCCCTATAGTATTTGATATATATAACTATGCCATAGTATCCTTTAGAACTGATGATCCATGACTATAATGAGGCATAGACATAGCATGAGAAAAAATCCTGAAAATTGCAAAAGCACCCAAAACCATTACATATCTTTAATGGTGTAGAAAAATAATGTTAGGTGTTCCCATCCTTACAACACTAGTACCAATTTAGGGGTACAAAACAAGCTATAATTGAAGGTGTAGATGGAACCTACCATTGAGAACCACCTCCACCACTCCTACAATGATCTTTCAACTTCATTTATTCCCCCTAAATTATACTAAAGGTTCCACTAGGGGATTTATAAGTGGAAGAATAAATATCCTTTCATTCCATATTCGTATTTGTCATAATTTTCCTTTATACCATCATTAAACAAGTTAAAATATTCAATATAAATACCTGTGATCTAATATTTGTTCGCAAACCCAATAGGTACTTCTGTGCCTTCAACTTGCCATTCTTTTCTACCTATAGAGAAAAATAATCTATATCTCTAAATCGATTGGTGTACACCAACATTGAATTATATCTTTTCTATAATGAGACCAACTATAGAGACTTCCCCTTCACCAAAGACACTAAAAACTAATGTCATGAAAAAGAGTGTATTTAAAACCTTTTAAATGCACACCCATATTATTATACACCTATGACATGGAATACCATAATTCAGTATTGGGACCCTCATTTCAAAACATCACAAAGTTCACCTTGATACTCTCAGGTGTATCCATGATGTCAAAATCTGATCAATCTTTTCTATCTAGTCTTATACCTATTAAGGTTCATTATTACCCAAAGAGGATGGTGGATTCTCTCATAATGACTCATGTGAATGATCCATTTCTCATACAGAACCTATATGTACCTCAAAAACTATATTCTATACTTTCTAAACATTTTGGTTGACATCATGAACTGCCCGAATGATATCCACTATAAGATTATGATCTTGCAGCAGATTCTCTTGAAGATCATCTGCTTCACTTTCTAGTAGAACCGGAGGAAGAAATCATATAGGCATACTTATGAACACCAAAAGAGAATAAATGATTAAAAATAGTATAATCTTTGATCAGACCATAAAACCAATACAAAAACTGATATTAAGATCATGAACCCAAAATAGGAGCCACACATCCCATAATACCATGGTAACTTTAGTCTCATCATGGTAAGAGTTTGTTTGAATGTCACCACAACATACCTCTCAAGTCCTAACAATCCTATCTCTATTCTATCAATATTCCTAGTTAAGGCCTCTTGAGAACAAACTAAAATATTTTAATACCAAAATGTGTCAGACCTGAACAAAATACCCTCATATAAAGGTACCTGACTTGTATGTCCACATACCCAAAGTGTGTTCTTGATCCCCATGGGCTGTTGACTAGAACTCAGTCATCAAAAACAACTAGGGAAATTATTTCACCCATAATAAAGTATAAAACATGATATATAAATATATGTGATGGGAAGAAATAATGTAAAAATAAATACATATATATTTAACAATAAAAAAGGAAACAACAGAAGTAATACAACTCAAAAATAGCTGAATATTAACCAAGAGATAAGTCCAATAGTGAGGAAAAAAAGATAATCTAGGTGATAGAAAGGGAAACTCCTAATATCTCACTATTAGCTACCTAGAATCAGCTGATATTAACCTTTCCACCTCAGTAAAATGCCTTTCCATTCCCTACATCCAAATATATATAAAGGTATGTGCATCATTGAAGGAGTGTGGAGGGTGTGAGATAAACATATACAATAGGATCCCACCTAGGTGTTCCATAACAAGTCTCCATATAGAAATATAAACCCACTCAATAATAATGAATACAATTATTGATAAATAATTAAACAATTTTTATATAGAAATCATGGAAAATCATTTAATTCCCCCCTTTTCCACTTTTCCAAAATAATCTTTGAAAAAAAGTTTCAAATAATTTCATATATATCAAAGAAATATAATAAATAAAATAATGTATCACATATCATATCAAATCCATGGAAATACAAACTAAAATAGTACAATACAAGTCATTGGTAATATCACACTATAGATCCCTACAGGTTTTTCTAGATAGGACACAAAAACCTAGAAATATAGAATAATTCACAATAAACCTCTCGATATATTCATCAATTCTAGAGAGCATAGAAACACCCCAGAAAGTGAACCTCCCAATAGTTTCTTACAAGTCACCAGAACAATGGGCCTAGGTAGTAGAGGAACACTCCATGGGTGAACTCCCCTATAGTTTAAATAGATGAGGCTGATTACTATACCATCCAACAAAGTACAAAAGCCTTCCAATTTGCTCTATTTTCCAAACCATTTTATGAAAAACATTATTTTAAAACCATTACATAAATCTGATTCACAATGCCTTGAAAATACTATTTATTTTACCAAAAAGGGGGAAACCCAATTTTATAAAAAACCTATTTTTGAACACACAAATAAAACTTTCCAATTTAGTTATAAAATAATTATAAAATCAGAGAAATAAAAATAATCCAACATATGAAAAAGTCAAAACCACCTACCATGAATTTGGGTCTCACATGCCTGCAATAGTATCTACCAACCAGAAATAAATACTAGGTCAACAGTAGAGGCACTGAGATTTATTCCAATTTCATCGAATTATATACAAAAAAAAGAATATTTTAGAAATGGTATATCATGAAAAACCTCAAAGAATATAAACCCTCCCCACTGCAACACACAAAGGATAAAACCCAAAAATATGGTCAATAAAAATATATAGAGTGAGAATAAGCACAAGATAAATATATCTAGAATTATATAGAAATATACCTATTGAAATCAGGGGAAATGAATCAAAAATTAGATCACTTACCTAGAGAGACTCAATGAAAAATCCATGATGATAAATCATTGAAAGAAGTGATCTAGATGGACTGATATTCCAAAACATTATCTAGGAGAGCTCAAAGGTTGAGGGAGACAAGAATGTAGCCAAATGAATGATAAAAATCCCATGAAATTCACTAAATATAGAATGCTTGGAAAATTATATAATTCCAAAACCCTTTACATTGTGTAAATTCCTAACTAAAAGTCCAACTGAAAAAAAATCCTTTATCAGATTAAAAATCCAAAATTCTACCACTTCATGGAATTTTATATTTTCATAGTGTGTAATATTTTCACTCCTTTAACCTAACTCAAAAAATATTCCTAGAAAAAATACACAATGTGATAACTTTTCATGATGTGTAAAAATTTCAAGATGTGTAATCACTTAACAATTAGAAATTTTCAAATAGACATCAAATATTCTAGATTTTTCTCAAAAGATGAAATCAACACCACTGTTCTCCGAACATAGTGAAAACCCCATAAATCCTTTAAAAAATTTATACTTAGACTCCATTAATTAAAACAAACAAACATCCATGAAATTTAGGTCATTTTCCATAGATAATTATCTCTATCTGTAGGTGTCCTAAAATGCACCCAAATAAAGAAAAAAAAGAAAAGAAAAAACCGAAATAATTCAAGATTGGTAACATGATAATACAAGATCGTTAATTTAAACCACTCCATTATAAAATTAATGTTAACGAAATTTAAGAATAAGGATTTAAATAATTCTCATTGAGTGTTGAAACACTTATTCACATAAAAAATAAACTTTTTAATCAAAATAGATGAGAAATTTTAAAATTATTTATCAAAATACATTTTCATTTAAATAATTTAAAAGTGTGAAATCTACACTATCCTTTCAATAGTCTCTATGAAAAAAGTCATCCTTATAAAGACCAAGGAAATTTTTAAATGGGGTAATAAAAGATAGGATTCCCTCCAACACACTTAATACCAATCATTGTCACCTATTACCATTTTAAGGTAGAGAATGACGAGAGGTGAAACGAATGAAGATGGGATTCAATAATGAAAGTATAGAAGATATAGAATGGAAAATTTCTTGGAGTGAGGCTTGGAAAATAGTAGAATGTTAGTGTGTGAGAGCCTATCTAATGGAATTGAGTTCATTGAAAGAATAAATTAGTTGACTTACTATTTCTTAAAAAGAAACCATGAAAGGTCAATAAATATAATCTTAGTAGAAACACGGGGTCACATGGGTGCACACAATCACACAATGGGGGAAAATAAAAACAAACAAACATTATAATAGTAAATACCAAAAAAATCACAAATATATCAATGTAGAAAAAGTATGATTCACAAAATGGAAATAAAATAAAATATTAGTTCTATCCCATGATAGGGTCTATGACAAAGGTTTCCTAAAATTATACATGTGAAGACTCATCCCAAGTTTCATCCCTCACTATTGGCTCATTGTTAATTCCCTCAATTATTGAAAGAGTTTTACAAATTCTCTCTATAGAAAATTATTCCGATATATTAAATGCTAAATAGAAATCCTAAGATTCACCCATTTTATTGGAAATACCATCATAAATGTAGTAGTGAGTGGAATGGTCAGGTAAGGGGTGGTAAAGGGTGGGACAAGAAAAATCTTACACACTTACACCTTCAAACATACTTTGGAGATCCAGGTATGTATACAGAGTCCCCTATAATTTGGTGTGGGAATAATAATAGGAGTATAACAGTGGAGTCATGAGAGTGGAAGGGTGGGTTGGGTGGGATGATTTGGTGGGAGATGGAGAATTATTGAACTCCTCAGGAGGAGGAGGGGTTTGGTAGGGAGAAATTTGGAGAGCACCTTCCGATGGGGGGGGGGGGTGACTCAGAAGTTGTGACCTTTTCTGGGTTATTACCTCCTCTGAAATGGTTTTAGAGCCCATTAAATTATAATATCCTCACATTTCTATCTATGATTATGTATAGTTAGTGCTACCAACACAATCCTAGTCACACAACCCATGTAACATAGTAAATTGTCAAAGGGTAAATTTATCATTTCTTTTAAGGAGGTTGAATGTTATATCACACTTATTATCAATAATTTCCACATTACCTTCAACTTTATAATAGTTGAACTAATGTAAAGTCATCAAAAAATCCAATAAAAACTCTTTATATATGGGTTCATTCCAAAGAAAGGTAATCATTGAGGTGTGTTATGGAAATAAATTGCTTGATCTTATTATCAATACCAAGGGATGATAAATTATATGGGTTAAAGTATCAATGGGTTGTGAAACCTTAGGTGGAGAGAGTTAGATGAAATTTTTTACTCCATATTAGAAAAATGGTGGTGTGTTTTGGAGGAAATTTTAGATGTGGAACCATGAGATTTCTTGGATGACTAAAAATTGGGTAGCAGAAATGGTTGTATTTCCCTAATCTAAATATATTAAGAGAATTTAAAAAATAATTATGAGGTTAGGTAAGAAGAATAAGGAGAGTTGGAGGAGAAACATACCACAGGGACTCAAATATTTAGTTAGAAGATGAATAGGATGAGGTATGGGAAGTGAGGAGGGGGCCTGGAGAAGGGGGGTGAATGACTGGGATAAAGAGGAGGCATGATTTAGGCTATATAAATTGGTATTTTTTGTGTTTTAGGTTTTAAAATTTTGGGGGAGTTTTTTCTATCACAAAATCACTTCACCAACTTTTTAATTGTGGAGTAACCATGTAGATGCCATTGGAAAAATTTATCCCCATTGATTTTGATCATGAATTGGAAATGTACTTAGTTTCTTCGACCTTGTGAATCACACATTGTTTCTCCTTTAAGAAAATTTCACGTTGTATGATTTTATTACATGGTTTTCTAAACTGTGCACTAACCATGTGAGTTTGTTATTGCTTTAGAAAATTTAATTCCACAACATTTTAGAAATTATGTTCTTACCTTAAAATAAAATTTTAGGATCCTACTTGTTTTGAAAAGTGAATTAAACCATCCATAGGAATATATTAGGATGTATATGACAGAAATTCAATACTCATTGTTCACTTTTATTTATCCTATAACCATAATACACAAAAACAATGAAAATACACCAATAGGATTTCCTAGAAAAACACATAGATAATAAATCATTTTTATGAATGTTTTAAGGAATTTTTTTGTTACTTCATAGTCAACGTTATGTTTAAAGTATAAATCTCAACATACCTGAGAAACATATTTAGTTGAATATAATGGTGGAAATAATTCCAACCATATCATGCATTGGATAGTAAGGTTTTAAAAGATTCCTATTAACCATGATTGTTTCCTTCTCTTCCAACAATATTCACTACACGATGGTGGAACACCATGATCAATTAAAATAGATTTAACTAATGAGACTTCACATTTCTTTGATAAATTTACAACTATGAATTGAATTCCAATATATGATCACCATGTTGAATTTTTTTTTGAGAAACTAGGAAGTCATGAATCTACTTTTTATTCTAATTTGAATGATAATCATTGTCACATGCCACTCACTAGATTTTATTATGTTTAAACAGCTGGAACATCCCTTTCTCCTTGGATCATTTGAGATAAAATTAAATGATATAACTATATAATATGTCTTATGTTCATGTACCATAAAAATGACATAGCTTTCTATAAACCTAATTGAAAGGTGAAATTCTAATAAAAGTCATAAAACCTATTTCGTAAGACCAAAAATCATCATCATTATATTCTGACCGGTCTTTCCTTGATGATCCCAACATTATTTCTAGAATTTACTTTAGCTATTTTCTAGATACTATCATTTCCCACTATATTGGGGATGGAAAAGTGTGCTTACATTGTACTTCACCACACACTTCATCAAAATGTTCCTTAATATTATGTTATCAAAATGGGATCCCCTGTCACTAATGAGCATTTTATGATCTCCAAACATGCTAAACACATTCTTATTGAGAAAATATCTAACAAAATTTGCGAGTTTTATGAAGTAGAAGTGACTTTCACCCACGTTGATATATAATCTAATCGTATTTTAATATATGTGCTATTTTAGGATGGTGCAAATAGTCCCATAAAATTGACTTTGTATATATTAGAGACATCCATTTCAAGAATAAGATGTTTCAACATTTCATCTCTATGCCCAATTTTACCCCTACATTATAACCAATCAAAACACACCACAATACTTCAGGAATACTTATTCATTATGGGAAAAAACCATTTTGTAACAAATTATAAATTGTATGGTTTGACACATGGTTCTTTATAGATAAAGAATAATAAAAATATCTAAGATTCCATGCACATCTAATAAAGGAACACAACATTGAATGAAATTTTATCCTCAAGATCAAGATAACAGTGGGTATCCCCAATAATAATGTTTTACATATAAAAAAAATATCTTCTTCTATTTAAAAAATAATATAGAGTGACTCATCCCTATAGCTAGATAATTTTATAAATCCACAATCCATGGCCATGGTGTTTCCATAGGTGAAAATATGATCTCATCTGCGATATGCTCCCAAATTTCTCTATCTTATTATACCACAAGGTGGTGAACTCCAAGAGATATAGGTCATCAACCAATATATTTTTAACTCCATTTTATCACGAACTTATAGATCAAATTATTACATAATTAGTGCCTATATAATCTAACTTGGTTTCACATCCTTATTATTAAGTATATATTTAAGAGTTTCATAGTTTGTGTAGACAACCACCTTATACAGTACCAAGTTCGACTGAAATCAATCAAATAAAAACCAGTAAAAAAGAAATAATTTTTATATGGTGGTGTAATTAATCTAGTATTCATTTAAATTGTTAATTTCATATAAAATATTAGAAAGATATGATTTACCTAATTCATAAGGACTTCTCCCACAGAATAATTACTGATATCACACATTAAATCAAATTTCTGATTAAAATATGGTGAAATAATTATTTGATATTAAAATAACTACTATTTAAATATTTGAAATACCCATAAAAAGTATTCATCAAATTAAAAGAGACTATCCTCTGATAGTATATTTTTCATTGGTGGAGAAATTTTAGAATAATGTCACACAAACCACTGAGAAAATCCCATGTACCTAATGAAGCTTCAGATCACCCTAACAGAAGTTTGTATGGGTAGGTTTGATATAACCTCAATATTCTTGGGAAAAACTTTAATTACCTTTTTGGATATCTAGTGAGCCAATATGATACTATATTTCACCATAAAATGTCACTTGTTCTAGTTTAAAACCATAATTTTCTACTCAGACCTTTTTAAAACAAGCTCCAAATTCGCTAGGAAATTGTTGAATGACAATTCATTAAAGAAGAAATCATTCATGAATAAAAATAATGTTCTCCATAATATCATGTAAAATAGACATCATAAAGAATTATAATGTTGTTGGAGAATTTGACAAGCTAAAATACATGCCAATATATGTATGTGTTCATAGGGGTTTGTGAAGGTGATGTTTTCCTGATTTTCAGGGGACATATAAATATTGTTATAACCAGAATAACCATCCAATAAGAGTAGAAATATTTACCAAAATGTTGTTCCAT
Source organism: Viscum album (assembly GCA_963277665.1). Taxonomy (NCBI): domain Eukaryota; kingdom Viridiplantae; phylum Streptophyta; class Magnoliopsida; order Santalales; family Viscaceae; genus Viscum; species Viscum album. The sequence continues at coordinate 857,358,799 of OY728158.1, forward strand.
AATCTGATCCTCAAATAGATGTAAAAAGTGGTGTTTCAATGTAGAATCATTCAACTTATGAGAGTCTACACATACACTATATTAAATAACTCTTCTCTTAAGGATAAGTTCATTCTTCTCATTTGAAACTATAATAATACATCTTTTTTTAGGAATCACATGTAAAGGAATTAACTATGAGCTATAAAGGATTGGAAAAATAATTCTAATATCCCACATTTTAGACACCTCCTTTTCTGAAAACATCATTCTCTTTTGGTTTTAGTATTCATTATGGTAGGTGAGTTATATTTTCTCTTTAATCAAAAATAACATTATCAATGCCATTTTTCAGAATGATACAATTATGATCATCTGTTGTCCAACTGAATTCCTTCTACCTTCTCTTTAGAACATTTAAAAGTTAATATTGAGATAAGAATTGATGATAACTATAAATATAGCTTTTTTCACATAAGTATTCATACATTAGAGATGATGGATGAGGATTAATTTTAATATATGAAGACTTTAAAATTAAGGAAATATAGGATTAAAATTTTCTCCTTCCATGATGCTTTGGACTACTTCCTACAACCAATAATGTCTTCTTTTCCAAGAAACATACTATACATATTTTGATTTTGAAACATACAGATCATCCTCATTAATTTGTTCTTCACTTGGTTATGGAATTCCAATATCTATTCCAATACATTCCTAGTAGATTTTAAAGGTAAAAACGACATTCTATCTTTCATTATATATAATAGGGGCCTGCTTGATATCCTTGAGTGTATTTTAGGAGACCTTTCCGTAACCCACATAGAAAATATTATCCATTTGATTCATATAAATTTACACATTCCCAGTTATTATAAAGGGTCTTCCTAAGAATAGGGGTACTTTAACATCATCCTCTATATCAATAATAATGAAATCAATATGAAGTATATATTTTCTAACCTTAACGAAAAAATCAACAAATATTCCCTTAGGACACTTGATGGATCCATCAGTTAGCTGAATTTTTACTTGAGTGGGGGTTTTCTCCTCTAATCACAGCTTCTTGATATCCTTATATGGTATCAAGTTAAAAATACCTCCCAATCCACAAATAACCTTATCGAATTAAAATTGGATGATAATAAAAGTGATATGAAAAGCCCAAACATCTGTATGTTTTAGATGAAGATCACATATAATGACTACTAAACGTTCCCTATTCAGGGGTATGGTGACCAATTCTTCCATTTTTATTTTGGTGGATAGAATTTATTTCATGAACATTTCATAATTAGATATTGGATTCAATGCCTCTGTGAAAAGAATATTAATCTAAATCTTTGAAAATACTTATATTAAAATAAAAAACTAATAGTATATCTTTCTTTGCTTCATTTGATCTGGAAATGAAAAACGTGGGATATACATTTTCATGGATTCCTTTTTTAAAAATTTGAAACAACTTAATTTCATTTTAAATTTAATTTTTCGAAATCACACAACACCAAGTTCATCAAATTATTCTAGTGGTTGAGAGGATTCGTCATAATTTTCATTCCATAGTGATCTTTGATGTATTAAGGATGGTTATTGGAGTTCTTTACCACTTATCCAAGTAGCATCTTTGGCTTCTTCTTGGGGTTTCTTAGTGATACATTGTAGTGTACTAGGATTTATTGCGAAGATTAGATTGGTGATCTACCCAATATAGTTTTCATCGAGTTGAATGGATGTATCTTTATTTTGGAACCTAGTTCTAGTAGTGGTGATGAATTTGGATTTCATATCTTCAACTTTTGAAGTTGGATCTTACTAAAATTGTTATTGAATCACATGAAGATACTATTATTGAATATGGGGTTATACGAGATGAGGTTTTTGATACCCTTTTGTAACGCCCCAAACCTAGATTCCCAAATTCGGTGCATTATTTTAATACGTTGGCATGATTATAAGGAATCAAGTCTCGAAAGTTAGATCAACTTAGCAGTCTTGGAAACTATATTACATATATGAACGTTACAAAACACATTCTAACATAAAACACAAAAAAATTAATCCTTTGAGAATTCCATTATTCCCTTATCTTAACCCTACATCTCAAACATAAAACACTTCTTGGGATCCTTGGAAAATGAAACATAATAAAGGGGTGAGCTTAGATGCTCAGTAAGGGTAAATATTCTAGCAGAAGCTATAAACATTTAAGGTAAGATGTGTAATAAAACAATATCCTTTTGAACATAAAATTGAACATAATATGAAAAAAATAAACAAAAAATTACCATATAAACATGCACATGGATATTATACAAGTCAAATAATCACATGTAATAACTAATTTCATAAAAAGTTAATGTATAATACTAGACTTTAATTTCTATGTCAAGGCATCGTGCCATGACCTATGTGATAACTGTAATCGGACACCAACCCAGAGAGCCTCTATAACTGGACTCCAACCCAGAGAGCCTCTATAACCGGACTCCAACCCGGAGATCCTCTATAACCATACTCCAACCCGGAGGGTCTGCTGCAACCGGACCCCAACCCAGAGGTCTTACATTTACCGGTACCCAACCTGGAACATACTAGTCCAATACATTCATCTTAAGAAAATGTTGAAATATAACATAAAAATTATTATTAAAATTGGAATACAAAATGTCAATAATTTAACCATAAACCGGTAATGGCATAAAAATAACTCATCCACAGTCCAAAATATCACAAAAACCTAAAATAAAATATGGAAGATTTGTATCATACTAAATCAACCTTGATCAAGAATAATATCCCATAAAGGATGTTGAAATAGTTGAAAATGATTAGTAAAAATCATTGGGAGAAATATACCTTTTTCATGAAATCATTTAAAAGTCACATAAATTATAAAGTAATATAAAATATAGTTTTGAATCAAAGTGTCCCATATGGATTTGAAACTTTTTAAAGGAATTGACATTTTAAAACATTCATGTCCACATAAATAAATCCTTAAACCCATTTTAAAAACATGGACATTATTGACAGAGGATTAGAAGAATAAATCTTTAAAACATTTAAAATTATGTTTTAGTAAATGAGTACCTTATAAATAATCCGTTTGAAAATTATTTTATGAAACATAAACATATATAATAAATATGTCCCAATAAAAAATTACTCAAAAACAATCTCCAATAATAATGAGATTGAGGAATTAAACCTTACCTTGCACTTTCCTTTGGTTGAGGGTACATTTAACCTCATGTATAATGACCATTTTATGTTATTAGATTATACCATAACCATATTCATATTTATTATATCATACATGATTCATTTATGACATTATACTACCGATTTAATAATAATTTTCTTATTAAATTAACATTTCGGGTAATAATTACTTTCTTTATCATACAAATTTTAACTTGTTATTATTGATCATATCATTTATATCATGATTTAAATACATCTAGAATATAAACCTTGATTTATATATCATGCATATTTAGAATATAATTATTTATAATAGATAGATATATGAAATGGAAAACACCATTTATGGAGATGGTAGGCCGTACGTACGCATAAACGTTGTTTCTGTTTTCATATCGTTTTAAACAGAAGTAAGTGAATGAGATATATGTAAGTAAATAAATATATATATCTCAAGTAGACTTATTATTTCATATATTACATACTTATTTGTAATATATATTTTTATAATCATCGATGAATGGTGAACGTGGAAATGAATCTCCTCGTGTCGTGGAGACGGTAATCCGTACGTACGCACGAGCGACAATATGATTTCCTTAAAAGTGTTGAATTGGATGGTATATTAATTTTACAGAGACATTATCATGTTATTTTAACTATTTATATTAATATTACTTATCATTATATGCATTCAAATGACACAGTGTTGAATAATAAATTACACCAGGGCGTGGAGACGGTAAGCAGTACGTACGGACACATGGTGGCATTATCATTCATAGGATGGATAAAATAATGAATACGGTTGTCCCATATTTATAATAAAATCACAGTATATTAAGTTTCTGGATTTATTATTTTGGTATGGTAATAACAAATAAAGAGTAAGTGGAAGAAAAAAAACATGGAAGAGGGTGGTGAAATCATTACATCTTCTTCGGGTTCTTCCTTTTGATTTGACCAAAAGGGATACTTAGGTTGGCTTTCTGACCAAATTAATATATCTAGGATAAATTTAGGATATTTTATAGGAAATTTGGGTAGGTTTTGGCCAATCCAAATGGCATTAGATATGTGAATTTGATAGAAGGGGAAGTTCCCTTTTATAAGAGAGGTGAGGGTCACTTTAGGAAAAGCTTGAAATATTATTTTATAATAAAATAATTTTCGATTTATAATGGCTAGAAAATAATTTATGTCGATGCTAAGGTGGTTATGGTTGGAAATAATCTTATCCAATACGTTTTAGACAAGTTTAGATTTCCATTTTAACCTTATCTTTTAGATTTAACTCTTAGTTAAATATTTTAACTTTTACCGCATCTTCTTGTATTCATACACTATATGGTTAACAAACTTACTATAAACTTCAAAAATAACCTAAAGTGGTTAATTAATGACATATATGAAATTATTTAATCCCTTTGTTTGAATATTATATTTTTAGGTATATTATATCAACCAATAATATAGTATTTGTTTTAACAATTAATTTATTTCAATTTTGACACTATTTGGTATCTGGTTATTGTGAAAGTCATCACAACTTGATTGATTATAAAAAGATACATTTAATAAACCATAACAAGTCATATTCTCCTAGAAAATTCTTGGTTGTGATAAAAAATTTGAAAATATATTTATTTTAATATTTATAATACCATTTATTTGATTCTTTCATTAATATGTTAATTACTGAATCATCATTGTGAAAAAAATAAATTTAATTATTTATTGTTTAAAAATTATAAATAAAATTACTTGATTTAGGAAATCCTTTTATCTTTATAATTAATATTTATAGTCGAATTTATATTGTGTGTAACTGTATATTAAAAAGGGTTTAGTTAGTATACATTGATTTTAACTCTTTTAACTCTTCTTTAAATAAAATAATAATAAATGTCCTAATCTAATCCAAGTGGACCTAAAGGATCATATTTTATTCCTAAGGTTGTTTTTGGCCGAATTACACTTTTCCAATAGAATTAGGACATGTGTTAGGGTAATAATAATTTCATTTTTACCTTTAATTACTCTATTTACTTTTAATCGTGGTAAATAAATATAAAAAGTTACTATTCACCAAAAATTATTTCCATCTTATTGAACCACATTTTTCTTACAGATATCAACCGTTTCTATTAGATTTTATGAAATTCCCCTCACATAAGCAGTAAAATTATGTTTTATGTGAATTTTCAAATTCTCCCAGGAGGTGGGTAAAAGACGGTGAAAAGTTCAATAAAATTTTATATATCTAATATTATTACAAAATGACTCCAATGAATTACATTTAACATATATATGTATTATGTATCTATTTTGACCTAAAATAAATTTAAATAAAATAAATAATTATTAAAATAAAAATTCGGTTTCAACCAATAACGTAGTGTTTTTCACTATTCATCAAAAATTGAATGTTTTCCGAAACATACCAAAAATTCACCCTAAGATAATTTTGATATTTAGAATTCAGAAATAAAGTATATTTTAAAAAATTCAAAACATATAAATTTCATTTGTTGATTTAAAATTAATTATCATTATCAAAACCAAAAAGCGTATTTTTAAGAAATAATAACTAACAAAAGATTGACACTGGTTTATGTCCAATATGAAAGTGAAATTACTTATAATGAAAAATATTATATTAAATGGTAAAAAGATAATCTAAATATAAATTCAAACCACTCATATGCATAGTTTAACACTATAAATTATTTTCATTAAAAAAGTTGTTTTTAGTTAAAATATATTATTTTTCACTATTCACACAAATAAGAATGTTATCGGAAAAACACCAAAAATTTATGAAAACTAATTTTTTATATAAAAATTTTAAAGAAGAAGTTTATTTTTTATATTTAATGTATAAAAGTTTCAAATATTTGATTTAAAAATGGTTCTCTATAAAAAGGCGATAAAATTGTATTAAAAAAATAATTCTTTTATATAAAAAAAGGAATTTGTTCTTATATTATGTCTAAGAATCTCATAATATGGATTATTAAATTATTAGGATCTTATAAAATTAAAAATTCAGTTATTACTATTCATAACTGCTTTTGAACTGCTCATTTGGTAGGTCGTGGTGTGCTTGAACACATTGTTGTGTGTAGTGCAAGTTATTGAATTACATTGAAGAAATGACGTAATATGAAATATTGGGGTGTTACATTCTCCCCTCCATCAATAAATTGTATCCTTGCAATTTGAGTTTTTTCTTCGAAAATAAAATGTTAAAAATAGAAAAATATCTTTGTGAAGAACCCGTATCGGAAATTGTGTTAATAAAATTTTGTCTTAATAAAAGGGAAAGGGAAATGAAAAAGTCACCACCAAATCATGATCTCCATTAAGAGAACATTGTTGGAAATTAGAGACACGTAATTGGAGGAAAAACATAAATAATTATTGGGAATTGTTGAGGTCATTAATCAAAAACAAGTGTAAAATTGAGGGCCTCAAAGCCATTAATATATAATGATTTACAATATCATCGGTTCAACAAATCATAAGGTATTAGGATAACACATTTTTGGTTTTAAGATCCATTAACTAATGTTTAAGAATTAATTTCTTCATAGAATAATAAAATATACTTGACAAGTAGAGTTCCAACCTTTAACTAATTTCTACCACAAACTCATCTTTCACTATAAAAGATAATAAAAATACTCTATTTATATTAATCGTATATGGTTCTAAAAAATAAATCTATAATTAATCTATCAGAAATTTTAAAAAACTACATTAAATAATCCAGGACATCACATTGGCCAGTGGAAGGTGATGCACCCTTTTCACCTTTTTGTTGTGGGTTGAAGTCTCACGGCCTTGTCGAACATGACTGGTTGTTACCCGACCTCTAGGTTTTCCTTTTATAAAAATAAAAAAAAATAATCTTAAGAAATTATTTTACCTTAACAATAGAATCCAATATCAAACATAATCCATTCCAACCTTTAGACTTATCCAAAATACTTCTTTTTAAACTCACATTCCAAAATTTATAAATATGTAAAACACAATGAAGACCCTTTTTGCCACGTAATAACATGTGAATACCATCATCATGTATTCTTCTAAAATATGGTAACAAACTGAGTTACCATAAAACCTTGTTGATTACATTCATGATCCCTTATTCCTTATAGAATAATAGATATATTCCTTATATCCAAAAATTTTGAATACTCTAACAATGATGAAATAAAAAAACCATCAATCAGTTCCAAGATAGTCAAGAATATCCAATATAATTTATCCAAATCAACCGTATCATATTCTAAAATCAATACCTCGGTATCAGGATCATATTAAAGTTTTATCTTTCCATCAACCTTGTATTTTCCAATAATTTTATCTTGATATTGAGTCACTTTTCTTGGATCCACCCAATCTCAAATCCTTAATGAAATAGTACTGCAGTACAATCCTTATACACTCTATAATTATTATAACATGTACACCATTAATACAATACTCAAATGAAACAATAATTTAATAAGAACATAAGAACTCTTAATCATTCCTCTTCATCTTTGGTAGTATCATAACATGATTATTATCCAATATCATCTTTTGGGTTATACTCTGATGATTTATACATTGATTTGTGTAGTGTCCCAACTCCTTGCAGATGAAGCATTGTACATTTGATACTTTTTTCTCACCCTTGAAATCACGTACTTAGTGTCCTTTTTCTCCACACTTATAACAAACTCCCATTTCCTTAAAGCATTTAACAATGTGATTCTTTCCACATTTATCACATACGGAGGAATCCTTCTTTTCCTTATTCCCTTTATACACCTTTCTCGCTACAATATTTTTCTTCTCCGGCTACCTTTCAAATCCATAGGACTCAGAAAATTATTTACTTATCATATTAACACAAGATACTATTTCTTCATATGATGATAATACATGGGAGACTATTTCCTTTTTAAATTCTGTCTCAATACCATGAAATATATGCTCCTTCTTACGCTTTAGATCATGCATATTTCTGGAGGTATCATTCTATCTACTGGGTGTCATTTCTAAACAATGGCATAGCCTATGTTAGTTTATGAATCAAAATGCATAATTCCAAACCAATAGAACAATTAACATAAATTTAATAGTTCATGGATATAATCCATAATAATAAAAATGTTTTCTTTGAGGAAGTATATACCCACAAACCCTTTATAGTGGTTTGTAAAGAAAACGAGAATTATCTTAAGCATATCCACCGGGAGTTTCCTAACCAAGAGTGCAGCAAGGCCTGTTGTCATTCCCCAGTTCCCGTTCGAGTCTAGATCAAAGTGGTGTTTTCGGGTTTTTCCCTCTAGGTATATCTATTCCAGAGCCTTCTCTACCTGCTCGTATCCAGACGGGATGTATTTCTTGGAAAACTCAAAAAATATCTACATTACCAAAATTCTAGGATGTTCTTCTATACTAATCCTCAAAATCTATCTTAGGGTAATGTGCTCTAATCAGAGTTTATCTAAATCTAGTTTCCAAGGTTATTGCTAAACTTTCTCTGATACCAACTATAATGCCCCAAACCAAGATTTCTAGAGTCATTGCATTATTTTAATACATTGTCATGATTTCAAGGAATCAAGTCCTGAAAGACCGATCAATTTAGTAGACTTGGAAAATAGTTTACATACATGAACGTTACATTACAATTTATAACATACAACCCAGAAAAATAATCCTTTGATAATTACATTGTTCATTTATATTAACCCTGCATCTCAAACATAAAACACTTCTTGGGATCCTGGGAAAATAAAACATAAGAAAGAGGTGATCTCAAATGCTCAGTAAGGGTAAATAATTTAGCAGAAGCTATAAACTTTTAAAGAAATATGTGTAATAAAAAACAGTTGCCTTTTAAACTTAAAATTGAACATAATATGGAAAAAAATAAATCAAACCTTACCATATAAACATGCACATGGATATTCTATGAGACAAATAATCACATGTAATAACTAATTTCATAATTAGTGAATGTATAACACCAGACATTAATTTTTATGTCAAGGACTCGTTCCAGGACCTATGGGATAATTGTAACCCGACACCAACCCAGAGAGTCTCTGTAACTAGACTCCAACCTAGAGATCCTATGTAACTGGACTCCAAAACAAAGAGCCTCTTTAACCAGACTCCAACCTTGAGGGTCTGCTATAAATAGACCCCAACCCTGAGGGATTACATTTACTGTTCCCTAACCCAGAACATACTAGTCCAATGCATTCATCATAAGAAAATGTTGAAATATAACATAAACATTTTTATTAAAAATAGCATACGAAATGTCAATACATTAACCATAAAACATGAATGGCATAAAAATAACTCATCCATATTAAAACAGATCACAAAACCTTAAATAAAATATGGAATATTTGTATCATAATAAATCAACCTCGATCAAGAATAATATAAAATAAAGGATGTTGAAAAAGATGAAAATGATCAGCAAAAATCATTGAGAGAAATATACCTTCTTCATGAAAAAATTTATAAGTCACATAATTTATAAAGGAAGTCATTTAAAATATTGTTTTGAATCAAAGTGTCCCATACCAATTTGAAACTTTTGAAAGGAATTAACATTTTAAAATATTCATGTCCATATAAATAAATCCTTAAAACCATTTTAAAAACCTAGACATTAATGAGAAAGGTTTAGAAGAATGAATATTTAAAACATTTAAAATGATGTTTTAGTAAAACATTCCCTTATAAATAATACCTTTGAAAATTATTTTATCAAACAAGGACATGGATAATAAATATGTCCCAGTAAAACATTACACATAAACAATCTCGAATAATAATGAGATTTAGGAATTAACCCTCACCTTGCACTTTCCTTTGCTCGAGGGAATGTTTAAACTCTTTTATAATGAAAATTGTATGTTATTAGATTATAACCGAACAATATTCATATTTATTATATCATACATTATTAATTTTTGACTTTATACTACCCATTTAATAATGATTTTGATGTTAAAATAACATTTCAGGTAATAATTAGTTTCTTTATCGCACATATTTTAAATTGTTATTCTTGATAGTATCATTTAGATCACGATATAAATACTTCCAGAATATAAAACTTGATTTATATATCATAAATATTTAGAATATAAATATTTATAATAGATAGATATATGAAATGGAAAACACCGTTTATGGAGACGGTAGGCCGTACGTACACATAAACGCTGTTTGTGTTTTCATCTCATATTGAATGGAAGTAAGTGAATAAGATATATGTAACTATATATATATATATATATATATATATATATCTACAGTATAATTATTATGTCATATATTACATACTTATTAGTAATATATATTTTTATAATCATTGATGAATGGTGAACATGGAAATGAATCTCATCGCGTCGTGGAGATGGTAATCCGTACGTATGCACGAGCGACAATATGATTTCTTTAAATTGTGTAATTTGATTGTATATTAATTTTAAAAAGACATTAACATGTTATTTTCATTATTTAAATAAATATTACTCATCATTATATCCATCCAAATAACATAGTGTTGAATAATAAATTATAGCACGACATGAAGACGGTAAGCCGTACGTACGCATGCATGGTGACATTATAATTCATACGATGCATAACATAATGAATATAGTTGTTTCATATTTATAATAACATCACAATATATATATGGTATTGGATTTATTATTTTGGTATGGTAATAACAAATAAATAGTAAGCGGAAGAAGAAAAGAACTTGAAATAGGGTGGTGAAATCATTACATCTTCTTCAGGTTCTTCATTTTGATTTGATCAAAAGGGCTCCTTAGGATGGATTTATTACCAAAGTAAGGACTCCAAGATGAAGGTAGGATAGATGGGAGGTTATTCGGGTAGGTTTTTTCCGAGTCAAATTGCTTTGGAGGTGCGAATTTGAGAGAAGGGGATGTTCCCTTTTATAAGAGAGGTGATGGTCACCTTAGGAAAAGCGTGATATATTATTTTATAATAAAAAAATTACGATTTATAATGGCTCAAAAATGATTTAAGTCTAGTATAAGGTAGTTATTGGTTGAAATAATGTCATAAAATAGGTTTTAGACAAGTTTAGGTTACCATTTTAACCTTATCCTTTACATTTAACTCTTGGTTAAATAGTTTAACTTTTACCGTGTCTTATGGTATTCTTACACTATATGGTCAATAAAAATGCTCTAAACATCCAAGAGAAACTAAAGTTGTTCATTAATTACATATATAATATTATTTAATCCCTTTGGACGAAACCTATATTTTTAAGAATATTATATCAACCAATAATATAGTATTTGTTTTAAAAATTAATTTTTGTCAATTTTGACACTCTTTGGTATTTGGTTTTTGTGAAAGTCATAAAAACTTTATTGCTTCAAACAAGATACATTGAATCAAACCTAACATGTCATATTCAACTAGAAATTTTTTGGATGTCATAAAAACATTGAAATTATATTTATTTTAATATTTATAATACCATTTATTTGATTCTTTCATTAATAAGGTAATTACTGAATCATCATTGTGTCATAAATAAATTTAATTATTTAATGTCAAAAAATTATAAATAAAATACCATGATGTTTTATTTTTATCTTTATAATTAATATTTATAGTCGAATTTATATTGTGTGTAGCCCTATATTAAAATTGCTTTAGTTATTAATCTTTGATTTTAACTCTTTTAACTCTTCTTTAGATAAAATAATAATAAATGTCCTAATCTAATCCAATTTGACCTAAAAGATCATATATTATTCCTAATGTTGTTTTTGGGAGAATTAAACTTATTCAATATAATTAGGACATGTGTTAGGGTAAGAATAATATCATTTTTACCCTTAATTACCCTATTTAGTTTTAATCGTGATAAATAAAAGCAAAAAGTTACTATCCACCAAAAAATATTTTCATCTTATTGAACCGATGTTCTCTTACTGATATCAATCATGTCTCTCAGATTTTTGAAATTTCACTCACAGAAGCAGTAAAATTATGTTTTATGTGAATTTTCAAATTCTCCTTGGTGGTGGGTAAAAGACAATGAAAAGTTCAATATATATATATATATAATATTGTTACAAAATGACTCTAAGGAATTGAATTGAACATATATAGGTATTATGTATCTATTTTGACTTAAAATAAATTTAAATAAATTAAATAATTATTTAAATGAAAAGTCTGTTTTAACCAATAGAGCAGTGTTTTTCACTATTCATCAAAAATTGAAAGTTTTCAGAAACACACCAAAAAATCACCCTAAGCTAATTTTGATATTCTGAATTCAGAAATGAATTATATTTTACCAAATTAAAAATATATAAATTTCATTTATTAATTTAAAATTAATTCCCGTTGTCAAAACCCAAAAGCATATTTTTTAAGAAATAACAACTACTAAATGATTGACAATTGTTTTTGTCTAATTTCAATGTGAAATTACTTTCAATGACCAAAATTGGATTAAATGGTAAAAACATAATATAATTATACTTCCAAACCATTAATTTTTATAGTTGAACACTATAAATATTTTTTATTAAAAATGTTGTTTTCAGTTAAAATTTTTTATTTTTCACTATTCACCCAAATATGAATGTTATCAGAAAAACACCAAAAATTTATAAAAACTAAATTTTTATGTCCCAATTATAAATAATATGTTTATTTTGTCAAATTTATTATATAAAAGTTTCAAATATTGGATTTAATAAGGGTTCTCCATTAAAAGGCGGTAAAAGTGCATTTAAAAAAAATACATCAAATATCTGAAAAATGAAATTTTTCTTATATTATGCTTAAGAATCTCATAATATGGATTCTAAAATTATAAGGAATATATAAAATTCAAAATTCAGTTAATACTATTCATTAACACTTTTGAATGGCTAGTTTGGTAAGTCATGGTGCGCTTGAACTCAATGTTGTGTGTAGTGCAAGTTATTGAATTACATTGAAGAAATAACATACTATGAAATCTTAGGGTGTTAAATTTTTGTTGTTAAGTATCCTACGGATGTTGATTTCACTTCTATTGACTCAGTCATGGATTCTAATATTGAATATTCCCATAACTAGATGGTTTTGTTGTATTGGTTGAGGGTTTGGTTATTTCTAACATTAACTAAAATTTGAATTTTACTACCATGTTTGATTATGATATTGTGGACATATGTTTAGTCCTATTTTTGAGATATATAACTCACTTCTCATATAGAGGGGCCAAAATTTGTTCTCATATATTAACCTATGACATGGTTCTCATCACATACACTTTAATCCAAATGTTGAACCACTTGAACTTGAGAGAATTCATTGATATTAAGTGAATAAATTTTCTTGGATATTAAATTTAATTAATAAGTTTACATAATTGTGGAATTGACATTGTTTATGCATCTTTCTTGAGTTACTATATCATAATGAAATTGGAATCTATTTTCTAACATATCCTCTAGTAGATCAAATAGTTCTTCATGTGACTTTTTCAAGAGAGTCACTACAACCACTTTATCCAGTATAGACATTGTGTTTGCCGCAAGACCTCAATAAATTTTTGAACATTCATCCACAACATAAGTACATGGTGAGATAATTGTATCCACATTTACTCAAAGATCCTCCATGATTAAAACAATAATTCAGTATCATGCCCCTCGAAGTTGGGGATTTGATTCCTAAATGTCACAATATTTGATGTAGGAAAGTATTTTACTAAGAAATATTGGGCCCAATAATCCTACATGATGATGGAATTCTATAAAATCCCTTTGATATAGTCCTTGGATTTATACCTCAGTGAAAAAATAGATAGAGTATAATAAAATCTTCTGAAACTCATTGGTAACATAACATTCCAGATATCTATAAAAAGCATGAATTTGAAGCATTGGAAACTTTTATCCTAAATACATCAAATAGAACTATATTATGAATGATATGAATATTTAAAATATTAATTAAGAATTTTTTTTCTTAAAATAGTAGACAAACAACGCCGGTATCATCTCCATGAATTGAAGGAAATATACACTTCAAAAGAATATGATGCAGTGGAAGATGTTATTGAGGTTTTTTTTGTAATATATTAAATATAATATGTAAAATACGACCATTAATTATAAGTTAATTATTTTTTTTGAAAGTTCAGAATATATTTCTTTGTGGCTGTTGTTACACATATCCCAATACAAATTGTGCTGATAGTTGTTGATGGTTTCGAGGAACACTCATCAGAAAAGAATATTGTGGATGTTAATTATGTTTAACATAAACAACATGTTATTTTCTCTTGTTCACTTCAAGAAAAAAATTATATCTAACACTACTTAAAGAATACATGTCTTTTACTACCATTTTTATGGGAGTGTTTTGGACGTGATCTCCCATAAGTTCTCAACATCATGCTGATATTGGTTTTTCGATTATAGGGTCAAACAAAAGAGTTTAAACTAAATTGAAACTCTTGTAATAAGTGATTTAAAATCTCATGCACCTATGTTATTTTACAAAACAAAACAACACACCATGTTTAAAAGGGAAAATTAAAAATAATCAAAAACAAAAATTTATTTAAGAACATATTTTTTTGGATTTTTTGGATTTATATTTCCAACCAAATCAACCCAAAACACAAATAGACATAATACCATTATAAGTATTTACAAAAAAATATAACTATAATTTGGTTTTTTTCTAGAATAATGGTTACATTAAGTGACCCAAATTTAAAATTTCTCATCTTTATAATGAGTATAGTTAGAGTATGGGGTCGATCCATGGGGAATCATAGGGTGTTTGTTGATCCAAACTATTAGTTAACCAATGAAAGATGTAAATTTATTTAAAATTAATTTTTTTGGTTTCATGAGTCCTTAGTGACTTTATTTGAACCAATTAAATATATATTTAATGGGTTTCCATGTAAATCATAATAACAAAAAAATAGATTTAATACTCGATAATGTAAACCCATTGGGGATGTGAAATTGATGAAGAAATCTAGAAGTTAATTGATTTTTTTGTGTCATTTCATTAATAATATATCTCATGTTCATGATTCAATTATGTCGAAACATCCTTTGTCATGTAGTTTTTATTTATGTCCAAAGAATCTAATTCTTGGTCCGATAATCAAGTCTTGAAAATGTTTCCAAAAGAAAACCCATTAGAGATGATTAATTCACCCAATAGTGTTGAGATTATTCATCTCAATTCCCTTGGAGACCCATGGGGTCACAATTCTTAATCTGATATTGTGTAACCAGTAAAGATAAGAAATAAAACTCAAGGTGAATATAAAGTGTTGAAAAGAACAACATAAACACAATAAAACTAAATCAATTTCCCAAAATAATCTTTATCATCATCCAAAACCCCAATACATAGTGAAAATAAAATTCTAAAATAATAAATTTAAAAAAGAACTTATTTCATAAGGATTATTTGTAATAAAGGTAGAATAAAGGTACAAAACACCTCTATGATAATCACTAAAAATTGTATAGAATGTGGGTCAAGATCTCTTACAGCCAAGATTGATGCCTCCCGGATGAAATATTCTAGAAAAAATAATCATAGATATTTAATTTGTTAGTAAATTTTGTTCAGTGGTCGTTAAGGGTCACAATACTAGTTAAAACGTTTCTTAAATGGTAGATGGGAGGTAGGTTAACATCTGTTGATGGGTGCATGGTAAAGAATACAATTTTTTTAAATGTGTTCTAACAATGATGTTTGTTCTGTTATATTAGATTTGAGTTTCATAGATTATTGGGAAGCATACAAGGTTTATATAACCATAAATAGAACATTATGATGATTATATCACTTCATATTCCATCTCACATGGCTTAAGGGATGTTCCAAATGTTTTTAATAACAATACATAGACCACACAATTTCCACTGACTCCTCAAATAGCCCCTAAATAGTTTCTGAGTAAATTAGTATGGGTTGCTTAATTGTAAGAAGAGTGTGAGTCTATTTCAACTATTTAAGGATTTCATGGTGTCCTAGTTTGTGGTGCTTTGTTTTGGTGATATAGTATAAATGAATCGCCATGGAAAATGGGTCCAAAAACCTTAGGTTTTCCTCCAAAATGAAAAATTCATTAAAAATATTATAAATGATCTATTGGAATTCCAATTATCATCTATCAAAATATTTTAAGTATGTAAATATAGGAAAAATTATCTTAAGCACAATTTCTAATGTAATTTTGGATACGAGCATGACCCATGTACACAAGTGTATCAATGATATAAAACCTAGATAGTGTGTTTTTTCAATGATTCCACACAAATTTCCAAACCATATAGTAACAACTAAAATCCATATATATTATAAGACATTCTCTTGTATGGTTAGTGCAAGTTTTGAAAAACATTGTGGCAAAACCATTTGGATTTCTGATTTTTTATTATTTGTGAATATCAAAAAATTACCATGGTCTAGTTTAACCGGTTTCTCTTCCATTCTCCCCATTATAAAACCCTCTAGCTCTAGGATTTCCATCCCACTAATCCCATTCACTCCATGACTCAATTTTGGGATGTTGTTCCATGGTTCTTCATGAAAAACCATTGTATATTCCTCCTCTAAATTCTCTTTGTTTCTTATACATTCTTTCTAAAGGTTCCTCCCACTTGAAAGTTATGATGACTTAAAACCAGTTTAATCCGAATAGTACAGTGTGAGTCTTGATGTTTATGGTATTTATTACTTATATATTGTCTTATATATTCTTTTATTTTAGTTTCCAACTCGTTCTTGGTGATTTCCAGGGGGCTGGTAGGTGATTCCATATTATACAATTATTTAAAAAAATTAATATACTTCTCTTTTTAATAGTCTCTCAAATTGTTTTCGTTTTTGTGTGAGGACTTGTAATTTGAATTACCCTTAAATTGCTTAAAATGAAATTATTTGGAATATTTTATTATTTTATGTGATGGAATAAAATTTTTCTTGCTAAAAACAATTGGGTAAGAGTACAAAGGAATCTCGAGTACCTAGGTGGGTTGACAAGGAAAAGTACACTATGAATGATATGCCCCACCAAGATGGTTTACACTACAACACTAAGTAAACTATTCTATGATGTTATGTGATGGTTTACCATAAATTCTTGATATATGTGAGAATATTTTAATATGGATTGATCACAATTAGTATTAGGATTATATGACCCCACCCTAGCTACATAGGGACTCCCACAATTATAATATGTCTTTACATGCATGTATACTAGTTCTTATTCTTATCTTTTTTTAATTAAAAATCTAAAGAATATTTTTAAAATAGGAAATTATATTTGAAGATAATTTTTTTTTATTTTTCTATTAATATTTATGAATGAAACACCTAGTGGGATCCAATTAGGAATGTGAATTCACACCCTGTATACACCTTATGGGTGTGTGTAGATTTTTTTTTTTGATATAGGTAAGGGAAAGTCTTTACACATTGGTGGCAGATATTCCTGCTAGTATTACTAGGATGGGTGATGGTTTTGGAATGGTGAGGGGTCGACCCTTGTGTCATGAGGAGATGGGTGGTTCATTTTGTTGACCCCCTCTTCTTTTGTATATTTTAGTGATTCTCATGGATTTATTTCCTTATACTCATGTATTCTCTTTTTTATGGTTTGTATTAGAGATATTTTTATGATTTTTATTAGGATTTATTTATGATTATATTGGTTATTGTAATGGAAAAATAATTCCCAATGTAGTTCCTTGATGCTTAGTCACTGGTTGGAATCCTAGGGGGATCAGGAATTCCCTTCAGGGTACATGAAAAGCTGGGTTGGGTGCCAGTTTATATGGAACAATGAGCCAGTTTTTGATAGTTTTTGTTCAAATATTCTTAATTTTCTCCTTTATATCCTTATATTTATCTTTTTTATAATCAAAATGAGGATGAAAATTTAGGTATTTTCAAAAAGATGAGAAATCTTGAATTTTTTTTGAAAGGGTGTTTATTTACTTTTAAGTGAAAAAATATTTTATTTATTTACTATTTTATAAATGGAGAGTTTATAAAATTGATGTAAATTGTTTTATTATTTAATATTGCATGATTTTTGTATTTACTCCTTGAGATGATTAAATAACTTATTATCCTATCATATTTCTTTACTATATCTTTTTCTCTTATTTTCACCTAATTATTCTTTTCATGTAATGTGTTTATGATTTTTAAAAGGGGTAGATTACTATACCTCTCTATCTCATGGTGTTTTAATGACTAAAAACACTCACCAATGTATATAAATTCTTATTTTAAGAGAGTGTAAATGTTTTTATTGAATAATATGTGATGGACGTCATGAAATCCTAAAGGCATTTTTATATATTTTTAAAGGATTAGACATATATCTTTTCAAAATTCAAGATCATTGAATCTTGTTTAAAGATCCTTAGATTTTATTTTATTGATGTAGATATAGACATTCTTTAAGATGGTTAGTTATAAGATGCACTAGACCCCTGGTGTAGGGCACCAGCTAGTTGGTTCCATGTGTCCAGTAGCTCCATTAGTAGTAGAGATCCATTGACTAGCCGATGGAGAAGCTAATAATAAATCATTCTTGCAGTAGTCCATCGACCACTAAGTGGAGTTGTATTGGCTAGATGGTTCCAATTTTGTATGTTCCCCCAACTCTAGGTATTCCACTAGATAATTAATGGTGGATAACATGTATCTAATGGTGTCAATCCAACCAATATGAGAATACATTTAGTATGGTCAAAAATAAAATTATAGTGGTCTCTAATGGATTCATTACACCCTATGAATTCCATAATGATCACGGGCTTATTAGAGCCTATTACATAACTCCACTAACTCCTTGTAATCTTATATTGACATACATTTTTAAAATGACACTCTCAATATTGAATCAATGATGAAGTGATAACTATCCCATTTCCACTAAGAGTTCCATTCTCTTGTTATTAATCTCTCAAAGGCTGTTATCCTTACTTGCATATCTCTTATCCACAATTATAATTGTCCCTCCAAGATATTTGTGAGAGGTATTGTACTGAGTTTTCTTAAATAAAAACTCAATATTCGAATTACCTTTCTCCAGTGGTTTATCACTCTTAAAAAAGTTGGGATGGGTTCCTTTACTACTAATAAATCTCAAGAGGGTTATAAAAAAACTTTTATATGGGGAGAGTTTTTTATGACCACTAAGAGAAAGAGATTTATACTATTAAAATCATGAGTTGAGGGGTGGAGATGTATGGGATAACATCAATAAATTTCCAAAAATTTTATCAATTGATTTTTCTCTATCCTTATTATATTTCTTCCATCATTTATCATTGATATTCATATGATCTTTTGCATGGTTAATTTATTTTGATATTATCTTTATATCTCAGGTTGAATTTATCATGTATTTCTCGAAAAAACATTAACTTAATTAATTCTTAATCATTTAATCTTTTAATTTAAGCTTTACTGAATGTTTAATTTTTAAAGGGTAAATTCACCCCATCTCCCCTTATTTCTCATACCAACATTCCCCTAAATAATTTTGCGGTGGGACATATTGTATACATGTGTGTCCAAATGATATAAAATTTGTTGATATGTAAAGGTAAAAATAAACACTATTAAAGAGAGACTCTAAGTGTAATATTGTAACTTTTATTAAAATGAATGGTGAAATAGTGTTTTCCTTTTTATGTAGGAATTAATTTATAAGTCATATAAATCCTTGTTTATATTTATTTTTATAATTAATTTATCTGGAGTGTATTAATTCAAATAGTTTTTTGTGTTCCTAATATAGAACACATGTTGGATCAGATAAATTATTTAGGGTATAACTTAACTTTCAAATTTCAAATATATATCCATTGTGGGGTTACTCTAATATTGGAAGTTCATATAGATATTTATTTCAACATTTTATTAGTTTTTCTGGGTTAATGTTTAGTAATCATTATTATGAATATCCCAACAAAAGATATCATATAAGTACATTGTTCTGGTGTCTTATATTAACAATTGGTATCAAATCTTACAGATTCAACAGGCTTGATAGCACAGTCAAGGAAAGACTCACATGTAATAGTCTTATCTTTATGTTTTTTTGATATTTATTATTTTAGAAGGCATGACATCAAATGTTGGAAAAGTCTAGATTAAAAAATTCAATGGGATCGATTTTTGCTTATAGAGGATGTTTATATAAGACTATTTAATTTTGAAGATCCTTGAGGTCCAATTGAATGGAGTCAAGTTATATGGGATATAGAAAGTGGAATAGTAAATTATGAAAAAGGAACATAGATTGATTCTGGTGTCATTGGAAAGAAATGTTTACTTTAAAATTTGAGTGATGAAGGCCGTAATGGATTTGATGGATCCTCCAAGGGAGATGTATGAGAATACAATAGAAATGAACAAGGTGTCCTTAATGCAGAGGTTATATGATAAGAAAACATTATAAGGAAGACTAGTGATTGATCATTTGATTTACATTAATATGATTTAATGCTATATCAAATTATTCAAATTTATGTTTGTGGAATACGTGTGGACCATGCTATTTTTTTCATTTCTTTTCAATTCAATAGACTAGATAGTAACTTGCCTTAGTAACTCTATTAGGATATATGAATTCGTGCGTGAAATTTCTAAAAATATAATTCTAAATGAAGATAATAGAAGTGGATATGTAAAATAACCTACCAAAACATCACTCAATGTGAACGGTAGAAGTTTTTTTCCTCATTGTAAATGTTATAAGAAATCAGAAGATAAAACTAGGGAGAGAAGTTGAGGTAGATCCAAGTAACCTAAGATCATATGTTGGTACTGCAAGAAAAGAAGTCACCTAATGAATTATTTTTGGGTAAATTATTTAAGGGCATATTTTGGAAGTTCATGTTTTATAAATTCTATATCCAAAGTTAGTAACAATGTGTTACCATGTGTCAATATTCTATTTGAATATGGATCATTAATTATAGCAATTCATTCATGTTGATTTGATTTTGTTTGTGTTGTATTCATTGTCGATGGAAATGACTAAGGGTGATGTTAATATTATTGATGAAGAATACCTTGGAAATAAGTTGGAAACCCAAATCATGGCATAGATGTTGGTTGAAATTTAGTTTATGTTCTTGCATTAGATGTTCTAAATGATTCATCTATTATTGAAGGGAAAAGTGTTTTAAGATAAAGAGTTCCATAGATAATTTATAATGATGAATATTATATATCTTTGATGATCACATTAGTAAAGGTCCATCCATATTCATGTGGATTAAAAAATATGGATGGAGTTTGATGTAGAGAAGTCATGGACGGAAGCCAGAAGTTGTTCTAAGTGGCTAATGGTGTTATTATGTGATATTGTTTTTGAAGAGAGATGAGGAGTTAGAAAAAAATATTTTCCAACAGAAGCCAACACATTCACCCATGTATCTAAGGGAATTAGAAGACACCTCAAATGATATTAAGGATAAAATACAACACTAAGTGTCCATAGAGGTTGTTTACACAAAACATAGTTGAGGAAAAACACATACGCATATTGACACATGGGCATGTGGTCATAGGAGTTAATGGTGCATACTGTGTACCTTATAGGTTGGAGCTTTACACCCCTCAAGTGAAATGTCTTTAGTATGGATTTCATTGAACAATGGATGTGGAAAAGTGTTTTATAAAGTTGAAACATGTTGAGGCTCAATTTGGAAAAGGAAGTGATTTTATGTGACCTTGTTCATCACTTAAATCATGTGTTATATTAGGGGAGAAGTGTAGTCATATAATTAATTATCTTATCTGGGCCACTAAATTAAGGCACTAGAGTGTGAAACCTTACTAGATTGGTGGGTTATTTAAATATTTTCATCAACATATCGATGTTAAATTGTTGTCTCTGGAGATCTGAGATCTGGTAAAGGCTGAGGATCTCATATGAATTTATTTAAGAACAATATTAAATATGAATGATTACCTCGTTCAAATTGATGGAATGATCAGAAATAACTCATATCCAGTGACTATTTCTTGAAATATTCATGGTATAATCTATCTATATCATCAAAAAATTCATCAAGAGTTTATGGAAACATTTATTGTCAAATTTCAGGTGTTAGAGTAGAGTTATGATAAAGCCCTTGACATCTGGACAACCAATACTATCTAATTCTTTCGATCCATGATCATGATTGAATATCAAATTCTTGTAATGGCCCTTTCTATATTTATGTTTTGAGAATGAGGATAAATGAGATCTCAAATTCGACTGGATAAATATTTCCTTGCAAACTATCTTCCTATTTCTTATATAGTGATGGTTAAATAGCCAGAAGGGGTTCCCTAGCCCCTATATAAATAATGCTCACTATATAATTCATAAATGACACATTGTGAACAATTAAATGAGTCAAAATTTTTATTTATACATTATAACCAACATTTAATATATAATAAATAAATTACATGATAAAAGAAAGTCTTCAAATCGACTCAAAATTCCCATAAATAATAAACTAACCTTGAATATTAAAATAATATTTATTGGTATAATTTTTTTCAATGTATTCACTTAATACCTTGTGAATACTTTTAATAAATAAATGAAACTCCATATATTATATACTAAAATAATAATGAATTAATTTATTTATTGGTAATAATTTAATCCAGTACATGTTTCAGAACTTATAGTAGGGCCAACCATGTTTTATACTCCTATTCCTCAGAATAGAGCATACATTTGAATACGCTTAGTGTGTGACCACCCACAACCTTATCTCATTAGTAGTGACTAATATTCAAAGACTAGCAGTGGATTATATCCATCAGTCAGGTAACTTAATGAGAAAAGGAAAAGTCATTGCAAGGAAAACCATTCCTATGGACACAAGTTGTGTAATATAATCTCCTTGTTTTATGATATCTCATTAATAAGTACACACCATTGTGTCATCATCCATTTATTATTCATTATTAATTGATCGAACTAGTTGAACTTACATTATTTTTCCACAACCATCAATTTAATAAAGGTACTACCACCTTGATCAACTAGGCCTCATATTTCACTTCATTTTGAAAGTAAAAAATCCCATCTTAATGAATAAATCAATTTCATATGACCAATGGCACACCCAATTCAAGATACCTCCCCATGATATCAATTACATATTTTTTATATTTAATAAATTTACATAATAAATTTGTATACATTAATAATAATATGAAGTCATGAGACCATTACATGTGTTCACAGGTAAGAAGCATTAATGACACCTAAAACATATGGTATTCTTATTAGTGGGATAGTCTTCATGATATGGTCTACTTGACATTAATAAGTTAGAACTACATGTGACGAAGTATAAATTCTTATGATTCCCCAACACATTAGAGTTACACACCATTTGTGTTCTATCAGAACGATGTATCTGGACTATAGGATATATGTTTATGATTATTGTCATGGTATCTCTAGGTTATCATTATATCTTGGGAACTTATATAACCTTTTTACATGACATGAAATTTAAGGACATTACCATAAATATGGTGGAGAAAAAAGCATAAACACTATTATGTTAAGATAAAAACATTTATATATTAAACTATATACATATAATGATAATCAAAGTACATACAGAAGTTGGTTCTAGGGAACCCTCTTACATCAGTCCCACTTTTACTAGAGCCAACTGAAAACAAGTATCATCCTGCTATCTCTCACATGATAATCATTTTGCTACTAAGATATTGATTTAGTCAGGGGGTCAACCACATTTTCCTATGTACATACTCTACAAATTATGAATTCACGTATTTGAATAAAGTCCCTCAATAGATTAAACTTATGAAGTATATGATTTGTCCTATATTGTAACATGGTATCATTTGAAATCACCACTACTATAGTATTATCACTATAAAATGGAATAGGGTATACACATATAGGAACAACCTCAATATCTAAGAAAAATATATGTATCTATACCACCACCTTTGCTACCTCATATGTCAATGTATACTTAGATTATGAAATCAAGTCAGTGGACACGAGGTTTTTTTACGCTTTTCCATATCACTACACCAAAATTTAAGAAAAATATATATCTTGAATACTATTTTGGAACATCATGACCTATCAATAAATTAGAATTTGTGTATCCCATTAATACTTGTTATTCATCCAATCAATGCACTAAGAACATATCCCTTTTGTGTATCAGGTACATTAGTATAATGTTTACCAATTTCCAATGCATCTCTTTTGGAATAGCTTGATATCTTCCCACAATAGTGAAAGAAAAGGAAAAATCAAACTTAGTACATATCATGAAATATATGATAGATCCTACTATTGAATAATAAGGGATTATAATCCTTTATTCAACCTCATCCTATGTTTTTGGACAGATCTTCTAAGATATATTGATACCATTTGACATTTGAAACAACACTCTATTGGATCATTCCATATTTCACCTTTTGAGTACCTTTTCAATATTTGTACTCCGACATGGGCCAAGTAGCCTTTGAGATCTATCCGTATTGGTTATAATTTCTAGGATGTAGGATGATTCAATTTTTTCTTTAAGGTAGAAGCATTCATTTAACCCAGTCTAAAATGACTATAATACATTCACTTTATTTCCCAAAATTAATTTGTCATCAACATATAATATGAGGAAAATTATGTTATTCTCACTAATCATGTTATATACACATGGTGTTCATTCATTCTTTTTGAAACTAAATTCTCTTTTGACCTTATGAAATTGATCAATCCATGATTGTGGTTGATTATTCAACTAAAAATTTGATCTTTACAGATTGAATACATTATTGGCACTCTTTGCATAATCATCCTTTCATTTTGATTCATATGGACATCGTTAATAAAACTCCCAATTATGAAAATAGTTTTGAAATCCATTTTCCAAATATTGCAATCATGAAGGGTGCTAGGGGAACTAATACTCTGAGGGATTTTAGCATTGCTACTAGTGAGAAGGTTTCATTATAGTATATTACATAATGTTTCATGAAACCCTTTGTAACCTATTGGGTTTTATAGGTATTTACTTCAAAATCCTTATACATATTTTTCTTGAATTCCTATTTACACCCATTGGGTTTTACATTAGATAGAGGGTCTACGAAAAACCCAATATGGTTTTGGTACATGATCCCCATCTCATAATGCCGAGTATATTTTTATTTAGCATCACTTTTCTTTCTACTACTTCCTTATCGGTTAGAGGTTCATCATTCTCTAATAATAATGCGTCACATAAATTAGTGAAAATAAAACCATATATCACTAGTTCTCTAACCTCTTGAGTAGACCCACACAATAAATGTGTCTTAAGAACATCTTTATCTTCAACTATCTCTTGTGGAGATTTTTCATGTACTAACTCCTGTGCTTCAATAGATTCAAATTTATCAAATTAAATCTTGGTCCTACCATTTCAATTGGAAATGGGTTCAATTTATAGAAATATAGAATGTATCTCCATAATCACATTTCAATATGAAGGGTTATATATGTAATATCTCTTGGTTTTAATATGATAACCTATAAAGAAGCACTTTGTGCTTTAGAATAATAAATTTTCAGTAGTTATAGTATCGATAAAATCCTTGTAATGTCATACATGCATGTATAATAGACTACATTTCTTTACATTCCAAAACAAATATTGAGTATCATCTTTAGATTTAGGTGTACCCTATTAAGGGTATATTCCACTATCTATAATGACCAAAAAGACAATTATAGTGTTTCCTAATTCATCATTAATCTCACCATGACTAGTAAGGTCTGATTACTAATTTTAATAAAATCATTCCATATAAGTGTATATAAATGAGTGATCAAGAATACTATCCCACAATCCTTTAACAAATAATTTAAATCTTGTTTAAGATACTATTTTACTCAGTATGAGTATAGTTCCATAGTCTTTTTACCAAAATGGATTTCTAAATCACGTTGGTATTCTTTAAATATAGAAAATGAATCTATGTTATACCTTATTAAGTTGACATGTCCATGCCTACTATAGTCATCATTAAAAATATTTAAGTATGAAATTCCATACATTTTCTCTACTCGAAATAGACCATATACATCAGTATGAATCAATTATAGTAATTCAATGGCTGTTTCTACTTTCCCAATGAATGTTTGTTTAGTAATTTTCCCATTAAAACAAAAAATACATACATTTATGGGAATTAACTCATTTGAGTCTAAAACCCCTCCTTGATATAATTTCTACAAAATATTCTCATTTACATGACTAATCTTGAAGTGATATCGGTGGGTGTTATATGATTCATTTTCACTGGTCTTGTCATTTATTTCCATTACATGATTTTTAAGTTCAAGTATTTACATGAAATTTCTAATATGTGCCATACTATACCATATGTTATCTTTATAAAAGAGGACACATATATTTACAAACTTGAAATAAAATCCCATAGTGTAAAAACATGACACTGAGATTATGTATCTTGTAAATGAAGGAATGTTATACAAAATATTTAATACAAGAATAAAACCACTACACAATTTCATATGATAATCTCCCACTACCAAGGTTTCTAGTCTCCTACAATTTGTGGCATGGAGATCCACCTCACCTTTTTCAATATTTTGGAATCCACTTAGTTCATATATGTGAATAAAAATTTGTGATCCACATGTTGTATCCAATACCCATCTTATATATTAAGATAGATTCCATTCAAAGACAAAAATAACTAAGGTATAAGTTTGTCCTTTTTTCCCATCCTTAAAATTATTCTTCTAGGGGACTTTATTTCCACATGAAAATCATAAAACCTCCTTCTCATTTTCTTTCTTCTATATCTTTGTCCTTTTGGAAGGATGATGAATTGGTGTCTTCATCTTGTGTTTATCCATAAACCCATTAACGTTACACTTCATCCTCTTATTCACCATAATTACATAAGATTTGGTAATCTTCATATCCTTATTATCTTGGAGAACTAAAGAAAATATGTTTAAGAGAAAATGTTTCATATTTTTCCAGTTTTAATTAATAATAAAATTCAAGAATCTAGGAGACAAAAAGAAAATAATGTGATCAATAACTAGTTATTAATTTATCTTGATCCATGAGATTCAAGTCTCTCAATGCACCCAGTAATCTTGGCTACGTGAGGTACTTATTGAGTCCCTTTTTCTATCTTTATCCTATACAGTGCACTTGATGTCTCATACATTTCATGGAATTCTATGTCATGATATAACTCTTATAGTTGAGTTAAAATCTTGAAGGTATATTCATTCTCACACATTTTATTCATTTTACTGGAATTGATGATAATAGAATACACTATACATCTATTACATCATATACATTCTTCTTATATTTTTATTTTTTTATCTTACTTTATCTTTGCAGGGGATTAACTAGATGTGAGGACTCCAACACATAAATTTTACTCTCCTGGCTTAGTACTTTGAGAATGATCCATTACTACTCCTAGAAGTTATGTTCAGTGACAATTTTTTTATCCAAATCTGATCAAAATGATAACGTTTTCATGGTGGTAATTTCCAATTTATCTTTAACAATTAAATTTATCATCTAGTATTTTATCTTGATTATCAATTATACATCATTGATTAATTAATTTAATATCTCCCACTATTTTATTGAACATTAGTATCCCTTAATACTAAATTCATAATACCCAATATCTAGAGTATTATAGTAGAAATGATAACTAAAACCCCTCCCCATAGTTCATGATATGGCTACACCACTACTCATATAGATTCAAGGTAGTCATTGGACTGACCAACCACATTGGCTAGTAGATCCTTGGACTATTGAGTGGAGTCCCTACTTCATGGAATTGTAATCTTAATTCCCTCAACTTTTTTCTCTAAAGTAGAATCATAATATCTATAAATACATCTTTGCTAATAAATTTGGTTAAATAAACTCATCAATATCATATGAAATCCCCTATAGTTAGAGGCACCCTAAACTAGGGATAACACAAATATCGTACACTAGGTTATATTCAAATTTATGAGATGGAAGGAATTAGGATATAATATTAATTTGAGTATTTTTATTATTACTCAATGAATGTAATGCTTTTTATGTAAAATAGGTTAATTATATGTGACAATGCTTATAAATGAACAATGCGTTAATAGAAAACATTCATCATATCATTATGTAATATTTGTTTTTTATTTTATGTGTTTTCACAA
This sequence comes from Viscum album, assembly GCA_963277665.1. Classification (NCBI taxonomy): domain Eukaryota; kingdom Viridiplantae; phylum Streptophyta; class Magnoliopsida; order Santalales; family Viscaceae; genus Viscum; species Viscum album. The sequence goes on from OY728158.1 coordinate 857,387,345, forward strand.
TCATGCATGAACATAACAATAAAAGAACTACATAAATTTAATAAACTAATATACTGATCTTGTTCAAATTGTATTGGTTGATCCATTTGAACTCAATAAATAAACTATGACCCTAGGGTAATAATACAATAGTTGGGTGTTGACTCATTTTGTAGATCACAACCTAGTACAATACTTCCATGTAAAATCCGGGATAAAACGTTTTCTTCTGGTAGTCTATGTCTTATATCATATTGTTCATAATATATAAATACTCACATGAAAGTGGGGGGGGGGTCTCTAGATGTAAAAATAAATACCAAATTATACTAGTAGATGTACATACCCATATACATATTAAGCAAATAAATATGATGCAAAAAAAATTTACAATAAATAAATTATTAAATTTATTAAAAATAGTTGTAATAATTAATTAAATAAATATAAACATGACAAACATCGATCAATCATTTATCAAGACAAGTTAGTCGAGAAATTAAATTTTAAATAAAAATTAAATGTACCAAATTCAAATATAAGACAATTAAATTAATTAAATGAATTATTTTAATTCAAAATTTTATTTTGTTCGGTCACACAATTTATTTAATTTTAACCCACAATTAAATTAACATTTTGAGGTTAAATTTATTATTATTATTTTAAATAAAACAATTTTAATTTTAATTTTGTTATTTTTTAAATTCTCCCAGCCCCAAAACCATCCCATGACCATTACAGGTTGGGAAGAACCGACACAAACTTGTTATTGGTCGGGAAAATTCTTGCAATGCCCATTATAGATTTTGAAGAACCTGCCCATGTTTTTTTGTGGTGTGGGTTGGGTCGGAAATGAATTGTGGGAGGCCGAAAGGGTCACCTGATTGAGTCAGAGGGGAACATAAGAAAACATGGTGTTGGGAACACATGGAATAATGTGTTGGAAGCTGCATTACAAAATGGGTATGTAGGTCCCGAGTGCAACAGAAGCATGTGCATGGGTGTACCGAAATTTAATTTTTACCATTAACAACAATCAATATGAGATCCATCACGATGATGAAATGACAGATCATTAGAATAGAACGAAGAATGAAATAAAAGAGGGGAGTCCCATGACCATACTGAGGATCATCATATGTTGGTTATAATTAATTTAATTAAAAGACAATAATTACCTTGATGTAATTATCTCTTAGTTAATGTTTTCGGTCACAATCCAATGTGGTCTGTCACTGTGTCATAGAATCCAATTGTGTGCTTCCTCTAGCGGTGATCCACACATGATTCATGAATCTCAAGACGTTGTTCAAGGGATCTCTGGGTTCTAGTATAGAAGAGCCTTTTCTTGTGATTCCTGCCTTTAATCACCTTGACAGCCGCTTCCAAAGCGCACTCCATGATCCGATGGAGGAGGAAATCTCTGGTAACATGATATATTTTTTATAGGAAAAGAATTATCTATTGGCTTGAGATCCTTCTCTTCATCCATTTTGCACAACCAAAAAGAATGGCTAGGTTAACAAGAAAAATATAATAGGGATTTTAATTACATTTAATTATAAAATTAATTAATTACCCAAAATATTTGATTCATTTAATTTAATTCTTAGTAAGACCCCGTGTCTAATAATAACAGTTAACTATTATTATCACTTGACATGTGCCCAATGAATTACATCTAATATTATTTAATTAAATAAATAATATTATTTATCACAAATCCTCAGGAAAACTAAACGGCATGTATATTAATATTCATTGTGTGTAATTTTGTTTTTCCATTCTCTTTATTTTTTCCACCACATTTATTATACCTTTAATAATGATTATTTATTTATTAAATAAATATCACTGCATTACTCACTAATAAATATATTATTTCAGCCACAATATAATCTATCAAATAACTAGTGTCGAAATATATGTGATCAATCGTCCTTGAATAATTATTAAACCACACTCAAGAATAATCTTTATTCAACTTGTTAAATTAATATTTAGCTTAGATTCTTAGACACTATCAGTGTGCGACCATCTAGGCCACTTTCTTAGTGGAATTAGGAAGAGTCTTCTTAATGACCAAGATTATCATCTTGCAACATGCCATGTCACCCATAGAGAAAGAAGTTAACGCCGCAATGGCTTGTCACCTCCTATGAACACTTATAGTGTAATGTAATCCCTTTGTCTCGATATCTATAATCAAGTGAGTTTCATTCTGGTTCCATCAACCCATGTTCTCAATTATTCTTTATTTGACTTCCCAGAATTGAACATTACCATTCCTCACCATGGCCATGGAATTATTTAAGAAATATCAATTCCATAAAAGTCCCTAAGATATCTACTTCCATTATGGAATAGAAGAGACAAATTATTTCTCACGTTATCTATTAAAGAAGTATTACTCCTGACACACTCAACATATCTTACCTCATTGTGAACAATGTGTCGTTATAGTTTTAAGTCAATACATCTAAGTGTGTGACCCATTAATAATAATCTTAAAGTCTAAGGACCAATACACACATCTTCACATAGGAACATCTAATGAAACTATGAAATGTGGATTTCCTACTGGATGGTCTCATTCCAATAATAACCTCATCAATATTAACAAGGGCACACACCATTATATGGTGCCTCAATTTTTTATGATTCCTCACCCATAATGGCTTGTTTTATTTGCGTCCCTTAAATAACATCATCCAGACATAGAACATATATTCTAGAATAGTGTTATGGAACCTCCGGGTTCTCATCACAGAAATGATTCGCTATGGCCCTTTAGTGAAATAGATATCTTTTGGACATTATCACACGAATTGTCATTCAAAAGAACAATCAAGATATAAAAAGGTATTTATTAAGGAATAAAGTACAATGTAGTTGGTTCAAGGCCAAAAACTTCAATATACTCCCACTTGGACTAGAGCGAACTACTAACAATCATTAACCCTCTATCTCTCTCATGATATTCATTCTTCTACTAAGATAGACCATTATTCATGGTGTCTGTAACTTTCTCTTATGTGGATACTCTACTCATTGTAACTTCACCCCTTTGATAGAGAAACCTTAAGAGGAGATACTTCCAGATTATGTTCTTTGTCCGTTGATGTGACCTTGGTTATTTTGCAAGATCCACCGCTGCAGTATTATCACAATACAATATAATAGGATATCTACTACTAGGTACCACATCATGCTCTTAGAAAAAGTTCCAAATCTAGAAATCTTCCTTGGTTGCATCAGAAAATTCTATATATTCATACTCTACTGTAAAATCGGCAACAATAGGCCGCTTTGAACTCTACCATGTCACAACTCCTCCGTTGAGATAGAAAACATTTCCAAATTGTGACTTTAGATTGTTCCGATCCTTATTCAAACTAGCATCATCATACCCTATGATGAAAAGATCCTCATCTCCTCCATACAATCAGAACATATCCTTTGTTATTCTAAGATACTTTTGGATAGTCTTAAAAGCAATAGAATGATGTTCTCTTGGATCTTCTTGATATCTACCTACCATGATCAGTGAATAGTCAACATCAAGCCGGGTACATAACATGTAATAAATGATGGATCCTATATCCAAAGCATATGGTATATTTCTCATCCTATCTTTCTCCTATCATGCATAAGGACATATTTTATTAGTAATATTTAGGCCAAGTGACACTGTAACCAATCCCCTCTTGTATTGCTTCATACTAAATATCTTTAGTATCTAGTCAATGTATGTACCCTGAATTTGTCAAAGAAATCACATGAACCAATACTGACTGATCTTGATCCCTAGAATGTAGGCTGATACACCTATGTACTTCAGAGAGAAACACTTGTTCAACTAGTAATTAACTGACTGTAAGACTAGTACATCGTTTGCAATAAATAATATGTAATCAATATATACTATAAGGACAATGACTGCATTCCCACTAAATAGTTTATAAATTCATGTATTAGATTCATTCTTAATGAAACCAAAATCTTTAATGGATTCCTTAAATTTAATGTTCCATGAACCAAATTCATTATTTAAACCAGATATGGATTTATACAACTTGAAAACCAATTTAGCTTCACCTAGTGTCACAAACCCTTCTGGTTGTGTTATATAGACATCTTCCAAAAGGCTCCCTTAAGGAATGATGTTATGACATCCATTTTACAAATCTCATAGTCATTGTAAGCTACTATAGAATGTATGATTCTTATGTATTTAAACATGGAATCAGGTGATAAGGTTTCATCATAGTCAATTCCATGATGTTGTCTGAATCTTTTAGCCACTAAAATTGCTTTAGTTTCTAACGTAACATTACCTGTCTAGCTTTCTCTTGAATACCCATCTTTATCCAACAAGATTTACATCAATTGGCTCATTGACTATAACCTATACTTAGTTTGGATATGTGGAATCCATCTCAAAATCCATAGCTTCTATCCATCTCGTAGCTTCTGATCTTTATACTGCATCCTTATAGGAGAGAGGTTCATAATTTTCTTACAATAATGATTCACCATCCTCAGGGACTAGGAAACCAAATATCTATGGTTCCCTTACCTCTCATGAGCTCCTAAGTAGTACTTATGTTTTTGTAACCTTTTCTATGGGACCTGTGGAAATTTTTCATGTAGCACATCCTGTGTATCTTGAGTGTGAACTTCATCAATGTCAATCCTTCTCCTACTGTCCTTTTTGAGGATGTTCTACCTCTTAAGAAAAACATAATTTCTAGTGGAAATCACATTATTATCTAAAGGGTTATATAGGTAATATACTTATGTTTCATTGGTATATCCTATAAAGATACACCCCATTCCCCAGGGTTCTAGTTTCTTTCCCAAGAAAGCCTTAACAAACACCTCTCAACCCCATACATGTGTGTGAGAAAAAATGGCTTTCTTTTCATTCCATAACTCAGAGGTAATTCCATTAGCCTCATTAGTTTGTACTCTAATTAAGGTTTTTTCTTTGGTTCTTAATTCATAACCCCAAAAGGATAATGTATGATCTTCATAACTCATTTTCGAACTCACTATGTCCAACATGCTGCAGTTACTCCTTTCACTAACACCATTCCACTATGGTGTATACTTAGGAGTGAGTTAACATAAGATCCCAAACTCCCATAAAAGGTCGATGAACTCTGGGTTTATATATTCTCCACCTTTATCTGATCCAAGCTTGTTTATCTTCTTACCAAGATAATCCTCTACTTTATTCTTGAATTCCTTTAATTTCTCTAAGGACTCTGACTTATACCTCGTTTAGTATATATATCCATAACTAATCAAATAATTAGTAAAAGTAATTATGTAATAATATATACCTCTATATTCTACTAGAAATAGTCCACGCACATATGTTTGTACCAATCCTAGAAGCTCTATGGCCCTTTCACCCTGTCCACTGAAAGGCGGCTTGGTCATTTTACCTTTTAAAAAATTGTGATATCTATCAAGTTTGTTTAGATTAGTAGAGTCAAAACAAACATCTTGGTAGAGCTTTGCCATGAACTTCTCCTTTACATGACCAAGATGATGATGCCACAACTGGGTGTTGTATGATTCATTTGAGTTTGTTTCATTATCGATTTGTAAAACTTGGTTCTCGTAATTTAATACGTAGAAAGTTTTATTTAAATGCGCTATAATATAACATAATTTGTTCTGATAAAATAAACAACCCTTATTTTAAAAACATGAAAATAAATCCATCCATATCCAAAAAAGATACAAAAATTGTGTTCTTTGTAACACTAGGCATATAATAATAGTTATGTAATACCAAAAGCATTCTACTTGGAAATGAGAGATGGTAATCTCCAATTCCCAATGTAGCTAGCCTTTCACCATTGGCATCTCGAAGATCCACCACTCCTTGGGAAATATTTCTAAATCTACTTGGTTCTTGTATTTGAATACAGATGTGAGCCCCAAAAGCTATATCTAATACCCAATGTGTAGAAATGAAAATATTTCACTCAATGAAGAACAAACCTTTAGAGTCCCCATGATTTTGGGTGTATTTACTCTTATAGTGGCCTAGCTTGATACATGAAAAACATACCTTCTTTCATTCCTTGACATTCCTTTGGATCTTCCCCTTCTTTGAGGGACAGTTGTCAAGACCTTTAAAACATTTATAAATCCTTGGCCACTTTTCATTTTCCTTCCTTTTATTATTCACCATAATGACTAAGGGTTTGTCACGCCCCATGTCCTTATCTATCAAGAGAATTAATGTAAAAATCTCTAATATAATATTCTCATTATTTCTCATGTTGTAGTTGACAATAAATCGAGAGACGGTATTGGTCAGTGATGATATAATGAGATCTGTACGCAACTCATCCAAGAAATTAATCCCAAAGATGTCCAGGTGATCAATATAGCCAATAATCTTGATAAAATTAGGCCCAATTGGCATCAAATATCTAAGCATAGGTGTAAAAAAGAGTTGGAGATATCATATCTCTCATATCTTTCCTTATCTTAATAAAGATTCTTAGGGTGATACACCTTGTTATACACGTCCATGTTTTCATGTTTCTTCAATGGGGCATTAGACATGGCCGATAACATTAAACATTAGACATATATGGAATCATCCATATGTTTTATAAAGAGAGATATTTCATCATCACTGACCTCTTATCCAAGCACAACTGTAATAGGATCTTCAAGCACATACAATTTCCTCTCCTGGTGAAAGATGATGCGTAAATGCCTCTTCCATTCCTAGAAATTAGTGCAGGTTAGAAGGTTTTCATTCTTGTGTATGGTTCAAAATTATATGTTTGAAGTCATTTTTCTTTCCATTTTTACAAATTGAGATGAGAAAATATTTATTACTTAATCATGATAAAACTGAGACAAATTAATTAATTAATACTTATTAGTGTCCCACTATTTTATCGAAATCAAATAGCCCCCACCTTTGAATTCAGAATATTTTGTTGGCTGAATATTATAGTGGAAATGATCCATATTTCCCTTTGCATTACCCGAACTAGGTCTGGTTAAGAAACATTGAAGGTTTTAGGTAGTCCTTCGAGATGTCAACTACATTAAATCATAGTTCCTTAATCTGCTGAGTGGACCCCCCACTCCTTAAGCCCTTTTATTTTGGATTTCCAAAATATTTTCTTCTTGTTCCCACCACGTCCTGATGTGGTAGTCAACCCTTGATGTGAACCAAATCATGTTAACCCAAAAACCAGAATTAAAATTCCAAGATAATTGAAAGCACCCCAGTTTGGGTTGGTCAAGCACTCTAAACTATAGTTTCACTCTAACTATGTTTATGGAAGGCTATAATGACTTAATATTTCATTGAGGGATATTGTCCTTATATGAAAATTTACATTTTATTATATTTTATTACATTCTTGTTAATATAAAGTGGGATATACTTATGTGATTAACCATGTCTAGATAATATTTATGCACAATCTGGTCTTATTTTAGTCCTATCTTGAAATCTTTTTTAATTCATTAATTTTCTGATCGTGAAAACACTCCCACAATAAATAAACCATGTAGTTGACAAAAATAAAATAAATTATATGATCATGAGCTTGTTCTATTAGTTAGTTTATATATCATTTGATAAACTAACCCAATACATAGGGGAGAAACCCCTTGAACCTTTTGGATTTGTGATTACAGCTTTCCACCTATCCACCTTTGTATCTCCTTAGATTGGATTCACCATGGATCCTATCTTGAGCCACCTCCACTAGCTTGGGAGCTCCATCCATTACATATGCTTTTATCCCACTCGTTGGTGAGGGGTAAAATGGGGTTTTACATAAAAAACCATGGCCATGCTTTACCTACATATTAATAAAGAGAATGATAATTGGCCATTAAATTTAATTTAAATAAATAAATTAAAAGAAACTATTCACATACAAAGGACTTGGTCTATCTCATGATCATACATACCTAAAATGATATTTATGCATAAATAAATCTAGAATTAAATTCTTTAATCTTTCTTGTTTAAGATAAATAACGATATAATCAATTAATTATCTTTAATTAATCAATCCTTTTATCTTGAACCCAATTTTAAATTTCCATGATTCTTATCCATCAAAATTTAAAACAAATAAATTAATTTAAAATTATCTTTCTACGTAACTTATACCTTGGAGGAAACCAAGTGAATTCCCGTTCATAACAACCCAATGAGTAGAAATTAAAATTACACATATGATAAATAAAACATATATATATATAAACCACCTATCACATGTTTTTCCTCAGATTTACACCCGCACTATGGTACACGTTAGAAGGGTTTGTATAATATAATAATAAATTTTAATAAATCTATGTAATTCAGATGAGTACAAGACATGTTGTTACGACTACACGACTTGTACAATCGTTAAGAATCTTTCCAAAGTACATGCCCTAGGACATGAAGTGTAGATGTAATTCAGAAATATTCATAGTACACGCCATGTTCAGTGGGCCACATTCAGTGTAGTATCCACGTTACACAGTTTAAAGCTGGGAAAGTCGTGTAGAAGGTACTCGGTCCAACCCTAACTCAAAGTGAATACATTCCATGTTCAGTGGAAAACACACCGTGTAATACTGAAACCACATGCCACCAATTCCTGGGCAACACACGATGTTATTTAAGACTTTGATAGAATCCAACACATGGCTTGGTTTGGGGGACCTGTCCCGATGCATGAAACCTAGACTACACGGTGTGTACTACTGAATGCACATCGTGTGTTCTGGTGTTGTACGGCTAGGAATATTTGGCACCTCTGGATGAGATCCTCTATTTTATTTTAATTAATATTAAAAGAAAGTATTTCTGTAAGTGAATGAGAAATGAATGATGAGGTATAGATCTTGAGATTTAGATTTACAGAACAATTAAAATGAATTGAAACAACTAAATTATTAAATGCATAAATCATCTAAAAAAGTAAATAATTATAATCAACGATATGACCTCTATGATACCACCTGTCGATTCTAAGCGCAGTGGAAGTGCATTGATTGGTGTACCCAACTCTAATTTTTTCGTTAACAATGTTCAATCTAAGATCCTTCACGATGATAAAACGCGGCATCTTCGAAATAGAACAATGAAAAAAATAAAATAGGGGAGTCCCAAAACCATAGAGTGGATCATCATATTTTGGTTATCATAAATTTAATTAAAATAAAATCATTACTTTGATGGAGTTATCTCTTCATTGATGTTTTTGGTCACAATCCAATGCGATCCATAATTACATTACATAATCCAAGTATAAGATTCCTGTAATGGTGATCCACATGTACTTCACATATCTCTAGACGTTGCTGAAGGGATCTATGGGTGCTAGTGCAAAAGGGCCTTCACTTGCAATGTCCTCTTTCGATCACCTTGAGAGCCACTTCCAATGTGCTCTCCTTGATCCGGTGGAGGAGGATCTCTCACATAACATGAGAGCGTTCTTAGAGGAAACGAATTCTCTCTTGGATTGAGATCTTTCTCTTGATCTATTGTGCACTACCACAATGAATGGTTAGGTTAATGAGAATAATATAATTAGGATTTTAATTACGTATAATAATAAAATAAATTAATAACTAAAAAAAATTTATTCATTTCATTTAATTCTTAGGGAGACCCCATGTCCAATAGTAACAGTTGAATATTATTATCACTTTACATGGGCCCATTGAATTACACCTAATATTATTTAATTAAATAAATAATATTATTTCCCATAAATCCCTGGAAAAACTAAATGGTGTGAATATTAATAAACACGATGCACAATTTTGTTTTTTCATTCTATTTATTTCATCCAACATGTTTATTTGACCTTGAAAAATGACTGTTTATTTCTTTAATAAATGTCACTACATTATTCACTAATAAATATATTATATCAGCCACAATATATTATCACGAATGACTAGTGTCGAAATAAATGGGAACAGGAATACTTGAATAATTATTAAACCACAGTAAGGAATAATCGTCATTCAACTTGTTAAATTAATATTTAACTACGATACTTAGACGCACTTACTGTGTGACCCTATAGGCCTCTTTCTCAGTGGCATTTGAAAAAGACTACCTAAAGTCTAAGGTTAGTGCTTAGAAACACATCAAGGCACTCATAGAGATATAATTTAACACCGCAATGAAGTATCACCTCCTACAAATGCATACCATGTAATGTAATCTCTTTATCTTGATATCTCGAATTAAGAGGGTTGCATGCTAGTGCCATCAACCCATGTGGTCAATTATTCTTGATTTGACTTCTCGAAAATGAACAATCCCATTCCTCACCATGGACATATATTTATTATGGCTATATCAATTCCATCATAGGACCTATGATATCTACTTCCGTTATGTAATAGAAGGGGTAAATCCATTATTGCATTATCTATTAATGCAATATTACTTATGATGCACCCAACATATCCTACCATGCTGTGAAAAATGCATCATCATAGTTTTTTCAATAAATATAAGTGGAGAGTTGTAATACCCATTAATAATAATCTTAAAGTTTAAGGACCAATACACATGTCTGCAGATAGGAACATCCAATGACACTATGAAATTTGGATTTCCTATTGCTGTGTCTCATTCTCATAATATCCTCCTGGATATTACCAAGGGCACACACCATTATAAGGTGCCTCTAATATTTATGAGTTCTCACCCCTAATGGAATGTATTATTTGTGTCTCTAAAATAATGTCATATAACCATTGAAAATATATTCAAGTACAGTGTTATGAAACTTCCGGGTTCTCATCATAGCAGGGATCCACTATGACCCTTTAGTGAAACAACTATCCTTTAAGAAATTATCACATGAATTGTCACATAAAAGAACAATCAATACATTATAAGGTATTTATTAATGAATAAAGTACAATGTAGTTGGTTCTAGGCAACCAAATCCAACAAGGTATCCAACCAGAGGAGGTGGTAGGTACAAAATTCCAAGAACAACATGACACCAGGGGGTTTGATCAGAATAGGTCATGAAAATAGTCGTTCTAGGGGAATCAGTTAATGGAGGAAACAATAGTGCTAGGGGGGTTAACTAGAGGTGAATATGTTTTTTGATATAGTGGGAGGCAGTGTGAGATAGAGAGGGGAGGGTGGATTCAATGACAATCAGCCCAATTTTAATTATAAAATTCATTTTTTTGTTTTTCTTAGGAATAAAACCTCCCCACCATTGACAAATTGTTTCTTTTGTTTATGTCATTATCAAGTCCTATCTCCTCTTTTAGACTAATTTTTATAATTTTTGTTCGTTTCATTATTTAAATACATGCCACTCATTTCCCTTTTTTATTCAAAAATCAATTTCCTGCTTATTTTAGACTTTCCATTTTGGTTAATTCAATAAAAATGTGGAATAGGTTCCCACTGGAAGAAAATATTCTCGCCACCAAAATCTGTCAAAAAAATGTATAGAAAAAAAGGGTCACCAGATTCACCATCATCCATTTTAAATGGCTAAAATTAACACATATATTAAAATATTTTCTTTAATTTTATACCTCTGTTTTTATTTGAATTAAATGTTATGATGGATTTAATGTGACCTTTTGAGATTGGATCGATGTGAAGTCATTAATATTACAACAAAAAGGAATCAATATACTTAAATGTAAGTGAAATTTAATTTTCCATTACACGTAAAATTCACCCAATAGTTTTGATACTAATTGATAGTACTAGGGTGCACAACAGAAGTAGATGGGTTGGGGGTATAAAAATTTTCTTCATCGAATCGACTTAACCTTTCAGTCTTCTTTGATATAATATCTATTAATGGATGTTGAAATCAAAAAAATATATTTAATCAAAAAAATAACCATGAACAACCACCTCATTTGAATTGATAGCATGATCGATAATATCTCATTAGTGAGGACCGTTCCTCAATGGATATAAGGTCTAATTTGTCTAGATCATTCATACATGCTTTAGGAGTCGATGAAAATATAGTTCAATAAAATATAGGTGCTATCATAGAGGTACAATAAAGCATTAAATCTCCAAATGATCATCACTATCTTTTTTCTTTGATCCACATTGGCGATCCAAGATTGAATGCTTAGAAAGACCCTTACTCTCTCTACGATGTAGGAAGGGGGAGAGTTGATCTCTAAAATTTTAGTGTATAAATATTCCCTTAGTAATGATCTCCCTCTTTCTTATATAGTGGATGTTCAATATACCTAAAGGGTTCCCCATCCCTCGAATAAATAATGATCACTAAATAAAACATAAATGACTTTTTATAAAAAATGAATATTTCCATTACTATCATTTATATTTTATAACCTATAGAAAATATATAATAAATATATTAAATGATAAAATTGCGTCTTTAAATTAAAACATAATTTCTGAAAATATTAAATAATCCTTGATCATTAAAATAATATTTTTTCATATAATCTTTTTCCATTAATTTAATTAATACCTTGTGAATTATTTTAATACAATAATATAACTGTAATTATTCTATACTCAAATAATAATGAGTTTATTAAGTCATTAGTGGTCATTCAAAATCTGACATGTCTCAGACCTCGTGATGGGGGCCAAAATTCCATTTAGTTTTATTCACTGGAAATGGGAAAACTATTGAATATGCTATGTGTTTGAATCTCAAGGCCCAAATCTCTATAGTAGTGAATAATATTCACTAACTAGGAGAAGTGTCTAGAAAAATATTATGGCACCTATAGATATATGTAAATTCATTACTATGTTAGCCCTTCAAACATACACATGCAATGTTATATAATATATTTATTTTATGAAATATCATAAAGAAGGATGCACACTGTGTCCTATTATCCATTACCGATTTATTATTTGCTAGACTAATAGGATGGAATTACCTTGTTCTACAATGTCTACTGATTTAGTGAAGGTACTACCATTATGATCAACTAGGTTCAACATATCAATACCTTTTAAAAGACAAAAAATACTATTTTGATTATTCAAACAATGTCATACTACGAATGAAACACCCAACAAAGTATACCTCCCAACGACATCAATGCTATAGTTTTTATATTTTCTAAAAGTATACAAGAAAAATGTGCACATTGATAATAATATAAATTTTTGGGAGGATTACATGAATTAATATATAGGAAATACCTATAATTCCTGAAATATGAGATGTAACTATTGGTGGGTTAGTTCTCATGATCTCATCTACTCATGATCACCAAGTGTGAACTTGAGAAGAAGAAGTATCAGTGATTATGATCCCACATCATGAGATAGTCACACACCATCTATATCCTATCAGAATGATGTATTTGGTATTGGAAATATGTTTAAGATTATTATCATGGTATCTGTAGGTTCTCATTATAGGCTGGGAACTTATATAACCTTTTGATAAGACTTGTAATCTGGCACATTTTAATAAATATAGAGGACATTTAAGTATTAACAAAATTATGGTAAGAAAAATACAAGTATATAATAAACTATATACATGTAATAATAATCAAATTAAATAAATAAATTGGGTCTATAGATCCCTCATACACTGGACACACACCAATCATTATTATACCATTAGGAGATGCTTTGGTGACCTGGAGTGTTTGACCTTTCAATAAAACATATAAATAATTTTAAAAATATGTATTTGAAACAACTTTTTGAGTTGAGTGATTCAATTTTTGGAAATAAAAATCATAAACATTACATATACAGATGTTTTAGTGATCTATATAATATGATTAATATAACAGGGAATCGAAATGGGGAGTATAATGTTGTTGTAAATGGCCTGTGTGGGTTTCCACTAATAGTTTCCTCTATATGAAATAAATATATTGAATATTCCATGATGTATCCATGGTGGTTGTAAAAAAGTGTGATTTTAATACATGTTTCTCTCAAATTAATTCAATGTGTTCGATAACATCCTTCACATAAAACACCAAACATCATTTAAACTTCTTTATATTTACATAAAATAAAAATATTTAAGTATGACTATTAAAAAATATCCATTAAATTTGTAGGGATGAATATGAGTTACGAATATATAAAGTATTTATATAATTAAAATAATCTATATATTAATATGAATGAAATTAAATAATTTTACCTAAAATGGTTAATAAGATAATTTATTATTCAGAAAATAATTTCAATAAAAATATCCTTTTTATGACATAAGATATTGTATTTCAAGAAAACTGTTATTAATGATGATAAATAATGTTTGATGTTAATATTTGGTTAATAGTAATTTAGTTGGTAAATTGTATGAAATAATAATAATAGTAAATATTTAAAAATAACAATTTCCAATAAAAAGGTAATTCAATATATGTTACAATTTTATTGAAAAATTGAATTTGTAATGTTTAGAAATTTAATTTGACAAAATTATCTTCATTTTTTTAATTTATTATATTAATATTTTTTTAATAACAATTTTCTTGATTTGTTAAATAAAATTATATTTTTTGTGAATTTTTAAAGTACTAATTTTAACTAAAAACATTCACTTTAATAATAAAAAATGACTTAAAAGTTTAATAAAAACTTTTTATATAAAAAAATAAATATTGAATATATATCATAAATAATTTGAAAATAATATGGTGAATTTATAAAACATATTTTTAAAATTATTGAGACTCAAGTACTATTTAAAACTAAAAACGGTTTTTAAGCACTTCTAATAAAATTATGACTTCATCACTTTTAAAACATAAATATATGAAAATTAATTCCTTATTTGAGTTAAATATTTCAATATTAGTTAAAATTATCAACTTTATTTTTAATAATAAATATAATATTTGTATGATTAAATTTTATTACCGAGATGATATTGAAATAATTGATTAAATATTTTTTTTTTAAAATGTAAATTTTATCAAATTAGGAAAATTTTACAATTTAAATGATGAATCTAATATTATTTTTAAACCTATATAAAATTATATTTACACTCATTTGATTGGTAATTAGTACTAAATAATATTAAGAACACATAAAGATTAAAATTTATTTGTCTACAAAACATGTTATATATATACTATATATTTTAATTTAAAATTAGATTTTATCATATATAGAAATTAAATTATACTAAATTAAGATTAAATTTATGTTCAAAATATAATAATTTAGTAATTGGGGTTTCCTTATAGTTAAATAAAATTTAAATTACTTAGATAAAAACTAGTTACCAAGGTAAAAATCATAATGTTAATATGTAAAAACTAATATTAAAAGAGTTGGAACATATTTAAAACATGTATTGAATGAATTCTCTGAAAATTTATCATTATAATACCACCCCGCATTCCATTATTATAAAATTTTGGAATCATTGACCATGTAATAGTGTAATGATATCATGGATGTGTAATGGGTATTCATAAAGGTGTTATTTTCATCACTTAGAAAAGGAGATATATACCATCCCTCTCTGGTTACAATTACCCCAATATTTTACATTAAAAAATTGACTAAAATAACTCTACTAGAATTATTTTTTTCATAGAAAATCCCATGTTCTCTAGATGTTATCTTACGACCTTCACTTCCTAGGAGTTCTGTAAGAGAAGATAAAGTATCCAATGTAAGGATTATCTTTTTTTTGTAATTTTTAAACATTAATATCCCTATTACAAATAACTTATAGAAAAAAATATAATTAAATATGTATAATTACAATAATTATATTATATTATATAAATGTAATAATCATGTTTTAGTCATCTCAATCCACTAAAGAAAATAAAATCATTGTTAGAGCGTGTGCCCGTACTACCTCCTCCACGAAGTGATTTCTTTCATTTTTTATAACCACAAATCATGATTGGTTTTAATGATGGTATTGAGGAATAAAAATTATATATATACTATACATATTATTTTTAAATTTCAAATTACCATATACTATATTTCTATCCCATTCATTGAGAAATGGAAACATTAATCATGTATACGTGTAGACTATCACCTCTACAGAAAATGAGTTTCATTTGTACTCACCACACATCATCGATAGAATTAAAAATATATTTAATATATATAAATTATTTATATAACACTATTAATATTATATTTACTATTTAATTATTTTATTATTATTTATACAATGGTCATCATATATAAGGAGTTGTAGAAAAATTGCCTGAATAACCACAAGTAACCAACACATGAAAGAAAACTATATAATAAATAAATATCATATAAACATAAAAGGTCCATATTAATTGAAGTAAATAACAATAAGTTTAATAGGAATGTATCTAATAAACATAATTTTATTATTCATTATGTTAGATGCATGTGTATAATTAATTTGAAATAATAAAAGGATTTCATCTCAAAATTTCTTTCTTTGAGACACATTTTAGTTAATACACCTAATTTCATTTAAATGGTTTGAATAATAAATTAGTTATATAATATCTTTAATTTTCTATATTAATATAGTTATAACAAAAAATACAAGTACCATCTCTTTTTGGGGTACTTTATTAGAAATTTTCTCAAGTCGCAAGGGGTTTTTCATCTTAATTTTTTTGCTTCATGGATATATAAAATGCGTTCTCCATTTATTTATTATTTGTGGGGTATATATTAGAAATTAACTTATATTTATAAAAACTTTAATTTACTATAATGGATTTATAAACCCATATCATGTATTACCTCTTTTAGGTCTTTAAGTTAATTGATAACAAAATTAAAAGGGTTAACATCTAAATTTATGTTTATTGAGACACATTTTAATGTTTTGAACCAATTTATTATTTTTATGTTGTATATACGACCCAATAATGTATATTAAAAAATTTAAAGATTTAATTCATCGTATTCACTTAAATATAACATTTTCATGTTTTTGTTGAATTTTGAACGAAAAATTATGAAATCCATAAGGAAATTTGAAACAGAAACTTATTGATTTGAGTTAAATATTTTTGTTCTTCATTTTATTTCCCCTATATTCACTAAATTTTCCATTTAAATGATTATTTTCTTTGTTTTTTTTGAAAAAGAGTTTTTTTTATAATTTTATTTTCATTAAATATTTTATTTCCACTTTTTTAAAATAACGAAGATGACTTTTTTAAAAGAGACTCATATCTATGAATTTTTCAGTAATGAATACCGTTTTTTTTAAAAAAAGATTTATATTATTTTTTCATTATCTTATAATTTTCTATCTTTAATATAGTTATTTTTAATGTTTAACCCAATATTTTTGTTATTTATATGATTTTTTTATTAATCAATTTTTTAGCATTAAATGATTTAATTCCTAATGTTATTTTATAATATTTGAGTGATTTATAAAAACCATTTTATTTCCATGGATTATTTATGATACGTGAATGATTATAATTTGTATTTTTAAGAAAAAAAATTATTCTCACCAAGGAATCTTTAATACATTTTTTTTTCTATAGTCATATGTATGGATGATGATTGGTGGGGTCATATATCACCCTAAAATGCACTGGTTAAGGTTTCATATCATTTGAGATAATTAAAAGTTACTTGGATGAGATGTAAGAAGATTTGGTCACATGTTTTTTTTGTGAATGAGACAAAAAAGTTTTTCTTCACAATATTTTTATGTGAAATATATATAATAACCACTGTTCATATGTTATTAATTGAACATGCTATAGAAGGATTTATTGAAAAGATTTTTTATACTTATGTTTTTTACATAATTATATGTTGTACTATGATTAAATTAAATTTCATATTTATATTTTCCTATAATTATGCTTCTTGGATCAGGTTTTATGTCTAATTATTTGGGTCTATGTTCCCCAGATATATTATTGTTAATTTGCGATTACATATCATTTTATCATGGATTTTGGGAAAATCATGTTGTTCCATGTTTCTTAATAAGAAATTTCTCCCTTTCAAAATTTTTCTCATTTTATTATGATCTAATACATCAAGACGCGTTGATATGTTTTCCGTTGCTGATCATTTGAGGTCACCCATTTATTATTTTTTCCTTTCCACGTGTTATTAATATAGGAATAACTTTTAGAAATTTAATAATGGATTCTATAGGATTTTGTTTTTTTATAAATTATTACAAATTAAGATACTTATGTATATAATTTCCAAGAATCTAAAACTTTAAGACCTTTTATTGTTATAAAAATATTGATATTACTGTATTATTTTACTCATGTTCATCTTGGGTAACAATAGTTGGTATCAAGGAATGGTTTAATTATTTTTAGTGATTATTTTCATTATTTTCTAAATTTATTTAGAGAAAATTAGTGAAAATACCAGGGAAAAGTGTAAGGAATGTTACTAAGTATAGGATAACATCCCAATGTCTTGGTAAAGTATACATTGTTCGGTTCTCATAGAAATTATATCCCTATTTTTATACTAAAAGTGGATGTAGGATCTAAAATAGATATACCTAGGTGTAATAAGACCATAGGGGTTGTGTTGATTATTATATCAATGGTGACCAGGTGAATCATAAAAAGGCCTAACTACACACCTGGTTTGACAATCCCTGATGATATGATTTTTTAATCAGATTCCATTTACAATACATTATGAAGGATTTATTATGTTATGAAATTAGGATATAAAGTATTGGATAAACCTAAATAATTAAACTATGATTAAAACATGGGATATTGAGGTTGAACTAAATGATAGTTTTATGGTTTCAAAGAGTAACACATTAAGATGTTATATTTTTGTTAATTAACTTATGATGTAAATATTGATCACTCTGCATTAACTCCTTTGGATTTATTAATGGATAAAGAAAAGAGAATATAATTTAATAATGATTGTAATGGACAATATAGTAATTGTATTTATTAGTAACCAAGTGGTATAGAAGATGGAATTGGAAAAATAATGGTTATTCTCACATAACTATCATGATATATGATTAATTACATGGGTCTTTCCAAATATCCAAAATTACTATAAAATAGATTGATTGAGTATTATTTAAGATCCACTAATGAAAGTGATGAAGGAAAAAATATTGAACTTTCTATATGTCAAAAATGATGGATGAATCACCTATGGGAATGTTTTAGGGGAACAAGAAAGAGTTTTAAGTGCATAATTATTGTAAATCAAGCTCATTATTATATATATAAAGAAAATAATCTAATAAATTAAAGGAAGGTGAAAAATTTATAACAGATTGAATGTCTATATTTGGGAATTATGTGGAATGTTGTCATATCCCAATAGCTAATGAGGAAATAAACATAAAAAATCACCTTAAACAAAAAAACAAGAGAAAGAATATTTTATCCACACCATTGAGAGTAGGTCATGATAAAATAAGGTTAAAATGTACACTCACCCCCCACTCAGGTTTTTTTGATATCTAATAATATTATATTTATATCCACACTAGTATTCCAATAATGTTTTATAAGAACATTAAATCACTACCCAAATGAATTTATTACCAAAGAAACATTATTACTGTATTGCATTCTAAGATGAAGTTTATGGAAGATTTCCTTATAGAAATCTTATTATCCTTCCTTTAGATAAATTTAATGTTTTTTTTCTGATGTATTATGTCCATTGACTTAGTGGAAAAATTATATAGCGTAAGGAAAAAAAATTCATATCAACTTATGATATTATGTTAATTAAATAATGATGATAAGAACCCTCTAGAAATAAATTATATAATGTGGGTCTTAATATTGAATAATGGTATACTCTTTTCCAAAATAGTTTTAGAAAAACTCCATAATAAGGACAATCTTATTATAAATAAATAGTAATGTTTCCTATGTTTGTAATGTTGATATCACTCTATAAATTATATCTCAAGTCACGTTCATCTATAATACACCCATGGATATTTTCATTAGTTGGTAATAATTCAAATTGTGAGGACACAATTTATTTAGTGGGGGGGGGATGTAATGTCACAAGAATTTAATATATTTTTTCCTCTAATTTTCTCAACATGTTCAATACACACAACACCAAACTTAGATAAAACTGTGATATATTTAGATAAAATTTAAATATTTAAGTATGATGGATAAAAAAATTCATTCAATTTATAGTAATTAATAGGAGTAATCAAATTATGAAATATTTATAGAAATAAAATAAAGTATACTTCCAATATTAATGAAATTATTTTAGTTTACCTAAAATATCTAATAAGATAATTTATTACATTAAAAATTATTTTAATAAAAATTACTTTTTTATATGATATTTTTTATTTTAAAAAACATAAGATAAA
Organism: Viscum album; assembly: GCA_963277665.1. Lineage (NCBI taxonomy): Eukaryota > Viridiplantae > Streptophyta > Magnoliopsida > Santalales > Viscaceae > Viscum > Viscum album. The sequence goes on from OY728158.1 coordinate 857,407,660, forward strand.
TGGTTATAAATTATGTATTATATCCATAATTTTGTTAACACCAATTTATATGATATATGGCATGAAATGCTAAATATAAAAGTCAAAATTTGAAAATTTTATTATCTAATAAAATTATTTTTTATTTTATTTTATTGTTTTATAAATAATTAAATTAATAAAGTTTATAATTTTAATTTTATGAAGTTAACATAGTCTTATTTAGTTATTTTATTAATATTAACCTAAAATTATTTTTTCCTGATTTTTTAGAAATATTTAATTTTTGTGTGAAGAGTAATAATGCATAATTTTTCTAAAAACTATAACTTTTACAATATAAGAATTACATAAACTTCTAGAAAAAAAAATTTTATGTAAAAAAATATATTTAATAAGTCATTTAAATCATTTAAAAATCCTTTGTTTTATTTATGAAACACATGTTTAATATTTTTGAAACTCAAGCCACATTTTACAATAAAAACTATTTTTATGCACGTGTATTAAAAAATAGACTTCACCCATTTAATAAATTAAATAATAATAATTCATTTAGTATTTATGATAAAAATTTACAAACTATTTATAAATTTCAATTTAATTTTTAGAAATAAATATAATATATGTATGATCATGGTTAATTACAATGATACATGTGAAAAAGTTCTTTAATTGAATTGTTTTATTAATATCATGTAATTTTTATCAAATAAATTAAATTGATTTAATTTAAATGATGACTATATTGTAATTTTTAAACCAATATATAATTATATTGACACTAATTAATCTATAAATCAATGCTAAATAATACTAAGAACACATAATGGTTAAAATTTATTTTTCTATAAAAACTATTTTCATATATTATATATTTAATTTTTGAGGATGATTTTCATTACATAGAAAATTAATTACACTAAATAGATATTAAATTTAGTTTCAAAACAAAAAAATGGTAATACTGGTCACCTTATTGTTTTAAATAATATATTATTTATTTTGTTTAAAAGTAGCTACCATGGTAAATATTAATAATTTAAAATATAAAACCTATAGTAAAGGCCCTGAAACATGTTTAAAATGGGAATAAAAATTCATGGTTGATCCTTTCTCAAACCAATACCACCACAAAACCCATTATTAGGATATTTGGGTGTCATTTAACAATGAATTGTATAATAACTTCATGTAAGTGAAAAGAGTATTCAGAAATGATATGTTTTCATCACTAATAAAAGGGAATCACTTCCATCCCTCTAATTGTTACAGTTAAAATTAGATTTACCCTTGAAAATTTTCCAAAAAAATCTATAAAGGAATTAGTTTATTCAATCATAATCACTTAGTCTCTAGAAGTTATCTCAATTCTTTCACTTCTGAGGATATTTCTAAGAGAAGATCAAGTCTCCAACATAAGAACTACCTTCTTTCTAATATTTAATTCTAAATATTTCTATTACACATTTATTATTTCTATAAAAATATAACAACAATAGTATAGTTATTATAGATATATATATTTATATTAATATTGAACAACCCTCATTTATCTCTCAACATACACTAAGTAAAAACGATTATTTAGTTCATGTGTGAAGTCTACCACTTCCATGACGTGTTATATACCATTTTTCATATATACTTATCATGGTTAGTTTTAATGATTTAAATGATGAATAAATTTTATATATAGTATATAAATTTGAATCTAAAATTTCAAATTATAATACAATTTATTTCCCTCTAATTCACTGAGAAATGGTAACATTAATCGTCTGTACATGTAGACTACCACCTCCATAAGTAATGAATTTCATTTATTATCACCACCAATCATGGATGGATAATGAGTTATGGAAATATTGAAATATCCATTTTAATTAATTTTTTTCCAAGGAATTTTGATCCAAAAATTACGAAAGTCATAAGGGACTGGGTAACTCAAACTTCTTACTTTGATTTATATGTTTTCTTATTGATATTATTTTCCCTATGTTCACTATATTTTCTGTTTTAAATGAAATTTTCTATATATTTTGGGTAATTATACACTCATGAATACAAAATGTTTTCAGAATTATATATGTATAATTTGGATTTCATTATCTTAATATTATTTATCTCTAATGGAGTAATGTTTCAATATTTACCCAAAAGTTTCTTTAATTATATAATTATTTTTGGTGATAAAATTATATATATATAAAAAATTAACTAATTATGTCATTTTATAAGATTTTTATGTTTTAGAAAACCCATATTATTTCACTTGGTTATTTACAAAAAGTGAATGACTTCCATTTGGATTCTTAAGAAACCCATTCTTTTTCAAAGCTTTCTTTAATATGTGTTTGTTTTTAAGTGACACTCATATGTTTATATTATGATGGATGGGGTCATATATTTTTGTCAAATGAATTGGTTAAGTTTTTATATCACATGTTATGATTAAATGTTTAATGATTACAGAGTGGGAAGTATTATTCAGAAGCTTTTTTGTGTGATTAGATGTGATATGATTTGTTCAAATGTTTTTAGTTTGAATGAGATATATGAAGATTATTTCATATATTTTTTTTGTGAAAATGATGTTATAATATTTATTTACATGATTGTTTTTGATTTTTGATCCATAATTCTATTTTATACCCTGATTCAATGAAATGTCATATTTTTATTTGCCTAGGATTATGATCCTTGATTCATGTTTTATGTTTGATGATTCCACACTATTTTAACATGGTATATGTTTTTTTATTTGATTTTACATGTCCTTATGTCATGAATTTTGAAAAAATAATAATATTATATGGTTTTATTAAGAAATTTAACACATGATAATGTTTTCACACATGATTATGATCTAAACATTGATGATATGTTGAAATGTTTACTCTTACTAAGTGTTTGAGCTCACCCCCTTCATTTGTTTTCCTTTACATAGGTTATGGGGATTGGTATAACTCATAGAATGTTACACATTGATATTTTAAAAGATTAAAATAGGGTTATATAGGATATAAAAAACAAAACAATAATCCTAAACAACAAATAGAATGCATTTTTTTTTAATTTAATCACTTCGATAGCTTTTAAAACAAGCAACCCCATGCCTAAATGAATCTTAATATTGTATAACATAATAAAATAGAATTTAATTTTAATGGTCTGAATAACACTAAATAAATTATGAAAAATATTTAATTTATTTATAATAAATAAAATATGAATCATTTAAATGAAAAAAATGTTTTCTAAAAACTTTAATTTAATAAAAAATGGTTTTTTCGCTCTTTGCATATACAATTAAAAATTAATTTTTACCAATTTTATAAAATTTATTTTTAAGAAATAACATAATTTTAGAAATCATAATATCAAAATTATCGTAGGTTAATTATTTTTGGAAATTTTCTTAAATTTTTAAAGAATATTATAAAATAGAAATTTTTATTCAAAAATGCATTTTTGATTAAATAATTTACATAGGTAAATTATATTTGAAATTAGTTTCAAAGTAAAATTAGTCCATTTATATTAATATTTAACTAATTTAGGTTATTTTAATTATTTCTAAATTTAATTTGGATATTAAAACCTATTATACTTATAAGAATTTTCCCTTTTGAACCCATCTTTTTCATCACATCTACGAGTATATATTTTTTGTGTTCCACCAATTCCATAAATTGAATTTGAAAAAGTTAATTCTATATTTTGATCCATATTAATATTTTTATCTAATAATATCTACTTAATTTTTTACCATTATGAATAGTAAAATTAGTAAACAATAATTACCACAATAAAGGTATAAACTGATTTAGCAGGGGTTAAATAAAAATATTACGGTTTAAAAGTCCAAAAAACATGTAAAACTTACATTCTACAACCATATTTCCACATTATAAACACTAATTTTCGAGAATGACCCATTTGGGATGATTTTGTTATGATAAAAAGGTGGGTGTAATTTTTTTTTTAATATTACACCTGTCTCTTCTCCTCCACTTAGATAGGTTACCCACTATCATACAGTATTATCACATCTAAGACAATCTGGGTTATCCAATCCATACCCAAATTACAGCCTCAATACAGTCCCAACATCTAATATCCCTTGGTTTGATTAGTAATATAACCTAGGGAGGCTTTTGGTGGAAACATAAAGATGCTGTATGAAGAAGAGGCAATGTTGTTAACCAATTTCTTTTAATTTGTTTCTTATTCCAAATCTTTAAAATATTATTTAACATTGAATATATAATAAAATAATTATATTACATATACTGATTTTTTATTATTTAATGCTAATGACTTATATTTATCTTCTCTTCTATCAAATGTGAAACGAAATCATCGATCGTGTGTACGACACAATACCTCCTCGCAAACCGATTTAATTTTTTCTCCATAACCTTATTTAACGGATGGATATAATGATGAATTTAAAAAATTTATATGATATTTATGAACCCATTATATTTTTTGAATTATAATATCAAACATAATATTTTTACTTTCTATTCTATGTAAAATACGGTAACATCACTCGTGTGTATAACAGAATACACCCTTGAGAAGCAATGTGATTCATTTTTCAATTATTCTTTAAATAGAAGATAATAAGAATAAATTTAGTTAATATATTTAAAAGATATGAAATTTTATTTATTATTTAAAACTAATTTATCACACAATTACTTACCCATTCACCCATTAAGGGAATGATAATGTCGCTTGTGCATATGTAGAATCTACCAATTTTAAGAAGCGATGTGATCCATTATCTATTTTTAAATTTACAAAATTACTTTGAAATCCTAAATAAAAGGAAAATTATATTTATAACATTAATTTACTTATATAGATTATGGAACTATATAATATGTCCAATAATAGAAACATTAATAATAAAACACACTTGAGAAAACAAGAAAATTAACACCCAAAATAATGCAAATAATGAATTGTTACTAGAAAAATGGGAGTAAAATGTTATAATGGGGTCATATATAATATTATAAATATAGATATGTTTCTATTATAAATTGATAACTTGCTTAAAACCATTATATATGATGTTAGATTATATTCTACCAAAATGAAGCAAGTGTCAAGGGACTTCGACTCAAGTTCCCATCATTAAGGCATATTGTATTGTTTTAAACCTACTTATTTCATATGGTATATTTTAATACCCATATACATTTAATATAATTATTTATTAATAATTAATGTAATTTTATGTTTCAATTTTAATTATTTCATCCAATGGTATTTGAGTTAAAATTTACCACGTGATAAAGAATTTAATAATCAAATTTGTTTTCATTGGGTTATATTACTTCTTCACTATATTTAATATTATAGGATTATGTGTGTAATTAATTTTAAATATATTATATATTACTTATATTTTTTTATGTGGATTTAAATTTGGCATAAATAATCAATTTAGTGGTTAATTATTACTTTAATGTTATGATCCTTATAAGGGTTTATTTCAAAATCTCATTTTTATTGGGATTGTTTATGCTTGAAATTATAGTGATGGAAATTAATTTATCATTTTATAATAAACTAATCTATTTTTATTATTATATAGTTATTATTTTAGTTTTCAAGTAATAGTAAAATTTTCCCATTCTCTGGTACTTAAAATGATTGATAATTTTATTTAAAAATCCAAATTAATTTCTCTGTTCGACCAAAAATCCATATTATTCCAATATGATGTTCTCTAAAAATGTTTCTAACATTATAAAAATACTTTCTAAAGAAATTTTTTCCTATGTTTTAATTTTTAAATTTTTTTAATATAATCTTCATGTAATTCCCCAAACAAGGCATGTTTGGATTTTACCGAAAACATGAGAGGAATATTTGTTTTTATGTGTATAGAAAACATAAAATTTCCTGCCATTATGACGACTCAGTGTTTTAAAGCACAATTTATATGTTTCAAAGGTTATTTTAAAAATATTTCTATGAACCTTTAACTTTAAAGAAATATATTTTCAAATTGAAATGGATATTTTCCACAAGAATGTTTTTAATGATCTTATTATGGTGTTTATATTCATCTTAAATAAAAACAATTTTTTTACTTATACTAAATTGGGGATATATTGTATTTATACCATTATTATTTATTATATGGATGGTTTATGACCATTTTAACAAAGTAATGTATCGAAATTCACTTTATTGATTCATTTTTATTATTATTAAGTTTATATTAAAATATTAACTTTCATATGATCATTGAACATTAAATTTCACCTAAATATCCTTATTATTTAGCATTGATATGTTTTTTAATTGATCTATATGTTATTTTCACATATGGTGTTCTATATTGAAAGTTATTTTTTACCTAGGAAAATTTTGGTAAATTTTTAATCTTCACTAAATAAATATATTTAATGATAAGGAACATTTTTTATAAATTAAATTGATACATCAGTATATGGGGAATTCTTTGGACGTTCTGTGATTGGTGGGGCTCTAAATTATATAACCCCTTGATGCATCTGAATTCTCATAAGGTGAATTAGTAAGATAAAATTAATTGGGGATTTTCCCATAGTTTTAAACTATATTTTGAATGGTATTCATAGTAGAGGTATCACAATGCTTGAGATCATTACATCCACTAATTAAGCATTTCCTACATTAAGAATTCAGTTAATATTATCCATGAGATATTTACAATGATATTAACTCTTTATGAATCCCATTCGTAGTTATTTATTAAATAGAATGTGTTTCAGTTACTTACCATGATACACTGATTATTAATTATTCATTTATTCTAGTAATGTAATTTAAATTTTATGTGTGTTTAGTTATTTACCTTTATAAATTGATTATTCTTTATATATTCATGATTTTCATGTTATTTAAATAAAATATGTGTTTAGTTATTTATATTTCCATATTTATTAATAAATATCTATTTATGATAATAATGTTATTTAAATGGACTGGGTGTTCAGTTATTTTTCATTCCATATATATTATTACTTAAGTAATTATGATATTCAAGTTATTGATTAAATGGAATGTGTGTTAAGATATTTACCTTTCCATATTAATTATTCCATATTGTATATTCTATATTTACCCATCCAATGGCCCGAAGGCCTTAATTATTTATTGATTTTGATAAACCACCTTTCAAGGGGTGAGGTGGAACCGTTACAAGGACCGTAGGCATAATTATTACATGTCCAGTAGGCCTTTAGAGGAATTCATCGCCCGTAGGCTTCAAACATTACATACATCCCAGACTAACTACTTGGAACTGCTCCTCCCTAGCATCTTTATCATGAAATCAGCCCTATACCTTCACATTTCTGTTCTACTAGGCTATCCCATGAATGCACAGGCTTATCCTGATGGTAGGTGCTATACACTCTCATTCTTGCAATCCATGTAACTTCTTCTATGGTGAAATCTCCTTGCTCATCATCATATAGAGATTTTTCCTTGTAGGTTTTATGGTTTGCATCTTCACTCAAGGTGGCCCAAAGGCCTTGAGGTGGCCCAAAGGCCTTATTGGATTGAAGGCTTAGGTGTCCTGAATGCCTTAAAGGACTCAGGGACCAAATCTGTGGTCTAAAGGCCTAAACAGGGGTGAATTTCTAGCTGCTACAGTATCAAACAGTGCCATCTATAGTCCCCGCTACAGTACCTGCTATAGTGCTGCATTATTCCCATTACAGTAGATACTATAGTACTGCTACAGTACCTACTGCAATACCTGAGAATTTTTTGTTCACCATTATTTTTCTTCCTTTCCCAAGAATCCAAGAAGTGTACTCTGAATGATATTCCAGGATATGCTATGGGGAATTATGTTATTATTGAAAACAATTATGTTGTAATTTTTATATTAAAATGAAATATGAGAATAATGTATGTATCTTGTTTACTAATAATACTAAACTATTCATTTATTCCGGATATGATTCCTTGTATCTTTTGATAATGTAATAAAGTATACACCGACTTCCAGTTACTAGAGTTAGGGTCCTTATAGTTGTTTCACACAGTTTTAGATACATGACCAGGAACCCTAATTGAAGTGGGTTCGGCTTAACAAGATTGTTGATTTCTTGGGGTGGGGGGGTGTTCACTTTTTCATAGTGAACATTGGGTTATCTTCATCGTTCTTGTAGTATACACCCAACGGTTCCCTCATATGTATCTAGGTACATACCTTCTTTCTAAATTCAAGCGGTCATCTGAATATTCAAGCCCAATGACTCCTAGGGACTCGCATTGGTCGAGAGGGTGGGAGGTTAGGAACATTACAAACTTTTGGGAAGAATTATTTCCTACTCCATGACTCTCTTATAGATTTATGATATGTTCATAGATCCATTCCTAATCCTGATATAGGACCTATTACCCAAACAAAACAATTATTGGTTAATCCTCATTATATAAAACATAGATGGAATCTCATTGGAAAAATGAAGAAAGGGGATCAAATTAGTGAATCCATCTGTATGAATTCAAGATTCTTCATCCATTTTCCAAATTGGTGGGTAGCTTCTTTATATGCTGAATCCATATAACCAGATGCTTCAGAAGGTGCTACCACATAGAGAGGTGTTTTATATTCTGTGGAGGGGATTGATCCATTATGAGGAATCTTACATATTGTGGTTATTATAAGAATCAGAAGTCATGAGGTTCATTTAAACATGTACACTTTAACATCTTGTAGAGATGACATATGCATAGCCACTGAGGCCCTGGATGTCTTTTATTGCATATTAAGGATATGTAAAACATTTCATGGTTATGGAAAGAATAATAGTTATTATAGTTATATCACTCCCTTGGGACTAGCCTCAGGGTAGAGTTTCTCATATGGTGGAGGTTTATATTGTGCCTCTCATCAAGGCATACATGTTGGGATTGCCCTAGATGGTGGAAATCCATGATACTATTGAGATAAACACAATAATATATTTAGTACACATGATCTATGATCTATTTGAAAAACAATAGATATCGAGTTATCAGTTTCACTGCATATGGATACATGGAATATGAACGGGGACACCCATTTTGAATTTCAATATGATGCTCGAGCATTAGGAAGGCATCCTATGTATCCTAGTTATCTCAGAAATAAATGTTATCATAGTTTAAGATAGGGTCTTACACACTGATGTTACCCTTAATTGAGGGATATATCATATTATGCCACTAGTTGGGGATTACACTATAAGTCTTCCAGTGCCATGGTATAGTCACATGATGAATTTTTTTTGATCGCTACAATTACCTAATCCCACTTGAGATATGATTGGTGTGGGAAATAAGGGATGTAAATCAATTAATATCATTACTTATAGATGTGAGACATATGTACTGAGATGACCCTTGGGGTGTTTACTACTGGACATGGACCTTGAAAGGGCGTTTTATGTATCCTAGTTATGGAAGGAATTATAGTCGTCATAGTTTACTTGGTTGAGGTTTACACTCTATGGATTCCCTTAGAGGATTTGATATCGGGATCAAACATTTGTGAAGTTTTTCTATGTATCCTAGTTATGGAAGGAATTAGATTAGTTTTAGTTCATTTGATTAGGTCCTACACTTTGAGTATTCTCTATTGATATAGTCTTACACACTAAGGATGGACAATTTTATCAATCCTTGTGATCCCCTTACCTTTTTGGAGGTTTATGGTGAAAATGTTATGATCATTACAACTCCCTAAGCCCATACCATCCATGATCATTGTGAGAAACAAGGGATAGAAGTTAATCAATGTCATTACATTAAATAAGTGTCTTACATGACGGGATCACCCTAGATGATCAATATGGAGCTTGGATTTATGGAGAGGTGACCCATATTTCCTAAATATGGAGGGAATAATAGTCATCATAGTTCCATTTATATTGGATCTTACACACTAGGTCATCCCTATTTCTCAAGGCTTATACGATAAACTCGAATAATGGTATTAGGTATTGGGATACCCTAGTGACCTAGCCTACTTGATTGGAGGGTGTCACATGATCTATATGACTTGTCCTAGAAGCCATCACATGAGTTGGCTGGCTTGTTTAAGGTGTATCAAATGATCTAGCTAACATGTTGTCATGTAATTTTCAAGAGTTGGCTTGAAACATATGGAGGGTGACGTAAGTTTTAGAGAAAAATGGGTTTAATAATGTAATGTATCTTGGATAACATCTTTGGAGGAAATCATGAGACATAGTCGACATGTTTGTAGGGAATTGTGAGTCTCATATGACATTCCCAGATGTTGTTGCGAGAGCTTAGTTTTCATGCCCAAATGAATCCGTATGACATTAATGACATGATAGAGCCCCATTATATGAGCTAGGAGATGTATTTGAAGGATATTTAAAGGCTTGGGTGATATAACCATTGCGTTTTGTGAGACCAAATGGGTGATATCTGGGGGACTGTAGAACTTTCTCTCACATGTCCGGAGGATTTCATGTGTTCTAAATATCATGTTTAAGGTTTTTTGTGGGATTTAGGGAACATGTCTTAGGGCTGTCACTTGCCTTTATATGACTCATGCAAGGAACTTGATGACCAATGAGATTGTGTTTTGCATAATTCCTACACTTTTAATCTTGGTTCTATCCCATGTGTTGTGAATTCCTTAGTTTTTTTCAATATTAGTTTCTTTGAGTCTCATGTGATCTGAAGGACTTGTGATTCTTTCTTCACAAAAATTTCTTGCAGTCCTTCACTTGATGTATGAATGATCACATGAAGGTCATTATGTATGGAACATTATCGTTTTGTCCTTTATCAAGTATATTACATTATTTAAGATGTTCTCATCATGAGATAATCCACTATGAGAAGTCCTCTCTATCCCTTTCACATGAGATTCCATATTTTCAGAGTCTAACCCTTTTTTAAATTGGGGTGGGGAATTTAAACGCATGCCCACCTTGGTTGTTTATCAGTTTGGGAGGCATATGTAGAATTGATCTAGGTTGGATTTGGCGAACAACATCAGTATCATGTGTTTTCCAAATTCCCTATCATGTACATCTTCCGAGGGTGTCACCTGATTTTTAGCGACTACGAGTCCCTCCTTCAACGTATAAATTATTGGATTATTTCCAATTTTTGAGAAATTTTTGAATCACGTGGGTATACTGAAGTACTTCCATGGTGTCATATATACATGTATAAGGGCCTTCATGAGATAAATATTCCTATTGAAAGGCATTATCATGATCTCGAGTGACTTGTCATGGGATTTACATGAGACAAGGATAGTTTGTTGGTGGTCCTTCATGAGATCAGGACAACCTGTCCTTTATGAAACACAAGATTTTTTATGACTGTAAGAGCTCACACCTTCTCCCATTTTATTCCCTTTGTTTTATTTTACAAAGATCAAGAATTATGAGAGTTTTCATGAGTAATGTGAGGGACATTTTATGTATTCTTTTCTGATGCATCACCTGACCAATAAAGACCCCAAGAAGATGTGTGAGCATTATGGATGAATTTATATGTTTTTCCTTGGGGAGCCATAGGGGAAGTATGTAGTCACCTAGGCATGACCATGCAGTTTTGTGAATCAAGGGTTTCAATATGGTGGGATTTCATTAGATGAATAAGACATCTCAACAAGTATCATGGTGCATGGTGAATTTCCAGTGGCATATATCATGCCATTTAATGATCGTGAGTTCTCCAACCTTGCCCCTTCATTTCCATTGTTTTATTCCAAAAAATGATTGGGGGTGTTACGAGTTTGCACAAATATTTCCAAGGATAATTTCCCTTCCTATTGGTGATGCAGTTCCTGGAACTTGCATCCATAAGGATCCCCCCTCAATTTTTACATTTTACTCTTATTTTCAATGGTTTTTCGGATGGGTTGACAAGGGCTTGACAATGAAGAACCATGTGGCCCAGGGGAAGTTGTTCGGATAATGACGTGAAAATACTGGTTTTCCAGAGCACATTGTAAAGAGAAAGTGGGATATTAGAAATGGAAATTGTGAGATCTATGGAAAACCTAGACATTATCACATAATATAACATGTTTTTTTAGAATAATTAAACATCAAATTTACAATCTAGGCATTGTAATGTGTAGTGTCTTGGAATACTAGATACATAAAATTTAAAACATGGGACAAAATAAAACATTTATTTATTTAATATTCCTAAAATCTCCAAATTTACATTATAATGATACATCTTTATAGTATAGCTGATGGATAACAAGAACAAATGGATGAGATAAAAGGCATAGTAAGGTAATCAACAAAAGAATAATGCTTAGCACATGGGTTAGAAGGAATTACATAATGATATAAAAAGGCATGAAACATAATGAATCATAATATATAGAACATGATTTCATATAGTCAGGGAATCATAGTAATGTGGTTTCAACATAAAACATGCCTTTATCATGATTCAAGTCTCATTAGACATAAGTGAGCACTATTCAAGGCTATGCACCAAGACCATTTCACATAGAGAATTAGTGAAGTCTAACCAACAAGACCGTTTCACATAATGTATCATGATACTAAAAATTTCCCAATGAATTGGAGAAATATCTGGGAAACCCATCATAACATGTTCATAAATATTCCTCCCACATAAATAATCATACATGGTAATCAAACATAACATAATGGTTACCCAAGGAAATAAATGTTTATTATAATCATGTCATATGGCATAAAAAATGGGCATGTCATAAAAGTGTCCATGAAAGAATAGATTTATAACATAAATGGGAATTCATATGGTATAATAGGACTAAATAAAGATAATTTATCTCAAAATGTAGTGATAAAAGTTTATAAAATTATTTAAGAATATTTCGAATTAAAACATTTTAGTCTGGTTTGAGGAAAATATTAAAGATATTTTAAAAGAGAATATAGAATAATTTATTATATAAAACAAGATGTGAAAAAAGAATGTTTTCACAAAAAAAATTTTTATTTTATAAAATATATTGTTTCTCCAAACAGATTATGGAGTGCACTTAAAAAATGGGTAAGAATTCGGGAAGTTCCCTTAAATCGGGCTTGCTTATCGGGAAGAATTGAGTAGGGAACCCTTTAAAAACATGTATATCCCCGAAGAAGGAGGATGAATGGATATTGATAAATGAACTTGGAACATATAAAAAAATATATAATATTCTCATAAAATTAATATATAATTTTATTTGGGTAAATATAGAGAAGGAATAACCCAAAGGAATAATGGATGCTCTGGTAGAATCCCTTACCTTAAGTAAGTGGGTGTTCTTCACTTGATCATAATTTCATAGATAATAAAATTAGATTCATTAATAAATAATTAAATAATCATAACTACATGTAATTTATTGTTGTTAATTTTATTTTGTTTATATGATGTTTTTATGACTTATAACGTTCAATTTTATCATTTGGGAGTGGTTTTTTTTTCATAATTTTCGTGATCAGGTTGCTTATATAAGAGTAAAAAAGTTCACATACAATTAAAAATAAAGTCCATAATTGAAGTTAGAAGTTAATAATGATCATATAAAAGGTTAATTAATCATATAATTCCTTTGTTTATTTTTTTTGTCGATGAATCGTTAGATAAATATTTAATGATAAATGCAAGGATTATTTTGAGAGGGTTCACTGACAATGAAATTGTTTTGTTTTATTATTTTACATCATGGGTGTATAATGATTATAGAATATTAAGTAGGATATAATAAATAAATTATGATCTAGTTAATCTATAAAAATGGTGTAATTAATTTCCTTGAATATAGTAATATAAATTTAAAACCCATCATCCTTGAATGTGAAAAATTAACACATCTTAGACGGTGCTTTCATTTTTATTATAAATGGAGGGGGGAAAGAGATATGATGAATAATTATTCCATTATAATAATAAAATTATAGTATATATAAGGTAAGAGAGCTATAATACACTTTTTATGAGGGTAGGGGAAGATGGAAAAGAAAAGAAATGAACATGAAAAAGAAAATGAAAGAAAACAGAAGAAGGGTTTACCTCTTGATTCCTTCAACTGGAGAACCTTCTTAAGGAAATTGTTTTGGTATTTTTTTCAGAAAAAAGATTATGGGTGTGGGTAAGGGTATATGGAGGATATTTTATTAGAATTTAGAGAAAGCTCAAGTCTTTATAAGTTTTAGGAGAATAGATTGTGAGGGTGGTATTTATTGAGGAGGAGAGGGGTATTTTCCCATTATTTTACTCAATATTTTATTATTTTTCTCAAAAAAAGAAATAGTGATGATTATTGAGACTAAATAAAGAAAATTTTCATGTGGGGGGTAGTATTTATTATAAAGAAATTTTTTCATGTGAATTATAACCAAATGTCACTTGAATCGTCTATGCCCCAAGCATGACACAAAATTTTATTTATTTACTTACACTATAAATTACCATATTATACTATTCAAAAAATTCTATTATTTCAGAAAAATACCAAAAATTTATCCTAAACATTTTTTAATATGTATAATCCAAATAAAAACTCAATTTTATAAAAATATTTTTCTAAAATGATATATTTTATTTTTAACTAAAATTACAATTTACTCGGAAAATATAGATTTTAAAATTATAATGGATTTTATATCATTTTTATAATTTTACTAAGGTCTCATAAATTTATCATATAATTATATGACATCAAAAAAAATCATTTAAAAATGGATTTTATTAAAATAAATTTTATTTTAAACTATTAAATTAGAAATTTTAATTAAATATTTATGACTTACAAAAATACCAAGGCTTAGTTAATAATTTTTAAAATATTTACATACTCATACTATGATATAATTATATCATATTTTCACTTATAATATGGATAAACTTTATGTATACTTTCATTGGGGAGGTATCTTTTCAATTGGAAAGTTTACTATTCATAAGGGTCGCATTACGTTTCCAAATGTCAAGTTATTATTCATCAATATAGGTTCTTTAACTTCTAAAAACACTTCTTATTTCGTTAATTAATCATTTATAAAATTTTTATTGTATTCTACTTTGTTTTAATACAATATTACATAATTATAAGAAGGGAATATCTATAGATTAATGTTGGGGTCATTATAGGATCCACCAAAGGTTATGCGCTGCACAATTTTTTCGCACGACCTTATGGTGGTCATCCAATCGTGAGTATCTTATAGGATTTCATGATCCATAGGTCTCAACCACCTTATACTTATTTTTCACTAGTGAGGAAGATAATACCCCTATCCACATATTTCATCCATTGTAAATTTCCCAATTCACATTTGGTGAACGTCAACAAATGCCCCTCATTATGTGTGATGTCGGATGGCAAAAGGGATTAGTTCTGAGGGAAGTAATTCCCTAACAGTGACTTTGGTGGTGTAACGAATTGGTGTCTTGGGTGACATTTGGTCTATCGGGTGATGCTTGGTATTAAGTATAATACCCTATAAATAGAGGGATAAAGGGAGACTTTATCCATTGGATAAAATTTCTCCATAGATCTCTCACCATGCATCTATTACATCTTCCTACCGTGAGACCAATTTGCAAGTACTAATCCTAAGACCTCATTGCAAGATATCATTACAATATCTATCCTAAAAGACCATTTTCACTCAATCAATTTTCCATTCCGAATATGAACCACACTTCAATAATTATTTTTGATCTTTGACCAAGAGGTATTACTATTATTTTAAGGTTTTAACAGGGTATGAGGGTTTTTTCATATGATTAATTGAGTATGATGTGATTTGTGTGACCATTTATAGGTCATCTGATCATGATTCTACTAATGGGTCATGCGATTTCACAATGTACTATAAGATTTATGTTAACTGAGAGACCATTGGGGGTCAGGCGATCCCCAATATCTTTATGTGATTTGCGAACCTATTGTTGATTTGTGTGATGAGAATGAGGCTTTCAGAACATTTATGGATTTTTTTGACAATATTTGTTTTCTATTTGTCTGAAATCTTCCACATACTTATTTTCAGATGGCATCTAGTTCTTTAAAATATTCCCTCAATCTTTCAAAGAATGAGGCAAGGGTGGCGATAGATCATCTTGATGCTATGGTGGAAAGTGTAGATCCTTACTCCTATAATTCTATTGAGTCGGAACAAATGAGTTTGATAAAATTGATGGGTTAAAATTCACAGACTATCCCCTATCATATTTTTTCCTCTTTATAGGTTTGGCCTTACTGAATATTCTTCTATTCCTCTACCAAAATAATCATTTATACCCTCTTGTTGGATTCGGTCAAACCATAATAGTTTTTGAGAAAAAATATCATCAAGGGGAAACTTTTTCTCTTAGGGATACCATGAAGATAGTTATATACTAAAAATAATTCCCATAAACTATGATGGGACCAGTCATGCACCCGATGAGGATATCCATATGTATCAATAAATAATGCGGAAATATACTTCCAACTAGAGGATTGGGTGGAATACCAACTGGGACTTTCGATCTGGAGGTAGTTGTGTCATGGTCCGGGGTGGCCTTTATGGGTCCAGTACATGGACTCTAAATCCTTTAATTATTTAAAGTAAATCATCATGTATGAGTCCATTTGGATGTCCAAATACTCTACCTATTAATACAAGGGTCTGATGATGGAACTATTCAATCATTGTAGTCTAGATACGAACACTTTCCACCTTACACATGGCAATGTGGGAATCCGTCTTTAGGATGTGAAGCATATCTATGGTACACTAATATTGGGTGGTATTTATGATGAGTTATTTTCCCCAAAATCTTTATGGGGTGATGTAACAAAGACTCCTCCTCGTACTCAAGAGATGATTAAGCTGACTGAGAAGGATCTTCCAAAGGAAGTACTTCATTGAGTGGATATCCCTTTCAAGACAAGGGTGAAATGCTTTATGAAGAAGATTGCTTCTAAACTGAAAAGAAAAATCCAAAATAATGTCTTATAAAGAATTCATGTGGGGCATTGAGCAATTATTGGCCCATGGTCGGGGAAGGGATGTTTAAGGAATGGTGGTGGGAGATTGTCCATGATATCGACCGAGCCATTCAACTAGCTAGTTTTCTCACCATATACTTGAGTGGGTACATACCTCCTATAAAGAAAAAATGAGGAGAAATAATTTCCACTATTTTCATTGGATACCTGTATGTCAGCGGGGAGAATAGAGGGATAGCCATAACTATGTTGTAAAACTATATCACCTTGTTCATAATGTGTATAAGGTAGATTTAACTGGCAAGATCATATGACCTTTACAAATATTATGGGTTTGGATTGGTGCCCACCAGGGTAGATATGAATATATAAATATTTAGTATATTTTTAACTCTCACATTATAGTGACAATTGCTTTTCATTAATTAAAATTACATAACTTTTGCAGAATACATAAAACACTATACAAATAGATTCCCAAAGACCATACTAGTCTAGATCCTTTGGAACTATGGAAACATAAAAAATGGAAAATAAATGAGTTACATCATATACCACTAGGTTCTTATTGACTATAACCCTTCTTAGACACATCAAACTTAATACATATCTTCATAAATCGGGGGAAGAAAAAATAAAAAGGGGTGATATGAGATTCTCAGAAAGGGTACAAAAGAGAGATACATAAACATAATCATGAGAATAAGGGTATGAGAACATGATAACTATAATCGAAGAACAAAACCTATATATCAAACATCATAAACATGAATAATGGCATAAATCATGGATGTTCATATGGCATGAATCACATGGAAATAAAGAACATAATCCAGGAAAGAATAAAATATGAATAAATGGAATTGTGCCATACATATAACATATAATATGATATCCATAGTTACCAAGTAATCACTACCAAAACCATCTTGGTGGTATGGGTTCACTCCCCATACCATCTTGGTAGTTATGGTTTACTCCCATGGCCATCTTAGTAGCATGAGTTCAATCCTCATTAACTATTGGTAGTCATGGTTCACTCCCATTGTCATCTTAGTAGTCAAGGTTCATTCCAAATACTATATTTTCTATCTCATGAGATATAAATCTTTAACCAGTGTAATGGATGGAGATATTGGTCTCACCCATCTCATAAATAAATGATAGATACATGGTCCAAAAGATCTATAAAAATTATATCATAATCCATGAAATGAAATGGGTATCATAAACATGATATAATTTCATAAATAATGGAAATAAATATAGACTTGATAATACTTTCATCAAAATTATAACCCGTGAAAGGAAGCATGTTTCAAAGGCATATTACTTGTTAAAGAGATATGGGTTTCATAAACATCATGCCATTAAAACATACATCATTTAGAGAAAAAATATTAATGGAAACAATGAATAATTTTAATATAAAAGCATGAGTAATTCCAATGGATGTTATCTTAGATGGGAAATAATTTTGAAATATATTTGAAAACATTTCTTGAGGAAAATATCCTTTATGCATTGAAAACCCCAATTTAAAACATATATTTTTTTTGAAATTTATTTTTTTTAAAATAGAATTTAAAACATATAAAAGAATCTTTGAAAAACATAAAAACAATTTATAAACGTTTCTTCTTTAAAAATTACCTTCAATTATCAAATGAATACATTTTAAAAACATTTTTTCACAACATGGTTTTTGAATAAAAAAGATTTCCAACCGAAGCGAGAAATACTGTTATATTTTTATTAAAAACATTTTCTTAATTATATTTTGTTCCGAAGAGTGAAAAAATGATACTAATACATGGATATACCTTAAGTAAATAGAGGATTAGGAAACTCATGTGTTTACATGAGAGTTGTATCATAATATTTCCTTAAATGAAGCATAAACATAAATAATATTGAAGAGCGATGAGACTGTTTTAATAAACTCTTAAAAATTGGAAAACTGGGATCATAATATCCATGTAAGAAAAATAAATTACATGAAGCTTAAAATATCATAAAAATAATGAGATTAATCATATAACTTGAAAAATGGAAGTATATATAAGTCAAAAAATAATATAGCTACAAAATAAAACATGTGTACTAAAGAAGATAAATTGAGACCAAACTATCTTATCGATTTGGTACCTTTTGAAACATTAACCCCCTGAAATAAAGATCATATAATGGATATGTCAATACCCATACATTTAACTACTGTATTCATTTAATACATCCTTGTGAAATATACACACCACACAAAAGGAATGTGTGGTGAATAAATCATGTATCTCACTGAAATAAAAAGTGAGATGAAATCCCCTTAACTTATGTCTTGACTCTCACCATACAAATTCAAACCACTTGTATAAAAAATATAAATTCATTATAAATATTTTAAAAAACTATATTCTTATATATAATACCATATATGGTGTTATTAATACCTTGTATTATCCTCTTGTTAACAATCATATGTTAAGGTTTCACTTTGGGAAATATTCTCATTGTTCATTGCATGTGTATTAATTTGTTATATCATTGGTCGTTATACTTATTTAATGATTTAAAGAATGTAAAATGTCATATAAATATAATATATTTTTATTATATGTGTATTTTAATAATCTATTTAGTATATAAGTATGAAATAAAATACACCATCCATGGAGATGGTAAGCTATTGTACGCATGAACGTTATTTCCGTTTTTATTGTCGTATTGAAAAAATGAAGGTAAATTACATATGTGTATAAATATGTATATATATATTTAATTATTAAAGTATAATTACTATATCATACATATCATATAAGTTCACTAAACCAATCATTAATACATTTTATGTTGTCTGTGAACGAATGACATCGCTTTGACAGAGTGGTAGTCCACACATCCTCAAATAAAATTATCATATTTACAAAAATGGAAAGTATAATTATATATTTTAAAAGTATTAAAAATATTAAATTAATATTAAATATAATATATAACATATATAAATAGATTTTTCATCATAATTTCCACCATGAGATGTGGTAAGGAAAAATTAACAATCATTGTTTTGTGAGGCGGTAGTTCATCATACAGAAAAAAAGTATGTTTGTTACCCATTATTTGAAAGTGAGTGTAGGTGAATGTAGATAAAAAATCTTAAAAACATCATAGTATATTTAATATAATGTTTTCGTTTTAAAATCACGTAATAAATAGAGTGGAGGGGTTGGAGAAAGAAAAAAGGAACTTGAGAGATGTTGTTGCCTCTTAATCGGGTAACTGTTTTTGGTTTCTGCCAAAAGGCTTCCTTGGATTTCTTTATTCATAAGGGGAGGCCTATATGAGTAAGGGTGGTATGTTAATAATTTTATGGGGAAGATATTTTTTGAAAATAATTTGTTTGATAATTTTGAATAAACGGGATAGATGGTAGCCATTTATTGGAAATGGAAAGGACACACTTGGCATTTTTAAAAAAAATTTAGGTGTACCAATGTTTTTAACTAAAAAAAGATACAATAAACTAAATAAACTCAATAATTTAAGGTTAATAGATGAATATTGTATTTTCCATGGTTTTTGGACAAGTTTATAAGTCTTCTTGGTCCTTAAATTTAAGGTTTAGTACTTTGTTAACCTATTTTTTGTCTTAATCAATGTAAAAATATTTAATCACTTTCACTAATATTTTTAGACAGAATGTAAGTTGAAATTATTATAAATTATATATTATTATGATTAAAAATATTTAATCCATTTTTAAAAATTATAATCACATAAGTGGTAGAGATTAATCCAAAAGTTATCCTGTTGATGGGATGACATTGTGGGTTTTTGAAGTAAAATGTCCAAAACATTATTATGTTTTTATGCCTAATTTCAATGTAAAATTGGTTCCAATGATGTAAATATGATGAATTGATAAAAATATGATCTAATGAAAAATTTAAATAAAATTTAAATATAATTATCCTTATAAATAAATTAGATGAAGAAGAATATTTGAATTAAATTTCAATAGTTTTCATTATTCATCCAAAAAATGCAGTTTCTTAGAAAAATCCAAAAAAATCACACTCAGGTAATTTATACATACTAACATGAAAAATGTATTTTATTTTATCAAATTCGATTTCCAAATGTGTCCCAAATTAATTTTAATATTGAAAAACAGTTCATTTGAGAAAATCATATTTTTTAACATATAAGGACATTACATTAAATTATATATTTTGTTATAAATATATTTTATTTATATTAATCCTTTATAATCCATACTTGAAAATTAGTTATTATTATTAATATAACTATGTTTAATATCTAAGTTCTAATTATCTCATTTAAATAATTATATTAATAATAGGATGTTTCGTAGAAACATCAGTATTGTGTGTAACATATGCCACAATGATTTCCATGTAATGTTGATCGAGTTGGTTCCAAGGGAAAATATTGGTTCAATTAGTGAATTGAATGAAATAAATGAGAATTTAATTTATTCAAAAAATGTTCCATAAAAACATTGGGTGTTACATTCTACCCATTGTTGGGAAAACATCTTTTAAGGTGTCCCCTCGATATGTTTTGTGTGTGGATGTGTTTGTTGAAAAAGCTAGATGACCACAAATGAGTATGGTTGGTGTTTAATGAATACATGTTTTTAAGGTAGCACATTTTCCCAGTGTTTTTCAAATTTTATGGCCTCAAAATTGAGAGTTTAATGTTTGAAAAACAAAGATTTCCTCAAAGGAGTGAATTTTATGACGAACATTGATGAAAAATAGCAAAGGGTGAGAACCGCATACCATAATTCATGGGCTGCGTACCATGTTCCGGGAAAAGTATGTGGAGTGGTAGGAACGTAATGTAGATGTGTTTCATGAAACCAAAAACAGTTCACGGATGAGCGGTGGTGTGGTAAGAAGATGGATTGATGTCAGCTGACAAAATCAACCGTGTAAGAGCAAAGGTAGTACATAGATGGTGTGGGAAATGGTTTGCAGGTGGCTTGTTGTTCACGGTGGGAGACTAATCCATAAGCGGTGGTGGTGATATCAAATCAAAGATTTGGTAAATCTAATTTTACCTGATTAAGAGGGTATCTCTAGCTATATAGGAATTGATAATCTCACTGATTATTGTGGAGAACGAGTATCATTAAGGAACATGTTTTTTTGCTCCGGGAATTCAGCAAAGTCTGAAGGATGTTTGTTAGGGATAATCCCGCGAATGCTATAGTAGTTCGCATAGAAAAATTTCCAGTGAAGGGTTTAAGCAGAAAGTTGTATCCACTTAAGGCTTGGTATGTAGAGGAGGAATCATCGTTATGCGAGAGAGTGAATTCTGCAAGTGGTACATGGAGGGAGCGCTCCGTTGCGCGGAAGTGAAGGTAGTCTGCAAATAGAGAATTGTTCACTGACAGAGGGTGATTTGTAGTAGAGGTTCGCAGAATCTGTACGCAATAGAAGTACGCGATAACGAAGGAGGAAGAATTCCATGGATAAAGGAGGTTCGTGGAAGAGGAATCATCACAAGGAGAAGGTGGTTTGCATACAAACTTGGTACTTAGCACGCGGTGGACAAGGTGGTTAGCGATTTTCAAAAGGTTATTTGTGAAATCTTCAATTAAGTTTGCGAAAGTATTTTCTGGTACTTAACAGTACCCAGGAAGGTAGAATTCATCTGTGTGTGAAAAAGGAACTTCAAAAGAGAATCTACCTATAGTTGAGAATGCATGAATCCATATAAATTATGGCACCTACATGTCCATAAACTGTGATTGACTTACAAGTTGATAAAGTCTGTGTGGATTCCATTCCAAGAGCAGTGAGTGACGGAAGAGGATGATGGGGACCCATTGCACCAGCAATTATCCGGAGAAAGATGCTTAGGGAGTGACCCTTGGGAATGCAGTGATCAAAAACTAATCCTTGTAAAGGTAGTAAGCCTGGGCATATAAGATCTAGTCCGAACACTGTACTGAATACTAGTTGTGAGCCTTGGTGAATTTGGTACATCGACACATTGCCATTGTATCCTCCTTCGACGTAGCCTAGTGAGGGTGAACCAAGTAAAAATCACTCTATCCTATGCATTATTTAATATCATTATGTATATTTACATGGGAGGAAGAGAGAATTGAGTTTTTTCTATCAATGAAACAAGATACAAGTGGGATAAAGTTTTAATCTACTATACCCTGATTCACCACCCTCATAGGGTATTCGGCCTAGTGGACATAAAATCCACCTTAAAATGACTTTCCCACAAAATTAATCACTGTAGTAAAAACAAACAATGATAATTATACTTCATCATACCCTAAATATCCCATGTAGCTTTCTGTAAATGGTAATTTATCCATATATGTTTGACCAGGTCAGTGGTCTTGTTTCGTAGAGCCTTCCATAATTTTTCATTAATTTCAACTGGTTTTTCTTCATAAGAAATATCTAGCTCTAGCGGTATGACATTTGATTTTAGTACATGTGAAGGATTAGGTATCTAATTTTTCATATGAGATAGATGGAACACATCATATACTTGAGATAGATTTGGAGTAAGTTTAAAGCAATACACTACCATCCCGATATGATTAATATTCTCAAAGGGACCAACATACCTTGGTCCTAGTTTCCTTTTATTTTTGAAACTCATAACTTTAGTCTTTGGTGAGATTCATAGAAACACTTTTTCACCAAATTGAAATTCTAGATGACACCATCAATTATCCGCGTAACTTTTCAGCCAACTATGAGCTTTCTTGATATGATACTGAATGGTTCCAACCTTCTGAACCATTTCTTCAGTGATCTAAGGTCCAAATAGATTTCTTTCTCTCAACTCATGACAACATGTTGGAGCTCTAAATTTCATCCCATAGAGGGATACATAAAGTTCCATTTGAATTCTTTGGTGTAGGATATTTTCATAATAAAAATCAACTATAGGAAGGTGTTGATCCCAACCACCATTGAAATCCAAAGAAAAATATCTCAACATATCCTCTAGGGTTTGAATTGT
Organism: Viscum album; assembly: GCA_963277665.1. Taxonomy (NCBI): domain Eukaryota; kingdom Viridiplantae; phylum Streptophyta; class Magnoliopsida; order Santalales; family Viscaceae; genus Viscum; species Viscum album. The sequence goes on from OY728158.1 coordinate 857,431,658, forward strand.
TATTTATGATAGACCATCTGTATGAGGATGAAAAGTAGTGCTAAAACTCAATTTTTTATCAAGTGATTTTCGATGACTTCTCCAGAACATTGGGGTAAACCATGGATCTTGATTTGATACAATAGAATATGGTACTCCATGCAACCTTATAGCTTCCTTAATGTATATCATGGAAATATGATCTAGAGAGAAGTTTTCTATGATAGTGATGAAGTGTGAGGACTGTTAGTCAGAGTGGATACTCAAGAGGGGTGGGGGTGAATTGAGTTCCAATTAAAATTTATATTAAAAATATTCTTATTAAAAACCCCCCAAATTGAATAACAAGATAAACTATAGTGAATTTGTAATATAGTAAAGGGTTAGTTAGGTTCTCAAGAGATTGATTAGTTCTCAGTTAATCTAATCTGAAGAATAATTAACTTTTGAAACTAACCTAAAGATTTACAATAAATAAAAACACTTTCTAGTTTAAATATCAGAGTTACTTTAAAATAAATTTTTATTTAAAGTACATAGCAGTGGAGTATTAAATATAGTATAAAACAAAATGAACAAGCACAACAGTTTTAACCAAGAGGTCTAGTCTCAAGCTGAGACTTAGTCCTCTCAAATAGTTTATATAAAACTTTGATCCACACCCTGGATCGGGGTTAAACAATAGTAAAAATACTGTCCAGGTCCTATGACCTCTACCACAGTTCTACGTGGGAAACAAAACAATAGCACATAGGATATCCAGGTCACACTTGACCTCTACCACTATCCAAAGTGGGATACAAGAGTATGGGGAAACGATTATTTGAGGATTTAGAAATCATCCAGTTCAACACAGGAGCTAGTGTGTGTATGGAATATACAGAGTACACACACTACTCAAAAGGAAAGGTTAAAGAATCACTGAGAGAGAGTAGATATGAGTTTAGAATGATCTAGTGATTTGAAGTGCAGCTCTGGACTCCTTTTTATTAATCAAAATGATTCTGAGTCCTTCTTTGTTTTTTGTCTAAAAACAGAGTGTCATTTTCTTCCATGACTTTCTGGTTTAGTTTGGTCAGCTTGAGTGCATGAAGAGATCGTTGTAGTTCATCAATCCTTCACTAAAGTTCATATTGTGTTATCTTCTTGTATGAATGGCCTTGTGTATGTGCAGTGTTCTTCAAGTAGGAGAGTATAAGGATTTCACTTCTCTATTTTGTATATGCATCTTATTTTTTGTTTCTTTTGAGGTTACCTTTTATATCCTCAGCTTCGACAATGGGACTGATTACCTTTTACAGGTAAAAGGAGGGGTTACTGAAATTCCAACCCCTATCATTAATTATTATAAGGTGCATCAAAATCATCAAATATGATCATTGCTAAATAAAAAAATAGAAATAGAGATCAGAGAAACTGTGATTGGTTTCCATCGGTAGCTCTTAGTATTAGTGAGCTTGTATCGGCAGTTCTTCTATATTGGTAGTTTTTACCCTTTATAACTGTAGATCTATGTATCGGTATCTCTTTCTATCGGTAGCTCTTTTATATCGGTGGACTATGTATCAGTAGACTTTTATCGGTAGACGTTTTCTTTCTGTATCGGTGGATTTCGTATCAGTTGCTGTCTGTCTGTCTGTTTGTATCAGCAGCCTGTATCGGTAACTATGTACCAGTGATTTTGTGTCACTGGAATCTTGGTCTATCAGTGACCTTTACTTATCGGTAGAATATTTACCGGTAGGTATGTATCAGTCGACTTTTTCATACCAGTAGACTTATTCTATCGATAGCTCTTCTTCTATTAGTAGCTGTTATGCATATCAGTGACCTTATCCATATCAGTAGACTTATGTATTGGTGTACTTAGCTTTATCAGTAGATGTGTATCTGCTTATATCAGTAGACTTTATTCTATGTGTCTGTTTGTCTGTATCAGTAGCTATGTGCATACCAGTGAACTTATGCATATCAGTTGACTTAACACATATATGTTCTATGCAAAACATGTCCAGATTGAGTTAGAATTTTTTCATGGTGTGTATAAACATAGATAAACATTTATTATCATATTCTAATGATTATTTTGTTATTTTTGTCAATCATAATTTAACATATACACATATAGTATTATAAACACATATTAAAGAATGATTGAGATTAGAAAATCATATTAAAGCATAATTGGGATTATCAAAATAGGTGAGGTCAAAAGTTTACCCCTTTTTTATAATCACAACTTATGGTATTGTTATCCAAAATAATCATTAATTTATCAGTATAAAATACAATGGTTTTTATTTCTCAGTGTGAGTAATGAAATTTTCAAATGTGATATTTTAAAAGTATCAGAGGATATAGTATTAAATGCGATTCTATCAGAGGCACTGATAAAAATTAATTACTAGAGATATAAAACAAATGTATCAAAGAATAGATTATTTGATGAAAATGTATTAGAGGTATGAAACAACTGTATCAGAGATATAAAAAAAATTTATTAGAGGTAAATATATAAATAAAATTTACCAGAGGGAAATGTATTATGCTCGTAAAATATAATGATTCTTCATATCAGTTCTCCCCTTTTGTATTATTTATCGTCTGTTATATTAGTTCTCCCTTATTTATCACCCTTAGTTATTATTTCTCTCCCTTTGTGAATAGAAAAAAGTGGGACAGAATAGAAATATAGGAAAATAGAAGTAACAGAAAGTAAAAGAGAGAAGGAAAGCATTTATATATTACTTGAGGAAAAAATACATAGAATGACATAATTGAACCAAAAAACATACAAGTGATTCCCATCAAAGGTCCTAGCCACTAATCAATCCACCTCATGAATGTAAACATTGGATTTGTCTTTGGGTTTAGAGGTTGACTCAGGATGACTAGTTTAAGTAGAGGGATTGGGAATTCCAGAAAGCACGAATAGTGGTTGAGTAACAGACACTGTTCCTGGCCCGTAGTGGGTAGATATCTATGTGATCATAGGAGTGAGGCTCCTGATTTCTTGGAAAGGAGTCATCAGAGGAATGGAGGTAGACTGAGCAGAGGTAGTCAGAGCTCGAGGTGCAATGATAGGAGTACTTTCCACATGCAAAAATGGAAGAAAAAGATTTCAAATGTCCATTATGATCCTTCATCCTCTCTCAATAGTAGAAATAAATCAATCCTTGTTTTCCATAAACTTTTCTAGAACAGGATTCAACTCTCTAATCTTTCTTACTTGTTCTTTTAAATCTTAAGTTTCTGGAGGTAGTTTCATGTGTTCTAACATAATCTTGAAATGGTTGTTGAGTTGATTCTTGGTGTAAACCCTTTGTAAGTAGTAATCCACGTTGTCCTTTAATACTTTCTGATAGGAAGTGGAATCTCTTATAAAATCCTGAAATTTTTTCATTATATCCCTAGTGGTAGTCACCACTTGGGTCCGGGCAGTAGAGTCTACAAATCCACTGGTAGAAGACTGTCGAAGCACTTCTTTCATCACTCCTTGAAACTGATCCACATCTACAGAAGCACTGGATGAAGTAAGAGGTTTGATAGTGAATGCAACAGTATCCTTGAATGATTGGGTTAAGTTTCTTATCAGCTTATGGACAACCAAATCCTGAGTGTTCACATGCTCTTTGACTAACTTCTTAAAATCTTAAAAGACATCCAAAAATTGCCCTACTATACCTTTAATGAAATTTATATCAGCATTCATTTCATCTTGAGAAACACTCAAGGTAGTTAGAGAAGCAAAAGACTGCTTCAAGGCAACAACGGATCCTGCCCAGCTCTCAATATGAGTATGAGATACTCTGATCTCATTCATCATCTCTGTCATAGTGGTTTACACATTACATCCAAGAGAGAGTTTAAAAGATCTTTCTATTTCAGTTATCTCTTTAAGAAAATAGCTCTTTAGTTCTACAACTGATGAAGTCCAAGTCTCCTTCAACGTAGCCTTTAAAGACTCAAGATCAGCCTTAGTAACAAGATTTTGAGGCACAACTACAGGTGCTATTTCTATCACAATACTAGCCACAGGGTCGTTCGTAACATATTGAATGGTTTAAATCAATGAGTTTTCCATTCTTCTTATCTCTTCCACAAAGGAGGTCTAAAGATTATATTTCAACTAGTCTAAATCAACATTCCTTACCACATCCTCAGGTAAAAACTCAGAAGAGATATTATAGTTAACTTGTGGTCTATTCATGGGTGTCTCATCTTTAGAACCAAGGTAGTCCAATCCACAAACAACAAAACCTGGGGCTTCTGCCCAATCTTTAATTCCACCAGCTACTGAAACATTTCAAAGTCTAGTGGGATGCTCCCACTCAATTTGTGTATTCTCCTGTATATATATAGAAACAACACCCTCAATAGCTCAGTCTTCCTCATAAGAATTCTCCACAACCATCTCCATTTCTCCAACAGTAGGAAGCTCTTTAGGAATAGGTGCAGTTCTATCTACTTCAACAAGAACAACCTCTAGGTCAACAGTACTTCCAATCAATAGACTCAAATTCATGGTGGTATAAGAAGATGCTTCAGTTTCAGATCCTTCTTCTTCCTCATTCTCTGGAGTAGGCTGGTCTTCCTCATTAACAGGTGCTTCTTCATTTCTCTCTTCCAAGACTGTTTCCTTTCCATTTGATACAATTTCAGCAACAGGACTTGGAGGCAAGTCCAGATCCCCTCCATCAGCTATAGATGTATCCTCTTAATTAGTATCATCACTATACTATGGTTCCTCTTCATCAGGTCCTAATCCTGGATCCATCACATCCTTAATCCAAGAAGGATGATCCACTAGATTAAACTTATCATAGAGCTTCTCATCATCACTAACCAATTCTCATCTCCATGGATTCCAATTGATCATCATGTACTTACAAAGAGTGCTAGTGATGCAAAAATTGTTCCTTACCACTACTATCTCATCCTGAGACTCGGATACTCCCTTAACATTGATCATAACCAAAATTAACATTTCAAAGAATAGAGCATTGGTGTTTGAATTTGTCCTGGTCATATCCTCAATCTGAGTCATTAACAGTCTACACAGATTTACCTTAACACCATGCCTTAATAGATGCAGCAAATAAATAGCGTGATATTCCAGATTTTCAAAATTACCTTTTCATGGACTTAGTACATGTTGAATGAACTTGAATAGTAATCAGTTCTATCCATCCATTTCTATAGCAACTACATTTCTTGGTGTACCACCTCTTGTTAATTCTTCTAAAGCAACTTCATACTCAAAGATGTTACTAGTAGGAGGTACTAATTTTGAGAAATATCCAAAAACTTATTCATGTGGAACTTTCAGGCACTCAACCCATTCAGCAGAGGAAAAATCTATTTATTTTCCATTCACAACTAAAACCATTCTGTTCTCAGCATATGATTTTTAAAAATGCATAGACGCATAGAACTGTTTTACCAGCTTTAGATAATAGGGGCCATTATTATTCGAGAAGCATTCTACCCATTTCTGATCCTCTAGTATTTCCAGAACTAGATACTTACTAGACATCAACCATTCCGCACACAACTCTTTCTGAACTACTATCTTCCTTTGTAGGAGATGCATATTAGTTGGTTTCTTCACTTCACTTCAACCACTAGACTCACCATTGTGTTTCTTTGCATTTGGCCCATCATCCATTCCACTGACTAATGGTCTCTTCACTCCTGCCATTCTACGAATCAAGAGGCTTAGGGTACGAAGATGTGGGAGCTAAATATTGAAGTTAAAGGGTTTGAGGTGGATCTATATGAGGCCAAGACTACTATTTTATCATTTAGGAAGCACACAATAAATAAATAAAACATAATAAGTATAGTATAAATGATACAAATTATGGAGGTTAAAGATACAAAAGTTTAAAAACAGTGCAAACTTAACGATAATACATACCGATGAGAATTACTACTAGGGAGGTATTCTTATCGTTGAGGTCCACTAAAAGTGAGGTATAAAAGTGAGGTTCATAATAGTGAGGTTTCTAACGGTGAGGATTCTAATGGTGAGGATTCTAATGGTGAGGTTTCTAACGATGAGGTTTCTAACCGTGAGGTTTCTAACGGTGAGGTTTCACTAAACAATGTCTATCATTCCTAACTCATGTCTAATATAACTTAACCTATCCGAACATAAGGTCTTGGTGAAAATGTCAGCTAATTGATGTTTAGTACCTATAAATTCTGGAGTAATATCACCATTTTGGTAATGATCTCTCAAAAAATGGTGTCTTACATCAATGTGTTTGGTCCTAGAGTGAGACACATGATTCTTAGAGATATTAATCGCACTAGTGTTGTCACAGTTTATAGATACAAGTCTAAACTGATATCCACAGTCCAACAAAGTATGTTTCATCCAAAGAATTTGTGCATAGCAACTACCAGCAGCAATATACTCTACTTCAGCAGTAGACAATGCATCATAATTTGGATTTTTACTACACCAAGATACTAAAGACATACCTAGGACATGACAAGTTCTAGAGGTTCTTTTTCTATACAAATTGCAACCAGAAAAGTCAGCATCTGAATGACTTATTAAATTAAATGATTGTCCTTTTGGGTAAAATAATCCTAAGTTAGCTGTGTGTTTAAGATATTTGAAAATTCTTTTAACAACAAGAATGTGGGACTCTTTTGGATTAGCTTGATATCTTTCACACATACACACACTAAACATAATATCTGGTCGACTAGCAGTAAGTTAAAGCAGACTCCCAATCATACCTCTGTAGTTGGTTTGATCCAATGGTTTTCCAGTCTCATCTGCATCCAATTTACAATTAGTACACATAGGTGCATCACTTTCCTTAATACTATCTAAACCAAAACGTTTTAAAAGATAATTTTTATATTTATTTTGATTTAAAATAATACCATTTTCATTTTGAATAAATTTAAATCCAAGGGAGTATTCAATTTCTCCCATTAAACTTATTTCAAATTTATTTTTCATACTCTTTGAAAAATAAATACACAAAGAATTTTTAGAAGACCCAAAAATAATATCATCAACATATATTTGTATTATCAAAACATCTTGGGAAATTATTTTAATAAATAGAGTTGGATCAGAAATCCCTTTAGAAAAAACTTTTGAAATAATAAAATTGCTAATTCTATCATACCAAGATCGCGGGTCTTGTTTCAAACCATATAAAGCTTTGGAAATTTTATAAACTAGATTTGCAAAAAGGGGATTAGTAAATCTAGGTGGTTGTTCAACAAAAATGTCTTCAATTATAAATCCATTTAGAAAATCACTTTTAACATCCATTTGATATAACTTGAAATTCAGATGAGAAGCATAGGCAAGTAGAATCCTAATAGCTTCTAATATAGCTACAGGTGCAAAGGTTTCCCCATAATCTATTCCTTCCTCTTGAATATATCCTTATGCAACTAGCCTTGAATTGTTTCTAACTATGTTTCCCAACTCATCAACCTTATTTCTAAAAACTTATTTAGTGACAATGGTCAAAGTGTCCTTAGGTCTATCAACTAATACCCAGACTCTGTTTCTTTCAAATTGATTTAATTCTTCTTGCATAGACATTACCCAAAATTTATCATTGATTGCATCATTAATATTTCTAGGTTCTAACTGTGAAATAAAGGCTTGATGTTCAACCTGATTTCTAAGAGAAGCTGTATTCTGTGTCCCTTTATCAAGATTACCAACTACATCATCTAAATGATGAATCTTTAGAATCCAAGTTGATCTAGTAATGGTATGACTAGAAATTTCAGGTTTTCTCTAGGTTCGGGTTCATTAGGAGTAGATTCTGGAATATGTCCAGAACTAGTTGTCTTTACAACAGGTTCACTTTTTTTGTTACTAAAGTCCAGAATAGACATATCGTTTTCAATATTTTCAAGAGACGAAATAGGTTCATGTGGATCAGTTTCATCAAATTTGATGTGAATAGATTCTTCCATACATTTGGTTGTTTTGTTAAAGACTCTATAAGATTTCCTAGGTATAGAGTAACCTATAAAGATTCCCTCATCACTTTTAGAAGAAAATTTGTCATGATTATCTTTAGTATTGTGAATAAAGACTTTTCCACAAAAAACATTAAAGTAATTAATCTTAGGTTTCCTATGGTTCCACAGCTCATAAGGGGTCTTCTTAAGAACATGTCTAATCAAGACTCTATTTATAATATAACAAGCTGTATTGACAGCTTCAGTACAGAAAGAAATAGGTATATTATATTCATTGAGCATAATTCTTGCAATTTCCTGAAGGGTTCTATTTCTTATTTCTACTACACCATTCTGTTGAGGTCTTCTAGGGGAAGAAAATTTGTGACTATAGCCATTATGTGAGCAATATGATTCAAACTCATGATTTTCAAACTCATGGCCATGATCACTTCTCAAGGTCTTAATCTTAATCCCACTATGGTTATCTATAGACTTGGAGTATTTAAAAAAGTAAGAGCAAGCTTCACTTTTCTGAGATAAAAAGTATACCCAATTATATCTAAAAAAGTCATCTATTATGACATAGACATAGTGCTTTCCATGTAAACTAGAAACTCTAGAAGGTCCAAACAAGTCCATGTGAACCAACTCGAGAGGTTGAGAAGTCTTAACTTCATTCTTTAATTTGAATGAATATGTTGCTTTCCCTTTTGATAGGGATTACAGACTTTGTCTGATGCGAATTTTCATTGAGGTAGGTCTCTAACTAAGTTCTTCCTAGTCAATTTTATAATTGAATGAATGTTGCAGTGTTATAATCTTATATTCCATAGCCAACATTCTTTATAAAAATCATTTAAAAAAGTAACATTTTTTTGGATAAGGAATTCAAATCAACTGTATAAACGGTTTCATTTCTCAAAACAGATAATAATAAAATATTTTTATAATTAAAAACATTAAAAGAATCGTTTTTAAATTTCACATTGAAACCATCATCACACAACTGAGAAATACATAACAAATTATATTTATGTCCATCAATAAATAAAACATTAAAATTAAAACTGAACCAGTGTTACCAATCTAGCCTAAGACAATGATTTTTCCTTTTGAATTATCACCAAAGGTGACATGTCCTCCATCAACCTCGATTAAACTCTTGAAACATGAGTTATCTCCAGTAAAATGTTTTGAACATCTACTATCCAAGTACCATATCTTCTTACAGGAACTCTTCAAGCAGGTTTCCTACAAAATATGTTTAAACAGAAAATGATTTTCATACCTAGATCTTATTTGGATCAGAGAGGTTAGCAAGAAAATATTTTGGTAACCAGATTTTTCTAATGGGTTTCATATAATCAAAATATTTTCAAAGATAAACTTTTTTTGATCTATAACCATGTGAATAAATTGTTGAGGCATAAGAATTTCTAAAGGTGGAATTAGCAGCATACTGTCCAAATTTAGGAATAAACTTATTTTTTTAATCTGTCTCTGTCCAGGTTGTTATCCCAAACTAGTAGTTTACTTTGGTATCACTTGTTTTGAAATAATTTGAGTAAGTGTGTTCCTTCCATTCATGAACTTTTCTCTGTATTTTCTAAGTTGCTCATTGGACAATTTTAGTTCAGTATTTTCCTTGAGTAATTGAGAATTCTTTTCCTTTTCTATATCAAGTGCATATTTAACAGAGCTGGTTAGATCATTTTTTTTCTTCACGGTCTTATACTTGTCCTTAAATTCATTAAAGGTTTTTAGTATATTACAATATTCAAATAATTCTTCACTGGACATATTTTCAGATTCAGAATCATCTACAGAATAATAAGAATTTAATGCAGGTGTATCCAATGTTACCTCAGATGTGTTTGTAATGAAACACATTTTGGGATGATTCTTTTCAGTATCAGATGTCTTAGATTCACTTGTGATGTCTTCTAAAGCACTCCATGTTGCTTTCATTACATTCTTGTACTTATTGTCCTTTTAGTCATATTTCTTCTTTAACATTAACTTTGGACAGTCTGCCTTAATGTGTCCTTTTCTTTTTCATTCATAACACACTATCTCACCACCCTTATCAGCTTTCTTTTAATCATTCTTCCAATTTCCTCATTGGTCATACTTTCCTTTGTAGTTTGATTTTCTGAAGAATTTCTTCTTCCTGTAGAATTTCTTGAATCTCCTAGCTATTTGAGCAATCTTTTCATCACTATCAGAATCAGAACCTCCACTTTTTGAGCTTTCAGTAGGTATGTCAACTTTCGCCTTGTCCTAGCTCTTTGAGGCAGTAGACTTCAATGCAACTGATTTCCTCTTTCATTCCTCATCATCCTCATTGTTTACTTTTAGCTCTTCTTCATACATCATCAACTTACCAATCATCTCTTTAACAGGTAGTGAACTTATGTCACATGATTCTCTTATTGAGACTGATGTGCCTCTCCATATTTTTGGCAAAAATCATATTATCCTCGTGATTTTCTCTTTTGTAAGAACAACTTTTCCAAGTGATCTCATTGTATTTACAATTTCGTTGAACCTTAGATACATGTCACAAATAGGTTCATCGGGCTTCATTTTCAAATTATCATACTTAACAGTGTAGGTATTCAATCTTATTGCTTTAACATTGTTTGTTCCCTCATGAGAAACATCCAAAGTATCCCAAATTTCGTAAGCAGTTTTACAAGAAGATATTCGATTGAATTCTTCATCTTCTAAAGAAAAGTGCATGGAATTCATTGTATTACAATTATTATTGTAGGATGTTTTATTAGGATCATCCCATGTAATTCTTTCAGTTTCTAGAATCTTATACTGCGTTTCTATAGCATACCAAATGTCAAATCCCATACTCTCTAAATGAATTTTCATTTTCAGTTTCCATTGGGAATAATTAACACCATTAAATAATGGTGTTCTTTTTGTAGAAGAACCTTCTAATATATTATCCATAATTTTATTTTAGCAACTACATTTAAAGAGATAAATTTAGAACTAACTAAAATTTAAGATCTTTAGGATACAACTAAAATTATAGATGAAAAATAGAGTGTTTGGAAATCTTTTATTAAGAAAAAACAAAACTCTGATACCAAATGTTGGTTGGAGTGGATACTCAAGAGGGGGGGGGGGGTGAATTGAGTTCTAATTAAAATTTATGTTAAAAAGATTCTTTTTAAAATTCCCCAAATTGAATAACAAGCTAAACTGTAGTTAATTTGTAATATAGTAAAGGGTCAGTTAGGTTATCAAGACATTGATTAGTTCTCAGTTAATCTAATCTGAAGATTAATTTACTTTTAAAACTAACTTAATTCTTTACAATAAATACAAACACTTTCTAGTTTAACTATCAAAGTTACTTTAAAATAGATTTGTATTTAAAGTACTTAGAAGTGGAATATTCAATATAGTTTAAAACAAAATAAACAAGCACAACAATTTTAACCAAGAGGTTCAGTCTAAAGATGAAACATAGTCCTCTCAAATAGTTTATATAAAACATTGATCCACACCCTGGATTGGGGTTAAATAATAGTACAATAACTATATAGGTCTTATTACCTCTACCATAGTTCAACGTGGGAAACAAAACAACAGTACACAGGCAATCATGGTCACACTTGACCTCTACCACTATCCATAGTGGGATACAAGAGTATTGGGAAAAGATTATGTGAGGATTTAGAAATCCTCCTGTTCAGCACATGAGTCAGTGTGTGTATGGAATATACAGAGTACACACACTTCTCAAAAGGTAAGTAAAAGAATCACTGAGAGAGAGTAGATATGAGTTTAGAATGCTCTAGTGATTTGAAGTGAAGCTCTGGACTCGTTTTGATTAATCAAAAATTCTTCTGAGTCATTCTCTGGTTTTTGTCTAAAAACAGAGTGTCGTTTTCTTCTTTGACTTTGAGGTTTTGTTTGATCAGCTTGAGTGCATGAAGAGATCGTTGTAGTTATTTACTCCTTTACTAAAGTTCAGATTGTGTTCTCTTCTTGTATGAATGGCCTCATGTATATCCAGTGTTCTTCAAGTAATAGAGTGTAAGGATGTCACTTATCTACTATGTATATGCGTCTTATTTTTGGTTGATTTCTAGGTTCCCTTTTATATATTCAGCTCTGGAAATGGGAATTATTACCCTTTTATAGGTATGAGGTACGATTCATGAAATTCCAACCACTGTCATTAATTAATAGCTGGCACATTAAAATCATAAAATATCACCGTTACTAAATAAAAAAACCGAAATAGAGTTTAGAGAAACTGTGATTGGTTTCCAGTGGTAGCTCTTAATATTAGTGAGCTTGTATCGATAGTTCTTTTATATCGGTAGCAGTTACCCTTTATAATGGTAGCTCTATGTATCAGTTTCTCTTTATATCAGTATCTCTTTTATATCGATGGACTTTGTATCAGTAGACTTGTATCGGTGGACTTTGTCTTTATGTATTGGTGGACTTTTTATCAGTAGATTTCTGTCTTTCTATTTTTATCAGTAGTCTGTATTGGTAACTATGTACCAGTGACGTTGTGTCACAGGAAAATTGGTCTATCAATGACCTTTAATTATCGGTAGACTATTTACCGGTAGGTTTGTATCAATCGACTTGTGCATACCAGTAGACTTATTATATCGGTAGATCTTATTATATCGGTGGCTATTATGCATATCAGTGACCTTATACATATCAGTAGACTTCTGTACCAGTGTACTTAGCTTTATCAGTAGCTGTGTATCGTGTTGTATCGATAGACTTTATTCTGTCTGTCTGCTTGTCTGTATCAGTAGCTATGTGTGTACTGGTGAACTTATGCATATCATTGGACATAACACTTATATGTTCTATGCAAAACAAGTCCAGATTGAGTTATAATTTTTTCAATGTATGTATAAACATAGATAAACATTTATTAACAAATTACAATGATAATGTTTATATTTTTTTCAATCATAATTTAACATATACATATATAGGATTATAAACACATATTAAAGCATGATTGTGATTAGAAAACCATATTAAATAATAATTGGGATAATCAAAGCAGGTGAGGTCAACAATGACATAGTGATGAAATCAACTACCACCCATATATCATTAAATCCTTTATAGATTTTGGGTAGTACAATGAAAATATCCATAGTGATGTTCTACCATTTCCATTCCGGTATGGGTAATGGATGAAACAACCCCTTTTACTTTTATCATTGAGCCTTAACTTGTTGGCATACCATGAATAGAGATACAAACTCTATAGTATCTCTCTTTGTGCCATACCAATATTAGTTTTCAATAATGTTCCTATACATATTCTTACTTAGAAAATGAATAGAGAATGATGAAATATGAGCTTCCTCTAACATCCATACAATGGCCTGAAGAACTTAATTTTTTTATTTATTATAATAAAATCCCCTTTTAAGGGATGAAGGGGGAACCCAAACAAACTTCATGAACATAAGGAAAATCACAACCTGAAGGTCTTATAGAGAAAAACTAGACTGACAACATGGAGTTTCCCCTCCACATCATTTGATAATGATAAATCACTCAACTGTTGCATGAATGATCGTGATGAAAGTGTTCTGTTTCAATGAATGGGTCCGATCCGATGGCTGACACCATACCCTCTCTAACAACCAAATCTAAAAAGCTTTGAAAAGATGAACAACTAGATCTAGAACCTCCTATAGGGCCTGATCCATGTGGCCGAGTCCTATAGAATCACAATTCCAACTGAACACACAATTATGTACACACCAAAAATGAATTATGAATCGCCAAACCAAGAAAAACATCAAGGATAAAAAAACATCCCTAGCAGCTCTGATTAATGTTATAGGAAGCAAGGAAGAACCATCAACCAAAATTACCCTACCACAATGATCCCATGAGCAGCCCAATAACATCATAGCTGCAAGAAATCCAAAGGGGTAGGCACTCCAATATGTATGGTGCCGACTCCTCGCCACCAAGGGTTGGAAGATGCAATAAACACCCCACAGAAAAACCACCGGGGAGGGGATCTGTGCCGATTTAGACCAAACATGATTCTTTGGGAAGAAACTGGGAAGATCTGAATAGAGGAAAAACCCTCACTGGATTAAAATTTGGATGAAACCACCCAACATGAGAAGGGGAAAAAACAAACTGGGAGCATAACCATTCTAGTGGACCAAAACCATAGACATAACATAAACCTACCGAAAACTAATCCACCGCATCATTGAACCACTGACCCTATTGCAATAAACCAAGTGCTACAAAGCCACCGTAGGAAGTAAAAACTAAAAATATAATATTTCCCCTTATTTAAGCTTTTTTAGATCCATTCATTGGAAATTCCAAAATATTGTAACTTTTGTGATCCTCATCATGGATAATATTGCATGATCCTTCCGACTAAAAGCATTAGTCACCTTGTTGACTTTCCTAGGTTGGTAATGTATTGAGAAGTCATAAAAATTTATCAAATCTGACCATCTTATCTGGTGCATGTTCAACTCTTTATGTTTAACTATATATTTTATTATATTTTGATTATTATATATATAACACGTTTTCTCCATAAATATAATGCCTCCATATATTTAATTCAAAAATTACCACTGCTAAATCCAAATCACGAGTTGGGTAATTTTACTCATGAATCCTCAACTACATCTAGAAAGAAGAGATAACCATGTTATTCTATATATGAACTCATCCCAAACCCTTCTTGAATGCATATCTATAGATTAAAAACCCTTCTCCACTATTGGGTAATGGAAGAAAAAGTTCACAGACTAACATTCTCTTTAGTTCCATGAAATTTTCCTCATATTCAATTGTCTAAAGTAAATTGAAACCTGTTTAAGTTAAATTGGTTCTAGGATTATAAATTTGTGACAAATTATCCACAAACTATCAATAATATCTAGCTAAACTAAGAAATATATGGAAATCATTCACCACGGTTGGTCTAGGAAAACATCCAATAGCCCCCATCTTTGATAGATCTACTATACCCTCTCCTCAGATTATGTGACCCAAAAATGAAACCTTTTTCATCCAAAATTCACTCTTTGTAAATTTTTCATATAATTTATTCTTCATTAGGGTATTTAGTGAAATTATCAAGTGATCTTCAGGCTCAAACTTTCTCTTTTAATAGATAAGAATATCACAAATAAAGACTCCCACAAATTGATCAAGGTAATCTATAAAGACACTATTCATTAAATCCAAGAAAATAAAGGGTAATTAGTAAGAACCAAATGCATCCCCATATATTAATAGTGTCTATACCTTGTATACAATTTTATCTTGGGTATATAATACTTCATGACCTGAAATTTATGATATAGATAACACTTTTCAATATTGTAAAAGTATTGATCTCCATACAATTGATAAAACTAGTCATCAATATTGGGAAGATGATACATTTTCTTGATTTTTATATTGTTCGACTTTTTATAATCAATGTAAATTCGTATTGATCCATATTTTGTTTTCTCAAAAGAAGTAGTGCACCCTAAGGTGATTCACTTGGTTGAATGAATCCAATATCAATATTTTCTTGGAGTTTCTTCATCAATTTATGCAACTCAATAAGGGTCATTCTATAAGGAGTCATTGAAATTAGTGTTGAACCAAGTATAAGTTCCATTGAAAACTCAACATCACTTTTTGGGGTAAGTCTAGGAAACTAATTTGGAAAGGAATCCAAAACATTTGAAAAAATAGGCATATCACCGCTGTCAATTTTCTCCCCAACCATTTGAGATAAAGAGCCCTTCTGAATAGGAATTAAAACCCATGCACTAGATGTAGTCTTTATAGGAAGCTCATACATATCATCACATGGATGGATGATCATATGAGTGTTTAAAATATCAAATTTAAAAACCCTTTCTCAATAATTGAAGTTCTAATTATGAAAAAAAATCAAATCTATTGTAATATTACATCAAATTTAACAAAAGTATGTATGAAAATATTTGTAGGAAGGAATTTATTACAAAATTTAGCCAAAGAGGAATCATAGTATTAGGATGAAATAATTATTCTATTGGAGTTTTTCAATTCTAATTCAGCATTTAATTATTTTGGTGGAATCCTAAATCCTTTAGAAAATTATTTAGATATTAAGGACTGGTTAGATACAGAATCAAATATGACATTAGTAGTTCTAGAGTGGAAGGTAAGTGTACCTCTCACCATGTCGTTATCACACACATCGTCAGAAATAATGATTGCATGAGATTTTTCCTTTTCCCTTAACATAAGATGTTGATGACATTGATCATCATCACAATTCCTTAGGTTTGCGAAGTGGTTATCATAATAACCATTCTCCTTATAGTTGTAGCACTGAATCATGGAAGTTGTATTATGTATTGTTGTTTCTCTATTAACACTATTCTATACCTTATTCCCAACATTTCAAAAATAAAATTCTCAATAGAATTCCCTTCCAAACTTCAAAAATTTATTACTTCCATTAAGGAAATTTTTTCCATGCTTCTTCCCAAACATAGAGAATAAATGAAATCTTATATTTTTCTCATCATGGTTTTTATATTTTTCTTCAAAATCTATCTTCCATATCTTGTCAAAACCATGGGGTTGATACATGACTCGAACCTCTATTTAAACCTTGATTTCAAAATGCACAATATATTCATAGTTACTAAAGATTCATATGGTCAGTGCCCTCATGAGACATGTATTTATGCCCTTGAAGAACCTATCAACTTTATATTCGAGTTGGATAATAATTTCTTGAATCTTACCAAAAAATACTCAATCAATTATCCTCATAGGTACCAATAGATTCATCAACCTCTTTCTTTGACTCAATGAAATTTTTCTCTATCTTGGTACGATAAATCAGAGGAAAGTACTTAATAAAAAATATATTCTTGAAATTGTCCCAATCTTTGGATTACATCTCTTCTTGCTACTTCATATTCAGGATTAGAGTCCACAACTAGTCAGATTAACCTTCCAAATGATAAACAAATGTAATTAATTTCTCTTTCATTGAAATTTGGAGAATAGAGAATATATTTTCAATAGTACTGAATAATTCTTAAGCAATAAGTGGATAAAAAGAACCACTTAAATAAGGGTGATTTTGCCTCCTAAAATACTCAATATAATGTTGTTCCCTCCCTTTTTCATGTGGTAGTACACCTTGATTAATAACTTGAGAAATTTCGATGAGCATAAAAACAGTTTTTTCATTATAAATCCCATAGCATTCAATTACTCAGGAGGAAAATCATTAGATTGTCCATCTAATTCCCCATTAATGTGGTTCCTTCATGTTTTATCCATTGACTAAAACCAAAAACTGAGAGTAAGTAACAATTATCTTATTGAGGAACCAAACAATCATGAAAAGACACTTATTGGATGTCTAAAATTTGAAAAAAATCCTTAATCCTTGACTCATTAGGTTTTCCCTAGGTTATTTATAGCCAAATTATATTTAAATCCTTCATGATTGTCCGCAAAGTGTTTTTAATTTACAACACATATCCCCTGGGATTGTCAAACTAGGTGGGAAGAAAGGTCATTTTTCATGTACAAGATTACCCCAAGTCAGACCCAAAACATATTGTAGTTGTTTTTACTCTTAAGTACATTTGTACCTTATCCAAATCCACATTTAGTATCTAGACATGGATTTATTTCTAAGAAACCACTCACTCTATCTTTTACCAAAATTCTAGAACTTTTTCCTATGATTTTCCTTATCTTTATAATTATCTTTACACATCTCCTTATGGTTATCACTAAGGTTTTATAATCATAGATTCCAATGGTAACTAAAAATTTTCTCTAATACAAACTATAGCGACCCACAGTTTTCAGACATTAACATTAAATAATTTTTTTGGAATACTTATAACATTATACAAACAGATACACAAAGACATTATTTCTCTAATGCCATTGGAAACATAGAAACATAAAACCTAGAATATAAACGAGCTAAATCATCACCCACTAGGTTCTTATTGAATAGAAACCTTCTTAGATACATCAAACATAATACATATCTACATAACCTAGTGGAAGGAAACATTAAAAGGGACGATATTAGATGTTAAGTAAGGATAAACATGGTAGATACATAATCATAATCATGAGAATAAGGGTATTAGAATATTATCATGAAAATATAATATCATAGCCCACAAATAAAAGGTCATAAACATGAATCATGGCACAAATCATTGTAGTTCACAAGACATGAATCATAAGGAAATAAATAACATAAGCCCTGAAAGAATAACACATGTATAAAACATGGAATTATGCCTGACACATAATAATATAATATGATTTCTATATTAGCCAAGTCATTGCAACCAATACCATATTGGTAATATGGATTCACTCCCCATACCATCTTGGTATTCATGGTTCACTTCCATGACCATATTATTAGCATGAGTTCACTCCTCATACCATATTAGAAGTCATGGTTCACTCCCACAAATATCTTAGTAGTCAAGGTTAATTTTAAATATTATCTTAGTTTATATCATGAGATATAAATCTTTTCTCCATGAATTTGAGGTACATATAGGTCCCACCCATCTCATAATGAAATTATACATACATGTTATAGAAGATCATTAAAAATTGTATCATAACCCTTGAAATGAAGTGGATATCATAAACATGATATCATATCATGACCTATGAAAAACGATAAGAGTTTTATAATCATTTCGTAAAAATCATAACCCATTAAATGAAGTGGGATTGAAAGGAAAATAACCCATGATAGATAAATGGGTTTCATAATCATCATTCCACTAAAACATAATCCTTTCAGAGAATAAATATGAATGGAAGCATTGAATAATTTTCACATAAATTAATTATTAACACAAATATATGTTAACTTATATGGGAAATAATTTTTAAATATATTTTAAAAATATTTCTTGATAAAAATATCATTTTTTAATTTAAAAATTCTTTTTAAAACATAAAACATTTTCAAAATTTTATTGGAAATAGATTTGAAAAATTATAAAAGAATATTTGAAAACCATGAAACATTATTAAAATAAATTGTTACATGTAAATAAACTTCATGTATAATTTTAAAATATTATCTAAAACATTTATGATACCTTTTTTGAAAACATGATTTTTGAAAAAAACAGACGTCTGAAAAAAGAGATAAATAAAATCATATTTTTATTAAAATATTTTATTAATTATATTTACTATAAAATAGTCTAAAATGGTAATAATATATTCATATAACTTGGATAAATATATTATAAGGAAACTCAAGGGTTTTCACGAGATTTGGATGATAATATTTCATCAAAGGAAGTATAAACATAAACAATATTGAAAAATGATGTGATCGTTTCAATAAACTCTTATAACGTTTTAACTTGGGATAATACTATAAATGTAAGAAAAGAAAATTAAAGAAAGCATAAAATATCCAGAAAATAATTATATTCATTATTTAACATGTAAAATTTAAGTATATACACCTCAAAAATGAATGTTGGTGCATAATAAAACCTATTTCTCAAAGAAGGCAAATTGAGACACAGCGGTCTTATCGATTTGGTTGCTTTTAAAGCATTAAACTCATGAAATAAATAACATTGAATGGATATTTAAATATCCCTAAATATAAGTTTAATAATCTTTTATTACATCCATGGTAATTATACACACCACATAAAAGGAATGGGTTGTGAATAAATTGTGTATCTCAGGAATTAAAAAGTGAGATGAAATCTCATTACCTTGGGTATTGACTCTCACTGTACTCATTGAAAAAAATTTTATAATAAATATAAATTTAATATACATATTTTAAAGAACCATATTATTATATCTAATCCCATATATGGTTATTATGATCTTATATTACTCTCTTGTTAACAATTCGATGTTAAGGTTTCACTTCGGGTAATATTCTCTGTGTTCTTCGCATGTGTCTTAATTTGTTATTCATGTGGTCCTTATACATATATCATGATTTAAAGAATTTACACCATTATATAAATATAATAAATATTTATTACACATGTATTATAATAATCCATAGAAGCTAGTAATATGAAATGGAATACACGGTTCATGGAGATGGTAAGTCGTACGTATGCATGAACATTGTTTCTTTTTTTATTATCTTATTGAAAAAAACAAGGTAAATGAAATATGTGTATATATATGTATATATATCATTATTAAATTATCATTATTATCTCCTATATATCATATAATTTCACTAAACCTATCCTTAATACATTCCATGTAGGGTGTGATTGAATCACATCACTTTTAGGGGGTGGTAGTCCACACTTCCTCAAATGAAATTATTGTATTTAAACCAAATGGATTGTATAAAGATATTTGTTTTAAGAGGATTATAGAAGATTAAAATAATAATAAATATAATATATAACATATAAAAACATATTTTCCATCATAATGTCGACCATGAGAGATAGTACGGAAAAATGAACGATCATCATTTGTGAGGCGATAGTTCAACGTATACATAAAAAAACGTTTGTTCCTGTTATATGAAGGTGTGTGTAAGTTTAGGTCGAAAATTTATCATATAAACAACAAATTATATTTAATATACTATTTTTTATTCAATTATGAAATAAATATAGTGGAGGTTGTGGAGAAAGATAATAAAAGAAAGTATTTTGGGAGAAGTCATTTAATCTAAATCAAGTAACTCCTTTTGGTTTGTGACAAAAGGAATCCATGTATTGATTTCTACTCAATGGGTGGATTAGAGGAGGAATGGAGGGATGTTGGAAATTTTATTTGGTATATATTGGCTGAAAATAAGTCTTTTGAGAGGAGTGGATAAGAGGGAGAGTTGGTAGCCTTTTATAGGGAAGGAAAAGGATTCATTTTGAATTTTTAAAAACAAGTTAGGTGTAACCACTTTTTTGACTAAAAAATGTCATAAAAAACTTCAGAATGGAAGATAATTGGGATAATTATGTAAATACAATGGGTTTTGGACAAGTTTATAGGTCACTTTGGTTCATAAATTTATCCTTTAATACATTGTTAACCTAATTTTTCTCTTAATCATTGTAATTAATTATAATCCCTGAATAATATTTTCAGTAAAAAATTAATTTAACCTTATTAGAAATTATATATTATGATTATTACAGATATGGAAACCATTTTTCAATATTTTAATCATATAAGTGATAGAAATTAATTTAAAAATAATCTTGTTGACGGGATGGCGCTACAAGGTTTTAATGTAAAAACATCCAAAAGTTTGCTATGATTATATACCCAATTTCAAGTGAAATTGGTTATAATGGCCTAAATTGGATTAATTGAAAAAAATATGATCTAATTAAACATTAAAATAAATTTAATATATAATTTATCGTTATAAATAATTTATATTAAAAAGTTTTTTTGAATTAAAATTCAGTTTTTTTGACTATTCATTCAAAAATAATGTGTCTCCGAAAAATCCCAAAAATTAATACTAACCTAATTTTATCATTATAAATTCAAAAAATAATTGTATTTGATAAAATTAAATTTATAAATGTGTCTAAAATTAATTTTATTATTTAAAATCTGTTGATTTTGTAAAATAATATTTTAAAATATATAAGGACATTACAAAAAATTATATCTTTTGTTATAAATATATTCTATTTATATAAAACCATTATAAACCATATTTTAAAAGTAAGTATTATTATTCATTTTAATATGTTTATAAGCTAGGTTATAATTATCATGTTTAAATAATTATAATAATAAAATGATGTTTCATAGAAACATCAATGTTTTGTGTAATATACACCAAGATAATTATCTATGTAATGTACACCGAGTCGGTGCTGTGTGAAAGGAATGTTTTAATTTTTTTAATTACAAGAAATAAATTAAATTTTAATTTATTTGAAAATTGTCAATAAAAACTCAGGGTGATAGATTTCACCACCTTTAAAATTATTGTCTCCCTCGAAATTCATCACTTCAGTAATAACAAATGAGGATACGTATGATTCATCATATCCTCAAGATCCCATATAGTTTCCTCTAATTGGTGATTTATCCAAAAAAAGTTAACCAGGTGGGTGGTATGTTTTCATAGAACTTTCTCTAATCAGTCTAGGATTTCAATTGGTTGTTTTTCAAAAGAAAGATCCAGCTCCAATGGTAGTACCTCTAAGTTTATTATATGTGAATGGACATGTATGTAATTTCTATAGAGTGATACATGGAAAAAATCATGGACATGAGAGATATTTGGATGAATTTCCATGTGATAGGATGTCATCCCGATATGACCAGTAATCTAAAATGGATCGATATACCTAGGGATTAGTTTCACTTTCTTTATGAACCTCATAACATTCTTCCAGGGTGAGGTTCATAGAAACAAATTTTCAAAAAACATAAAATTCTAGATCATGATATTGGTTATCAACCAAACCTTTATTCCAACATTGAGATTCCTTGAATTTTTTACTGAATGGTTCTAACCTTCTCAACCATTTCTCTAGCGATATCAAGTCCCAATAGATTTCTTTCTCCAACCTCAACCAGTACGTTGGATCAATAAATTTAGTCCCATAGAGGGCATCATAAGGCACCATATGAATTACTGAGTGAAATTTACTGTTGTAAAAAAACTAATGTATAAGAAGGTTTTGATACCCACAAATTTTGAAATCCAATGAATAAGATCGTAACCTATCCTCTAGGTTTAAAATTATTCTTTCAGAATACACATACATATAAGGATGATAAGTTGTCATGAAATTAAATTCTATATATTGTACTTGATGAATACATCACAATAACTTTGAGGTGAACCTTAGATCCGGTTATGATATAATTTAATGTGGTACTCATTGCATCATTTCTACTTCCTTAATTTATATGCTAGAAATATGATCTAGAGAGACACATTCTTTGATAGTGATTAAGTTTGTTGAATTAGTAAAGTGATATACTCCTACCCATATATAATTAAACCCTTTATAGGTTTTGGTTAGTCCAATGAAAATATTCATAGTTATGTTCTCCCATTTCCATTATGGAATGAGTAATGTATGAAACATCCCATTTGAAATTTTCCTTCCAAACATAACTTGTTGGCATACCACTTACCAACATACAAAGTCTCCAATATCTCTCTTCATTCCATACCATTAGATGTATTCTTTCAAGTCCATATACATCTTCATACATTTTCGATGAATAGATAATGAATAAATATGAGCTTCCTCTAGAAGTTACTTCTTCAAATATTTTTTGGATGGAACACATACATAGTTCTTGAGCCACATAATTCCGCCCTGATCTAGGTTAAACTCAGGAACATTTATACATTTATTTTATAGCTCTATATACTCCTTATGTTCTTACATAATATTAACTTTGATAGAGTGTTGAAAATTCATTTGAGAAGGATAAAAGTTTACCCTTCTTTAGAGATTCCAGATCAAACCTTTTCAAATCTGTAAATGTTGGATCTTTTGTGACCCACATCATGGATAAGCTATCATGATCCTTCAAGATTAAAGAATCGACCACCTTGGTCACTGTTTTGAGGGTGTTAATGTATTGAGAAATCATAATCCTTTATCAACTATAACCATCTTCTTCGAAATATGTTCAAATCCTTCTATGTGAATTTATATTTAATAATTTTATGATTGCTATATATATCACACTTTTTTACATAATGATAATTCCTCCATATCTTTAATGAAAAAAATATCACGATGAACTCCAAACCATGAGTTGGTTAATTTTAATCATGGATCTTCAACTGATGTGAGGAATAATTGATAACCATGTCATTTTTCATAAGAACACATCTTGAACCCTTATTGGATGCATCACTATATATTACAAAACATTCTCCACTCTAGGTTACTGTAAGCACTATTGCACTAACTAACCTTCTCTTTATTTCGTTGAAATTTTCCTCTCATTCATCTATTTAGAGAAAACTAAAACCCTTAAGATCTAACTTGGTCATAAGATTAGATTTCCATGTGAAGTTATCTAAAAACCATCAATAATACCCAACTAAACCAGGAAATCTACACATCTTAGTCGTAATGGTTGTTCTAGTATAGCATTCAATATTAGCTATCTTTGATGGATATACTACTATACCATCTCTTGAGGTTATGTGATTCAAACAGGAAAACTTTTTCAACAAAAATTCATGATTTTTAAATTTCACATACAGTTTCTACTTCCTTAGGGACTTTAGTAAAATTCTTAGGAGATCTTCATGCTCTTCCTTTCTCTTTGAATAGACATGAATATCATCTATAAATACAATAAAAAACTTATTGGGATAATCTCTAAAGACTTTATTCATTAAATCCATGAAGATAACAAGGTAATTAGTAATACCAAATGGCATCACTATATATTCATAGTGTCCATACCTTGTATGGAATACCTTCTTGGGTATATCTTACTTCTTGACCCTCAATTGATGATATCTATAATGAAGTTCAATATTGGAAAATTATTGAGCTCCATGAAATTGATCAAATAATTCATCAATATAGTGATGGGAATACTTGTTCTTGATTGTGATCTTGTTAAAATCCCAATAATCAATGCAAAGTCGCATTTATCCATATTTATTTTTTATAAAAGAATCATTGAACACCTAGGAAACATGCTTAGCTTAATGAGTCCTTTATCAAGGATTTTATGGAGTCTCTTATTCAATTCATGCAACAAAATTTGGGACATTCTGTGAGGATTCTTTGAAATTTGTGTGGAACTAGGTATGAGTTATATTGAGAACTAAAATTATCTATTTTGGGTAAGTCTAGGATACACTTCAAGAAACACTTACAAAAAATACTGAACAATAGGCATATCATCAATTTTGATTTTATCCCCAACCATTTGATATAAATAACCCTTCTAAATAAGAATTAAGACCCATATAATTGATGTAATCTCCACAAGAAGTTCATACTCATAATCACATGGATGGATGATCATAGGAGATTTTGAAATATCAAATGTAACTTTTCCTCCTAGATAATGAATGTGGGATTTATATAGAGAAATCCAATCCATGACTAAGATGATTTTAAATTAAACCCATGGAATAATGACAATATTTTTAGGAATAACATTCTAAAAAACATCAAATGGTGAGAAATAATAGACTTGAGATTCCATCATCACACCATTAGTGGTTTGCACTGCTAATTCCAATATCTAATTGTTTTGATAAAATCTTAACAACCTTAGAAAATTCATTAGATGTGAAAGAGTGGGAGATCCAAAATCAAATATGACATTATCAGTTTTAGAGTGGATGTCTAATGTACCTTTCATCATAACAATATCACACCCCTATTCAGAAATAGTGATTTCACGTGATTTTCCCCTATCCCTCATCTTAATAGGGTGATAAAGCCAATCATCATAACCCACCCTTGGGTTTGGACAATGTTTAGAATAATATTTATTCTCTTTACAATTGTAGAAATAAATCATGGGAGGTTAATTATGTGTGGTTTTCTTTCATTCACACTATTTTCTAACTTCTTACAATCACTTCGACAATAAATGCATGATGGATTTCTACTCCATACTTAAAAAATTTGTTAAACCTCTTATGGAAATTTCCTCCATTCATGTTCCTACACTTAGAGAATAAAGAAATGATCACATTTATCTGTTCATGGTTTTTATATTTTCCTTTAAATTCCATCTTCCTTTTATTGTCAAAACCATGTGATTGATACACGACTACAACCACTATTTCAACCTTAATTTCACAAAAAAAAATATATTCATATATAAAAAAGTATCATATTTATAGTGCCCTTATTATACTTGGATTTAAGCCATTGAAGAATCTACCAACTTTAATTTTGGGTTAGATGATAATTCTTGAAGTGCACCTCACAAGTCTTGTGAATTATCCTCATATGTACCACAAAATTCACCATACTTTGCTTCAACTCATTGAAATATTATCTATCATGGTATGAAAATCCTAAGAAATTAATTATTTAAAAATAAATTCTTGATCTCATACCCATACATGAATTCAATCTCACCTTTTTCAATCATATTCTTGATTAGAGTCCACCATTGGTCCGCTTCACCTTATAAATGGTAAATAGCCAGAATGAATTTCTCATTCCCTGAATACTAGAGAATGAAAAATATATTTTTAGCAATACTAATCAAATTTTCAGCAATAATTGGATTCGAAGGCCATTTAAAATAAGGGGGAGTTTCTTCATGAATGAATCAACACCATTTTGTTCCCTAATGTTCTCATTTATAAGTCCACCATGATTTATAGCTTGAGAAGATATGTGATCATAATAATGAGTTTATTTATTGCATCTCCCATAAAATTCTGTTTCCTAAGAGGAAAATCATTTCATTTTCCATGATAATTACTATTACCATGGTTCCTTCAGGTCATAGCCATTGAATAAAACTAAAATCATAGAGTAAGAAACAATTATCATATTGAAGAACCACAAAATCGTGAAAAGTAACTTGTAGGATGTATAAATTATGAATCCTTCCTTAATATATGACACCTTATGTTTATGCTAGGTTATTTATGGATAAAGTCTATTTAAATACTTCATGATGGTTTGTGAATAATTTGTGAATTTACAAATAATATCCCCCAAGAGTGTCAAAACAGGTTTGAAACATGGACTGATGTCATGTACCAGATTACCCTGAGTTAGGCCAAGAACATCTTTTCAGAGTTGTTACTCCTAGGTACATATGTTCTAGAGCCATATCCACTTGTAGTATCCACACATGGATATATTTCTAGGAAACCACTCTCTCTATCCATTACCAAAATAAAAGGAAATTTTCTTATGCTTTACATTATCTTTATACTTATATATTTATATTATCATTTTCCCCTATAGTTCTAATAGATGGTGAGCGAAGTGTTTCTTCTAAAAAATAACTAGAAGCACCGTGAAACCACTTATCATAAGGAGTTTCTTCTTCTTCCACATATGGGGTTGGGGTAGTTTATGTCACCATTGAAATAAATGAGAAAGGAATTTATCTATTCTCGGTCGTATTCACTAATTACCTAGTGATACCCTTTAATTCAACATATAACTGATGAGCCTTTGATTTTTTATACTACAATGTCTTCACCCTAAAACATGGGGGATTTAATTATTTATCCCTTGGGGTTTCTTCCGAATAGATGTAACAATGAAAAGGCGGATCCCCCTACTTCATCATCGAAACAACAAGTACAACTATTTCCCTGAGTGATATAGTTTTCTCATACAACTATACCCCCAAAATTGGCTTTGCGGGAGGTCTAAGTTCTTCATTATTCAATCAGTCCATTAGATCAATGAGGTGGAAGGAATTCTGGGAGTTAGTTTTGGAGACCCCCTTAGTGGAGTTGAAGGATCGGTTGGGTCACCATCAATTTATGATTCCAACACTTGGTTATGAGGGTTTCAATTATTCCAATGATCTTTAATAGGTAAAGTATGTTGTCTCTCTATGGGAATATAAGGGGACACTTGAATTGAGGGTTGAAGATACTGAAACCTCCTATTTAGTGAAACAAGACTGGGATAATGGTGTGAAAGAGGCCATCTAGTGTGAAAATAGAGGTAGCCACCCATAGAAATATAGTCAATGTTGGGAAGGTTGAAATTGGTGATTTTTAGTTTTAAATTGGCCATATTTAGTATGAGATGGCCCATCTTCAAATAGAGTTATCCCAATTTCGAAACATTCTACAAACATTATAAATTATTGTGCTGGATGAAATGAGACATCTTGATGCTATAGAAAAGGTTCATCTTGAAGCTACATCCAAGGCGGAGGAGTTGAAACAGTCCGAATAAGATGAAACTGAGTCTGTTGATCAATTATGACAATTTGTGGATTCCCTAAAGCATAGGCTTACAGATCTTAAAGAATCATCTGAGAAGTTTCTATGATGGAATTATAATATTTTTTTGTTTCATGGGTTCAAATCTTCATGGGAGAGACTCTGATATGTAGAGATTAATCCTATTGCATGTTTCATCATCGATGAATAGACCTACTAAACATTATATGTTTTTTCAGTTTCCTTTCACTTGTGACATGAATTTCATTTTGTTGATCCAATATTATGTGAATATCCAATGATAATACCTATCCCTCTTGAAATATCATGAAAACCTAAATGTATGGATCATAACAGATTCTTCTCATAAAGTGCTCATGAATACCCACAAATACAAGATTCATTATCAATGTATCTATTCCAGGTTTCTTGATATCACTCAATTAGAAGAAGGATAATCACATATAATATATGTCCCAAAGGGAGAGTACTCTTATAATTTTCAAAGAAGATATCCTTGATGAACATATCTTGGTTCTTCTAAGTCCATTTTATGAGCCTTACAACCTTTTGTAGACTAAATCACTTATGTGCATTAAATTAGGGTCCTTTTAGTTCAGAACCGATTTATATTTAGTTTAGAGTCTTTTATTTAATACCTTTAAGATGATATATATTTTAAAGTCATACTACTAGGATATTAGAGATATTATGTAATTTATAGTTTTACATCCAATACATTTGAGATGCTATATAGTTTAAAGACTTACCACCATGACATTTGAGATGCTATGTTGTTTAATGTATTACATCCATGAAATTTGAGATGCTATGTAGTTTAAAGTCTTACTTACATGAAATTTGAGATGCTATATAGTTTTATGTCTTATTACCAGGAATTTTGAGATACTATTTAGTTTAAATTATTACTGTTATGACTTTTTATATGCTTTGTAGTTTAAAGTCTTACTACTAGGGCTTTGGAGATGCTATGTTGTTTAGAGTCTTACCACAAGAACTTTTGATATGCTATTTAGTTTAAATAATTTCTCCTAGGACTTTATGTAATATAGGGATAGTAGACCAGGGATGAATGAAAACACTATTTGGTTCTGAGTTCCACTATGGCGATGCTATGGCTCAAAAGGATTGGAAAGCTCTTTATACTAGGCCAAGATGTCTCTAGTTAGTGGGTCTGAGCCCTTCTACATCAGTAAGAAGGCTGAGTTGAGAGATCTCTTTTTATTTCTAAGGGATTTGAAAGATTTATCAAGTTAATATGGATGAGTAAAATTACTAGGGAATCTTGAACTATATCGAAAGTTGGAATATGTGTGAAGAAAATCACAACCCAGAAGTTTTAGTCATTGAATATGGGATGAGAAAGCCATACAAGGTTTGTTCCATGACACTCTAAGATTCCTAGTTTCTCCACGGTGTCCCCAGGGTTCACAAGGATTGAAAATTGTTTTATACTAGGACAATATGTCTCTAATTGGTGGGTCTGAGCCCTTATGAATCTGTATCATGAAAAACCCGAGAGATATATTTTCCTTTACAAGGGTCATGAAATAGTCATGACGACTCAATGATTCAGATGATGAAGTTGGGTTATGGGAGAAGACTATCCTAGAAGCATTCTTGAACCTGAGGTTAATTTGTCTCTTGATTATGATGCTCAATAACTATGCCATGTGGTTTTGAATCATGTGGTATGGTCCATGAAATGTATGGGAATGGAGTGTCTCATTCCAACTTTGAGAAAGGGTACAAAACATAGTGATGAAACATTGAGGATTTCGTATCTATTTGAATAGTTTGGAATAAGGATTTTAAATCATAGTACAAAGTTTCTGGGTAAGGTGTAATGATACGGGAAAATAATTATAGAGACAACTTAAAAAATATAGGGTTGCGATGTTCCGTCATGGTGACATGAGGATCATGAGAATCTGAAATCCCTTTATACTGGGACAAGATGTCACTGGTCGATGGGTCTATGCCCTTCTACATCGATAGCATGGTCGAGTAGTGAGAGATATTTTTTTCCAAGTTCTATGAAAGGTTTTCGATGACCCAAGTCAAATTATATAATGTAGTGAGGTTTATGAAAAATGCATGATTGAATAAGGGTTCAAGGAAGATAAATGTTGTGCCACTTCTTAGAGAACATATTCTCACACTGAAGAGATATGAACAATCATTACTTTTAATTTTTCCTGGACTAGGGGGTCCAATAAAAATAGCTTTACTTTTTCTAGGGTTAAATATTAGACCTTATTATCTTTATTCATTTTATTAGTGAACAAATTTTTGACTAAATTCGAAAGACGAATAGTTTGGAGAATTATGACATGGCATTTTATCAGGTTTAGCATTGTCAGTTTTTGTCCAAGAATTTTTTGTGTCTATTTCACTAGAATTTTATGTTATGTTGTTTTAAACTATTATAGGCTTTAGTTTAAGGTCGTACCACTTTGACCAAAGTGTGCAATTTTAAATTCATGAAACGTATGGACCTAATATGTGAGATGCACTAGTAAAAAATGTGTTTTAACATTGGTTCATAGAGACCAATGTTAAAAGTATGTTTATGGTGTCAATTATTGAAATAATGAACATTAAAAATGAAATATAAGTTGTATATAATTTCTCAAGATTCTATTTGAAAGGTTGTGGAGAAAAAACGGACTTACAGATCAAATGTTATGGATGTCATAATTTGAACATTATAAGAAATAAATTTTAATCTCAGTTTTAAAAAAACCGATGTTAAAATTAATAAAAAAGTATTATAAAATTTCTCAAGATTCTATTTGATAGGTCATGGAGAAAAAATGGACTTTTGGATCAAAAGTTATAGACATCAGAAGTAGAACATTATAAGACATGATGTCTAACGTTAGATTTGTTCAATAACCGACGTTAAAAGTCCATTTTTGGCATCATTTATTAAAATAACCAACATCAAAAATAAATTGAAAGTTTTATTTAGTTTCTCAATATTCTATTAGATAGGTCTTGAAGAAAAAATGGACTTATGGATCAAAAGTTATGGATGTCATAAGTTTAACAATATAAGACTTGATTTGTAATGTCTTTTTGTTTCAATAACCGACATTAAAAGTCCCTTTTTGGCATCAATTTTTCAAATATCTGACATTAAAAATAAAACAAAAGTTTTAAGAAATTTCTCAAAATTTTATTTTATAGGACATGGAAAAAATGGGCTTATGGATCAACAGTTACAGATATCGTAAGTTGAACATTATAAAACCAGATTTTTAACATCGGTTCTTTCAATTACTAACGTTAAAATTCACTTTTTTACAATGGTTTTTAAAATAAGTGATGTTAAAAATTGAGAAAAAGTTTTAGATAATTTATCAAGATACTATTTGATTGTTTTTGGAGAAAAAACTATCTTATGGATCAATAGTTAGGGATGTATGAAGATGAACATTAGAGGACTTGATTTTAACATCAGTTTTTTTCAATAACCATATTTAAAAGTCCCTTTTTGGCCTCGTTTATTCTAATAACCATTGTTAAAAGTCACTTTTGGGCTTTATTTTTTAGTAACTGACATTATAACCCCGACAAGAGAAATTTTTTAACATTAGTTATATATTTAACTAACATTAAAAGTAATGTTCAAAATATGCGGGCTTGGTTTTTCAATTTTTTCACAAAAAACATTTCAATTTTCAAAATTCCACATAACGTTTAATGCATCACATCCCATAATATTTTAATTTGGAATATATATAACCTCATCCTATTTCTTTCAAAATTATCGACATCTATGAAATAATAAATATTTCAACAATTCTTCGATCTATGATTTGTATATGGAATTTCTTTTCATCATTTAATCTAATTTCTATAGTTTTTCTTATCACTAAATATGTTGAAATTTTTATTATAATGATGAAATATTATTCCGATCAAGATAGAAAGATAAAACTTTCACATTAGATTCATTAGTTGAGGGAAAGATTCTCTATAACTCACTATTTTCATTACCTCATGAGTTCTTCCTTAAAATGAAGTTAAATAACAACAAACATGATATCGAATCAAATGAAACCAATAAAAGAATTAAAATAACTTTTAATCTTTATGATTATTAATTTTTGTGTTCATTTGGTGTATATTTTTTTGTTCTTTTTTCTCAGGTTTTATTTGAATCAATTTTTATCTATCGAAGCATAAAGAGCTACAACTTATGGCAAACATAACATTTGATCCATAAGTCCGTTTTAGCTCCATATGTTGTCAATTAAAAGCCTGAATAATAATCTATATTCCAATATTAATATTTTCAATTTCTTAACATTATTTTTTACCAAAACCAACGTGAAAATATTTTTTAAAAAATGTACTTTTCACGTTGTTGTTTATCCAAAATCGATGATAAAACCCATATAGAAGCCGAATTTTGACATCGGTTTTCTAAAAAGCTGACACTGAAGACTACTGGGGCCTGACTTTTGGTGTAGGTTTATATGAGAATAGATGCCAAAGAATGTCTAATAATGAAATTTGGTGTCGATTTATACAAAAAATTATGTTAAAGACCCATAAGGGAAGATTTTTGATATCCGTTTATAGAAAAAGAAATTGAAGATTATATATTTTAAATTTACTTTATCAACATTAGTTAAACAATGATGTCAAATTTAAAAAAACTAACATGGAAATACATTTTTCCACTAGTGATGATGCACAAGATCCAAATTAGGATTCCCATGGTCAAGAGTACTCCAAATAATTTCCAAGAAGGAGATGGAAGTGTTATAAATCACAGATCAAGCTTCTCATGTCATGAGTGATGATATGGGATAATTATTCTTTGGATAACCTAAATCAAAATTGGGTGATAGGTTTCTCTGTGGTGACGTATGGCTCATGATAATCAAAAATCCCTTCAGAATGGGTCAATATGTCTCTAGATGGTGGGTCTGATCCCTTCTGAATTAGTAGCATAGTCAGGAATATACATCATTCATGGTCATTTGAAGGTTTATAGAAGCCATAGTTGCTCGAAACATGAAGTATGATTTAGGGATAGAGTTTCTTAAAAATACGATGGAAGAACCCCATGCCCTGGTTGACTGAGGTAAGGCTATTATGATCTTTTGATAAGGAATGATGATGCATGATGATCTGTATTCAATATTAAACCATATGTAATTGATGTGTTTTGTGTAGTTTATTTTCATGTGGTGAGGATTTTTTCAATGCATTTTAACATATTACAATAAGATCATATTTTTTGTGCAGTTTTAATGGCAGGCGACCATGGTGATTTCCTTAATGTTTTACAATCATGTAGTAAGGATGTGGGAGCTAACATGAATTGGTGAAAATGTTGTGGTTGTGGTCCA
This sequence comes from Viscum album, assembly GCA_963277665.1. Lineage (NCBI taxonomy): Eukaryota > Viridiplantae > Streptophyta > Magnoliopsida > Santalales > Viscaceae > Viscum > Viscum album. The sequence goes on from OY728158.1 coordinate 857,464,895, forward strand.
TGGTTGGACGTTCAAGCGTCACTATGTATCTCATAAAAACTATAATCAAACCATGTATAGTTTGAAAGGGGACATTCAATTTAATGACTTGGGGTTAGGATGTGGGTTTTCAAACATGATTTGGTGGTATTTCTGATGGGCCCCTATATCAAATTTTGGGTGTCACTGCACATACCATGATGACGGGGAATCAAGCTACACATAGTTCTCATGATATTCTCTATGCGGTTCTGGACTGTAAGAAAAGCGGGGGCATGTTTATATTGATTTTTCATAGATGTGATTGATGTTGGAAATTTAGATGTCTCTACATATCTGGTGAGGATAGGAATTGAGTCACACATAGTTCTTGATTGATAAACACTCTACGCATTCCTAACCCATATGGATATGTGGTCATTGTCTCTACTGACAATTGTATATGGACATGGGATTTTAGATCCAAGCATCACTATATATATTTTGATGATTCGAATTAATCCACATGTAGTTTTTGAGGAACCATTTAGTTTACCATCTAAAAGGATGAATGAAGATGGACCATTGTGAAGAAGCAGTGATATTATGGCTAGGCCTAAGGATGGAAATCTAGTTGTCATTATGTATCTCATAGAAAATAAGAATCAATCCATACATAGTTCATGAAACATCAAGCTTCTTAATGTCATGATGTGAAGAAATAGGTGAGCCGATGTGAATTGATGGGAATAATGTTTTTGGGACAAAGGGTGGAAGTCTGGGCATCACTATATATTTGATGAAAATGAGAATCAAACCATGCATAGTTCTGAAGAGCCGTGTAGTTATCATTTTGCAGTAAGGATGTGGGATCCCTGATTGTAAAGATGGATCGAGTGGATGAAGGTGTGGTAGAAGACTGACACCAACTATAGTGATCATCTTATATGAGCCCCACTAGAGTATGCAGTTTCAGGTCAAGGAGTGGATATTAACCATGCAGTTTAACATCATGTGATGAGGAATGATGGTATTACTTTTAAGGTCACATACTCAAGACCAATATGATATTTTCAATGTTTTTACACCTATTCATGTGTGGAAACCCTTTCTGAAATTCCAAATCACACATGAGTTATACATAGTGTGAGAAACAAGGAACTAAAAGAGCTCTTATCAACATGTAGAGGAATTTAAGAGTAAGAAAAGAAAATTTTGCATCCTGCGGTGGCTAGAAAATTATATAGGATTGAGGAATGGATACTTATCTCCCTAGGACTGAGAGTGATTCCCTATATAGTTCATGAAAACCTATGTAGTTTAACATTATGTGTTCAGGACGTGATATTCCATACCATTTAAGATCTTGCTTCTAGGAAGAACTAGTACAATTTAATGTCATGTTTCAAGGATTAACATGTACCATTTATCATCATGAAACTGGGATGAACTCCATACAGTTTACCATCATGTGGATAGGATGAATGGTGGGACTTACACAGATGTGGTTGCCCATATTAGTAGTTTTTTGAAGTATTTCTTGATAAATATTACATTTTTCGGTGGTGTGACACGCTCCCCGTCTATTATTTCCAATAAATATGCCCCATTTTGATATTCCTATGTATTATATAAGGTCATCCCCATTTGGGTTCCAAATTTAAGGGATTCTATCCCATTATCATTGGGTGTTTGAGGACCGACAACAGTTCCCCTTGGAGGAATGAGTAGTGGCAGACCTTTTTATTGAAGGCTCATGCAATCCAGTTCTATGGGACCTCAAGGTTGTGAAATGTGTGAAACCTAAACTCATGGAGTTGATTCAATTTGTCCAGTTATTTTTTTGATCATTAATTATCTGAGAGCTGTCTGCAAATTAAAATTAGAAGCGAATATAGTTGGAATTCTATGGGATGTACTACCGTGGTCCCGTAAAATAATGAGCATGGAATTTATTGTGTTGAAGTACACATGGTGGTAAGGTATTCCCATAGATCATGGAGGATCTTATCCAGATGGGGCATCTTATCCTTCTCACCAACTTTTGAATTATATTTGGCAGAGTGTTATGGAAGGCCTCTATCAATCCATTTGTTGTGCATGATAATAAAATGAGTGATTGGATTCGATGTTTTACTCTTGGTACAAGTTCTTCAACTCTCGAGTACTTATGTTGGTGCCTTTGTCTATAAATATTGTGTGAGGGACCCTGAGACTAGTAATGATATGGGAATTTATGAAGTTGATGATATTCACTATCCCAATATCCTTTAGGGTAATTTCCTTAGACCATTTGGAAAAGAAGTCGGTGGTAGTAAGGATATACTTCAATTTCTTGGTTTTAGATTGGGGATGTGGGCCAAAAACATCCATTCCCCTAACAGAAATGGATATGAATATTTAGATGTATGTAGAACTTATGGGGCTTGATGGATGAAGTTGGCGTGGATATGGAATGCATGAAATATCGTCGGTTATTCCACACATCCATGTATTAGGGTTTTCCAATAATATCACAACCTCTTGATATGTTCTAAGTGCCTAGTCCTAGTCTAATGGGAACTACAGGATCCTACATGGACTTCTTCCATGATGGATGAAATCCCTCTTTTTCTATGAATTTGAGGAGGATTCCAAAAAAATCAATTATTATAAAGGGTTTCCCAGTCTTTTGAACTATCATGGAGCATGTATTTTTCTGCATGATACAGAATATGTTCGCTTCTAGATCGTTTTGTTTGGAGAGTCCCATTTATAAGATAAATATTTATGGGCTCCCTCTATCCAGGGGCAGATTTTTCTTTATCACGCTATGGGGAAGTTTTGACCAGATAGATTTCTTCCATATCACATATGATGATTGACGAGACCATTATTCAATGTGTGAAATATAAGATTCCTTCCTCCTAATAAAGGTAAGCCAATACGGTGGTTGCATTGATCCATGTGTATTTATGAGCATTCTGCGATCGAGGAACATGATATAATGTTTTTAAAGGTTAATCCCCCATCAGTCCCCTAGCAGAGCTAGTGAGAGGATCTAGTTATCCCTTTTTAATGGAGTTTTATCCATTCATATTCTTTATCACTAATTCAAACCCCCTTTGATATTCAGGTAGGCTATTTGTAGATGTAGGGCTAGTTCCAACCCAGTGATAAGGGATTGATATTCGACCTCATTTTTTGTGAAGAATTCGGAAAGTGAGAAAGATTAGGGAAAAACTGATACTTCTAGAGAGACAAATAATATCCTTAAAAAGGCTCGATTGATATTTGGGTTTTCCATCCTTATGTATATGGGGCTCTAAGAGGCTCCATCAAAGTACATTTCCCATGTACAGAGAGTGTCAAGGGTATAGAAGACCGCTACCTCTGGAAGCTCAGTATCCACCGATGTATTTCTTGGTGAAAGATGTTCAATAAGGAAATAAGTTAGGGATTTTCCATTCACAAACTTCTTGATATGAATTGAATGTTACATTTCTAAAGAATGACCTCCCATGGGGCCAGACTCTATGTTAATATTAGATGACCAATGATGTACTTGAGAGGATCAATACGAGAGACCATATGAACTTCATGGTGCTGCAAGTAATCCCTCATATTTTCTACTATAAAAATGAGTGTAAGATAGTCCTTATCGACATCATAATAGATGATCTCAGTACAAAGAAATGTTTGTTTGTGGTAGTATAGACTATTCTTGCTCCCCATATATTTTTTTTTGTGTGAGGAGGGAACTAATTGATAATTCCATGGAGGTCCCATAAAAGATGAGTGGAATCCATTCCACATGAGGCATTAGGACCGGTGGGTGAAGAATATACTACTTGAAACTTTTGAAGGATTCTTTGAATTTATTGTCCCATTGAAAAAATATTCTTTTTTTATTATACTGGGGAAGGGGAGAGTTTTCTGCAAAGGTTGGATATGAAATTCCAAATGTAGGTGAAGTTCCATTAAACCCCCCTTAATTATTTGATATTTTTATGTGGTGATATTTCTAAAAAATCCCTATTCTTTTTTGGGTAAACCTTGATTCCATGATGGCATACAAAAAAGACAAGGAACTTCCTTGATGTCACGAAAAAAGAGAATTTTAGTGGATTAAACTTCAGAATGTGTTGGAAAATTTTGTCTAATATTTTTTGAAGTTCCATGAAGTGATCACATCACTGTCAGGATTTAAAAACCATAAATTTGACACAAAATTCAAATATACTTCCCAAGAATGGATTTAAGATATAAAACATGGTGTGTTTATATGTGTCACCAGTTTTGTTTATCCTGAAGGGAATAACCTGATAGAGAAATATCCCTTGAGGTTCTTTGAAGGCAGTGACTTATTCATCATCAGGGGCCATTTTGACCTGATTGTACCTTGAGTAACCATCCATGAAAGAAAGGGATTGAAAGTTATAATTTTCATCAGTAAAGAGTTATTTTATCATAAATGGGAAGTCTTGTTTTGGAAAATGATGATTAGGGTCTCTCAAATCTATTTAGAACATAATCTTACCACTCTTTTTTATAGGGACAATGTTGGAAATACACATTAGGTATTTCACTTCTCCAAAAAATTTATCTTTGATTAAATTGTTGAAATATTCTTCTACATTGGTTGCCCAAGAGGGGTGCGTCCTTATGTGTGCTTTCTTGAATCCTCGGTGATCTTCAGGTAGCCCGAGATGGTGTGTAGTCACATCTAGATTCTTATTAAGGAATTTATGTATAGTTCCATGTAAACACATATTGATGCTGATTTAGAAATTAAATATACATATATTTATCTTCAAGGGGCATGGAAGCACTAATTATAGTAGGCCACAAGTCTTCACCGGTTCTATGATTTATCTTTTGGAGCTCATCGATGGTGGTGGAGACACCATCCTAGAATATGGGAGGGGAATTTCTGAGGTCCCCTCATATTCATCCACCTCTTAATTTGTTGAGAATTATCTAGATAAAATGAATATTTGAGGGTTAATTCATCACTATTGGGGTGATAGAAGTCATGAATAGAGAAATATTCATATTATACTACTCAATTAATTGTAAAGAGATGCCAGAGCTGATTATATCTCACACATTGTCACTGTGGATAAGAGGATATTGGATCTATGAGACTAGATATGTAACCTCGACCAAATTTATGGGGAGTACATATTCATTGTCAATAATACTATAGGGGATCATAGGGGAGGTCCCCAAGCCATTGGAAGCTACAACCTATATATCATCACCTGATACTGGTCTTTTTCCACCCTTATCAGACCCATGGTCTTAATGGGCAATTTTTTTTGTGAACTATATGGGGTGTGATCACCTTCACCATATGCACCTCCCATATTGTTATATGAGTGGTGACATTGACAGGGTTTCCAGTCATGATTGTCGAATATGCCCCAACCAGGAGCAGTTTTCCTTGTGGGAGGTCCTAATGGAATATCAAAAGTTAATAATTTCCTCACAACCTTTAGAAGACTGATTCTATCTATGGATATGATTATGATGATAATGAAAATTCCCTATTCTTGTTGGGTGGGGTTCATTAGAGGCCATTATTCTCATTGATTGGTAATGTTTTTGAGGATCCAATGGTTCCTTTTAGGGACCTGATAATTCCTTAGATGGATATAAAGATATTAATTCCCCAAACCAGAGGGGTTTGGTTGATCTGGAATAAAAGTTAATTTCCATGGGGTTTTCCAAGGAGATGATGAACCTAGTGATGGGGTTTGATATATAAATTCCCCCATCCCAGTGGGCTGGGGTTTGCTAGAAACTGCATCCAAAATGTTCTTAATCATCTCATGAATTGACCATCCATAGTTTGGAGGTAGATTTAGATATTTTCCTATCCTAGTGGTTTAGGTGCACTCCTAGATGGATGATATGGAATCTTCTACTATGGTCCATGGGATGTGGTGCAGATGTGATCACGTGAGAGTTGGTTGTGATGGCATCAAAAGATGATAATTATTTTTCATGGGAATCTGTCCATATGATCGAGAATTCATTTTTTGTGTTCAGAATGTGTTCTCATTTCTTTGAGGGGCAAAATTGTATGTCATTTTGGCTATCCTAGTCCCTTTTTAATGATTTTAGGGCATCTTTGACGTGGTTTCATTCCATTTTAGTGCCAACTGGCCCATGCATTACCTGGTCCCTTGAATTCACCAAAGGCTATAACAATACATTATGTCGAATCTGAGGGGTTACGTAGTTTCATGGGTACAAAAATGTGTAATGATCAATATTATCCACATCCTTAAATACATATACATTATGGGTCTTCGTAGATTAGTTGTCAAATCATCTTGATGCAAAGAAAAAAATTGTGTTGTAGATTTGCATCATGATTTTCAGGTTTTGGATCCTAGGCCAACAAGATAGCAGCCTAGTTGAGATGAAAATAGAGTATCTTGATTTAATGAAGGTGAAAATCATATCCTGGATAAGGGAGATATATATCATTGGTTTTCTAATTATTATCCCACATATTTTGGAATAGATAAGAAATTCACTTCTTTTATAGCTCATCTTTTATCTCATATCTAGAAGTAATGAGAGGATAGAACATTATGGGGTGGTTGTTTCTAACTAAATATCTATATATGTCAATGTTGGTCTCAGCCTCATCAAAATCACATGACTCTATCCATATAGACCATAGAATATGGATTTTATGGTTTCATGATGACAGGAGTGAAGGGTTGCTAGAAGTTGATGGAGGAAAGATATACATCTAACCTCGATGTTTCAAGCACCTCTCTATATGAAGGTGTTGTTATTTTGAACACATATATATGAATATGTGTATTATAAAGGAGATTATTTACTTTTCAATGGGATATATCTCCGTAGGGAGGTTGACTATGGTTAATGCGAGGAGTAGATTCCATGTGATCCATCTCCACATTACAATGGGGAGGACTATCGTGGTATTTAATGTCTTCTACTGTCACATTAATAAAAGAGTTAAAGGATGATCATGGTGTTGAGAAAGTGTCTCAAACTACCTCAAGGGCAATGGAATTAATAAGATTAGGAATATGGTCTATGTTCCACATCATGGTCTGAATATGATGACATCCTTTTTTAATTGTGCAGGGATATGAGCCTACTATATGACGATTCCAAGAAATTTTATATAACTTTATGATTCTATGGGATTATGATCCCACTACTAAGAAACCATTCGAGTATTCCATTGATATGTCTCACTATTGATAGGAATATGAGCTTATCTTGAGAGGTGTTTCATTCTCACTTCACTAGACTTAGTCCGACTGGGAGTATGAGCCCAATCCTGAGCCTTTGGAATATACTTATGGTCTTTCTCGACAGAACTATGGGGCTTACCCGAGGAGTGTTTCCCTCTCACATGGTGAACCCTAGTTGGATCAAGAATATGATCCAAGTATGTGTATACATTCAGAAACAAAATATGGTGATAGACCTACGGAATGGGAGTAGGGATATGAGCCTCCTCTTATATTTCCTCCGAATGATACTGGTGCAGTCGTTCATCAACATAAGTAGGAATATACATCTGCCTTCCATGATCTGCTAGAATATGCTAGACATATTCACTAATAATAATATGATCCTTTCCCGAGGCTTCTTTGATTCTCACTTGGTTAGCTCTGTCTATAACTAGGATATATTCCTAATCCTGGGCCTTTGGATTATGTTGTTGTACTTATTTGGCATGAATATGACCCTTTCCTGAGTCATGTTCCCCTTTCACATGGTGAGCCCCGACCATAATATGGATATGAGCCCAATCTAGGGCATTTGAAATATTCCACTGTACTTTTTCAACAGGCATGTTCCCCGGTCCCAAGGCATGTGTCACTCTCATCTCGTGAGGCGCATTTAGAATATGAGTATGAGCCCAGTCAGATGCTTTGTCTATTATTGGGATATTCTGATAATCCTCCAAGATAGGATAAAAATTGTTCCCTTTCTCCGAAATAGCCACTTGTTCACTATTATTAGAGTTTTGATCCATTCTGGATGTAGGTATATGCGTATTCACCATTCCTTTATACAAAAAAATGCTAGAATATACTGGAAGAGTTTTTCAACAATTGCTAAAATATATTGTCATTTTAGAAAAGTGTGTGTAGGTATATGGACCTACACATTTTCTGTCTCCACAATATATTGATAGATATCTTTGATTGATGTAGGGATATGATCCCAATTCTATCCTCCTGGTGCTACTGGGATATGCTAATAGACTTAGTGCATGGTGGTAGGAATATGACCCTCCCCCATGCATGTTACAGGAATATTCCCATAGATATGTTCTGAGAGAATAGGGATATGTGCCTTATTTCTAATTCCTTCGGGAATATTATGCTAGGTATAATCAGTAAGAGTGTGGATATGATCCCTCTCCTAAATACCCAATAACTTCCTCCCCTGATGAGCCTTCCCTATTTCTCATGCATGGGCATCATGGGTGAAAATTTGTCAACTCATACCCTTTGGAGGTTACCATTGGGTACCATCTGGAAGATTCTAGAGGCGATGATTGATATTAGCCCTCCTAGGTGGCTCTTGAACTAGAAGAGAGCTGTATTTGGCTTCTTGGACCACCTTCATTAGATATGGATGGTGGCAGTTATCGTGCTCTGGGTATAATCTCTCAAAATAGTTTGTTTTAGTGACTAGGGCTACTGGATTAGCAACAAATTTCCGTAATCAATGAAAATTCACATATTTTCATGCTTCAAGAAACGTGTGATCATTATCCATGGTTGGGACCATACCATTCCAGTGGTATTCCTCAATCATCTTGTTTTCCACTTTCCATTAGAGGTGTCAACCATGTGAGATTGTCTTGAGACCCATGGTGGTTGCTATCATAGGTAATTTACTAGAGATATTAATGGATGAAGAATAAATTAACTTTTTATGGAAGGATGTTGATAAAATGAGTGTCTTTAATCACATATACAACAAGGAACAAGGTTAATGATGAGTGAAATGTCGTAGGCATGCTGAGCTCAATCTTGTATGCATGGTTAACACAATTTTCATATTTTCTCGATCCATCCATTGTACTTATGTGGAATTTTTAACGTGAGGATGGAATTATGGGATCCTCAGTCCTAGAGGAATATTTATAATATTCATTCCAATATTTCTGCTTTATTTGTGCAAGATTGAAAAAAAGTGGCTTAATGCATGGTTAAATGGTTATCCTGTTATTTATGATATTCCCATTGGTTTTTCCATTTATATTTTCATATAGTGGAAAATGAAATGGGACAATGTATTATAACCCAATTATTTATTATTTCAGAGATTCACTTTGTGTTAACCATTTTTGTTTTCATATAGTGGGTAAAAAATGGGCTGACTGATGGTAACCAATCATTTTGATGTTAGAAAGATTCAAATCGAGTTCTTCATTTTTTTCACATGGTTTTCGATGATTGAATGGGAGCCCTCATTGATGTTGGGTTTTCTTAACCATATGGTTGATTGTAGAGGGTGTTCTCTTTGTGTGCAATGAACATTGGCTTACCGTCTCCATTCTTACTTGAAACGCCCAACAATTCCCCCATCCGTAGCTGGGTATAGACCTTATTTCCGAAGTAGGTCATCTAGATTTTCAGGCCCAATGACTCTTGAGGACTCACATTGGTCGATAGAATGGGAGGTTGATCTCATAAAACCCTTTTGAGGTGAAATATTTCCTACTCTGGGACTCTCTTATAGATTTAATATATTTTCATGAATATCTTCCCAATCCTGATATGGGACTAGTTACCCTAACCAAATTAAAATAGTTTAATCCTATTTATTTTAAAAAGGTAGGGAATATCATTGGTAAACTGAATAAATGGGATATCATTAGTGAATCCATCTATATGCATCCGAGTTTCTCTATCCACTTTCTAAAGTGGTGGGTAGCTGCTTTATACACTGAAATCGTATAACCAAATTCATCAAAATGTGATTCCACTCAGGGAGGAAATTTATATTTCTTGGACAGGATTGATCCATTATGAGTTGTCCTAAATATCCACATTATTATAAGAATCAAAATCCACATAGTTCATTTAAACCCATGCATTTTAACATATTGCAGAGAGGACATATACACAGGCACCGATGAACCAGATATTTTAGCTCGAATCTTTAGAAGACGTCCTACATATACTGGTTATGGTAGGAATTACAGTTATCATTGTTCAATCATTCCCTTGTGACATTATTTAAGGTATATTTACTCATATGTAGGATGTTTATATCATGATTCTCATTAGGGAATACATGATGGGATTTCTCTGGTTGGTGGAAATCCATAATACTAATGAGATAACCATCTTAACTCCCTTATCCCACATGATCTATGTACTGTATGAGAATCAAGGGATATAAATTGATTAGTCTCACTGCATATAGATGTGGGGATTATGTACTGGGAATCCCCTTTGAAAATTCAATATGATGCTCGAGCATTATGAAGGAATCTTACATATCCTAGTTATAGATGGAATTAGAGTTGCTGTAATTTGAGATCAGGGCTTACAATCTTATGCTTCCCTTAAATGTGTGATATATTGTATTATGCTACTTGTTGGGGATTACACTCTGAGGTCTCTCCTGCCTTTGTAGAGGATCATAATACAAATTTCATGATCTCTACAATTCCATATACCCACGTGAGCTATGCTCGGTGTGGGAAATAGGGGATGAAAAGAGAACAATCTAATTACTTATAGATGCATGTCTTATGTATGGAGATGACCCTTGATGTGTTTAATATTAAACTCGGACTTTGAGGGGGAATTGTATATATCATGGGTAATGACAAAATTAGACTTGTCATTGTTTACTTGATCATGGCTTAAAATCTGAGGTTTCCCTTTGAGGATTTCATATCATTATCGAACTTTGGGAAAGACATCCTATGTATCCTAGTTATGGAATGAACTAGAGTCATCATAGTCCACTTGATCAAAGCATACACTTTATGTTTTCCCTATTGATCGGGGTTTACACACCAATTAAGAACAATGTTATCAAGACCTGGGATGCCCTTACCTTTGTAGAGGTTTGTAGTGGAGATTCTATGATCATTGCAACTCCCTAAGCCCACGTGATCCATGAATGATCACATGACGTACCTTATGTTTGGACCCTGATCGCTCCATCTGTTTGACGATATATTACCAGATAAAGGACTTTTCAGTTATGAGAAAAGAAACTATGAGAATTTCACTCCCTCCCTTGCACTCGATAGTTCAAAGGTTGATATTCGAAGCCTTTTTCCAAGTTTGTGGGGGGGGGGGGGAATTATAGGCATATTCACCCCATTTTTTTATGGTTTGTGCTGTGTATCTTGTAAATATCTAGGATGGAGTATGAAAATGGATTCATCATCATGCGTCTTTGTGAGTCCCAAATATGGACCACTTCCAATGGAATTGCCTGATTTTCAGTGACCATGAGTGCCTCCAATAACATGCCCCATATTGTATTATTTCTAATAAATAAGGACTCATTTAATCATGTGGGTCTATTGGAGTACTACCAATTCATCATACCAAAATATCTAAGGTCCTTCATGAGATCAAGATTCCTATTTGAAGGCATTCAAATGATCTCAGGAGACTTTTCTAGGGATTTCCACAAGACAAGGCTAGATTTCCAAGGGGCCTTAGTGAGATTAGGACAACATACCCTTAGTGTGTCACAAGAATTTTTATAACTGTGATCGATGTAATATCCTCCCTTTTAATTCTTTTTGTTTTATTTTACAAAGGTTAGAGATTCTGAGAGTTTTCCTGAGTAATTTTATGTACATTTTCTCTATTTTTTTGTGATGCATCACGTGACCAATAAATAACCCATGAAGAGGTGTAATCATTATTGAAAAATCCATCTATTTTTCCTTAATGAGCCGCAAGGGAATCATGTAGTCGATTGGGAATGCCTAAGACCTTTCATGTGTTGAGGGTGTCAAGATGGTGGGATTTTGAGAGATGAGGTAGACATGTCATTGGGGTCTCACGAAACATTACGGACTACTAGAGGCATGTCACATGTTGTTCAATTATCATGAGCTCTCCCTCCTACCTTCATTACCTTTTTTATTCCATAAATTCTTTGGGGTTTTGTAAGATTGCATGAATATTTCCAAGAATAATTACCCTACCTATTGGTGATGCATCGCATGATCCTTGCATTTGTAAGGAGCCCCCACTTTTTGGACATTTTTCTCTTATTTTCAAAGGGTTTTTGGATGGATTTCTAGGTGATTTCTAGTGATGAAACCCATAGACCAGGGGAACTCATTTGGCTACTGATGTGGAACTACTAGTTTTACAGAGAACCATGCAAAGAGTATAAGGGATCATAAAAAGGGTTTTCTCATGATTCACTAAAAGTTATACACCACATATAGTATTTTTTAATGGCCTAGTAGTGGTCATGTAATCATGAGCCTCTTATATTATTTTTCAATCAGCAGGTCTCAACCACCTTCTTTTTTCATTTATAGGGAAGATAATACACATTTTTAGGTATTTATTCCTTTGTGAATTTACTGATGTTCATTTACTGGGAGTCAACAATAATTTTAATGAATGGAAGTTCATTAGAATCTTGGGGAACAATATTCAAGAAAATATAGACTAGAGAACATAATCATATGACAGAATTTAAGGATTAGTGTAGAATCCCATTATAAACATTTGTTATGTTAGATATTATGTGGTTTTTCTAGAATTAAAACCCTTTCTTAATACTAAAAATTGATGTGGTTTTTGGCATAGATGTACCTAGGGATAATAAATTTGAAAAAGGCGCATTAGGCTTGACTTGACTACTACATAGTACATGAAAATGGTCCTTACTACATACCAAGTTTTACACACTCTAGGGATATGCTTTCAAAAATTAAAATTTTCAGTAGAAGTAATTATAATATATTTGAAAATATGATGGAAATGAATTATTTAATTCAAATCTCAATTGTATATATTGAAAACATATTTTAATTATTTATACATCGTATAAATAATTATATGGTTTTCCCATAATTATTTTTTTCATGTAATAATTTTAGGTTTTGTTCAATGGATCGAACGAAACATAATAATGTTAACATTGAATATGAAGAACAATATGGAGACATTGAAAAAATAATTGGGATGATGAAAATAGTGAATGATATTTTGATTATTCCAAATCAGTTATCTTGAGATATGATTATTAACTAATATTGTAATGAACTATTAGACTCACCAAAGAATATAAGGATGGAGTTCACTAAGATTTCAAGTTACATAAACCATGTAGGAAATAACGATCGATTTCATTTATCTCATAAATTTGGAAAGAGACACCCCAGAATGTTTCTCAAAGGAATTGAAAAATCCTTTACAAGTGAAAAATAATGGAATAAGGGAATAATTTTTTTTAAAAATGAATAGTATGATGGAATGAATAAAATTTCATCATAGGTACCAAATTATGGTTGATTTTCTTAAATGTGGGGAACCTAAGAATAAACCAAGTCAATTATCTATTCTAAATGTTAACCCCTAGACCAACTAATGATCTATATTCTAATAAAATAGATGAATTATTTATATACCATGATACAAGAATTAAATTATATAACATTGTTTACCAATGGTATTTCTTTATAATATTAAAGAATCATAAAAGTATTTTGTGGAATTTTATAATCATACATGTCTTTATTAACATAAGAATTATAGAAACCATCATGGGTTTATTAGTTTAATATTTATCAGAAGTTCAATGTCTTAAAAACCCTTTTATGCTTTATATGATGTGATTATACTATGATTAATTATATTTCGGGAGACAATTATGGAAATACAACCCACTAATTTCGAAAATATTTTAGTTAAAAAGTAAATTTTAGGAAGAATAACCTTACTATTTTGGTAATAATATTAATGGTATTGGAAACAATTAGGATTTACCTTATATTTCATGTTGAAGAAATTATGGTATAGTACACATTTGGAATGTTATTAGAATTATATTATAATTATTTTGGAAGAAGGACAACCCATCTTATCTAGAAAGTCCATGTGGCTTAAACCCATAACTGAGCGGAGATAAAGGTTTAATGCCTACTAGTGTACTACATGATGGTATTGTTAATATGCCATTATTTTTACTTAACGATTCGATGAGTAAATATAAGTCATAAACTAATGGCGTAACTGTTGAGTTTTTGGGATTAATGTGTTATATTGGATAAACTTTTCTAACCATATTATTTTTCAAAAATATTTAATGATATATGGAAATACTTTTCACTATTTTATGGATATTTTGATATGTTAAATGTTAATTTTATTTCTTCTAGAATAATTATTCATTTTTGGGTATTAATTTCATATAGTAAGTGATGGATTTTAAATTTATCGAGGTAAAACTAAAGGATGGATGTGTGCTTATGAAATATAAAAATATCAAGTATTTATATTTCCTTATATTATTATACTGTAAATAATTTATCAAACTCATTAAAAGGATATAGAAAAAAATATTTATAATTTTTACTTCACATCTGATGAAACAAATGGTCTTATAAATCATCATAAATTTATTTTTTTGAGGTTGTTAACTTTCTATTGATCATTAAATTTATAATGATAAATGAACTCTATCACTCTATAATTATTTATATTTTTCCTCCATCTCCATATCTTATCTTTTAACTTGTGTTCTCCGACATGGAAACGTAGTTATGTTTTATTATATATGAACATAATATTTAACTTTCTATCTCATAAATATGAGGTTTCATTAAAATTTTGACGATGTGGGTTTTAAAAAAAATGGTATTTCCATATTTCAAACCCTTGATTACTAAGACCAAGTTTAAATTGTGAGGATACAGTTTATTGAGGGAGTAAAGAATGTAAAACCCAAGGTTTTTAAAAGTTAAAAATTGGATTTGATATCATATATGACACACAACCCTTAGCTTAAACAACCCATAAAATATATTTCATTAAATTTAATTGGTTCGATATCTCACATAATATGCAACCCTAATTTTATGAGCCGATTTTTAAATGATATTTATTTCCTAAATAAATTTCTATTATATATATTTTATAATATTATACACATACACAATATATATAATCCATATTTTTTTATCTCATTGACAACGGTTATTATATTTTTCAGCTATGAAACTGAATAAAATGTAAAACATTAGAAATGGACAAAATATATAAAATAGAATATCTAAAATGATAAAGTATACATCATCCTAGTCTCCCAGAATCATCACAGCCACAAAAATGATATATAAAAGAACAAAAATATTATTAATCAAAAACAAATCTTAGGAAATGAATATATAATCTCATGGATAAACTATTGTAAATTTTGAAAGAAATAATGAAGTAGTATTTATAGGGTATAAAAGGAAATTTAACAATTGAGATTCGCCCGAAATACAGCATTTGGTCAAAGTGATTTATGGAAAGTATACCTATGGTAGATAATTTTACCATTATAATTATGTTTTATATGTTTTAATGAATATTTATAAATGATATAGAAAGGAAAATCAACGTTATTAACCATTAGAATTGTTCCATTTAAAGCCTAATTGTCCAAAATAGAAAGGTTGGTAGAGTTATTGGGGTTTTACATTATCCTAGCCCAAGCATATCATAAGCATGTGAAGCATGAACAAAATATCATGTGTGATTAGTTCTTGTTATTGGAGATTACTACTGAGTCGATGTTAGCCAAGACACCCCAGAAATAACTTCCACCACACACCTTACCCTTACGTAGTATACAGGTGTAATAATAGGTTACATTTCTCAGAATTTGTTGTTTAGTGAATAATTTCATTTTTTAAAATAAAATTTTTATTCCATTAAAACTATTAAGAAATGTTTTTCTTAATAAAATATATGAATAATTGAGATAAATTTGATAAGTTTATATTTTTTGGACACAGATAAAACATTATTGTTTTTTAAAAAATAAATAAAATTTTATCATAAAATAATGTATTTTAAACAATATTTGTTAAATAAAATAGGATTTTTAAAACATTATTATCTAAATGAAATTGATAAAATAATTTTATAATGGTCTACGAAATTTTTAACAAGTGTCAGAATTTTGAGTATGCCTTAAAAATGATATTTTTTTAATAAATAAGGATTTTTATATGAAAATGATAAATTGTAATTATTATAGAATTATTATGTTATTAAAACATTATATTTCCAATTATCAAGTCAAAATTGGGTTAGGGTGAATTTATGAGAATTTTATAATATACATTATTATACATGAATATTAAAAAATATAGTTTAGGTTTTTCTTTATATTTTATGACTTCATAACTATATAATAATGTTTCAATAATTAATTAAACAAAATAAATGAGATAAAACATTTTATTTAATTAATATTAATTACATTAATAAATTTTAATTAATAACTAAATCTATAAGTGACTTTCCAAAGTCTAAAAAAGTAAATTTAATTTTGAAAAAATATTAATTTTTAAAATATGTAACTTTCCATGAAAAAAGAAGTATTAAAAAATATTTTTTTGTTATGGTGGATTTAAATATTATAAATTTTTACCCAAATGTCCAAAACCATGATTAAAAATACTTGTTAATATAATGTTTTTTCATTTATCACAACCTAGATTTCCAAGACCTATATTTAAAAATTATTAAATAATTCCTCCAATTTTTCTATAAATACCTACCCATTTCACAATTCCATTTCACTAAAAATCTATCCTCCATAAAATTAAACTTTTTTATTACCGTGGAGTCACCCCATGGTGTAATCATGCCCCCAAGGATCCATCCTCATGTTTTAGGAACACCACTTCAATGTACAATAAATATCCACTTATCTTTTTCTTTCAAGTCCCCTATTTTTTGTATGTATTCTATTATTCCAAAACAATTCCATTTTTTCATATTTATGTTATACAATTATTGTAATAATAGTATTTTACCAATTCGATACCCCAGTCTCCTCTCATTTTACCCATTTCAAAAACCACGTTCTATATTGGTCATGATGTGAAATTTATTTCTCAATTTTTTCTATTTTACTTGTGATATTATATTTTACTTCTTAATGAAGTACCCAAATATATTTTATCATAAATGTTTTTTCCACTATATTTAAAAATTATTTATTTTATTCTCATATTTATAATAATTAACCCCATATTCTATTTTTGTGTGTTAATAATGTCATAATAATCATATCCTAAGAGTGTTTTCATGCCTTGATTTAAATAAAAACCCATTAATTATTCTCTACTAGTTATTAATGAAATGATTTATTTTGATCTATGTGGATCACATGAAATTATTACACCTTAGGGGTTAACCCTTATAATGTTATAATGAATTGGGTAATGAATTTAATCTCTCGAGATGAAATGTTTTATTGTGACTTGATGAATAACCTTGATAATTTTCATTAAGACACCTTTGTAATAAAATTTTATTATATTCGTATGATTGACTCATTTAAATGTTGTATCAAAATTTTTATTTTATGATTCATGTTCTTATTGTTATGTTATTACTATTCTTCCCACCTTATTATTATGCCTCATATTCTTTTGGATATGTGTCATGATCACATGCTTTTTTGTCTTACATTCTTATTCCCTAAATGGGCTTCATGTTCACCCATTTAATTTCAAGTATGTCCCAAGGATATGAGATTTTGTAAAATTAACATTGGGTGAACCCATGAAGATGTATTTTTAGTGTATTTAGAATATTTTTTTATGTTTTCAGGTATTTTTCACTATATTTCATAGAAAAAAACATGAAAAAATATTATATTATGTACCATTTAATGAAAAGTTATGTAATAAAAAGGTAGGATTCCATAATTTTTATTAAAGGATATCTTAGTTATTATTAGAAATCTGGACTTGAAAACATAAATAAGAACACTAGGGATGAGTATAAATATATGAAAACACCCAGGTATTTCAGAAAATATCAAGTAAGTTGTTTCCAAAAAGTACATACATGTTTAGATACTACAAGTGGCTGTGGGTTTAACACAGATGTTCCTATGGTTATCAATAGAAAACCAATTATTAAGGTCAAATAAATAGAGAACTGGTTCACAATAATGAGACTTGTAGGATACCTAGTTTGACAATCCATGGGGATATGTTTTATTAATCACAATCTTTTCATGATACATTATGAAGGCTATATATAAAATGTAATTTTTATTATAATACATCAACAAAATATTTTGGCATGATATTTTAAGAAATAAAATCACTTTACAATTATAATATTTTTAAAAGAAACAAGTTTATCACTAAGGTTTTCTTATTTTAGAAAAATGTTAGGAAATAAGATGAATTATGTAAATGATGATACAACAGATGATAAATAGATGGTGTTACAATGGAGGTTGTAATGGAAAACTTCATAAGAAAGATTAATCAACTAACCTATGTTATGAAAAATAACATGAATCAAGTAGAGGTATGATATTCACCTTGAAGGGAACACATTTCCTTTGAGTCCTTTACACATCATCAACTGTCATATTTTAGTTGATCTACTAACCCATTGATTGGTGAACAATGTATATGCTCTATAGAAAATATATTTTCAGTACATTGTTGTTAGGATCTATATATAGTCACTCTAGTAGTACACCTATTATAAAGAGAAGTTGATTAATGGAGGAAATTGATTAAAAAATCCAAGATGGTAGATCGATGCTATTGAATGGGAAGTGTTTATGGGGATATTTTTCAATAAATATTTTCCATGTTCAATGAGAAAAAAATAGTGAAAGAGTTCCTAGATCTGAATTAGAAGGATAATGAATTAGTGGAATGAAATACAATTAACTTTACAGGACTTGATCATTAAACCTCATGATTTTTTATGGATCCTAAGGGAATTTTTTATAGATTCTTCAGTGGAAAAAGACCTCATATGCAGAGAAATATAGAAAATCCAGACTATGAAAGCTATGAGAAGATTATGTAGAGTACTATAAAGGATGAATTTATGTTTGGACAAAAACATTGGTCATATAGATTAAATGAAAATAAGATTCCAATAGATCTAAACACATAGAATAATTTTGATCATGGAATATGAGGAATGTAATATTTACTTCCCATGTGAAATAAGCACGAGAAGAAGAATTCAGGGAACTGATTTCATGAGAGTGTAAAGTTATAAAAGTTTAAAAGAGATGGTTATATAGATCAAAACTATTATACTTAGGTGAAGCCTCAACTTATCAATAGAAATTACAAAGGGAAGATGTTTCGAGCCTGTGTGGAAGTTCTATGCTTCAGGTGTAGATAGCTTGGTAACTTTTCCAAACATTGTTCAAATCAAAAGATAATAGAGTGGAACCACCATCAAACCGATCATAGGCTAAGGGAGAAAGGTCAAGTATTTTCTATCATGAAGGGTGATGTAAATGATCCAAATGATGTGGGGTAAGGCACTCTCATTATTATCTCAATGCTATCAATTACTTTGTTTGATTCTGGTTCTACGCTTTTTTTTATTTCATCCATGTGTACAAATATTATATAATCAATCCCCGAATTGATAGAAGTATAGTTATTAGTCAAGACTCATAGAGAAATTATCCTTGAATCAACAATGTATATAAGTTCTATTATAATTTTTGGGGGTACAATATCATCACAAATCTAGTATTCACTACCACGGTGGAATTTTAACTATACTAGTGATAAACTGGAACTCAAAGTATAATTACAAGATCAACTATATAAGTAATTAAAATTTAGAAGTCTTGAATGAAAAACCAATAGTTACTCTCAAAAGAGAGATATCTCAACCACAGATTTGTCTAGAAGACCCTCCCATAGACTTTATTATGTAGAGGATTAGTGAACAGGGAGAAGTAAATGAAAGAATAACGATAGATAATATCCCTGTCATTTAGAAATACATTGACATATTTCATAAAAAGTTATATATAAATCCCCTAGAAGGAGTGGTATATTTATCGATTGGACTCATACGTGGATCCAAGACGATATCAAAGACCCTATATAGAATGGAAAATATGAAGTTAGAGGAATTTAGGAAACAAATTCAAGGAAATTTACAAAAGGGATTTACCAGGCCATATATTTCTCCATGGGGATAGCCTATTATATTTATAATGAATTTGGATGGATTAATGTAGCTATGCATTGATTATAGTGAATTTAATAGGATCACAGTGAAGAAAAAGCAAACTCTCCAAAGGGTTGATGATTTATTTGATTATCTTCATGATGATAAATTATTCTCTAACATGGACCATTGATCTGGTTATCATGAATTTAAGGTCAATAAAGAAGATATTACAAACACTAACTTCTAAATAAAATATTGGAACTATGAGCTTGTTGTTATTCCCTTTCACATGACTAGTGCTCCTGAAATATTTTTTGATTTTATGAATAAAGTATTTATGGAATTCCTTGATAAATTCATATTATGTTTTATAGTTAATATTTTGATATATTTCAAAATCATTCAGGGTCATGATGATAATAAAAAGGTTATATAGTAAATTCTGAGGAAGGATAAGATTTCTAGAAAATTCAGAAAATGAGATTTTTTGCTACCACATGTTTCAATCTTGGGGCACATTTTTTCCAATGAAGTAATATTAGATAACCCTTAAATGGAAAAGGTTGTAGAGGAGTTTTCACATCTTACTAAAGTAACTAAGATTCATTATTTCCTTGGCATAGTAGGATATTATTATTGGATTATGAAAAACTTTTCATGCCTTTCAAATCCAAAAATAATTTTAACTAAAAAAGGATATGTTCATCTTGAAAAAGTAGTGTGATTTATATTTTCATGAACTAATTAAGAGATTGGTTACTACACCTATGTTAACTGTAACCTCTATCAGAGAAGTATTCTTAATTTAAAGTTATAAATATCTAAAAGGGTTTGGGCATGTCCTCATGAAAAATGATATTGTAATTTTTTAAGCATATTAACGGGTAAAGCCTCAAGAGTAGAATTGCAAAATATATGAATTGGATTTAGGTAATTTGTTTTCTATGAAAATACAGAGGCACTATTATTATGGGGAGAAATTTTATATATATACAGACCACTAATGTTTTTAGTATATATACCGGAAAAAGTAACATAACATGATATAAAGGAGTTGGTTGAAACATTTTATTTACTATTAATATTAAATTCATTATCACCCCATAAGTGTAAACAAAGTCATTGAGGCATTAAGTAGGTAACTCCCTATTCTGATGCCATTGATGATGATTCTAGGATATCCTTTCATTAAGAAAATAGTAAAATTAGAAACAGGAATTTAAAGGGAATGGAAATAATCATCTCTATCCCAAATGACTTATAAACCATAATTACGAAAGGATATCAAGAAATATCAAAGGGAATATAATTTTTTATAAAAGAAGATAGAGGCATAGAATAATGTAAAGTTTCATAAGTTCAATATGTATCAATAATTTGTATTGGAATTTTATACAAGGATATGTTTACCATTTATCCCAGAGATGAAGAAGGATATGATGGATGAATCTCAAAACTATAAATTTTCTATACATAACATAATCACTAACATATATTGGGACCTTCATGATAACTATTGGTGGGATAATATGAAAAGTGATATTGACAAATACACTATAAGGTGATTGGTGTGTCAATAAGTGAAGGTAGATCAATAACTTACTAAAGGGTTATCCAACCAAAAACCATACAAATATTGAAGTGGGAAAATATCACTATGGTAATCATCACTAGTTTCCCAATAACATCTAAAGAAAATTACGCATATGGGTTATAATTAATCAAATCACCAATACTGACAATTTCATCACTATTTTGGGAGAGTTATCTCTTGACCAAATTTCCAAGATATACATAATGGAAGTGGTGATTATGCATAGGGTGAAAATTTATATCATTTCTGATCATGATCCATGGTTCACATCTAAATTATATAGAAGTATTCAACATTAAAAAAATACTCAATTGAATTTTAGTGTATCCTATCACCCCCAAACTGATGTAAAATAAGAAGGGCCAATTTTAAAACATGAGGACATGTTGAGAACATGCTCAATAGAATTAATAGGTGGATGGTATCAATTAATCCCATTATATGAGTTCTCATAATACAAAATCGTCCAATAAAGTATTCAAATTGAACCATATTAATCTTTATATGAGAAGATATGTAGAACTCATACATGTTGGTTTGAATTTGTTGAGAGAAATCCAATTAGTCTTGATATTGTAAAAGGGACGACACAAAGGGTTCATGTTATACAAACCAATATAAAGGAGGCTTAGAGTTTTAAGAAGAGATATGATGAAAAATATTAATGTTACTTGGAGTTTGATTTTAGAGAAAAGGTTTTCCTCCATATATCATTTTGGAAGAGATTCATGTGATTTAGAATGAAAGGGAAGCCTAACCCAAGGTATATTGTCCCCTTTCTCATCCTAGATTTCATAAGAGTAGTGGCCTATTAGGCAGAACTTCCACAAAATATTTATCATGTTCATTATGTATTAAATATATCTCTCTTGGGGATGTATAAACCTTTCCCTCACATTTATTGAATCCTGAGGTGTTACAACTTGAACATCACATCTCTTATGAGGATCAACCAATGAAGATCTTAAATCATAGAGAAAAGAGTTAAGCAACAAGACATAAAACCTTTTCAAAATGTTGTAGAGGAAAGATAAACATGAATAATTGATGTGGGAACCAAAGGATAAAATGAGGCAAAAGCACCCTCACCTTTGTTTAACTAATAGAATGGGTTCAAATCTCATAGATGAAATTTCTTAAGGGAGGATGAATGTAATGACCTTATTTTTTTAAAAGATAGTTGTTTATAGAATAAATATGTGTTACATATTATATAAAATTATGCCCATAAAAATATAGAGAAAAAAAATTAACCATTTAATGATGATCATTATATGATTCAGCTATAAAACCAATTAAAATGTAAAACATTACAAATAAGAAAAGAATAAAATAGAATAGTTAAAATGGGAAATTATTGATTTCTCTCGTATGCTAGAATCCCCACCCCGATAAAAAATTCTATGTAAATGAAACAAAATAATAGTAAACAAATCAATATCTTAATAATTGAAAAATATAACCTTAGGTAGAAATTTTAGTCAATTTTGAATGAAACAATGACAATTTATTTATAGGGTATAAAGGCAAATCTGACCATTGGTATTCGATCAAAATATTATTGTCCGTCAATATGAATGTTTAAACTATACCCTTGGTTGATAATTTTACAATTTTAATTTTTTTTATATGTATTAATTACATTGTATAATTGATATATAAAAGAGAACCAATGGCCTCATCAAGTTGAGTCATGCCATTTTAATCATATTTGTCCAAACCGGGGAGGGAGGTAGCGTCAACGGGGTTTAACTTTGACCAAGCCCATGATGAGCTTCAGAAAGTGAAGATTGAAAAAAATCACCCATGGGAGAAGTTCATGTTAGTGGATATTACCACTTGGTTGATGTTAGCCAGGACACCCCCTGAAACCATAACCATCACACACCTTACCCATAAGGCGTTTGCAGGTTTAATTAGGGGTTATGAGTTTATAAATTAGTTGGTTAAAGTGTAATTTTATTTGTTTAATTTTTTTATCCCACAAAATCTTATTAAGGATAATTTTTATTAATAACTTATATGTTTAAATGAGTTGAATTTGATAAATTGATTTTTTGGATGAAAATAAAACATATTTTTTAGAAAATATATACAATTTTATAACTAAATCAAGTATTAATAATAATAATTTTTAATAAAATATTATTTTCAAAACACTCTTATCTAAATTTTAATTGTAAAATAATTTTATAATTTCTTATAAAATGTTTTTTAAGTGAACGAAATTT
Organism: Viscum album; assembly: GCA_963277665.1. Taxonomy (NCBI): domain Eukaryota; kingdom Viridiplantae; phylum Streptophyta; class Magnoliopsida; order Santalales; family Viscaceae; genus Viscum; species Viscum album. The sequence goes on from OY728158.1 coordinate 857,488,858, forward strand.
TACCGTGCCTTAAAAACAACTATTCTCAATAAAAATAATTTTTATTTTAAAAAGATAAAATTATCATACTTGTCAAATTATTATGATAAAAGAGAAATTATATTAAAAATCATAATGTATAAATTATGTGATGGTGAATTTATGATAATTTCTAAAAATACTTTATTTTTTCATGAATAATAAAAAATATAGTATTGAGTTTTGGAATAATTTATGACTCAATAACTATGTAATAATGATTTCATAATTAATTAAATAAAATACATGACCTAAAACATGTTATTTTATTAATATTAAGTATTCTAATATATTTTAATAAACTTATAAAACAAAAAGTTACTTTTTAAAGTCTAAAAAAGAGAATTTAATTTTTTAAAAAAATTACTTTGTTGAACCATTACTTTTCCATGCCAAAATAAGTATTAATTTTTTTTTATTCTAGTGGATTAAAATATCATAATATGTGGCCCAAATTTCTAAAAACTTTAGAAAAACAATGTGTATGTCAAGGTTTATTCATTTCCCACAAACTATATTTTTAGGAAAGATATTTGGAAATTAGTAAAAAATTTATCCACTATTACTATAAATACCCATCCATATAATCATTCCATATCACTCATAATCCATCCTAAAAGTTTTTATTGTTATTTATCACCCCAAGGAGTTCCCAAAGGTTTTATCAAGCCCCATGGTCACAAAATAAAGTTTTAGTAACAACTCTTAAAGGTATTTGAAATCTCCACTTATCTTTTCCATTTAAGTTCCCTCTTTGTGGTATGTATTATATTTTTCCAAAACAATTCTTTTTTTCCCATATTATATTCAACCATTACTGTAATAATATTATTTTATAAATGGGATAGAATTTTCAACTATATTTTTACCCTTTTATAAATCTAAAATTTATACTCATCATGATGTTGAATTTATCTATTGATTTTATCCCCTTTTAATAAAAAATTATCATTTCATTTTTATTTGTGTAACCCAACCTATTTACCATTAAAAGGGTATTCAACAAGACGTAATAATAATTTATTTTATTTTTTGACTTACATAAATGGAACCCAAATTCCATTTCATGGGTTAAAAATCACACAATGATCATGCCTTTAAGCATGTGCTTATTCCATGAATTTGATAATAAACCCTTTCATTATTCTCCAATAGTTATTAATGAAATGATTAATTATTATATATATGGATAAAATAAAATTAATACATATGAACTGTGTCACCTAATAAATCTATAATTAATTGGGTAATGAATTTAATCTCTAGGGATTACATGTTTTAGGATAACTGGGTGAATAACCTTGGTAATTTTTATTTATGACCCCTTGGTGATAAACCCTAGTGAAATGATTATGAATGTCTCATTTAAATGTTGTAGACACATTTAAATGTTACGATACATGTTATTATTATTATTATTTTATGCCTCTTGTTTATTAATTATTTATTTCCTCAGGTTCCTACTGATACATCTAATGATCACATGATTTTTGTATCTCTTTCTTATTCCTTTACTCAGATTCATGCTCAACCCTTTCCTTTGATGTTTGTCCCCAATATATGAGATGCAAAAAAACTAAATTAGGTTGAACCCATGAAGATGTATTTATAGTGTATTTAGATGAATGTTTTATGATTTCATGTAATATGTACCTTATTTAAAAGAAAATAAATTTGAAAAGATCACATGTTTTGTATGATGTAATGAAATTTTATGTAATAAAAAGGCGGGATGCCATACCCAAGCCTAAATAGAATATAATATTGAATAAAACTATAAATGATTAATTTAATAATAATGTATGAATATTACTAACTATATTATGAAAATTATAATTATATATTTATTATAAATAAAATAATAATCATTTAAAAGAAAAAATAAATGTTTTCTGATAAAATGATTTTTTTCTAAAAAACAGTTTAGTTGTGCTTTGTGCACATAATTTAATTTTTTTTTATTTTTAAAATTTTTGAAAATTATTTTTTAAAAATTGAAATTACTTTTTAAAATAATCACATCAGTATTATCTTAGGGTTAATGTTTTGGGTATTTATGAAATGTTCCATTTTTGTATGAATTGTGAAATACCATTTTTTATTGAAAAATGACATTTTATTTAAAATATCAATAAGGGAAAATTATTTTTAATTTGGAATTAATATAAAATTATTTTAATTATTTTAAAATTTAAATAATACAGTTCATTGTAATCATTTATATATTGAGGATTGATTTTAAAAATTTATATACTTATGAACATTTGATCTCTAGAAACTCAATTTTCATCACCCCTATTGGTATAAATTAAAATTGGATTCCTATACTTATATTAATTGAATTTTGAAAAATGGATTAAATATTTATATTAACAATAATTTCTATTAATTAATAAGTTAAATATAATTTTTTACTATTATTTTTAAAAATCAATAAAAATTAATTACTACGGTTATGTTAAAAAAATAAGTTACTGGGGGTGGGGGTTAAATTAAATAGATAATGGTTAAAATGACTGAAATAATTATCCAATACCAATTATATGGACATATTTATACCTTATTACATCTAATGTTATAAAATTACTTATTTAAGAGGCTTTTAGAATGATATAAATATGGGTGTAATTGGTTCATTTAAAAAATTCAATGGGTGTTTTCTTCCCCACCCCTCTCCTCCCATATTCACACATCCAAATCCATTTTTTTGGCCAATACATACCCATATAACATATATAATCCTTTTAAAACAACCCATATCCATTTTGTGATAAAAAATCCATCCTTGGATAGATTTTGGTGAAATCCAAAATAAGTTTACCGAAGAATATATAACATTCTAAATCAAGAATTTTTATTTTATTTTTCTTCCCCCTCCATAAAAGATTATTAACCCCCATTTATATAATAAAAAAACTATATTCCATATATTTATATTTTATTATTTTAGGGGTTTGTACTATATCCATCTCTTCTTGTATCAAATAGAAAATGAAAATGTCAATTGTGTGAATGGAGGACAACCACCTTGCTAACTGATGTAATTTGTTTTCCATCACCAAAATTCAATGATAGATATAATGATGGGTTTAACAAATTTATATGAAATTTATAATAATATTATATTTTTTAATTATAATATCACATATAAATTATTATTTCATTGTCTTTGAATATATGATAACGCTGCTCTTGTGTATTGTGGAGCCTCTCGAAGCGACGTGGTTCATTTTTCCCTGATTGTTTACCTGAAAGGAAATAATTTTAAATTTATTGAATATATGTTATATATATTGAATTATATTTATTTTTCAAAATTAATATATCACATACTTCCTTATTGTTTCACCCATTAAAGAAATTATAATGTATCTCAGGCGTACATACAACCTACCCTCTCCATGAAACAATGTGATCCATTCTCCATGTTAGAACTTCAATAATGATTCTAAAAATGTATATGATGAAAAAAATTATATTTATTTCATTAATATAATTTTTTATATTATGGAACTATATAATATGTACAAGAACCTGAATTATCTTGACAAAATACAGAAGATAAAAAAAGGAACATAAAACATGAAATAGTGAAAATAATGAATTATTCTAAATAAATTAGTGGTAAAATAATTTATTGGGATGATATATAAAATTATAAATTTGGTTATGGTTATATTATAAATTAATAACATGATTAAAACCATTATACATTAGGATCAATAACATTACATCAGAATAAAGGATGAACTAAGGTACTTTATCTCAATTTCCTTTCACTAAGGCATATTATAATGTTATGCATTTAATTTCTTTTTTATGGAATATATAATTCCCTTTGGAAATGTTATATAATTATTAATTAAAAATTCATGTTATTTTGTGATTAAATATAAATTACTTCAAAAAATTATATTTGACTTAAAAGTTACCAAGTGGTAAAGAATATTATAACTCAATTTCATTTCATTAGGTTATATAACTTCTTCATTTTCATTCATATTATATGATTATATCTGTATGAATTAATGTTGAATATATTATATAGTATTTACACTTGTAAATATAATTGATTCATTGGTCAATTTTCACACCAATGTTATGATCCTTGTAAGGTTTTATTTTACAGTCTCATTTTAGTTGGGATTATTTCTGCTTAAATTTCCATTGAAGGAAATTATTTAATCATTTTCTAATAATAAAAAATAATTATTTTCTAATATGCATGATTTCTTTGTAATAATACCATTTTACCGTTATTTGTTACTTAAAATGATGGATAAAATATTTTTAATAAAATCCATCTTCATTTATCTCTTTGATCGAAAATATTTTTTATAAACATGTTTACAATTTTTTGAAGATTCAAAAAAATATGTATTAACAAAATTTAACCCAATTTTAATTTTTTATAAAATGTTTTTGAAGGAATATTCATGTATTTTTTTGGATAATCTAACTTTTATACCCACTCAAACTAGTACCCGACCTGAACCATCACTTACCTGAAGGGTGATCCTAATCCCTATAGGCTACCGACCACCACTCAAGCATCAAAAACCAATAGATGTAATTATTTTTTCTAAACGAGATATATAAAACATGGAATACATCCCAAATGTATATAAATTTATGTGAAAATATAACATGATAGAAATATTCAATAATAAAAGGAAACAACAAATGTAATAAAACTCCAAATTAGCTAAACACTCTGCATGGTACAAGTTCAAAACAATGGAAAACTAAAACCAAAACATCTACCCTATGTGACAGATTGGAAAAATACCACCATATGAACACCATATACCCAGACATAGTTCATAGAAACCTCAAAACCTCACTATAGCGTCGTTCCCTTCCATGTATCAGAAGATATAACAGGTTATACACACTGATGAAGGGTTGTGTATTGTTTGAGCTAAATAGGATTAGTAGGATCCCACATAGATGTTCCTTATATGGTTTCTTTATAAAAATAAAAATATTATCAACTTTAGAGAACACAAGTTATGATAAAAATTGAAAATGTTTTTTATATCATAAACATGTTTCAACATATCCCCTTTTTACCCAGTTTCAAATAATCCAGCTAAAATAGTTTTAAATAATCCTAGTAAATAATTTTCAAAGAATGTCACATATATAAAATTAGATAAAAAAATATTGTATCACATATCATATCAAATACAAAATTTTCCTATTCAAAGCATATGTTACATCATTTCAAGAAAAAAACTTTTATGATATCTAGGACACGCCTACCCAAACATGGATAATTGTTTACATTATTTATCTAGATATATATATATTCATTCTATATAGTATAGGAATAATATAGAAAGTTAGCATCTTAATACGTCTAATAATTCACTAAAATAATGCGTATAGGGAGAAAATGAACACCCCATGAGTGAAGCCCCCTCCAATATAAAAATAAGAGGCCTATTACTACACTTTCCACCTAAGTACCAAAGGATTTCGATTTCTGCCATTTTCTAAACCATTTCATCCAAACCATTAATTGAAAACCTTTTAATAAATCCATTTTGAAATTCTTTGGTAACACCATTTCATTTACCAATAAGGGGAAAACCATATTTCCAGAAAACCCATTTTCATATAGGAAATACAATTATTCTAATTATTTAATAAAACATTTACAAACAAGATAAATACTTTTCATCCAAAAAATATTAGAGATATATCCACCTAACTCAAACATAGGTTGAAAATTCCTGTAACATGTTCTACTAACACATAATAAAGTAATGGAAAAAATAGAGGCCCGAAAATAAATCCCTACATATCCGAATCAATTTTAAAAGAAAAACATTTAATGAAGAATAAAAAAAGACGTATTACTTAAGAAAATCACACATCACACCATAACAAAAACAATGGTTAGCCTATCGAGGAATATTATACAACAAATATAGGAAATATCCTGATAGTAAACAATATAAGACCCAAAGATATGACAATTTTGCGCAAGAATGTTGTTGTGACCAATGAAAATGAAGAACTAGAAATATCACTTACCTAAATAGATGAGACGAAATCGCAATGAAGATAAATTAAAGAAAAAAAACGATTCAATATGAGAGAATATCACCAAATTTCTTTGTATAGCTCATATTTTTCAAGAGTGGAGGCTACATTCGAATGAAAATAAATTCAGACGTGAAATTCATAAAAACCTAGAAGTTGTGAACATTATATGATGTTAATCCTGAGTTCATGATGTGAAATACATGATAGACATATATTCTAAAAAATTGTCACCTAGGTAAAAAATAACTCGATATTCCGTTATATTATGTGAACCAATATTATAATTTATAAGGATTTCATACTCTGAACCATTTCAAAATATAATAATCAAAACAAATTCGTGTTGTGTAAAAATTTTACAATGTGTAGTTGTTCAGTAGGAACACTCTACAAAAATGCTTAGAAAAACACCTCAGGTCAACCAAGACCCAAAAAAGACATCATCTAAAGAATTTTTAACATTTATACCGATAATCCATTAATTCCAAAAAATACATCCCAAAACGTTATATAATTTTCCTAAATATGGATATCCGTCCTCAAAAAACCCAAAACACACCCAAATAACATGGCAACTGAAAAGATAGGTGATAAATATCTAAAATATGTCAACGATATATTAAAAACTCTTAACTATATGTCTTCCCATCACAGAGAAGTCATGTGGGAGAATTGTGTCTAGAAATAGGCGAGGACACTACTCCCTCATTAAATAATCACACTCCAAATTATCATGAGAATATGGTCATTGTATCCATCATTATATGAAAAATATAATTGATTTCCCATGAAATACCATTACATGAGAGTCAATGGTCTCTACTGGATTCTCTATAAAAGAATCTTCTGGATCTGACTCGATCTTTTCCCAAATCAGAACATGAGAGGGATCATGGTGGTACTTCCAATGAAAATATATGTGGAAAACATCACTAATACCAACTAAGTAAACTAGAAATTCCAATGTAAAAGAAACCTTCCCAATATGCTCAAGGACATAAAATAGTCCAACATATCTCAAAGCAAACCTTTTTGGTTTTTCAAGACGATGGAGAACCAACCAAGGACAAATTTTTATGAAAACACAATCACTAATGGAAAAACTCAAAGAATGACTTTTCCGATATTAATATGATTTATTCCAACATGGATCTATAACTAGAAATAGATGTATATATTTAATCATCATCGACCTCTCATGAATGAGACTCATTCCAACAAGGGATTCCTCACTCACCTATTCACAAAAAAGAGTTGGCCTACATGGGTGACCATAAAAATCCCTCATAGGGAACCATTCTGACAGATGAATAATAACTGTGGTAACAATAAAACTCATAAATTCCCAAATAGTTATCTCATGATCCACTAAAACCAAAAATTCAATCACGGACTATATCCTCCATGAACTGAATAGAATTCTCTATCTGGCCATCTATCTGTTGATGGTTGGCTATACTCAACTTTACCAGAGTCCCCATCACCTCTTAGATAATATTACAGAACCATGAGGTAAACCTAGGATCCTTGTGCAAAAAAAAAATTGAAATAGATAACCCCAAGTAACCTCAAAACCTTTTTCATGTATATCTCTCCCAAGTTAGTAATTTTAGTAGTGTCCCTAATCGGAATAATGTGAGTCTACTTTTTCAACTGATAAATCACCACAATGACAGAATTCTTACATCGTGTAGTCTATGGTAATCCAGAAACAAAGTACATGGAATACTCATCACATTTCCAAAATAATATTGTAAGAGACTGGAATAACCCAAGAGGTTTCATATTCCCTAACTTTATCTGTTGGAAAGTGTAACTGCATGACACATAATTAGTAATGTCATGCCTCACACCCAGCCACCTGAATCACCATCTCAGGTTATAATACATATTAATTGTTCCCAGATGAATGATCTAGAAATATCAAAGAGATAAAAAAATCTCCTCATATAATATGAGATCAAAAATAGATCCCCAAAATTTTGAATACTATCGAAAGGGAGAGACCAACTAGAAACGGTCTCCCCACCATATAGGATTTAATGAATTCTTCTAAATTCATCACCCAAATATAGATCCAATAGAATATAGTCATGTAGAGATGGTGATAAATGAACACTTTTCAGAATCATACTTGAAATATCCCCATGATCATCTAGGTGAAATTGAGTTAAGACACCCATAAGGTTGTACATATCCTTTGAATCAAGAAGATCCAAAAATGGTAATTTCCTTCTAAGAGTGTCTACAATGACATCCGCCTTCCCCAGGGTGTAGGTGATGTCTAAATCAAACATCTGAAGGCATTACACCCAATTCATCATTCGGATATCGAAGTAACTATGAGAAAAGATATATATTATACTCTTATGGACAGAACATACTATGGATATATCCCTAATAATGTAGTTACAATAACATTTAAGAGAAACCATATCCATGAATATAACAAAATCATGACCGGGGTAACTATTTTCATGTAGTCAAAGATGGTGAGAATCATATGCCACCACATTATCATCCCGTGTAAGAACACAACCAATAAAAGAACCAGAAGCATCAAATGAAACCACATGCCCCTTAGTGGGTGAATGTAAGATCATAATTGGAGTTGATATCAAAAGTCATTCCATCTCATCAAATGAATACTGACACTTGTAATTCGATCAGTATTTCACCCCTTTCCTAGTAAGAGTATCTAAATGTAAAAAAATTCTACTTGAAAAAATTTCTATATTATCTTCAAAGACCGAGGATTCTGTGAATCTTAAATACATTATGTAGATCATTCCATGATAAAACAACTTCCACCTTCTTAGGATCAGCTGGAAATATAGGTTCAGAAATAATGTTCCCCAAGAACATCACATCTTGCATCCAAAAAAAATTCCAAACATTTCCATAAAGGAGGTGACTCTTAATTATCTCTAGAACCAATATGAAATGGTTATCATTCTTTTAATTAGATCTCTAATAACCAAAATATCATCCCTGAACACTACCAATTTTTTTTAAATATAACCATGTAATATTTAGTTCATAAACTCCATGAAAACTACATGAGTGATAGTCAAAGTAAAAGGCATCAAAAGATACTTGTAATGGAATAAAATTTTCATGAAAGATTTATTAATTATATCAAACTCTAGATGCCTGAGATGATGATAACCTAACTAAAGATTGATCTTTAAAAACAACTTTTCCTCATTTAACTGGTCAATAAAATCATCCACATCGGGAAAATGATTCTTATTAATAACTATTACTAATTTCAACATCAGATAATCTATGCACAATTTGAGTAAACCATATTCGTTATTGTGGAAGAGAATATGTGCCACCAAAGTAGAGATACTAGGATGAAAAATACATATCACCATCAAATCATCCAACTTATTTTGGATATCTTTTAGATGCACTGGAACCATATGGTAATATGGTAAAGAAATTGGATACATACCTAGAACCAAATAAATCATAATCTCTAACTCCCTCTCTATAGTAAGGCTATATAAATCTTCTAGTAAAACATAAAAAAAGCCTTGATAACCAAATTTAGATTACCCACATAAAAATTGTCATTGAGATCAAATGAAACTATAGACAACAAACTCTTGAGCACTATGTGGGAAGGACCAACATGAGATAACCTTAGTTCCCACTTTACTTGAAACACATGTGAGATCCCATTAGAAAAAAGATAAAAAATTGCAGATGATAACATCCAATATTAGTACGATAAGTGGTAATTTAATTTATACCGATGAATAAGTCAAATAAATAAAGATTGAGAATGTTGAAATCTTATAATAACTCTATGTAAGCAATCAGTAGTGAATAAGAAGGGATCCAAAACCCCTATACTTTCCTCTTTACTAGAGGTGTCTATAAATTTCAATAAGGGAAAAGAGTTCCATAAGATGTTTAAGCCTATCAAAAAATGGACAAATATAAATGAGCTGGAGGAACCAATATCAAATAATGAAATCTCTATATAAGATTCAATAAAAACTGTACCTCTCACTATTGCTGGATCCATATCTTCTTTTTCCAAAAAAAATATTCCACCATGTGAAAGTGATTCACTCCCGAGGCCTCTGGCTGGAAACAAATAGTCTTTTAATCTAAATATCATGAAATAGTATATGTTGTATCCAATAATACTTGAACATAACTAAGAATAGAAATATCATAATAGAAAAGTTACAGATTACCACAATATCTACACATGTTACATATCTTTACAGGTTCAGAAAATAATTTTAAGTGTGATTGAACTTTGAACATTAATAAAGAGTCAAGGGAACACTAATGTTTATAACTGAATGTGATAATGAGGGTGGATACTCTAAAGAATCCCAACCAATAATATGATGATCATAAAAAATCATCCTCATCTCCTATGTGCTACTAAATCTCCCACTAGGTATAAGAGAAGGGGAATAATAGCCAAACTTTCTTGCCATGTTCATTTATTCCATAATTTCCCTATCTACTATCTCTACATAGTTTAAAAGATTAAAAAAAAATACTTGAAATATGACATCTGATCAAAAAAACTACTCGCACTTATTAGCTTTCATCTAGTCATTCATTACTACCTCTGGAGAAAAAAAACCAGCTCCCTGAATAAATTGCTGTATGCCAATACAAAATTATCCATATACTGTAAGGAGAGTAACTCTAGAGACATATCCATAATTAATGACTATAGACCAATTTTTTGAAATAATTGGGTCCTAAAAAACTTATAGTCTACGAACATGTTCTTATGCACCTGGATAATGGAATCTAACAATATCTTAAGTGGGACCTTGAGTTTGAACTCCACACACATCACCTAGATATTCCAAGGTTTACCCATGAATTAAAATATATGATCAATATTATCTATCAAGTTAATCGACTACTTATGTTCATTTGTACCATTAATGGATGGTTTCCTATGACATAATAACTCCAATGATCGATCCCTTGCTCATTAAACTTTCTGTTGTACATCAATAATTTTTTTATATACTTTGAGTAAATTTTTTTCTACAATAAAAACTACCAGCATGATAGCCTTGATAAAATTCTAATCTAGATGTTTTTTCCATTGAGGGTCATCCACTAAACCCTATAGTGGAACCCAAGGAAGACATCTTAGAGGCATACTTTTGTTCACCAAATTATAAGAAATGATCAGACAACAATATAATGTTAATTAACACTAAAAAATAATAAGAAAAAACTGAGACAAAGTTCATGAACTCAAAAGGGGAGATACACATCCCAAAATCCTCTGGTAACTTGAGTCTATCATGGTAATAAAAGACTTGAAACAAACATAAAAATACCTACCATGTCTCAAAAATCATATCTCATATCTACCAACTTCTCAAAACTGATCAGAACCTTCCCACTAATACCATAGTGTGGATAAGTGGTCCCAAATACCCTCTCAAACAGATACTTGATATAGAGCATGACGTACTTGAAGGGTGTTTCTGATTCAAATGGGATAGAAACTAGCACCTATGATTCAAAAAAACAGTGGGAATTATTTCACCAAACCTGAAGTAGACAACATGAAATATATGCCCAATGTGGAGAGAAATAGTGAAAAAGGTAACAGGAATGAAATATTCCATAAAAAGGAAACATCAAAAGTGATATAACTCAAATTTAGCTAAAAAATATCCCAGGTGAATGTCAAAAAATAGAGGAAAACTAAAACCAAAACAACCACTCTATATGACAACATGGGAAAAATCCTACCATTTCACCACTAGCTACCCAGGAATAGCTGACAGAAAAATCACTACCGAATTGTAGTGCCTTTTTATTTCCCTAAACAGAATGATATAATAATGTCTATGCACTACTGAAGGGGTGCACAATGTGTGATCTAAAAAGGCTTAGTAGGATCCCACCTAGGTGATGCATATCATGTCTCTTTTCAAAAATATAAAAATGCTCAACTTTAAAGAAAATAATGGAAGATAAATAGTTAAATAGTTTTTATATCAAAATCATGTATAACAATTTCCCCTTTTCAGAGAATTTTAAATAATTAAGATAAATTTTTTTCGTATCATATCACATATATTAGAGAAAAAAAATAAAAACATTTATCACATATCATATAAAATTCAAAGCAGTCCAAACCAAATAATACTTAACATCATACTAAGGATGAAAACAGGTTAGGGTACATATAACAATCATAGAAAAACATAGATATTCACACACATCATGTCCATATATATATTCATTTAATATATAGATTACTGGAACATCCCAGAAAGTGAACATCCTAGAAGTTCTAACAAGTACCTTGAATAATTGGTTTAGGGAGTAGAGGAACACCCCATGAATACCCCTTGACATTATCAATAGACAAGGCCTATTACTACACCTTCCACCAAAGTACCCAAGGCCTCCCATATGGTAAAATTTTCAATAATATTCTTAAAAATAAATAATTAAAAATCATTTAATATATCCATTACACAATTCATTGAAAGTACAATTTCATTTACCCAAACAAAGGGAAAAACAATCTTTCCTCAAAATCCATTTTCACATAGGTAATTCAATCATCCCAATTAATTAATAAAATAATTTCTAAAACCATAGAAAAAAATTTCATATAAACACCCGACTACCACATTATGGTAAATAACATAGTCATAGTATCAACTACAACTACCATCTCTCACCAAACCGATTACCATTGATTGGGACTAGATATCCTATATGCACTGAAGAATTCAAGAAGTAACATTAAATTACTTATTTCTATATAAAAATTCCCACTTTTTTATTAATTCATTAACCTTTAATTTACATTATTATAACTACATTTCATTTACCATGAAAGACCATTCCATACCCTATAAGTGTAATCCGATGGAGTATGCATTTTCTCAATATTATCATTATCCTTTACACTCTAGAAAACCCAACCCCCACAAGTAAAAAAAATTTGTTAAGCATTATAATTTTTATCCTACCATAAAGATATGAATAAAAAAGAACATTTAGATACCTAAAGAAGTGGGGAAAGGTATGCATATTTAATAAGAAACCCATACATCCAACCATTAAACCAATTCATCCTCGAGAAATAATATAATCTTTATCATATCAAAGGTAAATCCCATATTCAAAAAATTTCATCATCCTAGTGCCATCCCATGAACCCTTATTCATATCCCCATGCATCCATCCATCATAGGTGTAAACTACTTTCACATCATTCAAACCTCTATATTCATATCTCATCATCCATCCCAGGATCACATCACATCTCATGGTAAAGCACACATCATTATCATATCATAAAGAAATAATAAACAAACTTAGTCAATAAGGAAAACTATGCCCTATAACAAGTAATTTTTCTTTTACCCAAAAATGAGCTCACTTTAACCCAAACAGAATTCATTCAACTTTTTCTTTAAAATGGGATTTATCTGTCAAAAAAATTATCTTTTAAAAAACCAGTTTTATTCCATCATTGTTTAATTAATTCATTATTCATAGGTTCTAAAAACATTAAACCTAAGGAATTAAATATAAAATGATTTCAAATTTTTTAAACATGCTCTCAAGATTAAAACATGTTTCATCAAAACATGAGATAATCTATCCTCAATTAACACAAATTTTCATTATTTTCATCATTTAAAGGAATTCCATCATAATTTTATTTGTCAATTCCATTAAAACATGGAATAAAAAATCTTGGTCGGAGTGGACACTCAAGAGGGGGGTGAATTGAGTTCTAATTAAAATTTCTGTTAAAAAATTCATGCTTAAAATCCCCCAAATTAAATAAAAATTAAACTGCAGTGAATTTATAAAGATTGTATGTTTTCAATTAGTTTCTCAAGAGATCGATTATTTATTAGTTAACTCAATCTGAGTATTTATTAACTTTTGAAACTAACTTACTGGCTAAAAAATGTTATAAAATCTTTCTAGTTTAACTATCATAGTTACTTTAAAACATATTTATTTTTAAAGTAATTAGTAGCGGAATAGAATATAACTTAAACTAAAAATAAGATGCACAAAGGATATAACCAAGAGGATTAGTCTAAAGCTGAGACTTTGTCCTCTCAAACAGTTTATATAAATTTTGACCCACACCCTGGATCGATTCTAACAATAGTACAAAGACTGTCTAGGTACTAAGACCTCTACCACAGTTCTACATGGGAAAACAAGAACAATAGCACACACGCTATCCAGGTCACAGTTGACCTCTACCACTATCCATAGTGGGATACAAGAGAGTAAGGGAAAGATTGTGTGAGGATTTATAAATCCTCCTATTCAGCACAGGAGATAGTGTGTGCCTAAAAATACAGAGCACACAAACTGCTCAAAATGTAAATAAATGAAACACAATAGAGATAAACAAATATAGATGTGTTTAGAATGATCTATGGGTTTTGATTGAAGATCTGGACTACTTGGATTGATTCCGATGAAGCTTTGAGTCCTTATCTGGTTTTTGTCAAAAAAATAGAGTTTCATTTTTGTATTTGACTTCCAGGTCCAAGTTGACCAGTCTAATCAGCTTGAGTGAGTGTGAAATCATGGAAGATATTTAGTCCTTGAATGATCAGGATCTACAGTCTCAGAATTTATTCAGCCTTTTTCTTCTATGCATCTAACTTTGTGTATCTCCAGAAGGTTGTTTTGTATGTGCATAGAAATACTAATTGAATCCTTGTCTTTTTCATTAGTAGTACAAGGTTCCCTTTTATAGCTCATGTGTTCTGAAAATAAGTATGATTACTTCTTCAGGCATGAGGTATGGTTTCTTAATATTCAACATCCATTAATTAATTAATAGTAGTTCCATTTAAAACATCAAATATGACCATTACTAAATAAAAAATAGAAAAAGAGTTTAGAGAAAGAGTGAACTGTTTCCATCAGTAGCTCTTAGTATTAGTGAGCTTGTATCGGTGGACATGAGTCAGTAGGTCTGTATTGGTAGTTGTTACTCTTTATAATGGTAGACCACTTAAATCAGAAACTCCTTCTATCAGTAGCTTTTTATATCTGTATCTCCCTCTATCGGTAGCTCCTTCTATCTGTAGCTCCTTCTACATCAGTGACCAATATTTGTGACATTCTTGTATTAGTAGACATTGTAGCAGTATCCGTCTTTCTGTATTAGAAGACTTGTATCAGTGGAACTTTTCTATCGGTAACTTTGTACTAGTGACCTTGTGTCACAAGAAGCTTGGTCTATCAGTGACCTTTACTTATTGGTAGACTATGTACCGGTAGGTCTGTATCAGTCATCTTTTTCATATCGTTAGTCTCAGTACTGGTGTACTTAGCCTTACCGGTAGCTATTTGTATCGGTGGACCGTTCTGTATATCGATGACTTACTCTATCTGTAGGTCTGTATCAGTGACTCACAAGCTTCAAACTTATCTATTCTATGCAGATCATATCCAGATTGAGTTAGAATTATTTTAAAGCATGTATAAACATAGATAAACATTGATTAACATATCCCAATGATCATTTTGATATTTTATCAACATAATAATATAATGATTATAGATTGAATGAATAATTAATATAAGGATAAACATTATTTGGGATTATCAAAGTATATTGAAACATAATTGAGATTATCAAAACAGTTGAGGTCAATAATCTCCCCCTTTTTGATAATAAAAAATTATGGTATTATTATATAAAATAATCATTAATATATCATTCTAAAATACATTAGGTCTTACTTCTCAGTGTGAGTAATGACATTTTCAAATGCATCATAGAATTGAGTATTTCATTCTAATGTATCAAAGGTGTGAAAAAACTATATTAGAGGTAAAATTATAAAATAAATGTATCGGAGGTAGAATATTTTAAGCTCGTATGTATATTATTCTCATATTTCTCATATTTTTCATATTTCTCATATTTCTCCCCCTTTATATTATTTCTCCGCCTTTATGATTAGAAAAAAGTAGGAAATAAAGGATGATTGAAGTAATAATAAGGTAAAATAGAAAAAGATAATATATATTTCTTGGAGAAAAAAAGAGATAGAGAAACACAAAATTGAGACAAACAAAGTACAAGTGAAGCATATCAAATGTCTTAGCCACTATTCAATCCACCTCCTGAATGTCCACTTTGGATTTCGCTTTGGGTTTGGAGGTAGACTCAGGCTTGGGAACTCTATAAATCCCTACTAGAGGTTGAGAAACATAGACTATTCATGGCCTGTAGTGGGTACTCCTTGGAGTAATCAAAGGTTTCAAGATTCAGATAGCGTGAGCCAGTGTCATCTGAGGAATAGAGGCAGACTGAGCAGAGGCAGATAGAGCTGGAGGTGCCATGATAGGGGTACTGTCTACATGAAATAATATCAGGAACATATTCCTAAATTCCATAATGATCCCTCCTCCTCTCTCCATAGAAGAAATAAAGTCATCCTTGTTCTCCGTAAACTTTCCTAGAGCTGGAATCAATTCCTTGAGATTTCTCACTTATTCGTTGAAAGATTGAGTGACTGGAGGTAGTTTCATGTTCTCGAACAGAAGCTTGAAATGATTGTTGAGTTGATGCTTGGTGTAAAATTTCTGAAAGTACATATCCATCTTATCCTTGATTTCTTTCTGATCGGCAGTATCATCTCTCATATTCTCTTGAAAAAACTCTCTGATATCTCTCGAGGTAGACAGTACCTAAGAATCAACTGAGCTACTAGTACTATCTTTACCAAGCTCTTATTTCATCACAACTCTAAATTTCTCATTATCTACTAAAGCACTAGGTGAACCTAGAGGTTTGACAGTGAATGCAATAGTTTACTTGAATGATGGGGTCAAGTTTCTTATCAGCTTCTGGACAACCAAATCCTGGGTGCTCACATGCTCTTTGATAGATTTCTTAAAAGATTCAAAGAGATCCACAAATTGCCTTACTACACCTTTAATGTAATTGATATCAAAATTAATTTGAGCATGAGAAATACTCAAGGTAGTTAAATAAGAAAAAGACTCCTTCAAGGCAACAACAGCTCATGTACAACTCTCAATCTGAGTATGAAATAATCTTATCTTATTCACCATCTCTGTCATAGGTCCTGAAACCATACACCAAAGAGAGAGTTCTAACAATTTTTCCATATTACTCATCTTTTCAACAAAGCAATTAATTAAATCTGTAACAGATTCAGTCCAAGTATCATTCAACTAAGCCTTTAAAGATTAAAGATCGTCCTTAGTAACCAGATTTTCAGGCAAAACTACATATTCTATTTCTGACACAATACTATACATAGAGTCATTCATAACATATTGAATGGATGATATTAAAGAGGTTTCCATTCTTCTTATCTCTTCCACAAATGAGGTCATAATATCAGACTTCAACTGGTCTAGATCAGCTTTTCTTACTTCATCCTCAGGTAAAAACTCAGAAAGGATATTATAGTTAAATTGTGGTCTATTGATGGGTGTCTCGTCTTCAGAATCCGGATATCCAACACACAAACTATAACACCTAGGTCTTCTGCCCAGTCTTCAATCTCAACATCTACTGAAACATTTCAAAATCTGGTAGGATGCTCCCCCTCAATATGTGAATTCTCCAGTATAGAAACAGCACCCACAAAAGCTTGGTCTTCCTCAGAATAATCCTCCATAACCATCTCTAATTCAACAGTAGGAGGCTCCTTCGAAATTGGTGAAGGTCTGTCTACTTAAAAAATTTCGTCAGTAGGCATTGAGAAGTCCCCAATTAGTGGACCGAGACTCAATCAAGGAGAAACAAATTCTTCAGTTTCAGATTCTTCTTCTTCCACATTCTTTGGAGTAGGCTGGTCTTCCTCATCAATATGGCCTTCTTCATTGCTTACTCCCAATACTTTTTCCTTTCCATATGACAAAAATTATGCAACATGACTTGGAGGAATGTCTGGATCCCTTCCATCAGCTATAGAGATATCCTCTTCATCAGTATCATCACTATACTAAGGATCCTCTTCATCAGGTACTAGATCTAGATCCCTCACATCCTTAGGCCTAGTCATATCTTCAATTTGAATCATCAGAAGCCTACCCAAATTTACCTTGACACCATGACTTAGAAAATGCAACAAATAAATATCTTGATATTTCAGATTTGCAAAGTTTCATCTTCTTGGACTTTGCACAAGTTGGATGAACTTGAACAGTAACCAGTTCTCTCCATCCATTTTTGTAGAAACTACTTTTCTTGGTGTCCCATTTCTAGTTAGTTATTTCAAAGCAGCTTCACACTCAAAGATGGAACTGGTATGAGGTGATGATTTGGAGAAATACCCAAACTCTCCTTCATGTGGAACTCTCAGGCACTCAGTCCACTCAACAGAAGAAGAAGATATTTTCTTTCCATTAACTATTGATATCATTCTATTCTCAACTTTTGATTTCTCAAAATGAACAAACTCAGATAATTCTTTTACCAGCTTCGGATAATAAGAACCATTGTTATTCTAGAAGAACTCAACCCATTTCTGATCTTCCAGCACTTCTAGAACTAAAGACTTACTGTTCATCAACCATTTCACACATAGCTCTTTCTAAAATACTATTTCCCTTTGAACGAGGTGAAAATTTGTAGGTTTCTTCACTTCACTGCCACAACTAGACTCTCCTTTGGGTCTCATGGAATTCAGCTCATCATCCTTTTCGCTGACTGATGGTCTCTTCACTCTTGCCATTCTGCAAATCGCGAGGCTTATGGTTCGAGAGAAAAAAAGGTTTGGGAGATAAGGATTAAAGGTAAAGGGTTTGAGGTGTATTGAGATGAGTTCAAGACTTATGTTTTGTCAATTAGGAATAAAAAATAAATAAATAAATCATAATAAGTATATTACTAATGATACAGATTCCTACAGCTAAAGATTCAAAATTTTAAAAACAGCGCAACCTAACGGTAATACATACCGGTGAGGATTCCTAACGGTGGGGTAATTTTATCGGTGAGGTATAATAGTGAGGTTCAGTCTAGTTGTGAGGTTTTGGATAATGGTGAGGATTTGGATAACTGAGAGGATTTGGCTAACGGCGAGGAATTGGCTAATGGTGAGGATTTGGATAACTGTGAGGATTTGGCTATCGGTGAGGATTTGGCTAAACAAAGTCTATCATTCCTAACTCATGTCTAATGTAACATAACCTATATGAACATAAAGGCTTGGTGAATATGTCAGACAATTGATGTATAGTACCTATAAATTCAAGAGTAATATCACCCTTTTGGTAATGATCTCCCAAAAATTGGTTCCTTACATCAATATGTTTGGTCATAGAGTGAGACACAGGATTCTTAGAGATGTTAATCACACTAATGTTATCACAGTTTATAGATACATGTCTAAACTGATATCCATAGTCCAATAATGTATGTTTCATAAACAGAATGTGTTCACAACAACTACCAGTAGCAATATATTTTGCTTCAGCAGTAGATAATGCAACATATTTTTTCTTTTTACTACACCAAGATACTAAGGACTCCCCTAAAATATTACTTGTTCCAGAACATCTATTTCTCTCTAACATAAAACCAGCAAAGTCAGCATTTTAATAAATATTAAATCGAATGATTGTCCTTTTGGATAAAATAATCCTATGTTAGTAGTATGTTTAAGATATTTTAAAATTCCTTTAACAGCAAGAAAAAGTGTGACTCTTTCAGATTAGCTTGAAATCTTGCACACATACACACACTAAACGTAATATCTGGTCGACTAGTAGTAAAGTAGAACAGGCTTGCAGTCATACCTCAGTAGTTGGTTTGATCCACTGGTTTTCCAATTTCATCAGCATCCAACCTACAAGTAGTACTCATAGGTGTATCACTTTCCTTAAATAAATCTAAACCAAAAAGATTTAAAATATCATTTGTATATTTATTTTGATTTAGAATAATACCATTTTCATTTTGAAAAACTTATAATTTAAGAAAATATTTGATTTCTCCCATTAAACTCATTTCAAATTCATTTTTCATACTTTTTGAAAATCAATACACAAAGTATTTTTAGAAGATCCAAAAATAATATCATAAAAATAGATTTGTACTACCAAAACATATTTGTAAATTCTTTTAATAAAGATATTTGGATCAGTAATCCCTTTTGAAAAACCTTTTGAAAGAAGAAAACTACTTAGTCTATCATACCAATCTTGTGGGGCTTATTTTAAACCATATAATTCTTTAGAGAGCATAAAAACTAGATTTGGAAAATGTGGATTAGTAAATCCAAGTGGTTGTTCAAAAAACATCTTTAATTATAAAACCATTTAAAAAAGAACTTTTAACATCCATTTGATATAACTAGAAATTCAGATGAGCATCATAGGAAAGTAGAATCCTAATATCTTCTAATCTAGCTATAGGTGCAAAGGTTTCCTCATAGTCTATTCCTTCCTCTTGACTATACCCTTGTGCAACTATCCTTGCTTTGTTTCTAATGATATTTCCATATTCCTAAAATTTGTTTCTAAAAACCCATTTAGTGCCTCTTATCAAAGTGTCCTTAGGTCTGTCAACTAATTCCCAGACTTTGTTTCTTTCAAATTGATTTAATTCTTCTTGCATAGCCATTACCCAAAATTCAGCATTGATTTCATCATTGATATTTTTAGGTTCTAACTATGAAATAAAGGCTTGATGTTCAACCTGGTTTCTTAGAGAAGCTCTATTCTTTGTCCCTATATCAAGATTACTTACAAAAACAACTAAAGGATGGTTCTTTATAATCCTAGTTGATCTAGTAAAGACAGGACTATAAATTTCAGGTTCTTCTCTATACTCAGGTTCACCAGAAGCAGATTCTAGAATATTTCCTGAACATGTTATCTTTACAACAGGTTCACTGGTTTTATCATTAATGTCTAGAATAGATATATCTTCTTCAATATTTTCAAGAGATGACTTAGGTTCATGTGGATCAGTTTCATCAAATTTGATGTGAATCGATTTTCCACACATTTGGTTCTTTTGTTACGGACTATAATATTTACTGGTTATAGAGTAACCTAGAATGATTCCCTCATCACTTTTAGAAGAAAACTAGTCAAGATTAACCTTAGTATTGAGAATAAAGACTTTGAAACCAAAAATGCTGAAGTAACTAACTATATGATTCCTATTATTCCGCATTTAATAAGGGGTCTTGTTATGAATAGGTATAATCAAGACTCTATTTATAATATAACAACCTGCATTCACAGATTCAGCCCAAAAATAAATAGGTAAATCATATTCATTCAGCATATTTCTTCAAATTTATTGAAGGGTTCTATTTCTTCTTTCTACTACACCATTCCGTTGGGGTGTCCTAGGGGTAGAGAAATTATGATTATAGCCATTATGTGATCAGTATGATTCAAATTCATGATTTTCAACCTCACGATCATGATTACTTCTTAGGGTTTTAATCTTAAGTCCACTATGGTTTTTTACAGACCTGGAGTATTTTATAAAGTAAGAACAAGCTTCACTTTTGTGAGCTAGAAAATATACCCAACTGTATCTAGAAAATTCATCTACTAAGACATAGACATAGTGATTCCCATTTAAACTAGAAACTCTAGAAGGTCCAAAAAAGTCCATGTGAACCAACTCGAGTGGTTGAGAAGTTGATACTTCTTTATTTGATTTCATTGAAACTTTATGTTGCTTTCCCTTTTCACGGGGAGTACAAACTCTGTGTGATTGGAATTTTAGTTGAGGTAGGTCTTTAACTAAAATTTTCTTAGTCAGTGTCTTTAGTTAATGAACATTGCACTGTTCCAATATTTTGTTCCATGTTCATGATTCTCTATGAAAATAATTTAAATAGGTAAACTGTTTTGGCTAAGGAATTTAAATCTACAGCATAAACATTTTCCTTTCTCAAGGTAGAAAATACTAAAAATATTTTAGAATTAAAAACATTACAAGCATAATTTTCAAATTTAACATTGAAACCACCATAACATGACTTAGAAATTCTTAACATGTTGTATTTTAATCCATTAACAAATAATATTTTAGAAATTAATACTGAATCAGTGTTACCAATCTGGACTAAGCTGATGATTTTTTCTTTTGAATTATCACCAAAGGTGACATTCCCTCCATCAACCTTGATTAAGCATTTGAACATGAGTACTCTCCAGTCATATACCTTGAACATCCATTGTCCATGTAAAATATCTTCTTATTGGAACCCTTCAGTCAAGTCTCCTACAAAACACTTTTAAACAGAAAATGATTTTGGAACCCAGATTTTCTTGGGTCCAGACAGGTTAGCAAGTAAGACTTTTGGTACCCAGATTTGTCTAATGGGTCTTATACAATGAATAGATTCAAAAGATTTTCAAAGATAAACTTTTCTTGGTCTATAACTATGTGAATATCTAGTTGAGGCATATGAATTTAAAAAATTGGTACTAGAAGAATACTATCCAAATTTAGGAATAAATTTATTCTTAACAAGTCGTCTCTATCCAGGTTGATAGCCTACACCAGTAGTATGCTTTGGTACAACTTGTTTTCCAAGAATTTCAGCTAGAGTGTTCTTTCCATTGGTAAATGTTTTCAAGTATTTCCGAAGTTTCTAATTGGATAATTTATGTTGATTATTATCCTTTAACAGTTGAGCATTCTTTTCCTTTTCTACTTATAATGCATATTTGATAGTGCTAGTTAAATCATACTATTTCATTAAGGTTTTATACTTATCTTTCAGCTCATTGCAGGTTTCCGCTATCATGTTACAATATTCAAATAACTCTTCTCTATACATGTTTTAAGAATTAGAATCATCTCTAGAATAATACGAATTTAAATCAGGAGTATCCAATGTTACCTCAGATGTGTTTTTCATGAAACACATATTAGATTTTTTAGATTTTCATCCTGAGTGGAGTCAGAATCATGTGAACTGTCTTATGAAACACTCTATGTTGCTTTCATTACTTTATTATATTTTTTGTCCTTGTACTCATATTGGTTCTTGTATTTTAACTTTGGACAGTCAGCTTTCACTTGTCTTTTCCCCTTGCACTTGTAACAGACTATGTCATGACCTTTATCAATCCTTTTCCAGACTTTCATCCAATGACCTTTATTGTCATACTTTCCCTTGAAATTGTATTTTCTAAAAAATTATTCTTTTTATAGAAATTCTTAAATCGTCTAGCTAACTTATCCATTTCAGCATCGCTGTCTGATGCACTTTCATTACAGCTTGAGCTATCACTTTCAATTTGAATTTTTCCTTTGTCCTTGTTTTTTGAAGTAGAGGTCTTGAAGGCTACTGAATTTCTCTTGGTTCATCATCTTATTCCTTTTTTACCTTCAATTATTCTTCATACATCATTATCTTACCAATAAGCTCTTTAACAGGAAGTGAAATTATATCACATGATTCTTTTATTGAAACTGATGTGCCTCTCCATCTGTCTGGTGTACATCTGAGTAACCTCATGATTTTTCCTTTTGCGAGAACAACCCTTCCTAGTGAACTCATTGTATTTACAATTTTGTTGAAACTGAGATACATGTCAGAAATAGGTTCATCAGGCTTCATTTTAATATTATCATACGTAATAGTGTAGGTATTCATTCTCATTACATTAACATTAGTTGTTCCCTCATGAGAAACACTCAAAGTATCCAAAATTACATAAGCAGTTTTACAAGCTAATATTCGATTAAATTCTTCATCTCCTAAAGAACAATATAGGGCATTCATTGCTTTACAATTATTATTGTATGTTGTTTTAGTAGGTTCATCCCAAGTAGTTCTTTCAGTTTCTGGGATCTTATGCTAAGTCTCTATAGTAGTCCAGATATCAAATCCCATACTCTATAAATGAATTTTAATTTTCATCTTCCATTAGGCATAATTAACACTATTAAAGAAAGGTGGCGTGATTGTAGCTGCACATTCTAGTCTATTATCAATAATTAGATTTTAAAAAATATATTTAAAGAGATAAAAATTTATAAATAATAGAAATTTTGAGATCTTTATATACAACTAAAATCACATTTGAAAAACAGAGTGTTTGGAAATCCTTTATAAATAACAACCCACTAATACAAAATATTGGTCGGAGTGGACACTCAAGAGGGGGGGTGAATTGAGTTCCAATTAAAATTTCTGTTAAAAACATTATGCTTAAAATCTCAAAATTTAAATAAAAATTAAAATTTGGTGAATTTATAAATATTGTAAGTTTTCAATTAGTTTATCAAGAGATTGATTATTTCTTAGTTAACCCAATCTAAGGATTGATTAACTTTTGAAACTAACTTACTGTCTAAAAAAAGTTATAAACACTTGCTATTTTAACTATCCCTGTTACTTTAAAAAAGATTTCTATTTAAAGTACATATGAGTGGAATAAAATATTACTTAAACTAAAAATAAGATACACAAAAGATATTACCAAGAGGTTCAGTCTCAAGCTGAGACTTAGTCCTATCAAACAGTTTATATAAACATTGATCCACACCCTAGATCGAGGTTAAAAATAGTACAAAGACTATCCAGGTACTAAGACCTCTACCATAGTTCAATGTGGGAAAACAAAAACAATATCACAAAGGCTATCCAGGTCACACTTGACCTCTAGCAATATCTTCAGTGGGATACAAGAGGGTAAGGGAAAGATTGAGTGGGGATTTATAAATAATCCAGTTCAACACAGGAGATAGTATGTTCCTAAAAATATAGATCACACACACTGCTCAAAATGTAAATAAATGAAACACAATAGAGCTAAAAACATAGAGATGAGTTTATAATTATCTATGTTTTCTGAGTTAAGCTCTGGACTCCTTGGATTGATGCAAATGAAGCTTTGATTCCTTCTCTGGTTTTTGTCAAAAAAAAAACAGAGTGTCGTTTTGGTATTTTACTTCCAGGTCCAAGTTGATCAGTCTAATCAGCATGAGTGTGAGGGAAATAATTGAAGATCTTTACTCCTTGAATGATCAGGTTCTAAAGACTCAGAATGTATTCTTCCTTTTTCTTCTATGAATCTAACTTTGTGTATCTCCAGAATGTTGTTTTTTATGTGCATGGAAAGACTGATTGAATCCTTTTCTTTTTCATTAGTAGTTCGAGGTTCCCTTTTATAGCTCATTTGGTCAGACAAAAAGAATGATTATTTCTCCATGTACAAAATATTATTTAATGAAATTCATCATACATTAATTAATTAATAGAAGTTTCATTATAAACATCAAATATGACCATTTTTAAATAAACAATAGAAAAAGAGTTTAGAGAAATAGTGACTAGTTTCCATTTGTAACTCTTTGTATTAGTGAGCTTGTATCAGTGGAATTGAGTCATTAGGTCTATATCGGTAGCTGTTACTCTCTCTAACGGCAGTCCGCTTGAATCAGTAGCTCCTTCTATTGGTACCTCCTTCTATCGGTAGCTCCTTCATTCGACATCTCTTTCTATCTATAGCTACTTCTCCATCATTGACACATATTGGTGACATTCTTGTATCGATAGACTTTGTAGTGGTAGCCATCTTTCTGTATTAGTAGACTTGTATCAGTGGATCTTTTCTATCAGTAACTATGTACTAGTGACCTTGTGTCACAAGAATCTTGGTCTATCAGTGACCTTTACTTATCTGTAGATTATGTACTGGTAGGTCTGTATCAGTCGACTTGTGCATACCGATAGGCTTCATACCGGCGTACTAAGCCTTATCAGTAGTTGTTTGTATCAGTGGACCTTTCTGTATATCGGTGACTTACTCTATCGGTCAGTCTGTATCAGTGACTCACAAGCTTAACACTTATCTATTCTATGCAGATCATATCCAGATTGAGTTAGAATTATTTCAAAGCATGTATAAACATAGATAAACATTGATTAACATATTCCAATGATCATTTTGATATTTTATCAACTTAATAATATGATGATTATAGATTGAAAGAATAATTAATATAAGGATAAACATTATTTGGTATTATCAAATTATGTTGAAACATAATTGATATTATCAAAACAGGTGAGGTCAACAAAAAATTTAACAAAACATTCATTTAACATCAATTTTATTACAATCAAATTACAGGAATATAATGATTCATTAAACACAACTCTTATGATCTATAGCCAAACAAATTAATTCTATATTTACATTATTTAAAATTTTACAAGGAAAAAACATGATAAACCAAGAAAAAACTTTCCAATGATCATATTATAGATATCACACTATGTAGAAAATAATGAAGGAAACCACTATCATAATGTAAAGAAGAAACATGTGATTTCTATTACCATAAACCAATTTTATTTTTAAATATGGTTCAGTATTTATTAGGTTAATTCCACATCTATCCCAAGGGATAAAACATGTTAAATTTATTATTTCTTGTAAATATATAAGAGAGTAAATGATTCCCTACCTTAAAATCATCAATGTACTACACATGAGAAAATATTAACATCACATACTGATGATCACCTTTCCTGTATGGAAAATTTGATATCTAAGATACATAATTCCTTGAACATACTAGAAGATGGCACTGAAAACCACATTAGAGTGATGTAGATAAAATTTATAGAATGAAAAGGATAATGGGAAGAAAACTAGATCAAATAGTGGAAAGAACACAAAAAATGGGAAGAACCTATCTTAGATCTCATTGAATCCATATCTAGAATCCATCGATTAATTGATCCTTACGAAAATGGGGATTTAAATTCTTAAAAAAATAAGTATGAGTATCCTAGGGTTTAGGATAAATGCGTGGGAGAAAATTGGGTTTAGATGGGGGGTCAGGGTTTCTACAAGAAGAATGGTTTTAAGAGGACCAGGACATGACCTCTGGGATTATGTTTGTAGTCTGATGAAAATAATAGAGGAAGTAATGTGTAATATAAATAGACTATGCTGAATCCCCCATGAAAAATTACTTTTTTTGTGGTCCATGTAAAAGATCCATCTAAGATCCTACTTTCTTGGGGAGGTATTATAGAGAAGCTTAATCTACAACATTGCAACTACCTAGTTTATGGTAGAATACTATTGATCCACTATGTCATAGCTATACATTTTATGCCACAACCTTGTGACCACTGAGAACATCTAACTTCACAACCAATCTCAATGGTATAATGACACAAAAGGGTAGTAGTATACCATATCTCCAATATGTTGTAGTTGTAGGTTCTGGGCACAGTAAAAGTATGTGATTGGTGATTCCCAACATTTCATTTGTCATTATTGATGATCAATTTCTGATCTGAAAGTTGATAAATGCCAAGATCTATTAAATTGATTCAATTAAAATAGACAAGGAAAATATTTTCAGAACTAGAGGGCAGCTCAATAAATATTATTTATAATTAATTTAATTAAAATATATTACTACCTTTGTTGGAATTTTTTCTCCGTTGATAGATTTGGTGACATATTTGTGGGGCACCGTTGTTGTGTTGTAGAAACCATGTGTATATTTCCTCTAGCGGTGATACGCACGTGTTCTATGAATCTCCAGTAATATCCAAAAGAATATTTTTTTTATAGCCCAAAAGATCATTTGGCTTGCGTCATCTATCATTGATTACTTTGAGAAAAACTTCCAAAGCGTTATCCTTGATCCGATGGAGGAGGAAAACTCTCCGTTATTGGGACCGTTCTTGGATAAGGGATCCTTATAGGCTTGAGAGGATTTTCTAAATCTTTTGTGCACAACCATTTCAAAGAATTTGATTAATGAGAAAATAACATAACTGGGTTTATATATCTCTAGGGTTAAAATAAAATAATTACACAAGTCTGCTTAATTATTTATTTAATCCTACAAAAACTCCATGTCAAATAATAATAATATAATTATTTATTGATATGTGCTTAACTTTTAATTTATAATTTAATATTATTTAATTAAATAATGTTTAGTATTTATTATTTCTCACGAGGCCAAAAACCCTTTCCACGATTCGTCCATAATATTTATTATACATCGAATTATGACAAATTATTTATTAAATAAATATCATTTCATTAGTCTCCAACAAGTAAATAAATATTATATCTACTAAATAGAAAATAAATATTTATTTTATATCAAGTATAAATGAATAATTATTAAAACACATATGAGAATAATATTTATTCAACGTGTTAACTAATAAATAATAATATATATTATTTAACTGAGATCATAGATACACTTACTGTGTGACCCTCTAGGACTCTTTCTCTAGGGAATTAGGGGAAGTATCCTAAATTACAAGGTTAACATCTTGAAACATATCAAGCCACCCATATAGAATGAATTTAATGCCACAACAACATGTCACCTCATACAGATGTTTAAGGTGTAATATAATCTCTTTATACCGACATACGTAATCAAGTGGGTTACCTGATGGTTACATCAACCTATATGCTCAATGTCTCTTTCTTTGAGTTCTTAGGAAATGATATTTCCTTTAGGAAACCATGGCCATGGATTTATTTATTCTATATCACTTCCATCAAAGGGCCTAAAATATAAACATCCATTAATGAATATAGGGGAAAATCTTTTCTCACATTATTCATTAATTCAATATTACTCATGATGCCCCTAACATATCATACTTCTCAAAAAATATCTATCATCACAGTTTTTGTTAATAAATATATGTAAGTCACTCATAATACTCATTAATAATAATATTAAATTATAAGGACCGATACACATGGATTTATATAGGAACATCCAATGACACCTATAAATGTGGTTTTTTTACAGGAGGGTCTCATCCACATAATATGCTACTAGATATTACCAATGGAGTACACCATGAGAATGTTCTTAAATGTTCTATAAGTATCCATCCTAGATATCTTGTACATATTTTACCTCAAATGATATCATCTAGCTATAGAAAATGTATTCAAGAATAGTGTCATTGTACTTTTGGGTTCTCATCATAGCAGGGAAATACTATAACCTTTTAGTGTGAAAACTACCATTAAGACATTATCAAATACATTTTCACACAGAAGAACAATAATGATGTTATAAGTAGTTTATTAATATTTAAAACAGTGAATATATCTTTATCATAATGCACAAAGAAGTTGGTTTGAGTGAACTAACTCCAACAACCTTCATTCTGTTATATCTCAAATAATACTCATGCTTCTATAGAGATAGTCCTTTAGTTAAGGGGTCCACCATGTTCTATTCTCTGGGTATAATTCCAACTGCAACTTCACCCCTTGTATAATTTCCCTCAAGCATTGTAACTTCTAGAGTATGTTTTTTGTCTCTTGGTGTGACCTTGTCTCTTTTGTAAGAGCCACCATTACAGTATTATCCTAATTCAATGTGACGGGGTATTTACTGCTAAATTCAACATCAATCTTATAAAAAATGTTCCAAAACCAAATCCATTCATTAGCTGAATTTGAAACCACCATATAATCAGACTCCACTATAGAATCTACAACCACTAGATATTTGAACTCTTCTAGCTCATAGATCCTCCATTGAGATAGAAATCTTATCCTAATTATGAATTTAGATCATTCTGATATATTTTTAAACTAGAATCAGTATAACCTCAGATGACCAGCTCCTCATCTCCTCCACACCCAATGAACATGTCCTTAGTTCTTCTCAGATACTTAATATATCCTTAACAACATTCTAATTTTATTCTCCTGGATTGTCTTTATATCCACCTACCATGATGAATGCCTAGGAAACATAAATTCTAGTAAATAACATGTAATACATGATTAATACTATTGCTGGAGAATATGTACATTACTCATTATCTCTTTATCTTATGGTGTTTAAGGACACATTTTCATAGAAATATGTAAACCACATGACACTAGAACCCATCCCCTCATGGATTGTTCCATACTAAATTTCATTAGTATCTATTCAACATATGTAATTTGACTTAGTCAAACCACCATATTGGATATATCATGAATGATTTTGATCCCTAGAATATAGGCTGCTTCTCATAAGCCCTGTAGGGAGAAACACTATTTTAACTAGTCCTTAACTGAGTATAAGACCGAATTGTCTTTTCCAATAAGTAATATGCCATCAACATACACTACTGAAAAATGATCCCATACCCAAATCTTAAAACCATTGGTATATACCCCAAAACCATGGGTATAGGCTATACCCACGGTTTGGGGAACCGTGGGTATAGCATATTTTACAAAATAGCGGCCCATGGGATTCAATCTCGCGACCATTTATCCATTCACGAGTGGCCTTACCACTATCCAATCACCTCATATATGTATGTATATATATATTTTATCAAATATATTTATTTAAACCATGGGTATAGAGAAATAAAGAATGGATATAGAACTCCCACCAAATTGTTTTTGTTCCCATAGAAAAAATTAATTTCATGCGCACACGGGGGAAACCTATACCCACAGTTTTTCAAAACCGTGGGTATATGTTTTTTATCCGATGACTATACCCACGGTTTTGGGGAAACCTATGGGTATAGGGCACCCTTGTAGAGACCCGAATCTTAACGTACATGAACATTACATTACTTTTGCGGAATACTTAGTACATAACAAAACACACACAGAAGGATCGTAATAGTTTAGTGTCTTTGGAAACTCGGAATGAAATCTTCTAATCCTGGTGAAAGATCTTCAACATCTCCCATAAAGATATTCTTTTTTTATACCTAAAACCTTTATTTATATCTTGGGGAAAAGAAAACATAAAAGGGTGAGCTCAAATGCTCAGTAAGGGTAAAATAAGAAATATCAATCGCATCATATACATAAGCACATAACTTTTGGAAATCTTAACCTGCAAAAGAGATCATAATTTCATAACATGGGATAAATCATGGTAGTGAAATGTAATCACAATAATCATAACATAAAACATGAAACATTGTGGCATACACACATAATCATATAGAATCATTTCTTGTTAGTCAAGACTCATTTCCAAGACTATCTTTGTGGAAAAAGTCCCTTTCTGAACCGAGTCACCCTCGTTCCAGTCCTGTTTCACTGAACCGGTATAACCTACCGTTCCAGCCATGTCTATCTCATGAGATATAAAATCTTTACCCAATTCATTGGAGGGAGATATAGGTCCCACCCATCTCATAATGATAACATTCTTATGTGTGCCACGAAATCATAAATCATACATCATTGCATAACCCATGTAATAAAATGGGATTCTTAAACAACATGACATCATAAAACAATTCATATAAGATAAAGGAATTCATAAAAATAATTCCATCACAACATGATCAAATCAATGTAATAATAGGGATAAAAACAGAACCCTTTATTATCTTAGATGGAAAATAATTTTGATAAAACACTTGAACTCCATTCTTGAAGAAAATATCCTTTCTTCTTCAAAAACATTTTTCCTTTCTAAACATGTCATACGACTTTAAACTAAAAGAAGTTGATTAAAAATAAACTTGAAAACTTGTAAAGGAAGCCTCTTAGAAATAATGTTTTAAAAATCCATTCATGCCTTATAAGTTAAAGAAAAAACATTCTTCTCATACTTTTGTCGGAAAAGTCAAAAAAGTACCTCTTATGAAAAACGACAAAAGATTCCTTTCATATTCATTACTAAAAACTCACTGAAGGGTAAAATTGGATTTAAAATATTGTAAGTGGATGGAAACAATATTTAATAATGAGGGAACATTGATGTGGATGATAAAATACACCCTAGTAAATACCAAAGTATAAACAATCTCTGATTAAAATGAGATTGTGATATTTCCCCTTACCTTAGGTCCGACTTGCTTTGTAAGTGTCCGAACCTCCTGTATAATGATTCAAATCATGTTATTGACTTATTATAGAATCATATTCATTGTTATTATATCATATATGGTCCACTTATGACTTTATATTACCCGTTCTTTTGTAAATTCATGTTAAAGTAGCGTTTTGGGTAAAATTGTTTCATTTGTCATCCGTGTTTTGACTTGTAATTATTCATATGTTTAATTAGATCATGATTAATTAATTACAGAATATAAAACATTATTTATATATATATTCAGAATATACATATATATAATAAATCAGTAAATGGAAAGAAATACACCGTTCATGCAGACGGTAGTCCGTACGTAAGCATGAGAGATGTTTTCATTTCCTTATTGAATTGAATGGAATTAAGTAGATGACATACATATAAATAAATCCAGTATCATTATTATGTAATATATTTCATTAGTACTTATTATATATACTTTATAATCATTCATGAATGGTTAATCATTGAGAATGAATCTCATCGCGTCGTGGAGACGGTAGTCCGTACGTACGCACGAGCGATGATATCGTTCCCATGGTCATGGAATTGTGTTGAAGTGTATGTATACTATTTCAGTATCAATATCACTTTATAATAATCGTATATAGTTACTCATTACACCATTATACCTACCCAATTACGGTAGTGACGGAAAATAGATTACACCACGGCGTGGAGACGGTATTCCGTACGTACGCACGCGCGGTGATTTCCTTTTTCCATAGGATGGATAGAAGGTTAATTAGAGTTGTTTAATATTTATAATAACATATCAGTATATAATAAATACTGATGTTATTACTTTATCATGAAACAACTAATGAATAAGATTTTGAAGAAAAAGAAATTGAAAAAGATCGGTAATGGATATTACCTCTTTTTGACGCGCCTTCACTTATCCTCCACTTAAAGAACTAAGGATGGTCTTTGAAGAAGACCAGGACCTCTAGGATGATACTAGGGAAGTGGAGAAGAGATTTTGGCAGGGGTTGGCCGAGCTTGAATTCTCAAATTGGTGTGAGGAGGAGAGGGGGGAGGTGCCCTTTTATAAGGGAGGAGAGGGGCATCTTAGGAAAATCTCAAAATATTATTTTATATTAAGGTCAAATTCGGTTTATAATGGTTCCAAATGGTCTTATTTCGAATATAAAGTGGGGATGGGTCTAAAGCCTCTCATCCAGTAGGATTTAGACAAGTTTAGGTTATTATTTTAACCTTATCAATTAGATTTAACTCAAAGTTAAATAATTTAGCTTTTACCGTGTCTTTTTGTTTTCTTACACTATATGGTTAATAAACGTACTATATCAAGCCAAAAGAACCCCAAATTGTTTATTATTAATATATCTATCCTTATATAAGTCATTTGGCTGAACCTTAGATTTTTAGGATTTAAATAACAATTAATAATATAATATTTGTTCTAAAAACCACTTTTTGTCAATTTTGACACTATTTGGTACATGATTTTTATGAAATTTCTAACAGAATGATAAGTTCGAACCAAGTTACTTAAATCAACAATAACATGTCATATTAACCCATAAAATTAGTTTAAGTCATAAAAAGTCTCAAATTACATTTATTTGGGCATTTATAACATCAATTATGTTAATATTTTCTTAAAAAGGTAATTACTACATCATCGTTGTGTCATAAAAAAATTAAATTATTTAAAGTATAAAAATTACAAATAAAATACCATTATGTAGGAAATCGTTTTAGATTTCTAATGAATTTTTATATACGAAATTATATTATGTATAACCCTATATTAAAAATGTTTTAGTAAATAAACTTTGATTTTAACTCTTTTAACTCTTCTTTGAATTAAATAATAATAAATGTCCTAATCTAACCCAAGTGGGCCTAAATGATAATAGATTACATTTAAGGTTGTTTTTGGTCGAGGTAAATTTGTCCAATAGGATTAGGACATGTGTTAGGGGAATATTAATATCATTTTTCCCCTTAATTACCCTATTTACCTTTAACCGTGGTAAATAAAAGTAAAAAGTTACTATTCACCAAAAATTATTTTCATCTCATTGAACCACATTTTACTTACTGACATCAACCGTGTCTCTCGAATTTTTGAAATTCCATTCATAGAAGCGGTAAAATTAAGATTTATGAAAAATTTAATTTTTTTAACTACCACTTAGTAGTTTCACTATGCATCAAAAATTGAAGTTTTTCAGAAAAATGCCAAAATTTCACCCTAAGCTATAATTGATATTCCAAGTTCAAAAATGATTCTTATTTTAAAAAAATTCCCAACATATAAGTAGCATTAATTAATTTTATAATTAATTTCCTCTGTCACAACAAATAGCGTGTTTTTAAGAGATAATAACTATCAAAAGATTAACATTTGTTTATGTCTGGTGTAAATGTGAAATTACATCCAATGACAAACATTGTATTGAATTGTAAAAATATATTATAGATATACTTTAAAACCACTCAAATTAATAATTTATCACTATTAATTATTTCGATTAAAAAAGTTGTTTTTAATTAAAATTTAGTAATTTTCACTATTCATCAGAAAATGAAAGTTATCCGAAAAGTACCAAAATTTCACATTAGGCTAAATTCGATACTCTGAATCCAAAAATGAATTCCATTTTGAAAAATAAAATATAAAAAATTTAAGAAAGTGGTTATTACTATTCATAACGGCTAGTTTTAATAATATTTTAATAGCATATTTTTGTTTAATGAAACTCGTTATTGCGTACTACACACGCTATCGAGGAAGGTCGCGATTGCTTGTAATGGAAGGCAAGTCAAGGATGCGTGTTGTGAAAGATTCTTTTGGTGTAGCGTACAACACAAGACATTAATGAAATTAAAAAGAATATTTTTCATAAAAATTTCAGGGTGTTACAACCCTATCCCCATGTTTTTGGGCAAACCGTGGGTATATACATTTTTTGATACCCTATACCCACAGTTTGGAGAAAACCATGGGTATAGGGTAGCCTATGCCCACAGTTTGGGAAACTGTGGGAGTAAGATATCAAAAATTTCCTATACTCACAGTTTTCCCAAAACCGTGGGGATAGGGTGACCTATACCCACGTTTTCCCCAAAACTATGTGTATAGGTCCATTTTCGAGTAGTGATATACTATTAGGATAACAAACTCTCTTCCACTAAATATCTTGTAGACACATGTCTCACATTCTTTCTAAATGAAAAAGAATTATTTTATAGCTTCATCAAATCGAATGTTACATGATGTAAATGATTGGTTCAATCCATAAATGGATATCTGTGACTTGAAAATCTTTTTGGCATCACCTGGAGTCACAAACCATTATGGTTGTGTCATATAGACATCCTCCTAAAGGTTCCCATTAAGGAATTCCGTTTTGATATCTATATTCCAAATATTATATTCATGGTAAATTTATATAATAATTATATTTCTAATGGATTTAAACATAGAAACTGGTGAAAAGGTATCATCATAGTTAATTCCTTAATATAGTTTAAAAATTTTATCCTCTATTCTCTCTTGATATGTATTTAATCTACCTTCCATATCCAATTTCCTCTTGAATACCAATTTTCATCCAATAGGATTTAAAACAATATTCACATCAAATAGAACCAAACATGGTTAGGATACATTGAATTCTTTTCATAATTGAGGGATTATTTCCATATTTTAGCTTCTTATCTTTCTACAACCTCCATATAGGATAGAGGTAAATCACTTTCAACCAATAATGAGTCACCAGACACAATGACTAGAAAACCATATATCTCTGGTTCTCTTACCTATCTCACACTCCTATAAAATACTTGTGTTCCAAAAAATACTTCTTCTATGGGGACCTTTATAATTTTTTACTGTTTCAAATCTTGTATTTCTTGAGAATCAAATTCATCGAAGTCAACATTTCTCCCGGTATACTTTTTTAGTATATGGACACTCTCATGAAAGAAAAATTATCTAGAAAAATTATCTTTCTTTTCTGAGGGGTTGTTTAGGTAGTTTCCCCTTTTTTACTTGGGATTCCACATAAAAATACACTTTTTTCCCTAGGGTTCATGTTTGTTTCCTAATAATTTCTTAACAAATTCCTCAAAATGTTATACATGTGTATGCAAAAAATGGGTTTCTTTCCACTCCATATCTTAAAGTGAGTTCCATTTTACACTTTATTTGGAACTCAGTTTAATGTGTATGCCATAGTTTATAATGCATATACCCAAAAGGATAATGGAAGATCTTAATGAATCATCCTTAACATTACCATTTCTAATAAGGTACGATTCCTACTTCCACTAAAAACATTCCACTATGATATATATGGTGGATTGAGTTGATATTGAATCCGAAAATCCAGTAAAATATTTGATGAAATCTTGGTTATGATATTAACCACCTTGATTCAATCGAAGATTCTATATCTTCTTACCATTTTTATTCCCTACTTAATTCTTGAATTCATTGAATTTCATAAAGGGCTCAGACTTATACCCCATCAGTTAGATATATCCATATCTACTCAAGTCATCAGTAAAAGTTATAATGTAAGAATATCCACCAATATCTTCTACTAGAAACTGTCCACACACATCAATGTTTACCAATAATAGAAGATCTATGTCCCTTTAACTCTATCCACTAAATAGTGGTTTGATAATTTTTCCTTATAAAAATTATGACATATTTCATGTTGTTTTAGATGAAAAGTGTCTAAATATCCATATGACAAAGCTTTGTCAAACGATTCAAATATACATGACCATGATGGTGATGCCAAAACTAGGTGTTGTATGAGTCATGTGAACATGATTTGTTATCAATTATCAACCCTTGGTTTTCATAATTTAATACATTAAGCCCATTATTTAAATAACCCATATCGTAACATATGTTTTCCTTATAAAATAACCAATTGTTTTTTTAAATTTGAAAATAAAATCATTTGTATGTAGGAATGATACAAAAATCATGGTTTTGGTAATAGTAGGTACAAAATAACAGTCTCTCAAAACCAAAATCATTCTCATTATAAATTAAAGGTGGTGGTCACAAATGGCTAGGGCAGCCCACCTCGATCTATAGGAAGCTCTTAGATCCATCTTTCCTATGGAAATATTTTAAAATATACTTGGTTCTTCAATTTTTATATAATTGTGAACACCATAAGATGTATATAACACCCAATCTGTAGAAATGGGAAGGTTGTACTCGATAACGAACACACATTTATCTTCCCCATTATTATAGGTTCCATTCCACTTCAATGGGCCAAATTTCCACTTGAAGAACATACTACCTCCATTTCCTTTAACTATCTCTAAATATTCTACCTCTTGGAAGGATACTGATAAGGATCTTTAGACTATTTATAACTATTCGTCTACATTTCCTTGTTCTTCCATTTCTTATTCACAAAAAGGATTTTAGGTTTGTCACACACTATATCCTTATCCACATGATGAATCAATGTAAGAAGTTATGAAAGACTCCCATCATTATTTATCATGTTGTAATTAGTAATAAATCTAGAGAAGTTCTAGGGAATTGATGAAAGCATGAGATATGTACGCAACACATCTGGGAATTTAATCCCTATTATGATCAATAAATCAATATAGCTAAAAAGATGGACTATATGAGGCCTATCTGAAACAGGCTCTCCATGATTAGTTGCAAAAATATCATTAGCGACATCACACAACTCTTGTCTCTCTTCCTCTCATTAGCGATCTCAAAGGTGATACATCATGCTATAGGCATCCATATTCTCTTGTATCTTTAAAATATCATTGGACATTGATGATTGCATGAAACACTAAACATATGTAGAATCATTCATTTGACTTTCATAGAGAGATAATTTTTCACCACTGTCCTCATTAACAGGTGAAACTGTAAAAGGTTCTTCCAATACAATGTCATTTCATGGAGAAGGATGACATGTAGGCTCCTTTTCCATTCTCTAGAATTTGTGCTGATGAGAGGGGTTAACTTCTCAAGTATGGATCAAAATAATATGTTTTATTTCATTTTAATAATGTTTCCAAAATTATGATAAGATTAATTTTTGTATTTTATGTGATGAACTTTAGGAAAATAAATAAATATTATATTTATTCGTCTCCCAATATTTTATTGAAACCCAATAGCCCACACCATTAGTTTCAGAGTATCATATTTCTTGGAAATTATTAGAGGAAAATATCCATAATCCCATTTTTATTACCCCAACATGGGTTTGTAAATAAACTCGAATAGTTTTTGGTAGGAATTCCAAATTCCAACTGTATTAAATCACTGTTCCTTGATCTATTGAGTGGAATCTTCAATCCTATAATATTTAATTGGATTTTCTCAACCTTTTCCACACAATTACAACATGTCCTGCTTGGAAAGTCAACCCTTGATGGGAACTAAGTTAATTCAACCCAAAAAATCAAGTTAAAATTTCCTGATAATTAAACTTAACCCAACTTGGATTGGTCATGCACTTTGAACAATGGTTTGATTTTAAACAAATTAATGGAAGGTTATACCCACATAATATTTTATTGAGGGATTTAATCCTTTTATTCATAAATTTTCAATTATTATCTTTATCACATTCCTGTTAATTTTAAGTGAGTTTACATAAGTGATTAACCACGTATTAGATAATATTTATCCATAATACAATATATTTTAATTATATCTAGTATTATTATTAATCCATTAATTATGTGATCGTGCCGATACATTAATCAATAAATAATGATGAAACATGATAGAAAGAAAATAATAATGGTTAGGATCATGAGATTATACTAATTATTACATTTTCTTGCATTTGATAAACTAATAGATGACCTAAGTAAAAAACACCTTAAACCTATTATGGTCCTTGTTATAGATTTCCACATGTCCACCTATGTATCTGCTTGGATTTCATTCACCTTGGATCTGAAATTTAACCACCTACACTAGCTCGGGAGATCCATCATTTACATATTCCTTTTAACTCACATGCGGGTGATGTGAAAATGAGGTTTACATAAAAAAACGGTTGGCACACATGACCTACATAATAAGAGGAGAAACGGCATGCATGGAACCAATTTAATTTAATAATAAATTAAAAGGAATCCAATATCATACAATATTATGTTTTTTACTCATGATCATCCACATTATACATTCAATAAAAATAGCATTTAATTTATAATCTTTCTTATTTAACATAAATCTCAATAAATTATATTAATTATTATCCTTAATTAATCAATAATTTTAGATTAATTATTATTCAAATTTCCTTGATATTCTCATCCATTATAATTTTAAACAAATTATATAAATTCATTTAAAATTAACTTTGTTCATAAATGTGTTGTGGAGGCATCAGTGTAAATTCCCATTTGATTCTTCCCAACATGTATTATACTCATATACTACTAAAATGTTGTGAAAGATGGAATCCATGACTTATAAAGTACGTTATCAATGTGTACATCACATATGATTACAAGAATTATATAATTTTTCAGTTACATTTTATTCTTAATTGCACATAGAGTGAAAAATATTAATTCAACTCATACATGGTTTAAAAATATAAAAATTACATAGATATTCATTAAAAATTTAAATATTTATGTATATTAAAACATTATCTCATGGAATGTCCTATATTTATGGCCACACACAAGTACACATGTCAAAGTTTACATAGTAAATTAAATAAAGTTTAAATCTTCATAACTTGGTATTTGTACACAACATGTTGATCAGATCTATATGGCACGTACAACCCTCACCACCTATCTGAGACAAATGCATAGGGACTCGGTGTGTAATATGTGTCTCGAACAATTTGGAGTACACGACATGTCCAATGGGCTACATGCTATGTGAACTCTGAGTTCCACAATCACAAGTTAGGTAGGTAGTGTGTGGAAAACATAACCCATCTGTTAATCATAAGGACTACAAGCCATGTATGTGGGATACAAAGTGTGTAGTATTGCTAACCATGTGCAATTAATTTCAGGTCAACTTGTGGTGAATTAAATGTTTAATTAATGACATAATCAATACATAATATTTAACTAATTTATGAATCATTTCTGATGAATTGAACATGATTACAGGGTGTGTACCTCTAATTACAGGACGTGTAGTCTTGTGTTGTCTATCCAAAAACCTTGGAACCTCCGGATGAGTTCATTGATTTTATTTGAATCATAAAATTAATCGTTTTTTTTATATCAATGATAAACAAAGGAGGAAGAAGTAGATATCTCTATTCGGATTAAAATAATGACCAAACTTGAATTAAAAGACTAAATTAATATTATTAAATCCCCAAAGATCTATAAATAATTATAAATAATTATTTTACCCCTTTGATACCACTTGTAGGTGTTGAGAGTAGTTGAAGTGTTCAAAAAATATCCCAATATCGATTTTTTCATGATCGATGATCAATCTAAGATGTAAACAATGATAAAGGATAAGATTTTTGGAATTGAGTAAAATAAAACAAAGAAATAAAATCACACTGGAACCTCAAGAAAGATCATAACATATTATTTATAATTTATTTAATTAAATAAAGAATTACTTTTTTTGTAATTATTTCTTCATTGATGGATTTGGTGACAGATCTATGGTGCACCGTCATTGCATTATAGAAACCAAGTTTAGATTTCCCCTAGTGGTGATCCACACATGTTCCAACAATCGCCAAGCATGGATGAAGGAATCTACGAGTTCTAGCATTAATGATCCCTACGCTTACATCATATGAATTTGATCTCTTTAGGAACCTCTTACAAATAATTCCCCTGATCTGGTGGAGGAGGATTGCTCTCCATTCTTGGGAGATTTCATGGATAAGGGATCTCTATAGGATTGAGAAGATTCTCCAAATATATTACTCACAACCAAGTCAAATTAATTGGGATAAGGAGAAAATAACATAACCTGTTTTATACATCTCTAGGGTTAAAATAAAATAATTACACATATTCCCTTAATTATTTATTTAATCCCCACGAAACCCCATGTCAAATAATATTAATATCATTTTTTCTCAACATGTTCTTAACTTGCGAATTATAATTAAATATTATTTATTCAAATAATATTCAATATTTTTTATTTCTCACCAGACCTAAAAAGTCAGTCCACCATTCCTCCATAATATTCTTTAGACCTTGAATAATGATTATTTATTTATTAAATAAATATTATTTCATTATTCTATAATAAATAAATAAATAATATATTTACTAAATAATAAATAAATATTTAAATGTGATAAATCATTAGTGAATAATTATTAAACCACATACATGAATAATATTTATTAAAATAATAAAATAATAGTTAATAATATTTATTTATTTAACTGAGATTCTAGATACACTTAGTGTGTGAGCCTCTAGGCCACTTTCTCAGTAGCATTAGGCGAAGTAGCCTAAAGTACAGGGTTAACATCTATTAACATTCCAAGGCACCCTTAGAGAAATAAGTAAATTCCATAATGTCATGTAACCTCATACTAATTCTTATTGTGTAACATAATTATTTTATCTTAATATCTTTAATCAAAAAGCTTACTTGCTGGTTCCATCAACCTATGTGATCGATGCCTCTTTCTTTGACTGTCCAGAAAATTACCTTACCTTTAGAACACGATATACATGGATTTGTGTAGGCTATATCATTTATAAAAAAGGTCCTGATATATAAAAT
This sequence comes from Viscum album, assembly GCA_963277665.1. Lineage (NCBI taxonomy): Eukaryota > Viridiplantae > Streptophyta > Magnoliopsida > Santalales > Viscaceae > Viscum > Viscum album. The sequence continues at coordinate 857,530,530 of OY728158.1, forward strand.
TTTGTTACTAAATATAAGGGAAAAATCAATTCTCATATTATTCATTAATTCAATATTACTCCTGACACACCCAACATATCCTACTTTTTTCATGAACAGATGTTGTCATGGTTTTCATCAATACATCTTAGTGTGTGACACATAATACTCATTAATAATAATTTTGATGTCTCGAGACCAATATATATGTACACAGATAGGAACATCCAATGACACATATAAATGTGTATTTCCTACTGACGGGTCTCGTTCTCATAATACCCTACTAGATATTACCATGGGCGTACACCTGGAGAATGTGCCTCAATATCCTATAAGTTTCCACCACTAAGAGCCTTTATCATTTTGTCCCTAATATGATATCATCTAGATATTGAAAATTTATTCAATAATAGTTTTGTAGCAATTCCAAGCTCTCATCATTACAGGGACTGCTGTGACCTTTTAGTGCGACAACTACCCTTTGAAGATTATTGCATACTATGTCGGGCATAAGAACAATGATAATGTGATAAGTAGATTTCTAAAATTAAAAACAATGAATACCTATTTATCATAATGTATAAATATCTTGGTTATAGGTCACCAACTACAACAGTAGCATGGTATTTCATACCATATAACCCATGCTTATTTCATAACCCATAGATATGCATCATAGCCTTTCTTAAAGAGGAAGTGGAAACCCCTTTTTCCCATTTCCATCCAAACAACATTGAACCTCATACAAGTGCCTCCAACACCCAAACACACAAAGAAATGGGATTCTAGGATCCAGATCCTTATATAATATACCTCTCAGACCATTGTCATCCTATATACTTTAAAACTACGTCTGAAGTGAAAGAAGAAAAAGGGGTCATATGAACAACCACATCATGAGATATATCTCAATAATCTCTCCATTATTGGAGTGAAACCACCTTACGCAGATAAACCATGTGTAAACACACAAAACTACAATAATTGGATTCAAATCATTCCTGAGGAAGACACCTCTCAAATGAGATCATGGTCACAACAAGAAATGATAGACAAAACCATCTTGTAAACCCAAAAGGTTTAACAACTAAAAAAATAATAACAACAAAATAAGGGGCAGATAAAAAATAGCCCAGGGTTATGAGAACATATCTGTGACTCACGTTCCTAGGAAATATCCTCCATGACATCATTTCACCATATGACTTAAACCATGGGAATTAAAATAAAAAAAACTTCTCCTGCTAGTCAAAAAAACACCACATGTCACTCTTCAAAGGTCCCATCATCATCAACATCAAAATCACCCTATCAATGATTAGAGACACAACAAGAAGATAATAGTGAAGTTTTGACACATTAAAGACATCATGTATCTAGATCATCTATGGGAGATGTTATATTCTATACATCGTGACTCCCACATGATCCCACACAATGAATGCCCGAAAAAATAGTAGATAAAGCTTACTCCCATGATAGAAAAACACTTCATATGATGAGGAGTCACATTAAGAAACACATGATCACCAACATTGAAATCCATATGTCTCATAATATGATCAACATAATATTCTTGATGATCTTATGCTACCTTTTTCATTTCACAAATTACCTTAACCATATCTCTTATTTTATTCTCAATCTTAGGCCCATAAATTGTAGACTCTCATCCCCCGGTACAACATAAAAGTGTTTTAAAAATTCATCCATACAAATATTTAAATAGTACCATACCAATTATGGAGAGTAAACTATTACTACAATCAAACAAGACCAAATATAGATGTCTTATCCACAAACCTATAAAATATAGGACACAAGAACACAACATGTCTTTAATAGTTTGGATTGTATTATTTATATGACCATCATTATATGGATAAAAAAAATTACTAATGCCTAACTAGGATAAAAAATAATGTTGGGGACCTCTCCACACCATGGAGGTAAAAAGAGGATCACTATTCTAGATGATCACCCTCATGAATCAATAGAGTCTCACCACCTCAACCAGAATTTCCTCTATAAAACATTCATTGATTTTGTATCCATAACTACTATATGGCGTGGATGATTCCATCAAATAATCCACTATCATCCATATAGTATCAAATTTTCTATAAGATAATAGTAAACTTGTAAAAAATTCCATCTAAATGTCCTCCCACAAAAATTGAGGAAAATTTAATGTCTTGAGCAAACCACCAAGAACATGGTGCGTAGCCTTTAACTTATATTAGACCATACATCGAGATAAAAACTCTGAAACTATATGCTTAAACCCAAGACACAAAAACATACCTCTTAAATCTAAAAACATCTTTATTAAACTTGGATGTGCTTCCAAGGGTGAGATATGGAACCCTAAAAAAACATATAATGAATTTCCCAAGGAATGAAATTTTTCTATTAGAATAACACCTCGCGATGTCCATTCACTGACAAACCATCGTGGGCATCACAAAAAACAAGGAGGTCTATTTAAACTTCCACCTTAGGATCACTTATCTAGGACTACTCCACTTACTACAACAAATATAACTGCACTATTATCAAAAAAAGTCTACCTCAATCATGACACTGTCACATATCATGATGAATTTCTTAGAGATTATCCATCAATTTTCATGAATCTCTAGATCTGGACATAGTATCATTATGTGACATCTAGCACAACACATCTGCTATAATATTTCCTTTTCATGATTTGTAAAATATCTCACAGATGTAAAACTTTATGAAATCCAACCACTGGTGCTATCATAAGATTAAGTCACATTGGGACAATACATACAAAATGATTTTTTATCTATAAGAAACAAAAAATTATATCTAATGAGGTAATATATTTACAAATTACAGGGAAAAAATGATACCAATAATTCGAGATCATGTTTTTCATAGTTAATCTCATGGGGATGAAACTTCTAAGAAAAATAATACACAACTGACCACTTATATATCAATAAATTTCCCAATAAAATACACGAATCATCACAAAAAAACCTCAAAAAATCTCCCTCTTCTAGAAGATTAAGAAATATTTAAATAAGAAACTTTTACATAAGGTATTGAAAATATGGATTTAACTAGTCAGTCTATAAGAAATAATGATCTTTTCTGGTCAATGATATTAGAAGTTCCACAACCTAAGATAAATAGACTATAAACCTCAAATAACAACCTAAATGACTAAATATACTCTGTAAATCAACAATAGTCTTAGGGGATATCTAGGAAAAAACTACCTCTATCTTTGAGGATCTACTGTTACCCTTTTTTAAGACATGGAAATCCCCATGAAATGATATTCATGATCCTAGAGATCACACTTTAATAACTTTCTCAACAATTATTGATGATGAGGTACTCCCAATACAGCATGAAGATTCTCTACATGATCCTCCTTAGATACAAAATACAAAGGGATGCCATCAATGAAAACCACCACAAACATATCAAGTATCTCATTGAACACTTTGTTAAATAATCACGTGAATGTATCTAGATTATTAATCACACCGAATGACATAAAAAATAACTTTTAACTCCTATAATGAAATCAGATAGTGGTTTTTGGAATATCCTCATCCTTCAACCACATATGATGATATCCTAGTGGAAGATCGATATTCAAGAGCCAACATTATTATTTTTTATAAATAAATAAATCATCAATACATGGAATAGGTTAGTGGTTATTCCATTACACATAATTTAAGAAATTATAATCGATATAAATACACAAACTAACATCTTCATTCTTCACAAAAAAGTCTGGTGCACCCTAAGTTATCGCACTCAGCTAAATAAATCTCACTATAATAGATCATCGAGCTATACCCACTTATCTCAAAACTTTGAAGGTGCCATCCTATATTTTGACATCGATATTGGAGAAACACACAATTGTAGATCAATCCCAAAATCCATTACCCATTAAGGGGGTAATGCCAAAATCTTCTTGGGAAAAACATTTGGGGTACTCTTCCACATCCCAAGAAACACAATAAGGTAAACCTATAATGAATTTATCATCAGCTTTTCAATCAAAGAAAATAACAATGGAACATGAATCTAACCCATCTGAAGTCCTCATTCAATGATGAACACTAAAGGTTAACTATCAGCATCATAGAACATAACCTTCCTCCTGAAAAAATCCAAAATATCCCACATCCTTTACAATAGGTCCTTACCACAAATTATATCTGAGGTTTATATCCATAAACCTAAGAAGTCTTCCCTGAGTGGTGCTACCCCAACACTATCTCACAGTCACTGTATACTTCATACAGATAACCTTGACATCCAAATAGTGTCATCAATGCTAAGGGATCTAGAAGACATTCCACATCAAGTCACAAATCATTGACTAGGATAGGTTACATGAAGGAGTTCATATCTTTTGTATCAAATGATAAATGTGACCAAGTAAAAAATTAAGAAAAGGGTAACTTGACTGACATTTTCACACTCATCATTGGTAACTCTAGAGAATTTAATGGACCAAGACCTACTCCCCAACCTCTTAAACCCTGATGATGATAACCAGATGAACATAATATACTCTTTAATGATGAGAATCATCTCAGGGATATTCTCTAGAAACCCCACATCCTCTCTATATATATCAATATCATGCATAATGTATCTGTTTCCTTGGATAAAAATACATCAATTGAGGGAATCAACGTGATAAATATCCATCACACTTCTTACCCATAAAGGTCAATCACTCTCACCACTGATGACCATGGCCACCACAATAAAAACAACTGTCCGATCCTTTATAAAAATCCTAAGATGTGAAAACCTTAAATAAATGAGATGATGAGTTATGGGAACTATCCCATGCTAACTGAAACCTCTTATATCTAGAAAACTAGAAATCCCATAATATAGATCTCATTTTTGAAAAATTAGGATGAATCCTTTATCATGATTATCTAGTTCAATAAATAGTCCTCTCAATAAATTCTACTCTAATAGGATCCTAGAGATATATTGACGAAAAAAACTATGTGACTTGAAGATGGATCTATGGACAGAAATCTTCCTCAAAATTCCTATAATTAGCCTCCACATACAGAAATATGATTTAAGAATATCATATAAGGGTACTAATGTAGGTCACGAAGTCTAGCACACTTGAACTCCCCCATAAAAGGGTAATTAGATTCTAGTGACTGGATTCCTTTGTTGTTGATGATTGAAACTATTGTCAAAACTAGTCTCATATTTTCTCTCACGAGACCTCCAAATCCTCACAATTCATAAAGAACATGATCCACTATGGACTCAATGATCCATGTAGAATCTTCAAATAAAGAAATACCATTTTTATTTTCAAACATGGATGAAATTTAATTATATCTCCCCCTCATCTAACCATTCTTCTATGACTATGTTTGAAATAGTTCCCTCATACTTCTAAAAACTATGGAATTGAAAATCATGGATTTTTCTCTACTAATTGTCATCATCATCTACCTCTACCCTCTTGTGATCTGTCAGTACATCCTACTGAACATATTCTGTGTGAACCTGACAATGATGATAACTAGGTTCCATGGATTCAATAATAAGAAATATTTATATCCTCCTAAACCTAAAATATAGAATACATAATATAAATAAATTGATAATCTAATTTATTAATTTATGATTTTACCCAAATACACCCATTAAAAAGGGAACATAGAATAATGATGCATAATCATTTCCTAGGTATCCACCCTATAACCATTGGCACATCCCTTTATAGGTTTAGTAATCTTAATGTTATGTGCATAATATCGCAATGGTCCATAAATACTTATGTCTCATCCTGTATCCAGTGTATTCATCTCTTACTAATATTTTCGGTCACCATTTCCCTTAAAAACCATGAAATCAAACATGTTATGATCTACAAACATCATCCTATCCCCCAACATGAATATTTGATACCACTCTCTCATGATATCCTCCCCTAGAGGTAACCCTCATGAACCAATATCTATAGAAGGAGGATAGTGACCACTCGAGTCCTGTCTCCAGGAGGTCAAGGGAAGGAAACTAGAAAATAGTGTATATCAAACATAAAAATGGGAGGCACTAACCACTAATAAAAAATGAATAAGTGAGAGTTAAGATATATATATAAATCAAAACCCGATCATTAAAATAAAATAAAATCCCTCGTGCATACATATAATGTCAAAATATACTAAAACAACTAGAAAAGAAACTACAATTACTAAAAGGTAAACTCGTTAGTGACCATGAAACCAAAATATCTCTTAAAAACCCCTAAGCTTGTAATATATAGTATAATTTCCAACATTATCCTACTAAAATAGAAAAAAAATTATATATAAATCTAGTGAGAATAACAATATTCTGAGTAGGATATTCACTAGACGCTCTCATTAACAAGATAACAATGAATACCTAATCCAGGTGAACAACAAGTGAAACAAACTCATCACATAAATAGGTATAAAATGTTCCAATATTCACCATGTATATATATCCACGAGCCATTTATACAATATATATCATATATTATGATATTAAAACATAGGGATACCCCACTACCGATTCCCCATTAGTTTTCGGCCTTCCCCAACATCTTACATCCCAAGCCTTTCCTCTCCAAAAGTAAGAAAACACATAAACACATAGGAGAATGTATCACAACATACATATCATGAATAAAATTATTAAATTATCCCATATCACACACACACAGATATATATATATATATATATATATATATATATATATTAACCGAGTAGTTTTTGGGATCTACCATAACTCGTATGATGTGTATCATACATTGGGTACTATACCACAAGCAGTTGTAGCCCATAAACTAGGTAAGGTAACTCTAGACATCACAACCAATACACATGATATAGATATTAATCCTTTGGACACTATATATGGATATTAATCTATGTGAAATAACAACATCAAATTATATCCCTCTACAAACATATATGGGAATCTAACTACCAAGCATAGTAGCACATAGATTTAATAATAGAACATAGAATGTCTTGAGAGGGTAGTTATCCTTCCATCCTCAACACATGGATGTTAGGGAAAACACCCTCCCACAGTCTATTGGGTGCCAGTCTCCCTAATGATATGGGTGCGATATTGTATGAAATCAGAAATGAAACAAGATATAACATAGCTCACAACCACACTATGGAAAATAACATATTCATAAGATCATCTACATCTATCATTACAAAGAACCCCTTCTCCAAAAACTAGGATATAGATATCCTATAAGAACTCAAGAATTTTTGGAGCCACATTAAATTAGTTATTTATTTTTAAAAATTCCAATTTATGTTTATTAATTCATTAAAGTTTTATTAAAATTATTTTGATTACATTTCATTATCATAAAATCCAATTCCATTCCATATTGGAATAATCAAATTGAGTCCATAGTTTATCAATATTATCATTTTCATTCTCATTTTATAAAAACCAACCCCATGGGATAAAAAATTTATTAAACATTATCGCTAATCGTCAACAATTTAATATACTATGGGAAAACATCCAAAGACACCATCAAGAGATGCCTAAAAAGAAAAACTAGCTTCCTAAAGTAATGGGGAACAGAATAATGACTAAACATGTAACCTAGATATGAGGACTTCAAAGAAATTCCTCAATAATAATGTATCTTAGCATTATGACCTCAAAGTGTAAGCTAATATGCATATTTTTTCATATCTTAGTAACATCCGTGACATCTTAATGAATTTCCCATTGCATCCACCCAACATATGCATCAACTACGATAATAAAATTTGGACATCACTACCTAGATCTAATCATACATTCTAGGTTCACATCACAGAACATGGAGAATCTCACATTCAGAGAATGTCACACTGCAAAAAGAAAGAAATAATGATAGTAGGGAAAACATGTTTTTAAAACAGGCCATCTAGCCTTTACATGAAAATAGGCTCACTCATCTCCAAACACAAGGTATTAGCCTTCTAATTAAAATGGTATATCTAATTCCCAATTTTATTTTCAAAACAATGTGATTTTATTCCATATATAGTTAACCAATTCATTATTTATAGGTTCCAACTATGGGAAACCTAAGGCATCATCTATAATAAGTTATCAAAATGTTTAAAAAATTATATCTTTCCTAAAACTTGTTTTATCAAAATATGAGAAAAAATATCCTCTATTAACATGACCTTAAATTATTTTCATCATTTAAAATCATTAAAACTTCATTATATTTATCAATTCCATTAACACATGAAATAAAAACTTGAAAAAACCTGCATTTAACATCAATTTGATCACTATCAAATTATATGAATCTTAGGATTTTTTATACATGCATCTTACGATATTTATCCAACCAAATAAATATAGTATTATGTTATTTAGCATTAAAAAATGATAAACCAATAATACACGATAACCTGTATATGATTGATAACACACTCTTTAGAACTTAAAGAGTAAAACAATTGTCATGGTGGAAAGAAACAACATGCAACTGCTATGACAAAAACCAACTCAATTCTTTATTCTAGTTCAAACATTATTAGGTTTATTCCACCACCATCCAAATGGTTAAACCATAGTCCATAAATATTTTTCATAAATAAATAGAAGAATCAATGTGTCCCCTACCTAAAAAGCATCAACATTTTCACACAAGAATAAATCAAGATCACAGATCTCCAATCACCACTGCTACAGGGAAAATAAAATATCCCAAGGATGTCATGCCATGAAAACACTCAATTAAAAAAACAAAAATCCATTAGAGTGATGGAGATCAAGGAGCATAGCATGAAAACTTCAATGGGATGAAAAATAGATCAAACAGATGAAACCATATGAAAAATAGGATGAACCTACTTCAAAAAACTTTATATCAATATCTAGAATTTGGGTATTTATTTCCATTGAAAGGGAGACTTAGATCCTTTTGAATGAAATCAATGGTGCCAAGGTTTATAGGTAAATGAGTGCAATAAAATAGGTATAAGATGGGGGTTGGGGAATTTATATGAAAACTGGGTTTTAGGGGATCATAGTACATCCCCTAGCACCACATTGTAAACAATTTAAAAAATAGAAGTGATGCAACAAAATCCTTATAGACCATATCACATCCTCTGGTAAAACTACGTGACCAAGATCCATAGTGAAGATCTAGATGAGATATTATTTTCTTGGTGAGGGACTATGGCCCAACCTAAGGCACTATGCCAAAACCACCATGATTTTGGTAGAATTCTGTTGAACATATTTTGGTAGCTACATATTCTATGACACAACCTCTTGACCACTGGGATGGTCCTACGCTGCAACTAACATATATGTTGTAGTCACCAATAAAAAGGATATAGTGTCCCAGATCTAACCTATGACACAACATGGTCTTCCACACTATGGAACCCAAGACTATGACATACACCATGGCTCCACGACAAAACCTTCTCAAAAAAGGGAGTTGTCCTTCTTCCTATTTCCCTCCAAAAACGTTCCAAAAACCATTAAACCCCATCTAGGTTCCTCCAACACCCAAAAACCACAATGCTAATGGATTCTCGTATTTGGGTTGTTACATCGGGCTATGTTGGGATTAAATCAAATTTATTATATCCACATAAGAGTAACCTAAATAGTAAAACGACATCATATTTAACCATAAAAATTAGAATCCATGGAATAATAAAAATATCCAGCCATGTAAAATCGTGGTATAGAAGAATCAATCACAAACACACATATGAGTAAATTGAAATAAAATAATAAAATTTATGGAGAAAAATATAAAATTTCCTCAGTTGGGTATTATTCATAAAAAAAAATTTGACAAATAAAATATAACATATCCCCAATAAAGTAATGCAAAAAAAATATATATCAAAAATTTAAGACACCATGGCTGAATCTATATAAAAAATAATAATAATATTGGAAAACAACTAGAATCCATTGGAATTAAATAGTATAAGTGAATAACCAATAAATCAAATATATTACATAAAAGATTTGAGAACTATAAAGATGATTTTTGAGAATATAATATACTTATGATTGAGAATGATCAACCCCAAAGACTGTGTTGTAAAAATTAGGGGACGACAATGGGTAATGTGGAAGCTTATTTACTATTTAATTTTTAGTGAACCTAATTGAATACATTTCAAAAATATGGGTAAAACAAGATCAATTTGGTGAAATAGTTATCTAACTATGGTAGATAATTATTGACTACCATCTAATGTGGACACTGATGGGGACCAATTATTGAAAGAATGGCTTCCAAACCAGTCTAATAACTTAATGTGTATTTAAAATTATTTAATATAATGAGTAAGAGAAATCAATAGATGTACCTAAAAAAATATAGTAGTGGACAAGATCAATGATAGAGACAAGTTGAAGAATAATTGAGCACCAAATGGTTGATCGCGTGAAGTCAAATCGGTGATGAAATCTTTTACATCCAGTAAAAAGGATGAATAATCTAGGGAAGCGATGATAGATAATTATTTTCTTATAGGTGGATTAAACATCAATTTAAATTTGGAGGATACAATGTATTTTTTTCAAATTTTTACATTAGGGTTATTATCACAGTTTTTCAAGAAAAGAAATATTTATGTTTTTTTAGAACATTATATAATGTTAACCTACACTTTTCTCTGAATGTTATCTGTCATGTTAGTGACAACTATAGAAAACCGGAGGTTACTATTTAAAAGGGTGGGTCCTCCACAAATATTAAAATGTGGTTTAACTTGTTCATCGGCGAGGATCTACTATAAAGGTGATGTGAGAAAAATTGTACACATGTGTTTGAATATAAATTATTCATTATTAATATGTAAATGAAAAAAACAATACAGTAGAGTAACTCTATGTGTAATATTTTAACTTCAATTGAAATGATATTTAATAATTGTTCTCCATTGTATGTAGGTATTCACTCAAGTTGACATTGAATTTTTAATAAAGGAAAAATTATTATGAATAAGCACATTGGATATCTTAAATTATCAAATACATTTAATGAAAGTAAAGAAATACAGATCAAGGGATCTACATAGAATATATGTGCATAAGAAAGCTTATATATCTCCTTCCATTTTCAACATAAAATCACAGGGACCTGCACAGAACACCTATGCATCAAGTGGCTAGAGAAGGTCCTTTACATGTGGCCAAATTCATATCCCCCTATGTCGAGGACCTATGCCGCATGAAAATGTGAGAATACTATTTTTCACACCTCTACACAGAAGAGCTATGCAGTGGAGCTACGCTAATGACCTGTGTAGAAAAAATTCATTCGAACAGGTCCCATCCTTTCCTATAAATAAGACACTTGGGATCCCGATTTAAAAAAACTAAAAAAATGGAAGAACACCCAAATCTCCCATTGCATATCTTCTTTTCCTGGGTACCCCAAATTATCTCAGGTATCTCCCTAAAACATGAGAGAATATAGAATTGGATGGGATAAGAAACATCAAGGTACTTTTTGGGTTTTAAATAAAAAAACTTATGATGAAGGATCCTCCTTTCATAATGATAAGTCATCTACACAAGGTCATTACCTTAAGCAAAGACCTGCGCTGGATGCTTCCAAGGACATCAAGGGACACTCAAGGTGTTTAAATTAAAACCTCACCCAAATGTTGTTGTTATAAGTCCATTTACCAAAGAATATCAAGATTTTATAGGATTACCCTCCACGTGTTAAGAATTTTTTGTTCCTCCAAGGACCTGCATGGTACACCTACACAACATACCTATATGGAATACCTGCACGAACCACCTATACAAGACATACTTTAATCCCTATTTTAAGCCACTCATGGTAGGGTTTATCCTTCCTTGGCTCCCTTATCTGAAATGGACCAAGTTGAAAACTTCACCAAGACCCCTAGATTTTTCAATCCTTTGGGAAAGGAACATCAGCATGACTCTTATTTGGATTTGGATATCTATGGTCTGTTGTTTCCGACACTCATCTTACCAAAGTGTAGAAATACTAAAAGTGTCTATAGATCTGGATATCAATGGTCACATGCACCCTTACCCTACGATAATGTTGGGGAGTACCTATTCTTATATTCTGGGGATAGTACTCTATCTACACCTGCTCATCTATAATACATGGAGCATATGATCCCCAATAAGAAGAGTCGGAATAACACTTTCTTTCCCCTTCTATAGTGAATGTTATACTCCTTTCACTACAGGACACATTTTTGGTCACCCCTACTAGAGTAAGCCCATATCCATTTAGAACATACCCAATGAACTACACCTTCAGTTCACATTGAACGGTTCTTTATTGCATGACTAGATCCACTGTCTCCCTGGCTTATTTCACCGTAGGCCCAACCTCTTCCATTCGCAGAGAAGAATGTGTGTGGTTTTTTGAATCATTAACATCTTCTTTTTTCTCACTCTGAGCATGACTCACATGGGCTTATAGATTAGTGATGATCACAACATCCACAAAATCCACCTCATATCAGGAACTATGATTACTCTGATTCCCACCATAATAGGGATATGTAGGAAGCCTTCACCTAAGGACTGAGCTCAATGGAAATCCTTCTTGGGAGTCCAACCATAATTCTATTAGTTTGAGCATACTCCGTTGGAATAGGCCTCAAATTAAGTCCCCCTTGAATATTTATGATTTAAGACATCTCTCGTGGATCCTTTTTCAATGGAATAATTTTTAGGAGTATGCCCCATTATATTTCATCTAAAGGGACATACACCACTATGAGACTTACCAAACTATGTGGGATTTTATTCCCATTTGAGTGGGATACATAAGAAGCATCCTTGAGGTTCAAACCCAACACTCCAAAAAACCCTATTATCCATGGGACACATTCTTAGTAGGGTTTAATCCAAATTAGAAACTCACATCCCTTATAGTTTCCTTGGGATTCTTTGGTATAAGTCCCACACCAAGAGTTGACTAGGCACTTTCTTCCTAGATTTCCTTACTTAATGACATTAATTTGTACAGTTAGGTCTTTAACACTTGACCATAAAATGTATGATATGACTCATTAAGTGGAATGAAACTAAGATGGTTTTGATTCATTTCACAAGTATATGTAGTTATCTCATTTATAGGTTTTATTCCAACATCAAAACAACTTTCACCTACCTAGATGACCATAAATTATAGAGTTCCCCACCGAGTGGATTAAAAACCAATATCATCATAATAACGGATAATAAATCTCTATGTAATATATGATAAGATACCATTAATGAAGATCCTTTAATACATATTGATATCTCCATTGTTGAAGAACCTCGAATACATGAAGCTAATTCTAAATTCCACTAATTCTAAAAAATTGATGTCAAATTTCAAGGGAAACCTATGCTATTCTTGGTAAATTAATAAGGGTCCATGAAAATATCTTAAATATATAAGACAATCCCAGTGTAGGAAATAATTCCCATAATATGGTTTTAATGAGCCCGAATAGTCATCGTCTTGAAAATGTGTGTTATTAAGTATCGTAGGCCATCAAACATAATGAACACCTACCTTTGGAAAGCAGGTCCCTTTGGATATAGTATCATTGGTTGTTTCATGTTCCATAAATAAATATGATGGAAACCATCTAGAATTAGAGATTACTAAATAGAACACATGTTTCAAGGAAAAAATAGAGAGTGGTGAACCCGACGTGAATCTTTAACCAAGGTAATAGGTTACCCGATTAAAAAAACTATATAAACTACACTGATGTATTCTCCATCATTTAATTTTTTTTCACCCATAAGAAAACAAAAAGTAGTGAACCTGACGTCAATCCATAACCAAGATGATTGTTTTACCCATATATTTGGCCCATATTAACTAATAAAAGAGGGCCAAAAAAGGCAGTAAATCATTAATGTTTTCTTCTAAAAGATGCTTCTTTTATAGAGTTGATTGTTTTTTTTCATATATACATGGAATATCATTCCAGGAACTCCCTTAATTACAAATGGATTATTTCATGTTTTCACCCATTAATTCCTTAGTTCCTGCTCAAGATGGATCCTCATCTGCTCAAATGAAATCACCACTGAATCAACATCTTCAACGTTAGGTATCCAATGCATTTGTTTGAGAGTAAAATCAACACGATACTATATGGCCTTGGAGGCTATCTGAAAAACACTCCAAATCAAGAATATACCACTGTCATTTGTTCAATGATGATTGGTGTTCTAGAAGCATACATTTCCAACCCCCATCTTCAACAATTTTAAGATATTATCCCCAAAACAGAATCAATAATATCTCCTCTATTACATGGAGGTAGACTAATCGGTCACCCATGGCCTTATCCAGAAGAAACAAGGATCCTTCCTGAAGGCTCCTATCAACAATCACCACCGCCAATGTCGTGTGCAGAAAACCGCAAAATGATGTTGGTGTTATCTATAGCTATCCAACCCAGGTTCCTTAGACCATAGAATTTAATAAAAACCATTGGGGACAATATCCAACCAATGGGGAGTAGGTTCCTACCTTTTCCCCCTCTGAAGAATTCCTTTAACCCATTTTGGAGGAAAACAGTGGACCAGAATATACACGCGTCCGCCTTATCTTCGATAGCCTGTAGAATCGTCTGGGAGCACCCAACCAATAACTCTTTTTAAATCTATTGGAGTATCTGGAGTAGGCATATAAAACTTCTTATAATATATAATCCAGTCAGAAGACTCGTCTGGCTGCATTCAAGGAATCCCAAAAACAATATGTGGCTGAAACTTGTAAGCAGGAACATACACATGTTTTCACTCACCAAGTATACCAGCAGTTTCTTCTAGAAGCACTTAAATAAGTATGTTGACCATATTTAGAGGTAAATAACCATCATAGAAATACACCTACCAGAATCCATCAATCCTTCTAATAGTCATGTTTGGCTTCACCCAGAGAAGTCAGTCGAAAATCCGTGAAGACAAACCTAGGGTAGACTCAACTCTCTCTCCCCATACACGAGTAAATTTTAGTATGAAATGTCAAGAAATGGAGGATAGAAGAAGGTACATACACCTACTTTGAATAATTAGTTGATGTTTATTCCTATTCAGACCCCTAAAAGTCACTAAACACAATACGACAATGGTGAAAGGGTGGACACAAATTCTTACTCGTATCCTGGAATCTTTCCAGAATATCATAATGAAAACTTCAACAGTTCCAGAGGGACGAACAAAGAATTTTATCCCCACACTCAGGATGACTCATCAATATGACATCCTTATGTTTTAACCCACCTATTTTCTAGTCCATGAGGGGTATGGGTCATACTCCCCCATATTGTATGGAAAATTGTATCAAGAACATACACCCATTATGATTGGAGATAATCGGTCTATTATGACAGTAACTCCAAAGCATCAACATATACCTTCTCATGATAACCACTTTTAACATAATGTGGCCCCAACTATGTATAAAATTGTGTCTAAAAAGAAGTCACACAAAGAGGAGTTAGAGAATCAATAATCGATCTATGATTTGGCCCCTCTTAATACTGAAGTTCATGAATCCCTCAGACATTGACCTATTCCAGGTCCAGAACCTACCCACCCATTTCCAAATTATTAGAGTAGTAGTAGTGATTTTGAAGTTCCTTATTGGTCCCTTCATCAAGACAGCTTTTTCCAGGACAATTTTGTCAATCTATAGAACATATTTTTCTATGAGAGCCATGATAACCCTCAGTGCAGCCAAAAGACCAAGGATCAATACGATTTATGCCTTGTGGTAATCCACCATGGTGATCCTCACCATGATGAAATTCTCTATGAATGTTTTCCCTGTAGTGGTGTTTCACATTTTAAATAGAATTCTCCAACTAAACATGTAGTGAAGATAAATCCCTCTTATCATGAGTTACTTGAAGGGAATATGATGAATATGAAAAAAACATTTTAAGGGTGAAATACCAGTCATATTATGTCCTTTGGACACCTTTCAATACACCATTCTAGAAATGTTGTAAGAATATTGTATTCATGATATCTGTCTCAACCTATGGAAGAATCTTCATCATTAGAAAGAAAAAGTATTACCATATGATGAATATCAAAATCATGTCAAGGCAATAGAAGGATTTTAACACCAAATTGAATTTTCATTCCACAATGTTTCTCAAAATCCAATGATCTATAACCAAAAAGAGAACCTCCAATGTGAATTCCCCAATGAAATGAAGAGTCTGTAAGAATTTATTGAATGTAACTTATATAGTGTTCATATTAGATTATAGGGTTCATATGGAACATTGCATTTCACTGCGATATGAAATCAACAACTCCCACAAAAAGTGGTCTTGTGCAATTTTTTCCTTTTCCAGGCTACCATAAATAAATTTTGTTTATAAAGTAATAGATTCTCAGCAAGAATAGGCCTTGATCATTTTCACCAAATTCAGGCCCAAATAGAGAAATACATCAAGATAAATTTGTATCAAGCATCTAAAAACATCAAGTAGACTTCTAGATTTGAGGATGGCAGCCATCAGATCATAAAAATCTCTAAAATAGCACAATAGTCTTCCAAAATAGGTGATTTTTGTGGGTATCATATAATGCACCCAACCATTTCTCAGACCTGAATTTGTAAAATCTGAAGAGCAATGTGCTGATATCTTCCATAGTAGTTCAAGAACCACCCACACCCATATGGTGGAATGTTTTTTTATCCCAAACATTTGAGTAAACAAACAATGCCCGAAGGGTTGAGGTAGAATAAAAATAACAACCTCAGGCAGCAAGGATGGGTTTTTTTCACATCTACAACCCCTCCTTAGTTAAAGTCAGTTTTCTCCCTATTAGGGAAGAATCCACAGTGTGAATGTGTAAATGAACTATTTGAGGATTCCCTTTAGATTAAAATATTTCAAATAGTTTCTGGGGAACCATCAAATAAGATAAAAAAGTATTATAGAGGATTAAGATGATGGGGATTTCACAATGATAATGATAGATTTTCATCAATGTATTATGCATTGGTGAATGTCATTAATACCATCACAGAAGATCCTCTATAAAACGAGTCTTATTCGGGGGAGTCAAAGGATGAAGTTCATATTCTTGATATGTTCCACAATGAAGAAAATGAAGGAGGTGTGCATTCCATAAATTAGAGGCTTACCCAAAATTTGGGTATTCAATTAAATAATAAACATCCACCTCATCGAAAAGAACCTAATAATGGGAAATGTAAAGGATATATAATGTAACACTTTTCAATTATAGATGGTCAATCCCTTTCACATGAAAAAAATATTTTTCTTGAAAAAAGAATTTGATGAAGTAGCTGAGGAGGCTTAATGCAGAGTTACTCTGAATCAGCATTCCTTCAAAACATTCTCCACAAGAAGATCCTCAACTTGCACTTCTAGTAGGAGCTTCTCAACAAAGAGGGCATGTTTCAACTACTGACCTGGATAATGAATTCCCTCAATTGGTTAAAAACATAACATGGTCCAGAAAATCCTTATAAGCCTATCGCCATTGGTTATCCAAGAAAAATACCAGCAGCACCACTATCAGTGGTCTTGCGAGTTGTTTCACCAGTTTAGGCTCTAGCTGCTATACCTGTATAGGTCCCATCTCATCCAGATATTCCACAAATTATTATGAATAACATTGGGTCATTAACGACTCGATTTGAAGCCATGGAATGACAACACACATTAGTAAGAAATGAAAATAAGTCTTACCCTGAATGGTTAGATCAATTTCCTCCCCCACCAAACATTTTGAATACAACATTTACTATCTTTAACGGTTCAAGAGATCCATAGCAGCACTTTATGCATTTCATTTATTATTTTGACATCATGATAGGGACCCCTCAACAATAATTAGAAGTAAAGGTCAAATGTTTTGTGAAATCATTTCATGGGAAAACCTTTTTCTGGTATAAATGTTTGTAGTCTCAATAAATTATTGGATGAGAAAACCTATGTCAGAATTCCTTTTCAAGTCTAACTCAGCACTGTATAAGACAATATAATTTGATATTACGAACTGAAAACAAATATAGAAGGAAATAATTTTATATTTAATTTATCAATGGAAAGGATCAACATGTTCCTTGAATATATTATCCCCTAAATAAGAACTGTAACCCATTTTTGTTGATAATCTCTATGATGAGTTCTGCACACCATTAATCCCTGTGAGATACTCAAGAGGGAGTAGAGATATGTCTTCAATTTCTTAATAGGTTGAAAAATTCATAACCAAGATTAAATACGAAACCCATGTATTCTCATCAACTCTGTAAAGAGAATAGAAAAATAAGAAGTTGTTATAGTTACACTCACGAAATCACCTGTACATGATTCTAATTCAAATATTTCTTCATACCATAGGGTTATACCTATCGAGCATTAGCAGCAACGAATTCCACATCATGATGATAAAAAATATCAATGGTGGAGATAGTTCTAGTAGATGAAAAAAAGTTCTATTATTCTCTAAATGGACATGTCGTTGAATACTTCATCACATCCTCAGAAAATAATTTAGTTCGGTTACCGAGGATGAAGAAACCTATTTAAGAAGGATATGGAGTCCTACCAAACTATTTTCCCTTCATTAAAATGTTTGGGCACCCCATCTATAAGTGTTTTATTTTAAAATATCTCCTACAAAAGATGGTGGACTATATACAAGTGAAACAAAAAAGTTCATCAACCCAAGTAGCATATGTTGCTGTTACTAATCCAGAGAAAGAAGGAAAATGAAAGAAAGTTAAAAGAAAGAATGCATAGAATTTGGATGATTGGATGATCAAAAAAATGATGAATCAAAATCATTCCATTTTACTAGAATAGTTGAAACAACCAATAGTGCCTTCTACTACTTCTCTTACAACCAATCCATCTTCATCAAAAGATGATTCCTCCAATGGCCAATCCTTAAGGAAGTGACATGTTTATAAGGACAAAGATAATTTAGAAGAATTTGATCTTGCGTTAAGGCCAAATTTGTCCTTCAATTTAGTATATTTCATTCCATATATCTAAAAATAACAGGTACCACCACACAAAATGGAATAATGAGAATTGATCTTTCAGGTAGAATATTAATCATATGATGAATTGATCTTAGGTTCCATTAAAATTATCCACTTAATGGACCCCTATGCAAATGATGATTCTCATTATGAACCTTATTTCTCTATACTTGATTGGGTAACAAGGTGGAGAATTCAAGGTCCTAAATATATGAAAAGATGTAGGTATTGTAGAAGCCACTATTTTAATTACACCCCTGTTCAAACCATTTATATAGCAGAAACCCATGGGAGATCCCTTTAGGAGGCTCAACAGGAACAAGGGAATTCTACCACACATGATAGGGTTAGCCCCAACATCATCATCTTGGAAGACCGATTAGAGGCTATATCACCATTTTGTTAGTAGGTGGACACCAATTCATCGTAATCCACTAAGAGTAGAAGTATTTACAGCTTTTTTCCATGATGCATGGTCTATCAACATCATGAGAATAAAATTTCAAGGATCCTGAAAAATTGAATCTCTATGCTAGAAAACGTAGACCTTTGGATCAGATGTTTTAAATTTTGAAGCAACTAGCCGATGTTATGACCAAGTTATCAATCTTGGATTCTCTGAATCAGTCAAACGTTCTTCTAGAAGAACTTATTGAGTCTTTATCAAGTCTTAAAGAGTTTTAAACTAAGGTTTATGCTTCTAAGATCTATTGTATAGATAATGATCCTATT
This sequence comes from Viscum album, assembly GCA_963277665.1. NCBI lineage: Eukaryota > Viridiplantae > Streptophyta > Magnoliopsida > Santalales > Viscaceae > Viscum > Viscum album. Next base: position 857,550,335 of record OY728158.1, read on the forward strand.
AAATGTCATGCAGTTATATCTTTCACAGACCAAGATGAGGATAATTGTATACATGGACAGGTCATAACCTTTTATTTATTTGGAAATTTTAACGGTACTGACATTATATGAGCCCTTATTGATAATGGATTTGGATTCAAACTCATCCCTATATGTACACTTCCTCAGTTGGGTATCACTGATTATAAATTATCTCCCTCCAATTTTAATTTTCAGGGTTATGATAATAATGAACAAGCACATATAGGTGATATTACACTCACAAATTAGTTTGGGGATATTGTATCACATTCAAATTTCATGGTCGTCAAATAAGACACATCTTTCAACATTCTACTTAGAAGGCCTTTGATACATCAACATGCAGTCGTTCCTTCATCATACTACAAATGTCTCAAGTATTTATTGAATAGTAAAATTTGGGCATTGCATAGTGACAAGAACCCTTTAAAAACATGTGAATCATAGTATATTGAGGCATAGTTCTATCACAAAAAGGGAACACGATCCACGTAAAAAGATATTATAAGAATCAATTCCCCGAATAATCTTGAAAAGATCTCATATGACCCATTCATACATCTTACTACAGATTACGTGCTTCCTATAAATCAAATTGAAAGGGTAGATCAAAATCCAAGAACCAGTTTAGTGTCTTTCATAATGTCATTTTAAAAAATTGAACATGATAGTACTTGAGAAATTATTGATTTACCAAACATTTATGGAAGCCTAAATGGATACATATTCATTCCATCTATCAAACTTCAAAATGTTTTTGCTTCATCAGCTAGGATAGAATAAAGTTTTTCATTAATAGAGAATGATATGGATGTTGATACCTAACCCATCATTTTCCCTTCAATGCTCCAAGAAGACCCTTCATCATTAGTAGGGTATAAAATGGTTTCCTCATCTTTAGGATGTGCAATTATTGACTCCTCCCCCGGCTTTGAAATTATTTCATCATAACATAACCTTAAATTAGAGACAAAAGAAGTGATGTGTGAGGAATAGGAAAAAGATGATGATATTAAGGATGCCCATCAAGAATTTGAGGAAGGGTACCTTACCACTTTGGATAATCTTAGATAAATAAATTTGGGTATAGAGGAAGATCCACACCATACATTAATTAGTGTGTTTGTGACTTTCGAAGATAAAGAGAGGTATAATTCATTTCTAAAGCAACACAGAGATGTGTTTTCTTGGAAATATAGAGAAATTACAAGCCTTTACCTAGATGTGGTCACCCATTTTCTGGGTTTTCTAGAAGTGCATCAAGGATTTAAGTAGTTAGCAAGAAGAACACACCCAACTCATGCCTCTAAAATTAAGACTGAAGTCAGCAAGATTAACAATGATGAATTTATCAGATATGTGAAATATCATAAATGGCTAGGTAATATTTTCCCAGAGAAAAGAGTAATGAGAAATCTAATATTTTCATTTATTTCAGAGATCTCAGCCAGAAATGTCCCAAATATGACTTTTCAATTCCAATCACATAACATTTGACTAATGAAACTACTGGCTATGAAGATCCATCTTACATGTATGTCTTTTGTGGGTATAAAAAAATTTGATTGGCCCCATAATATGATATATATATATATATATTTAAGATTTCCTTAAGGAATATTATGTCGTGTAATTCACTTTTTCTTGAAGAATTATGGTGTGACACAACAACATGCAATGAACCACATTTTTAATCTTTAATTGGGGAAACTAATTGAATTTCATGTGGATTATTAATTAGTTATATCCAGACAACATTCTGATCACTTGGATGACCTAGAGACCATATTCATTATGCTTCATAAATATAATTTGATGATGAACCCCTTGAAATGCGTTTTCAAGGTAACCTCAAGAAACATTGTAGTTTTTTATGCTATCCTGACATAAAAGTAGATCCTATGAAGTATAAGGTTATCCTTGACATGTCAACTCCTTGAAACTTGAAAGAGATGAGAGGAAATCAAGGAAACGTGGCCTATATCTAGCGCTTCATGGGAATTTTGACAGGAAAGTGTTTTTCCTTCATCAAATTGATGAAGAAGGGGGTCACATATCAATGGACCAGTGACTACACATAATATTTTGATACCCTCAAGAAATAACTCTTGAGACCACTAGTATTGATGCCACTTGTTGAAGGAAAGTCACTCATTCTTTATGGGATGAACATGGATTTATCAACATGTGCCTTCTGTTGGGTCGGAAGAAACACCCGAGGAGGGAAAAGATGGCAAGAGGGGGGGTGAATTGCCTTTTAAAAAATTGATTCACAAATTAAAAATCAAAGTAAAAATGCAGCGGAAATAAAGAGGCAAGACACGCAAATTGATAACGGAGTTCGGCCAAAACCCGGCCTACGTCTCCGCTCCCAACTCAACCGTTGAGAGATTCCTACCGCTTGCTTTTCAATGGTTTTAGCAAGAAACCCACTAGGCTTTAAGGTAGCACTAGGACCTATTACAGCTTGCTTTTATTGGTTTAGCAAGAACCCACTTGCTTTTAATGGTTTAGCAAGAACCCACTAGTCTTTTTACGGGTGAAGACTAGCTCACCGAGACACAAGCCTTTTAAAGGAAAAGCTTGAGAAAACCTCTTCACACCTTAGTGGTGGTGTGAGAACCCAAAGAAGGGGAGATGAGAAAAGAGTTGGGGTTTGTAGGCACAAACCCAATTTTAAAGCTCAAAAAGAGATAAACAATAAAACCCGTAATGGAGAAGCCTTGGGCGCCTTTGATTGATTGATGATGTTTGAGGGCCGCTTCCAAGCTTCTATGGAGGTGCTCTTGGATGTGGAAGTTGTTGGAGCACTTTGGGTTCCCTTGGAACAATCCGTCGGAGCTTCGCCAAAGATGTAAAAATGTGTCCGGTGGCTTGTATATTGTTCCGGGGCTTCCTAGGCCTTTATTTATAGGCTAGGAACCTTCAAGTATCCGTTGGAGGGCTTTGGAGCCGTTGGAAAAGGCCTCGGAGCCGTTGGGAGGCTTTTGGAGTTGACTGGTCAAAGCCAACGGCTAGTTTGACCAGTGCTACCGGCTGGCCGGTACAGCTCCACCGGCTGGCCGGTGTGTGCAAAAAGGCATAGGATTCTTGTCCAGGGTCCACCGGCTGACCGGTACATCTCCACCGGCTGGCCGGTGCCTTGATAGAGAAGAAGAGTCTTGATCCAGGCTCCACCGGTCGACCGGTGAGGAGCCACCGGCTGGCCGGTGGAAAGACAGTAGATTGCACTATTTGGGCTGGATGCCACAGGTCGACCGGTGGCAGAGCCACCGGTCGACCGGTGGGGAGGCAGTGGCTCAGCCTTGAGTCAGGGTGCCACCGGCTGGCCGGTGGTCAAGCCACCGGCTGACCGGTGGACTGAATTTCAGTCCACTTGAAGTCCATTCTTGGGCCAACTTCTTGGCAACCTTGTGCCTATCATCCACAACACTTAAACACAATGTTAAACACATATTAAAGTGATTGTGATCATGAAAATCAAAGAGTGTGGGGTACAACAATCTCCCCCTATTTTGATGATCACAATCACTTATCTAAGCAAAGTAAAAACTTAAATGAAATGCATGCCTAAATGATAAATTGAAAATAAATAATAAGCGTGATAAAAAAGATTCTCCCCCAATAAATCAAGAAATTTCTCCCCCTTTGTGATTATCAAAATAGCACGGGGCATAAAACTTGATTGAGGGAAAAATTGAAAATCACGATTTTAAACCAATTGAAAATAATACCAATTGTTTGAAAATTTTGAAATGAAAATTGAATAACAGTTTGAATTGAAAGTTTTGAATCAAAAAAAAATTCGATACCAACTGTTGGAAACCAATTGAAAATAGAAAATTTTAAATTGAAATGAAAAAGAATTGAAAATTGAAATTTGAAACCAAGAGTTGAAAATGAAATGAAAAATTTTGAAAACACAAAAAAAGCTTAAAAGATCCTAACTCCCCCTAAATAAAAACAATGAATCACCGGGGAGAGGGATTTTGAAAAGAAACAATTTTAGGCCCGGAGAGACTCGCTAGAAGGGATTTTTCAATCCATACTTGTCTCATAGCGGGTCTTCTCCTATAGAATTCATCGGAATAAAAATCGATTTGGGTTGGCCGTACCGGGCGTTTTTACAATTACATTCATAAATGAGATGCCCGGGTTTTTCGCAATAGTTACAAAATTTAAAGCTAGAGCTCCCCCTTACAAAAACAGTGGGTGCATGGGAGGAGGAGGCTTGCTTGGAATAGCCAAGCCCTTGGGTGGTTCTAGAAACCCTTTGGGAACCAAGTATATTATTCAAGTTTTGTTCTCCTTGGGTGAACTTAGCTAGGGTCTCTCTTAGGTCTTTGATGGTTGATTCCATGGAATCAACATTTGGAAAATTTTGGATTTTGAGGGAGAGTTCCTCCTTCTCTTTGAGAAGTTGGTCTTTTTCGGAGGAAAGTTTTTTGAAATTCTTTTTCAAAGCGACAAATTTTGAAGATAAAGCATGAAAACCTTTTTCCAATTGATCTCTTGCGTGCGAGAGTTCTTCATAGGATAAATGATTTAAAGAATTTGAATTTGAAGAACAAGAGGAAGAGGAGTCGGAAGAAGTTACCTCATGGAATGCCATTAGACATTTTGTACCTTGGTCGCTCGAGGAGGAGGAGGAGGAGGAGGATGATGAAGAGGAGGTGTCACTCCATGTGGCCTTGAGGACCTTCTTCTTTCCTTTTTCCTTTGGCATGGCCCGTTTCTTGTTGAGTGGGCAATCGGGCTTGTAATGGCCCTTTTCGCCGCACCCGTAGCATTTCACCTTGGGCTCGGATTTTGCGGTGGGTTCTTGCTTTCGGTGCTTGCGGGATTGCTTCTTCTTCTTGTGCTTCTTCATGAATTTTTGCATTTGGCGGGCGAGATACTCCATTTCCGAGTCGCCGCTTGATGATGAAGTATATGAGGAAGATGAGGATGAGGAGGAGCTTACTTCTTTTTGAACCTTGAGGGCGATGTTCTTTGGAGTTTTGATAGGGGTGCCCTCCTTTTGTGTTTGCCTCCTCATCGTGATCTCGTAGGTCATTAGAGATCCGATGAGCTCCTCTACCGGCATATTTTTGACGTCCTTAGCTTCTTGGATCGCCGTCACCTTTGGTGCCCATGAGCTCGGAAGGACCCATAGGATCTTCTTGACCATTGCTTCAGCTGAAACATCATCACCAAGGGACTTTCTCCCATTGCACACGTCAGTAAAACGGGTAAACATTTCAGAAATAGATTCATTTGGATGCATAGAGAATGACTCAAAATCCTGACGGTACATGTCCAATCGAGTGTCCTTGACTTTGTTAGTGCCCTCATGAGTTACTTCTAAAAGTTTCCAAATTTCATGTGCGGAGGTGCAAGTGGATACACGATTAAATTCATTTCTATCTAAGCCGCAATGGAGAGCGTTCATGGCTTTGCCATCAAGCTCAAAATTCTTTATATCGGCGGGGGTCCATTTGGATTCGTCGGGGGTAGACAAAGTATAACCTTGCATGACTATTTTGTAAATAGGATATCCTATGCTTCTTAAAAAAGTGGTCATGCGGGTTTTCCAATAATTATAGTCGGACCCATCAAAAAATGGAGCCCGACCCAAAGAGTATCCCTCGGGGGCGAAAGAGGTTGATGCCATCTTAATGGATCTTGAACTTGAAACCGGGTTAGGGTATTACTCAAATTATCCCTCTGATACCAAATGTTGGGTCGGAAGAAACACCCGAGGAGGGAAAAGATGGCAAGAGGGGGGGTGAATTGCCTTTTAAAAAATTGATTCACAAATTAAAAATCAAAGTAAAAATGCAGCGGAAATAAAGAGGCAAGACACGCAAATTGATAACGGAGTTCGGCCAAAACCCGGCCTACGTCTCCGCTCCCAACTCAACCGTTGAGAGATTCCTACCGCTTGCTTTTCAATGGTTTTAGCAAGAAACCCACTAGGCTTTAAGGTAGCACTAGGACCTATTACAGCTTGCTTTTATTGGTTTAGCAAGAACCCACTTGCTTTTAATGGTTTAGCAAGAACCCACTAGTCTTTTTACGGGTGAAGACTAGCTCACCGAGACACAAGCCTTTTAAAGGAAAAGCTTGAGAAAACCTCTTCACACCTTAGTGGTGGTGTGAGAACCCAAAGAAGGGGAGATGAGAAAAGAGTTGGGGTTTGTAGGCACAAACCCAATTTTAAAGCTCAAAAAGAGATAAACAATAAAACCCGTAATGGAGAAGCCTTGGGCGCCTTTGATTGATTGATGATGTTTGAGGGCCGCTTCCAAGCTTCTATGGAGGTGCTCTTGGATGTGGAAGTTGTTGGAGCACTTTGGGTTCCCTTGGAACAATCCGTCGGAGCTTCGCCAAAGATGTAAAAATGTGTCCGGTGGCTTGTATATTGTTCCGGGGCTTCCTAGGCCTTTATTTATAGGCTAGGAACCTTCAAGTATCCGTTGGAGGGCTTTGGAGCTGTTGGAAAAGGCCTCGGAGCCGTTGGGAGGCTTTTGGAGTTGACTGGTCAAAGCCAACGGCTAGTTTGACCAGTGCTACCGGCTGGCCGGTACAGCTCCACCGGCTGGCCGGTGTGTGCAAAAAGGCATAGGATTCTTGTCCAGGGTCCACCGGCTGACCGGTACATCTCCACCGGCTGGCCGGTGCCTTGATAGAGAAGAAGAGTCTTGATCCAGGCTCCACCGGTCGACCGGTGAGGAGCCACCGGCTGGCCGGTGGAAAGACAGTAGATTGCACTATTTGGGCTGGATGCCACAGGTCGACCGGTGGCAGAGCCACCGGTCGACCGGTGGGGAGGCAGTGGCTCAGCCTTGAGTCAGGGTGCCACCGGCTGGCCGGTGGTCAAGCCACCGGCTGACCGGTGGACTGAATTTCAGTCCACTTGAAGTCCATTCTTGGGCCAACTTCTTGGCAACCTTGTGCCTATCATCCACAACACTTAAACACAATGTTAAACACATATTAAAGTGATTGTGATCATGAAAATCAAAGAGTGTGGGGTACAACACCTTCTTTGTAGAAAATAATGATTTTGTTAATGAAAACATCCATTACTATCATAGTCAAACCATTCTCGACATAAATACTTGATATTTAGATATTTAAAAAATCTACATATAATTAATCTTTGTCATTCAGAAATTGAGACACTATTTAAAGCATCATGAGGCCTACATGATATCTCTAAATAACACTCTCAAATTTATCCTTAGTCTTCCTATTATTAAAAGATGTATGGCATGATGTATGGTTATTCTATAATATTTTAACATAATGTTTGTGCTTAAAAATTATTTAAAAGGCCAATATTTAGCAGAATTTCTCGATGAGAACCATTTTGTGGAATATAAATCATTGAATAAATTTTTTTTCCATGAAGAAATATTCTATATTCACGAAATTACCCAAATATAGGAAATGTACTTTGATGGTTCTTCTAGAAGTCCAACAGGGAAGAGAATGGAAGGCCCTAAACTCAATAATGTTGGGTTTAGAATTGTGCTTATCTTCCCAGAGAAGGAAGCCATTCCATATCCCATTCTGTTTTTATAAGGTGGTACCAACAATGATTCATAATATCAAGCTTTCATTACAGGCATGAAATTTTCAATCCATGTACTAGTGGATTACCTAGAGGTGAAAGGTGACTCGGAATTGGTTATCAATCAAATCAAAGATGATTACACAATTATAAAAAAAGAAATGTTTCCCCTATGTGATTATGTTTGAGGGTTAATGGAAGAATTTCCCTTAGATCCCATATTGTTTTATGTCACATGGTCTCAAAATACCCAAGATGATGCATTGAAAAATGCAGCCACATCCTTGGAACATCAAAATTATGATGAAGCAGTCACTAACATTGCTCATTGTTGAGTGGTTTGACCTTTTCACCAAATCATAATAGAGGAAAACAATGAATTCAGTCCGATTTCTGAGACATATGGTCATACCAAGAGATAGATAAAACCCATCATGAAATATCTCTAAAATGGGGTACATTAACTCGATATAATTAAAAGAGAACAAATTTAGTGATGAGTAGTTAATTTTAGACTTTATGGTAGACAAGATCACTAGAATATCTTATATTGATGAGGCTTCGATAGAAATCTTCTCCTTTGTTTTGATGGAGAAAAAAACATAAATATCAGGAAAGAAGTACATGTTAGAGTTTCTAGTGCTCACCAGTCTAGGCATAAGCACTCTGATACAATACGAAGGCTTGGATACTGTTGGCCTTTGATTATGTAATATTGCATAAATTTCACTAACAAGTTTCATCCATGCCAGATGAATTACAACTTCATTTCTCAGCCCCTAGAGTTTCTACATACATATAAATACTCATTTTTATTTTCTATATGGGGAATGGATGTAGTAGGGCCCTATCTTCTAGATACAACTATGAAATTCAAGTATATTTTTATGGAAATCAATTTCTTCTCCAAATGGGCTGAGGCGATTCATCTCATGGAATATGAGGGAGAAAGAATTGTTAGATTTTTAATACTAATTTCATTTGCAGATTCGGTGTCCCTCACAACATATTGATAGGAAACAACAGCTATTTCTCTTTTGTTGTGTTAGAGAAGCTACATCCCGAGAATAATATAAAATTCAACCATTAATATAACTACCATACAGTTCCCAATGGATAGATAAAGGATTTCAAAAATACAATATTGAATATAATTTAAAAGATGGTGGATAAATATATAATGTCTTGGACTGGTAATCGGTTTCATTCTTTTTGGGATTATCAGACTACTACTCACAATACAACACGATTAACCCCGTATTCATTGGAGAACAGGATAAAAGAAATTTTACCAATTGAAATTCAATTTCCATCATTATGAGTCACCATATGTGACTAGTCATCTAAAACTAATAGTCTTAGGAGGGATTTTATGAGATATAATGATTAGATAAAAATATTCTTCATATCTTACATCACATGGAATTCTATAATAACAGAATAACAGGAGGTTTTAACAAGAAAGGTCACCTCCACCCATTTCATTATAGGGAATTGGTATTTGTCCTTAGGACATCAATGATACAAGTAATGAAGCCACCAAATCATGAACCCAATTTGGAAGAACATTATTCCATACATACGACCCTCTATAATGGATATTATTCAATAATCTCAATGGATAGAGATATTATTACAACTCCATCCAATGAAATATTCTTGAAGAAGTGATTTTTGTAATCACACAAAGTTATATCCTAGTTACAAGACATTAAACTACATAGCAACAATATGTGTACATGTTGCATGATGTTAAAATTAATAACATCTTTTTCCTTGTAACATGATGCTAAACATAAGGACATCATTTTTCCTTACTACGCAACATTAAACTGTACGATTAACGTCTCCCTCATTCGACATTAAGAAATCCCCAAAGATACCACAAATTGAAATTCCCTATGGTTCTTCAAAAAAATTAGTATCTTTCATGTACAAGCATCAATCACAATATTTATATTCCCTAGTGGCACATGAGCCCCATTTATCCCTATGTTTGAATCAGATCTTCATAGGAACCCCTTTTCGAGAACTACATGTGGCTTGATTCTTTCCCCTATCAAGATACACAGTGAAACATGGGTCTTATTCACTGGTCTAACTATGATGTCTCTTTCACATCAGGTGACATACATCCATATCATTTGATGTTAAAATACACAGTTCTTCTAGAGCTACGTATGTCTTGATTCTCATTCCAATGGGATACGTAGAGACACCCATATCTTCAATTTTGGTCCCATCCATGAAAAAAATAAAAATTCCCAATTCCTGGTGTTTATGAGTCAGATATACATAGGGAATAACATCTTCAAGAACTACATGTGTCATGTTAATCATTCCAATAAGATACATAGTGATGCCCAAATCTGTAGTCATGGGCCCATCCACAACTATAAAGAAATTTATTTCCCAATTTTTTCTATATATGAACTAAAACCATATAGAGTACTCTTATAGGATACATGATTTGATTTTCATACGATACTATACCTTATTCTTATTGATTATTCTAAAATGTATTAAAATCCCATGTCTCTCACATCAAACACAATCGATGCGGGGGACAATATTTTCGATAACTAAATTTGGCTTTATTCTCATTCTAATGAGATATGTAGTGAAACCCAGAACTCCAATCTGGGGTACATCCATAACTAAAAAACCCCCTTTCTAACATAAAAACATAGTTGGTTTAAGAAACCCTCTAAAGAACTATATATTTCTTGATTCTCATCCAATATGAGATATATTTTGATGTACATACATTCAGTCTCAGACATAGCCACAATATCATGAAAAAGATCCCCTTTTCTCATATGTATGAATCAGATCTACATTATGAAATTCAATACATGTTATCGCCTTACACATGAACTTTCATCTGATCAAAATATGCATGGTTTGATTATTTCTCCAATAATATCCATAGTGACTCCTAGGATCTATGACTTTTTCCAGCCGCACTATCTTATTGCTCTTCATGTCGAGAAACCTAGTGTAATTATTACATGACTTCAAATAGCACAATACAGTATCCTTTGCACAAAAATTTAAACTACATGATACCTACATGTTACTTGATTCTCATCTAATTGAGACACATAGTTTAAACTAAGACATAGATATTAGTCTCAGCCAAGGGATAAAAGAAAATTCCCTTTCTCCCACATACAATTTTTTAATATATTCACTCCAAATTATGGGCCAATATATATCTAAATATTATTCTTGAACATTAAAAATTAACCCTTTAACATTTAATACACCTAATATTGAATACTCTCAGATCTTCATAATCTTTATTTTATTTCTGTTGATGGAATATCGAATTCCTGAGATCACTTTTTCCTAACTATACAGTACATGCCCCTAGGTGGACTTGCATAATATTCCTATATAATGGGCCTATCAGCCAAAATAATACTTTTTTGGCTATGCAAAACATTCCCTAGTTATCCCTACACAACACAACCCCTATTATAGGATTTTCAAACAATGTTAACTTTGTTTTTGGGAGAAACTTCCCATGTCCCCTTAATGCTTTGATGACGGTATGCAAGAACCCGTATTTTAAAGTGGTCATCCGTTGCATATTCATCCCATATACTTCCTCCCAATTCGAATATTTCCAAGAATGTGGCTTATGGTTTTTCCCATCACTTGTTGAAATAGTACTAAAATAACCTTGGATCATTTGACCACATTCCATCCATTATTTCCACAATATTTTGGTCCTATTCATATGACCTAAAAACTATAGACACCATATTTCCTATGTTTGGATGAGACCATCAAAAAAATTTATTCCTTTGTTTATTTGGAAATCCTGATTAGAAATACTCTTACTATGTTCAGGTTCTTTTCTCTATAAACTAAACTCTGTGTTTTGGAAATTTTGAATCTCCAAAAGCTCTCTTAAACTTTTAGAAATAGAATGTGTGATACCTAAGAGCTCTTTCTATTGACAAGGATGTGCATTCCCTTAGGTTTCCTTGAATATGTTTTTGACATAACAAGTCTATTAGCCAAATTATTTTACTATTTTTCTATATAACTCATGCCCTAGTTGGCCCTGTGTAATACAGACCCCATAAAAAGTTCGTCAAATAACGGTAACTTGGTTTGAGAGAAAGGCTTCCGATAATGCATTTAGCCCTTTTTGTCATGTCATTCTCTGGATTCGGAAATTCAGAAATCAATTTTTACAATTCTTCATTTCCATACCTGAATATGGTAGTATGTTTTTGGACAAATTACCATGAATTGAATGATTCAAAACCCTTTGGTCAAATATTACAACCTTAAATTAAGGCCCTCTAATGTCCTTGTTTCGTGACAAAAAATTGCAAAGCAAAATGTCCTTACCGCATGACATTAAAATACATTGAAAAATATCCAAAATATCCTTTCTAACAAATATACCCTCTTTTATACAGTAAATTCATGTAGGTGTGGTTCCTCATTCATGGCCTATATCGGTACATATGGACCCAATTATTTTCAGACATATTTCCTTAATAAATCCATCCACTATGGTCTTGAGAAATCCAAATTTTAAATCTGTATATTTATTAGTAATATAATTTTAGTATTCTTGAGAGATCCTTCACATGAATGTGTAGTAGGTTCCCTGGTTATCATTGCATAAAATTTTCCCACATAATGGGTCTATCAGCCTAAGGATGCCACTAGTTGACTATACAGCACATGCCCTAGTTGGCCCTATATAAAACAACCACCATAACAATTTTTTTCAAATATTGGTAACTTAATTCTCATGAGAAACCTCTTCTATTTATATAGATAAATTTTTAGGTATGGTGATCATAAAAATCATCACTCAAGATTCCCCTTGGAAGTATCTGAAGAATATTGGGAACTTCCCATCCATCATTCCTTGTTTGGGTTGTCATCTCAAAATTCATGATCAAAGATGTTCGACCTAAAACAATGTATTTTTCAGTCAAAAAATAAAGGGTTTGAACTAACTTAAAAAATATACATAGTACTCACCGGGTTGAGAACCCACAAAGGGAACCCTAGATAAAGGTCAAGTCTCAGATCACTACACCAAAATTCTTGTATGGTTTAGGAAGTATATGAGTGATAAAAATTTAATGGGAAAAACTTGTTTGGATGAAAACCCAAAGGTAAAGCCTATTAAAAAACAAAATCTCACTTCCTAAGTACCCTTCATTTTGGGTGATGAAACAAAAGATGAAAAGTTTTTAGGGTTGTTAATATAACCCTAGTAACAGTGAACCTACACTCACTAGGACTCTTGGATTAGATAAAAGTAATGTTCCACCATCCCTGTCAATGTATTTTGGATTATCTGACATACATATTCAATGTTATGAAAATATTCATTGATAATGAAATTACTGAAATAAAGAATGGATAAAGAAATATATATTATTGGAGAAAAAATATTTTTCTTTTATGTTGATAAATAAGAGGAACATCCCTAGAATGGTGTCTCTTTATCATATATTACCAAAAGCTTAGCATGACACTTAATTTCTTGATTAGCCTCCATGTCCATATCAAGGTGTCTCTCTTAGTCTGAATCAAAATTACTACCTTGAGGTAGAACATATTATAGAATTAGATCACTCAAAGAGGTGATAAGATTTTCTCCTTTCAAAGCAGCATATGCTTCATTCTCCGTTTTGGGTTGATCCAACACAAGGGGACTCACTTTTGGAATTATCCATGGGAACATATATCCCTAAACAGTGAATTATAATGATTTTTAGCTCTATAATGTAAGTAAGAAAAAATAATAATCAATAAATTAAATTATATATGCCTAGTGGCAAGTCTGTTTCTAGATTAGATTCAACCCCAATATTCTCTACTTTTGTATATTGAGTAATTACTTCACTGAAAGGGGAATTCTCATAAGCTTACCCATTCACCATAACCATAGGCTCTAGAGAATCTTCCAACATTGGATTTTTAATTGGTATCCCTTCAATATTAGCGGAAGCAGGGTAGAGTGGGATTCCCCATTCCGGAAGGTCCTTCAAAACGTTTTCTAACGATAAGGATGCATAAATTTATGTTTGATATGATATATTAGATAAAAGAAAAATTATGTACGTGAAATGAAATAATGGGAACTTATGTACTTTCAGTTCCTCATTTAAATCTCTAGAATATTTTATGGAACCTATAATATCAATGTATGGATTAAGATAATTAATCATTTTAATGCACAATACTTTGTATTTTATATCATCCTCACCATTAACAGTATCCAACAAATGTCGATCGATGCCCAAATTGTCTCCACTAACATTTTATTCCATCATCTCTTCAATTTGTGCAATGTCATCAAGACTTGCTGAACCAATATCGACACCAGTACATACCATAGATTTCCTAGGATCCTTGATCCTTTATTAGAGAGAAATAATAATATCAATGTTTATTGTCAAAGTATCATTAAGCACGTGCAAAAAATATGAAATATTATAGAGAAAGGAATGTTAGAAACAACATGTGATACCCAAAAGAAATGTATCCAATATTACCATGAACTGTTTATTTCTCTGTATAAACATGAATAAATATAGCCACATATATTGACACTTCATCTGTTAAGGTAATATATTCATTAGTAATAATTTTTAATTCTCATGGAGTTTCCGTATCACTCCTTGAAGGACCAATTTTTAATCCATTAAGAGAAGAAAGGTATGAAGATCTATTAAAAAGATGAAAATGGTCATCAATATTTATCAAGAATGTTGTAATACTAGAGTACATATGAAATATTGATTGTTGGACATACACTTCAGATCCATCTTAATGATTTCTTGCGTTTCTTTTCAGAAGACAGTGGGGAGATTGTACTACTATTTTTTTTAGTAGAGACCTGAGGTAACAATTAAGGATTTTGTGTCACCATTACCACTTTCATGGGTTTCCCTCCTCGAGAATGTCCTTGAGACCTGGGGGTTTTATCCAATGTGAAAATGGGGGTGCCCATAGGTTTGTATTTTGGTGACTTGGAACCTTTCATGACGTTCCTTCTCTAATTAAAGGATGAAATATGAAATCCCATCAAGATTAATGATGGTTGATGATAGAGTAGAATTTTTAAAAAACAATAGTGAAATACATTCTTAATATTAACATAAATTTTCCATTCTCCTTCAGGCGGAACAATTACCCCTTCATGTATCCCTTGATCCATCATGTCAGATAATAATTTTGAGGATGGAACCTGGTCATCTGTTTCATATATGATGGTCTCCATCTCTATGATATGTTGTTGTACTTGAGCCGGATTACTGTCCGAATTAAAATCAGATGGTTCTATAATATTGCCCATATCCATTATTTGATGTCCATATTGGAGAAACTCTTATTCATCCCTTATTTCACGGCTCATACATTCCATGTGCTATATTGCTAATGGATGCACATAATTCAGATTTGATACTTTTGGATGAAATGAAAAATAAACAACATTTGATTGTAAGGCCTGATCAAAATTCCCATATTCTTTAGAATAATCAGCGTATGGGATGGTAACCACTTTTTGATAATGGAAACCAGATCAACTCAGTGCTGAAAGTGTTGTCTCCCTGACCTTGTTCTTCTTAGTGGATTTTATATGATAATGTTTTGAAGATTGTGAATCTTCTGAATCATATGAATCACATTTCTCTTTGGACCTTTTTCCATGATTGATATGAACAACAGTTGTCATGGCTTCTACTCAATGCAAACCTTTTGTTAAATACCACTGAGGGTATGAAGAAACCCAAGATTTAGCATATCTGGAATCTAATCTAATTGATCCATATTATGAAGGTAGATTAATTGAAATTTTTTATGTCTTTAAATTCATCATAATCCATAATTATCTAGATACAATTGGGTACTTCTCAATCCTAACATATATAGGAGGAAAAGTGCTCGACAGTTGAAGACATCTGAACTGGTGAGAAAACCTATAAGGGAAATAATCCTTAGAGATCATTTCACCATCAATCCTAGTTGATAGTATTCTATCCCTAAATTCATTCATATAATCCAAAAACTCATAATTTTAGTCCTTACCATCATCAACAAAGGTTTCGATAAGTGGGTTACCAAAAGGAAATAAGCTGAATTCTCCCAATGCATTCATTTCCCTCAGCACTACATATGGATTTAGGTTTAATGGACAAATCCCAGACTTTTTTTTGCAAAAAATAGAGTAAAATAACCATTGGGGTCTCTAAACGAATTCAACACCGGATATGAAAAAAATATGCTGCAATCCAGCCCCACAACACTTGAAATGGTCCTACAATTCTAAATGGATCCTTCCCATTGTACAAATTCAACATGGAGTGATAGATTCTTGCTAATACATGGGTATCCAATCCAATATATTTCCTCTCTACCAACTTGGCTGCAAAAACAAAAGTCCCTAGTCATGCACCACCACCAGACTCATGGATAGGAAGCAAATAAATGTTTATCCATATAGAATGGAATTTGGCTAAGCATACATTTTCATCAATATCGAGTTTATCCATGTAACCCCAATGTTTGTAATCACCTCTCTCCAATGTAGGCTAGTAAATTTCTGAAGCACCTCGATTATCCGTAGTTGGAAAAATATTAGGTTTTCCACAAGTATAAACCTTCACATTTTTTAGTTCTAAAAAATCTTCCATTAACACTCTTGTATGAATTTCACCACTTGTGAGAGAATCATTCTTTTTTTTTCTGGCATTTTATTTTCTATTTTGAATAGTTCATATGCCAATGGTGGAATCCTCATAGCATCAACCTATATTGTATTTTTTTGGAATAAATTCATCATACATCTACCTAAGAATGGGAGCCCCATATATTTGGTAGATATCCCATAAAATGATTCCAACCTCACTGTGTGTCAATTGGAATGAATTTCACTATGAACTCCATCGACTAGGTAAATCTAGGATGAATTCATTTTTGAAAAAATAATTTTTTCCGATCTAGAAAACTTCATAAATGTGAACATCCATCAGTTCATTCCTGAACCTTGAACATGTTCGGTGTACCTAAAACACCCACATACATTAAATATTGACTCAACCTCCAGAATGATGGTCCCAGTATTCCTTACAGCTATTAGATTGACTTATTATTTATGAACGAAAGGTTAAATCATTGCAATGAGGCCTCAGATCAACAAAATGATCCTTAATATCAAGAGTACAACCACTATAATGTTTGATGAATTCAATAGGGACCTCTCCCTCATGAACATTCATACCCTTCATAGTAATAATCATAAAATAATAGTTGAGGTGTTGAACAGACCAAATATTTGGAAAATATTTATTTTAAGTTGAAATCTGGGCATCTTTTAGAATTCTAGGCTCATACAGAGGAATATAGTGGCTTCACAGACATTCACATTTGTATGGAATCAAGCCATTCACCAACTCAGGATGGGTAATCTAAACAACATCATAATAGTCTAGTCTAACGTTTTTCATCATTTCGGTTCGGTAAAATCTATATTCCACCATTTAAGTCATCAAACGAGCCATTCCACCTAAGAGAATTACAAAATATTCTTCATTATATTGGAATATTGACTTAATAATGATCAGATTTTAACTTAAAGGAATTCTAGAAATTGGAAAATGAAAATTTCCATGTAACTCCTTCGACATGGTCACCCATATAGGTCCTTCGATAAGGTACCCAACACAGGTCTTTCAACAAAGTCCTTCTATGAATATCCTTTGATAAAGTGACTTCGTATAGGTCCATCGATCAAATGGTTATACCTCAAGAAGTTTTCAAGGGTTTTACGTGAGATCACAACATGATATAGTTGGATGAATGAGATACAGAATAGGAGAAGAAATCTGAGAACCCCAGTGAAGAAAATAAAAAATAAATGGGTGTATTTTAGGGAACTGCTGGCCTACACCATCGAACTACATGACATAGCTACGAAGCATACTTGCATGTTCCAAAATTAATTTTCCAAAATCTTTTCCCCATAATCATTCCATAGGACTAGAACCTCTTTCTAGTTATATCGATTACTAGTGGGGGGATTTTCTGACATTCCATTCTTAATAAAGGAAGGAAAATTGATTTTGATGAATAAATTTGTATATATTAAAGTATCAAAGAAATATAAGGATGTAAAGAAATATATTTCAAAGAATCTATGTAGCATACCTATGTATAAGAAGGACATCGTATCTTCTTCCATTTTCAGCATAAATGCATATGGACCAATGTGGCACACTTACGCATCAAGCGGCCAATGCAGGTCCTACCCATGTAGCCCAATGTGAATCCTCCTATGTTTAGGACCAACATTATAGGATTACATGACAGTATACTTTTTTTCACCTCTAAAGAGAATAGATACTCTGTGGAACAATGATGATGACATATGAATACAAAATTCATTTGATCAGGTCCCATCATTACCTAAAACTAGGACCCTTGGGCTCTGTAGTTAAAAAAACTTATGAAGTTGGAAGACCCCTAAGATCTCACTTGTTATATCTTTTTCCTATGTCCCCCATATTTTCTGAGGTAACACTCTAAAATATGAGAGAAGAGATAGTTATATGGGATAGGTAAGATCAATTTCCTTTCAGATTTTTAAATTCCAAACATATGATTAAATACCCTCATTTTATAATGAGAAGTCATCTACGCAAGGTATATTCCTTAAGAAATGACCAATGCAGGATGCTTTGAATGATATCAAGGGACACCCACAATGCTTAAGTTAAAACCCCACACATGTGTGGTTGTAACTAGTCTACTGAACAAGGAATTTAATACTTTTACAGGCTTATCCTTCTTGTGTTAATCATTTTTAAGTTCATTCTAGGACCTACGCGGTACACCTACTTGGAATACCTATATAGAATACCTGCACATACCACTTACACGAGACATTATTTAAGCCTTATTTTATTTCACTCATGGTAGGGATTCCCCATGGATCTCTTATCTGAAGGGGACAAAGTTGAATCCACCACCAAGACCTCCTGATTTATCAAACCATTGGGAAAGGCATATTAACATGTCTCTTAAATGGATTTGGATAACTATGGTTAGGGGATTCCCACACTCGCCTTACCAATGGTAAGTAATACATGAAGTGTCTACGTATATAGATATCCATGGTAACATGGACCCTTACCATATGGAAAATGTTGGGGAGTTCCAAGTATCAAATTCTGGGGATATGACTATATCTTCCACTCCTCCCCTCTAAGGCCCGGAGCCTCTGGTCCCCAATAAGAAGTGCGAGGATCACACATTCTTTTCCCTTCCACAAGGAATGATATCCTCCTTACACTACGAGACCCATTATAGGGAGTTCCACTAAGAGTAAGACCCTATACTTTAGGACCAGACCTTATTAACATCACCTTAACCTCCCATTGAAGGGCTCATTGCTTCGTTCCCTCATCCACCATCGCCATGGATTCATCCGCTGTAGTCCTGACCTATTATATTAGTGGAGTAGAAAGTGTGTGGTTTCATGAATCTTTCACATCCTATTGTTTGTCACACTAACCATGAATCATGTGGGCTGAGATATTTGTGATGATCACAACATCCAAACAATCCACCTCATATCTTGAACTACTAGAACTATGATTCATAGTATAATAGTGATACATTGGTAGCCTTTACCCTGGGCATGAGCTCTATGGACATCCTCCCCAGGAGTCCAACCTTAATTCCTTTAGTTCGGGAATCCTCCATAGGAATAGGCCTTGAATTAAGCCCCCATTGAATATCCATGAGTTAATACATCACCCATACTTCCCGTTATAATGTAATCCTCTTTATGAGTAATACCTAACCAATTTATATCATAGGGTCATACTTCCCTATGAGACTTACTGAACAATGTGGGATTTGATTCCCATCCAAGTGGGATACGTAGGAAGCCTCCCTGAGGATCAAAAACAACACTCAAAATCAACCATATTCTTTCTAGGCCACATTTATAGTATGGAATAATCCATCTTGGAAACTCATATCCTTTCCATGTTCATTGGGCTGCTTAGGCGTAAGACCCACACCAAGATTTGACTAGGCACTTTTCGCCTAGATGTCTTTACCATATAAAATTAAATTTTATGGTTTGGTCATTATTACATGAACATAAAAGGTATTATTTGTCCCATTAAGAAACACGAAACTATGAGTGTTCTAATTCCATTCATGAGGATACATAGGTAGCTCATTTATGGGAATGATCCCAACATCAAAACAAATTTTGTCTACCTGTACGACCATAAATTCCAGAGTGCCCCACTGATTGGATTAAGAACAAGTATCATAGAAAAAATGGCTAATGAGTATCTAAGTAGTATATGAGAGGATACCATTGACGGAGAACATTCAATACATATAGATATCTATATTGAAGAAGTACCTTTAATGAAAACAGATGATTCTAAAGTCCACACATGCTAAATAATTGATTGAAAATTTCAAGGGAAACATACCTTATTATTTGTAAACTAATAAAGATTAATGAAAATATCTTAAATCTATAATAGAGACCCATAGTATACAATAAAATCCAACAAAAGGGTATGATGAGATCGACCACCCATCCTCTCAACCAATGTGTGTTCTTAAGTATCATTAGCCAAAAAAACCTAAAGAACACATGGATTTAGAATGTAGTTCATTTTGGATACATAAACATTGGGTTTTTTCAGTTATATAAATAAATATTATCACAACCTTCTAGAATTAGTGATTCCTAACTAGAACACACTTTCCAGGGGGAGGGTGAACAACTCCTATACCACATAAATAATGGTTTTCATTTTTGTTTTACTTAATTTCCAATCATTGTTTTATTTTTGAGATTTCTGTATGATTGTTTTTATAGAGAATGTGTGTAGTTTTGATGGAGTGATTTGTGGTGAAACATTACTTATTATGTTTTGATACACAAATATTGAGGGTTTATTTAGGTTAGGATGTAATTAAATAGATTTTTTTCTATATTTTTTTTACTTATTGTGGATTAACTTCTTGTAATTTCTGTTACATGTATCCCAAATACGAGTATCAAATTAGGATCCTGGTATGGTGTGTTATAATAATAATTGGTATCAATGGTTTTTGTTTTAATAGGATCAATAAAAAACATGAAAATATACTCTAAATTAAAATTCAGGTATGCGTGTTTTTTTGATTTAGTGGGAATTACTATTTAAGAAAGAATATCTCTAAACGATTTAAAGGATTTCAAATAAAAAATTTTATGCTATAAACATTAGATTATGAATTTTTTCATTCAGAATTACCACGAGGTTCCATTGACAAGAGTAAAGTCATGTTGAATGGAGAAATTAAATTGAGAAAGTCTATAAAAGAGGTACTAGTATTGATTTGGGTGTCAATGACATGAAATATTGACTTTAACCTCAATGACATGGAGGCCATATTAGAGATGATGGATTCTATAGAATACATTTTTAAAAAACTAAAAATAATGAACAAGGTGTATATGAGGTTATGTTTAATTTGTATTCATATAATAGAAGAGAGATTACATTAACATGATTTGGAGATATATCAAATTAGTTAATTTTAATTTCAAAAATGGTGTGGGGGATTTATTTCTATTGTCGTCGCTTTCTTAGTCTTGAGATGAGATGGTAACTATCATATGTATCTCATCAAAGATATCAAACTTACAATGTAAGGATTTATTAAATCTAACTCTGATTAAAGATCATATATATATATATAATTACATATATATACTATAATTTCACTCAATGAATAAGGTATGAGTAATTCATATTATCTGAGAAGGGGATGGAAATCAGAAGATAAATCCATGGGAGAATTTGAGGTAGACTGAATGGTCATAAACCCATATGTTTGAATTGTAAGAAAATAGAGAATCTAATGAAATATTTCAAGGTGAATACTATCAGGCCATGTACTAAATTTTTTTGATTCATTAATTCTATACCTTTAGGTTACAACATTTTATCACATAGTTTCAATATTCTGTTTGAATTTTGGATCATTGATTCTGGGACTTCCTTCTTACTGAGGCCATTTTTGTGTGTTTCATTTTTAGCAAATAGTTTTCAATGAATATAAATAATTTTTTCAAAAATGAGTTGTGAGGATCATATTGGAAATAATTTGGATATCCAAAGAAGAGTAAAGAAGATGGTTAAAATTAAGCAGATGTTTTTTCCATGGAAGTTGTTAAAGATTTATTTATTAGTGAGGGAAAACCTATTTGAATATGATGATCTATGTAAACAATTTTAATGATGAAATTTATATCTCAATGATTATTTCATGGGTTAAGGTCTATGAATATTTATGTTTAGTGGAAAATATGGATGATTTATAATGATGAAAATTGAATGTTGGAAGATCAAATTTAGTCGAAAAGGCTACTATATTTATTTGGTGATATTTTGTGCTAAGAGTTGAGGAGTTGGATATTTTCCTCCAACATAGGCTAGTACTTCCACCAAAGTATCCAATGGAATAAAAATACATACAAGATGATATTATGGGTGGAATATATCTTTGAGTGTCCAAAAAAGTTTTTTACCTGAAGCATCATCGAGGAAGATCTTGTACATGGATCGGTGTAGAAGTAGTAGGTTATAGGAGCATGTGGTTCATATCCAACCACATGAAGGTTGGTACAATAAAACCCTTGAGAGAACCATCTTCTATAGGGATTTAATTGAAATGTGGATGAGGAATTGTGGTATATAAAGGAGGAGAATGTCGATGCCCACTTCGACATGGGATGAAATTTTATGTGACATTGTTTATCACATAAAACATGCACAATATCAAGGGAGAAGTGAATCCTTGTGATTAATAATAATCAATGACCTTTAGAATAATTTTCGAAGTGGTTTTTTCATAAGTTTTTTGGGAGGATTTCTTGAAATATTGGAAATAATGAGATTTAAAATTCTATAGACAGAATTCATGGTGATCTGTGTAAGAAGATGAAGAGCACTAAAAATAAAAATTGAGATTAATTTTAATATAAAATAAATTTTTCTATTAAATATATCATTTAATAACATTTTACATAGGCAATATCAAACCAAAATGAACAGTGGTATGTTATTTTAATATATGTTTTTGAGTAGTAATTATTTTTATTCTTCTATAAAAACAAAATTTGGGTATATAAATACATTAAAACAAATTATAAAATATATATTTATTTAAATTTTCATTTAAAAAATGAATGAATTAATAAAATTAATTAGTGATTCTAAATAACAAAAAAATTATTTTATGCATGAAAACGTATTTTTCTAAAAAAAATTCCTTTTTATTATCTTTGAATATTTTAAAAAATATATATCTTAACTAAATGATTGAAAATATTTTATTTATTGCAATAATATATTTTCAATAAATTAATTAGTAATTTATAGGAAAAAATAATAAGAAAAATTAATATTTAAAAAATACATTTTCCAATTTAAAAAGTTTTTTCATTATATTATGTGTGTCCATTTTAATATGAAATTCAAAAATTTTATAATTTTATTTTGAAAAAATGAAAATTATTTTTGGAATTTTCAATACAATATTATATTTGGATGAACTTTTGTCCCGAACCATCCCCCGGGGTCCGTGCCGTGACAACCCCAATCCCGCCTTCCATGGGACATGGGTTAGAAACTAGCACTGGAAAGGAATTTCCCTAAAAAGGGAATGCATTGACTCAAAACCTTTACACACATAGATAGGTAACACTACATATAAGTAAATCACAATGTAAGAAGAAGGGTAGAACCACAGCTAAAACCACCACAAAGTGTAAAAGTAAGTACTGAAAGTAAATGGGTAAAAATACAAGTTCAACAGAAATGAAAATACAATAAAAAGAAAAAATAGCACCTGAGGTCGTCTTCCAAGGATACAAACTGAAGGGTAGGAACAACTCATCACTGTATCTCACCATATCAACCGGTCACCTCTATAAACTGTCTATTCCTACCTCCCAACCCACGGTCAATGCTTCCCATTTTTTGCACATGAAACAATAATGTGCGGGGAAGCTCGTGCAGGGGTGAGTATAATAATACCCAATAGGGACCCCGAGACCCTCGATGGTCTCCTATAATTCCGCAAAGAAAAAATAAAAAAGCATGAAATCAATGACGAATCACATAGAAAAAGACATCTCACACTAGGTATATCTTTAGTACACAAGTACATATGATTAGTTGTAAAGGCAGATCATATTATTCTTTCGAGAGGCTCTACTACTAACCCCTAGAGGATTTGACCAGAATAAAATCAGTATGCACTGAAAAAAATAGGATCACTGAATGCTGACCCACACAGGATCTGACCAACACATGATCGGTATGCACTAACCCATAGAAGATCGCTAAGCACTAACCCACACAGGATCATACCCACACAAGATCAGTATGTGATGACCCACATAGGATCACTGAGCACTAAACCACACAGGATCTAACCCACATAGAATCAGTATGCACTGACCCACACAAGAACGCTAATCCCTGACCCGCATATGATTTGACCCACACAAGATCAATATGCGCTAACCCACACAAGATCTCTATGTACTAACCATCATAAGATCACCCTTTATTCTCCAACACACAACTATCCACTAGATTCCTAAACTTAGCTCTTAAGATTCAGGGATGATATTCTTCTCTATCCATCTGTCGTATATATACTGGTACAAATTCTGAAAAATATGTAACCTAAAGAACTGCTATGTTATATGTTTTCTAACCCAACAAACAGACCATCAACTGGACGACTGGTCTGTAAGTTAAGGCATTTTAGTTTCGAGGTCCCAGTTGGATTTGGGGTCGATCCAACCTAGACATTCTAGAATTTCTTCCAAAATCAATTGGAGTATCTCAAAAAGAATGCCTCTTTATAAGGGTTCTGGCACCGTAGACAATTCATCAAATAAAAATTCGGTTTAAAAGATAATCCCATTTAAGAATAATTTGGCTGAAAATGGTAAGGGTCCAGTCCGACTCGGACCATTGGGCCAGATCCAAAGGGGCGGGGCTCGTCCCGGTTCGGTTGGGCCTAGTCAGCCCACTAGACCGCAGGCTAGGCCCGCTGGGCCGTGGGTTCGACCCAGCTCACCTAGTTAGGCACAGCCCGTCGGGCCACGGAACCGCCTACCCCACTGGCCGGGCATGGGGGTCTGCTCCCCTCCAAAAATGGTCGAGCCATTCATCTCTTGAATGTAGCGGTGCCAGATGGTGCTGCACCTCCTAGAAGGTTTGCTCAAATCGGTCACCTGCGTGGCGCAGGTCCACCCTCCGCTGCGACTCGAAGCCGTAGCATGCTGCCGTGGTGTGTCGCCCGGAATCAACAAGGATGGTGATGGCCGGACACCCCTTTCGCTCTATGTGGTTTAGATCTATGACCCTCTTCCAAGGCTCAGAGCCGCAGCCTCCTCCATGGCGAGATACAACGACATGGCATCATTGTCATCATGGCTGGTGTCGTCTCTCCGCCGCAACTCCTTTAGGCACCACCTATTATTCATGGCCAGTGGTTTCCGACCATCGCCTTCCTTTGCCACTGGTGCCACTATTCCGGAAGAGCTTCCATGGGCCACTAGTGAAGCTCTGGTGGTCAAATTTTATTCCCTTCTACGCCTACAGGCTTCCCTGGATGGTTTTTATGTTGTGCGGCCCTTGGTTACACCTTTCCTCCATATCTTTCGATCGCTAATGAAGAACACAACCAATACTAAGATCGGTGGAGGGTATGTTCTTTGTTTGTTCGGCCTGTGCCCTCTGCCTTAGAATTATAACAAGAGATGCACTTCAAAAATGATCAAATCTTATATAAACAAGGAAACCCCCTACCTCGAGTTCTTTGGAAGTTGATCTGGATGAAGAAGGAGTGTCCACGTTCAAGGGTGTTATAGATGAAGGATAAGGTTCATGTTCTTTTGCGCTTGTTGTTTCCTATCGTCGAATCCTCCAACGGTCGTCATAGCTCTATTCTACATTGGAGGAAGATATTATTGACACTTTGTCCAAGGTTCCTTTCTTTCATCTAAAAACTCATTCCTGAGCTATTTTTATATAGAAAAATGGGATATCAACCCACCGCACAATTAAATAGGTTCATTAATGAATTTAATTAATGAAACTACTAATTCTCCCAATCGTACAGCTACACAACCAACTATAACTGGCTATTAAATGGTCTGACAACAATGCGGACCCGCTACCACCACTCAATAGTTACTAAGAAATAAATAAAAGAACTCATTGAGTTATTTTATTATTTTCTTTGTAA
Source organism: Viscum album (assembly GCA_963277665.1). Taxonomy (NCBI): domain Eukaryota; kingdom Viridiplantae; phylum Streptophyta; class Magnoliopsida; order Santalales; family Viscaceae; genus Viscum; species Viscum album. Next base: position 857,576,256 of record OY728158.1, read on the forward strand.
AGTATGAGAAATAACCTTTTTCATTTGAACCTGATTGGTCGATGTTAATCTTCTCCTAAGAGAATCTTGGTGCAGTGAATTCAACAGTACCCTCTTATATTTAATCTCATTACCTGTTCAAAAGATAGAAATCAACACCCATTAGATTAATAAATGTACCTTAAAAAAGTTCAAAAGTCATTAATAGTCACACTTGAACCACTCTGGTCCAGGTTAGGATCTACCAAAGTGAAACACGCTCTCAAGATCTCAATGATACTCTCAGATTTCCAATCTGAGTTACCATTTAAGAGTTAAATAATTTAACAATTAAATAATGATTACATAATTATTTTATTTACGGCCAAAATCTAATTTCCACTGTTGGCCCGCACTGACCAATGTTAGGATCTTCCTAAGAAAATAATAGACTCACAAGCTCAGTGGTGGTTTCATAATTTTAATCTGATTCACCATTGGTGAGATATAAGTATTTGAAAAATAAAATAAAAATAATTTAATTATTCTATTTATGGTTATGCCATTTTGGGATATTTCACTGGAGGCCTGTGCCGACTAAACCTAAGTCGTGCCTAGGCTAAACCCACCATCCTGAATGAAATGATGCCCTCATATTTTTGATCCAAGCACCCGTTTAAGAGTAATTACACTTTTTTTAGGGAAACTGCTCACACGCGCTATTTAATGCTTAACATTTTTTTGGACAGATCATTCTAGGATCTTCGTGCCTCAGAATCATGTGCCGTCAATTTTTGTCGTCTTGTAATAGTCCCATATAATTAAAAATATATATATGGAAATTTTATGTCTTTACATCTTCCCCAACCATGGGATTTACGTCACCAAAATCCACAATAAAACTAGGGAAACAAATGGGGGTACTGAGCATGTATTTGTGCCTCCTACTCCCATGTGCTCTCTTGGAGGTTCCCTTGCTACCTCCAAACTCACGCTAGAGGAATCGACTGCCCATGAAGGAACCGCTCTTGTCGATCCTCTATATCCATCAGTAACTCCATGAACTTCTCCCCTCCATCAATGTCTAGCATGATCTATCGATAACATGTGATGTATCATGCACATTCCTCCTCAAATACGACACATAGAAAACATTATACACCCAGTACATTTGTGGGGGAAGAGCTAGATGGTATACCGCCTCTCCCAAATTGTTGAGAATCTGAAAAGGTCCGATGAACCTCGTAGATAGCTTTCCACCCCAGCCAAATTTCTACAATCCTAATTGGGGTGAGACCCATAGAAAGACATGGTCTCCCTCCTCAAACTCCAAGGGTATTCTTCTCCTATCGGCTTAAGACATCTACCTGCTCTGTGCAGTCTTCATCCGACCCTGGATAATATTCACCATCCCAGTGGTAGCCTATACCAAAACCATACCCATAAGTGCTTACTCCCCTGGGTCTGTCCATAATAGAGGTGATCTTCACGGTCACCCATACAAGGCCACTAATGGTGCAATGATGATGGAAGAGTGACAACTGTTGTCGTATAAGAACCCCACCAGGGATGGTGGTCCTCCCAACCACAGCCAAAATCAAGGACGTAGGCATAAATAATTTCATTGATTGTCTGTATGGTCTGCTCCATCTGACCATCTGTTAGAGGATGGAAGGTGGTGCTCAAGTATAGCTGAGTCCCAAACACCTACTATAATCCCTTCCACAACCAGGATGTAAAATGAGCATCATGATTTGAGACGATTATACATGGAACCCCGTGAATCCTCATAATCTATTATACATAGAGGCATCCCAATACCTCTAAAAATCCATAATTTTGGATGGACTGGAAGTGGGCCAACTTGGTGAGTCATCCAATGATCACCTAGATGGAATCGTGAACCTTGGACATACATGGTAGACCTGTCACAAATCCTATAGAGATGCCCTCACACTTCCACTATGGCACCTCAAGTGGCTGAGTCAATCCTGTAAGAACCTGGTCATCATCCTTCACTTACTGACAGGTGAATCATTGTGAAACAAACTCTTCCACTGCTTTCTTCATCATTGGCCACCAGTACTAACACTGAAAGTCTGGGTACATTTTCTCAACACCAGGATGTATTTCCAAAGGGGATACGTGGAACTCCATAAACACCTCCTCTTGTAGCATCACTAGTACCATGGTTTGTCTTTTAAAGATTATGACGTGCTCCCCACCTTTAGAAAATCTTTCAAAAGCTTTTCATGAGGATATATGAGCACGTAGGGTCTCACAATCAATGTCCCCAAGTTGTGCCTCCCTAAATCTCTTAAGAAGTTTCGGAGTGACTGTCATAGACTGGAGGTAAGCTGCTCCATCACAATACATGAAGGATAACTATAATGTGGATAGTTTCTCTGTCGCCTCACCCATAAATTGTAACCTATAACTCTTACTGAGTGCATCTGCTACTATATTTACCTTTCTGGGAGCGTAGACCATCTTAAAGTCAAATTCCTAGAGGAAATCCAACCATCTCCATTGTCTCATGTACAGGTCCATCGTTGAGAAGATATACCAGAGACTCTTGTGATCCGAGTAGGCAGTAGAAAGTTCATCCAAATATACTCTCAGTTTCCAGGGCTCTATGAGAGTCATCCAATAACTAGTGGTATATATTGGTGCTATCATTATATACAAGTTAATGTAGAAGTCCCTCTCCATACGGGGAGGTAATAATGGAAACATCTTTTGAAATGATGTTCCCAAACTCTGCCACTACTAGTGAGAACTGAAAACTCAAAACACATGCTATCACGAGGGTAAGGCTGGCCAACTTAGGAGCGATTGGCTTCACCCTCCTATGCATGAGTTTATCCCATGATGACTGGGATTCCTTTTTCTCTGACCAAGGAAAACCTAATTCCAATGTTGTAGATATATCCCAACCTTTTTTCATAAAATAGTGAATATGAACATGAATTGTTGATGACGAGTCCATACAAAAACATAAATTGTAAGGCTTTGATGTTTCGGACAATTGGTTCCAACTGAAACATTAACCTTAAGGGTTAGATCACACCATCAACATAAGTGTGATTATCGAGTCTCCTCTCATAGGTATTGCCAGACATAAGCGTCAAGTCAATGGTTTAACCATAAAATCTATGTCTTGAAAATGATTCTTGAAAAACATGAATGATCAGTACCTATGTCTATTAATTAAAAAAGCTAGTAGTAGAGATAGACTATACCTCAAATCATTTGTGGATCCCTTGAGTCACACTTCTTGACCACATGCAACTACTCCCTTCCTCTATCCTTCATCTACCTAAGCCTGGTGAGGACCACATTAAGGTGGTGGTTATTATATGTCAAAATGTACACAACCTATCCCTTCTATCCTAACCCCCATTCAATATCTACTACCCTGTAGATTCATCTATCCCTATTACTTACTCTTCCTGAAAGATTTTACACATCGAAGTCTCTGAGACTAACGTTATTTTCCTGCTTTACAACTGCTGAAATCAACTGGCTATATCTACTCATCCAAAAAAATCAACCAAAATAGTTCCCTCCAGCACCCCAACATAAGTAGATATGCATATAAGAATAGTACTGGCTCGGATGTCCCAAAACATGTCTCAATCAGAGGTACGAACCTTGAAGAACTAATCGTATCACATTCATCGAGTACCTGGAATAGTCAGTACACCGCGACGAATACTTAATTAATGGCATGTCATCCTATCAAAACTGTAGAAGCTCTTGGTAATAAAACCCCCCATGATTTTCATGGAATGAGACCCCCTTCTCTGAAAAAGGTTCTCAAACTCTGTCCAAGGAAAAAGTCACCTCGTCGTAAAATATGGGTAATCTAAACCCTGACATCGCCCCGCTGAGCCACAGATAATTCTCACTTCCAGGACCACCATCAGATCTAATGGTTCCCTAGCTAGAAGGAAATTTGGTCACCACCTGAAGCCAATAGTTTTCCTCTAATGATTCAGGAACACCTAGAATCCCTATGGCTATCTGTCACTAAAACTCGTGTAATCCAATGAGACTATATGTGCCGTCTACTGGTACCACTAGTAGTAACTGATGACCAATGGTCATTGGTATCACTGGGACACCGCCCGAAGGTACCATCTTGGGCAACAGTCCTTGTACTAAAGCCTCATCACACTATGCACTATCCTCATGATCCCACATTGGAATCCTGGATTGTCATCTAGGTCGAGTCATCTTTAAATAGAATCAATATTAACCACGGTCAATAAGATATACATGGAAATATGACTAAAAAGAGATCAAAAGAAAAACATTTCAAAAACACATGCAATCAGTGTTTTCATGTACAGAGTTGGAAAATAGAATTTAGTGTCCTCGTGTATGGATATGTCGGCCGCCACAACAACATTGGACTCTCAGGACTGAAATCTGAACTCAAGACACTTAACATTATTTTTCCATTGAAAACATAGACTCCTAGTTATTCTGGTAGAACGGACCCCTTTGGTACCACATTATCATGAACCGTACCCCGGGTCCAATGTTGGGATTACCCCCAACACATCTTTCTATAGTCTAGGGGTTGGAAGGTAGAACATGAATGGAATTTACCTAAAAAGGGAAGGCATTACCTCAAAACATGTACACACAGTGCGCAAAAGTAAAGCACAATAGAAGAAGGGTAAAACCACTACTAAAACCCCCCACATAGTGTAAAAGTAAGTACTAAAAGTAAAGGGGCTAGAATACACACCCAACTAAAATGTAAATAATGAAAAAAGAAAAAACAACTCTTGAGGTATTCTGCTAAGGATCCTACATTAAGGGTAGGTACAATTCATCAACACAACTCACCACATCAACCGATCACCTCCGTACACCGTCTAGGCCTAGCTCCCAACCATCAGTCAAAGCATACCACCATCTGTACAAGACACTACTAGGTGTGGGAAAATCCCATGAAGGAATTAGTATAACAATATCCAGTAGGGACCCTAAGACCCCCAAAGCTCTCCCAAAATTCCACAAAGGAAAATCAAAAAATAAGGCTCTTAATCCAAATGAACATAGTAACAGACAGGTCACAACAGGTTTAACTTAAGTAAAAAAGTACAAATGATTAGTCCTAAATCTAGACCATCTTATTCTGTCGGGAGGCTATACTGATGACCCACACATGACCTGACCGACACCGGATCAGTATGCGCTGACCCACATAAGATCACTGAGCACTGAACCACATTGGATCTGACCCACACAATATCGGTATGTTCTGACCAAGATAAGATCGATGAGAGTTGACCCACATAGGATCTGAATCACACAGGATTGGTATGCGCTGACCCACAGAGGATTGCGGAGTGCTGACCCACATAGGATCTGACCCACAAAGGATTGGTATGCGCTGACCCACACAAGAACGCTGAGCGCTGACCCACACAAGATTTGACACACACAAAATTGGTATGCGATGACCCACACATGATCGCAAGTTACTATACCCCACAAGATCGCCCTTCATTATCCACCTCCCTTCCAACCAATAGATTTATGCACTTATCAAGCTTGATTATAAGAGGATTGGATCCTCAAGCCGTTATTTGTATTTCAACCGGTATGATGTCCCATGAAGAAGTAACCTAAAGAACCACTATGTCATAAGGGTTCCAATGTAATAGATAGTGTGTTAAGCTGATGCTCAGTCTATATGTTTTAGGCATTTTTGTGTCGAGGGCCCGGTTGGATTTTGGGTCGATCCAACTAGGAAATTCTATAGCTTTTTCAAAAACTCAAGTGGAGAATCTCAAAAGTACCACTATTTCCTATGGGTTTTGGAACCACAGACGGTGCATCAAACAGACGTTCAGTTTATGAGATACGCCCATTTAAACATAACTTGGCTAAAATAGGGTCCGGGTCTGGTTCAACACGGTCAGGCTGACCCGACCCATCCCGTTCTAGAGGGATTGGGCTCGTCCTAGTTCTCTTGGGGCTGATCCGGCTCACTGGGCTGCGGGTTTGGCCTGGCTCACAAGGATAAGTGCCGCCCATCGGGCCGCGGAAACACCCGACCTGCTGGCCTGGTGTAGAGGTCTGCTCCCCTCCTAAATGGTCGCGCTATTTGGGTCTTCAATGAAGCAACACCGGATGGAATCACATCACCTAGATGACCCACTTGGATCAGTCACCCATGGGGCATGAGTTCTCCCTCCACTACAGAACACTTCCGTGGCATTTAGTCCGACGTCAATGGGGTCAGTGATGGATGACCAAACCTTTCATCTGTCATGGCTTGGAGCCACGACCCTCCTTCGTGGCTCCCAGCTGCTTTCCTCCTCCTCGGCGCACCATCGTTGTCAACACGGCCGCCGTCAGCTGACCACCCTTGTCTGCCGCATCGCCTTAGGGTGTCGCCTCCTCTTCACGACCAACAGCTGTCGACCGCCGCCTCCCTCAGTTGTCGGCGCTGCCGCACCGGCAGAGCTTCCTTGGTCCACCGGTGAAGCTCTAGTTGTCTGATTTTGTTCTCTTCTATACCTATGGGCTTCTCGAGATAGTGCCTATGTTGGGCGGTCCTTAGTTCCACCTTTCCACCTTATCCTTCTGTCTCCCATGAAGATCACAACCAATACCCAGATTGGAAGAGGGTCCAGGCCTTGCTCGTTCGACCCATGCCATTCGCGTTAACATTATAAGAATGGAGGTAATTCAAGAATTAACGAATCATAGATAATCAAAGAAACCTCCTACCTCGAGTTCGTTGAAAGCCGCTGCAGATGAGAAATGAGTGTCCACGTTTGAGGGTGTTGCAGATGAAGGAGACAGTTCACATCCTTTTTCATTTGTTGTTTCCCATCGTCAAATTCTCTAACAGTCATCGAAGCTCCATTACACATTGGTGGAAGACGTTGTTGGCACTTCGTCAGAGGATCCTCTATTTTGTCTAAAAACTAATGATCGAGCATTGTTTATATAGTATAAAAGAGGATATAAACCCACCAAACAATTAATGTGGTTCATTAATTAATTTAATTAATGAAACTTGTAATTCTCCCAATGGTGAAGTTACACATCCAACTATAACTGGACATTAATGGTTTCACAAACCATCAGTCCTACCACCACCACTCAACTGTTATGAAGAAAGAAATAAAATAACTCATTGATTTATTTTATTGTTTTTTTAAGTCCAAAAAATTAACTTTTTCATCCAACCCTTGCTGGTCAATGTTGTGTTTTGCATTAGTGAATCCCAGTGCTGAGAATTCAATGGTTCCCTCAGATTTGTAATCCGAGCACAGGTTCCAAAAATTTAAATCATCGCATGTATGTTTACTGAACATACCATAGAAAAAGATAAAAAATTAGTAACATTCATCATTGAAACGTGCCAGTCGAGGTTAGGATTTTTCTACATGAAACACTCCCTCACGAGCTAAAAAATACTACATAATTTCCAATCCAAGTTACCATTTAGGAGATAAAGAATTTAACAATAAAATAATTTTTACTTAATTATTTTATTTACGGCCAAAAACATACTTCCACTATTGGCCTGCGTTGACCAATGCTAGGATCTGCCTAAGGAAAGAATACCCTCACGAGCTCAGCGGTGGTATCATATTTTTAATCTGATTCACTGTTCATGAGTTATAAGTATTTGATAAATAAAATAATTTTATTTGAGTATTTTATTTACGGTTATTCCATTTTTGGGTTTTCTCACTAAAGGCCTAAGCTGACTAAACATAAGTCAATCCTAGGGTAGATCCTCCATCTTGAACATAATATCCCACTCAGATTTCTAATCCGGGTTGCCATTTTAGAGTTATTCAACTTTTTCAGGAAAACTTCTCTTGCACGCTATTTAAAGCTTAATATTTTTTTTCGGTGGATCAATCCAAGCACTATGGGCCTCGAAATCATGTGCAGTCAAATTTAGTTGTTTTGTAATAATCTCATATAATGTAAAAAAATTAATAAAATTCCGAGTCTTTACAAATTTTTTTATTTTTATGAAATTTTTATATTTAGATGAATAGTATGAAATACAATTTTAATAAATACAATGACTTTTATAACATCATTTGGACGTAATAATGAATGTAAAAATTTATGAACCATTTTTAATGAAATAATTTTTATTTTATATGTAAAATTTTAGATATATAAATATTATTTTTTAATAAAAAACATATTTTTAACATTTTATAACAAAAAAGGTATTTTATTTTAATAAGAGAATTATTTTTGATCATTTTATTTAATTATGTTAATAGAAGGTTATTTTTTGTTTTGTATTGGATTGAAATTCAGATAACCTTAATTTTTTTTATTCATAAACCAAAAAAATTTCATTATAATAAATTATATACAATATTTTTGTGAAAAATATTTTCAATGCTCGAAAAGAAATTTTTAAAAACTGTTTTTAATTATTTTTTCCCTACTTATAATAAAAATAATAATTTTCACCAAATGAAATTGAGTATGGTAAAATAGGTTTCCGATTTTGAATAGTCATACTCAAGTAATGTAATAATTTATAATTTATTTGTATTCATAAAATTAAGTAAACATAGTAAAAAAAATTCACTGTGGTATGTGTCTGAAGGGTTGGGGGGTTACCAATGAAATTAAGATATAATTATTAATAACACATATCCAAATTTGAATGGTTGATTGGATTTCAAATCTCCCTCATATTATCTTCGACATTGAGATAAATTTTTCTCATTACACTGATGATGATTTTATTTTATTTTAAAGATATAATTATATATAAGAGTTTCACTCCTCTTACTTTTAAAAGGATCCCTTCATGATTTCAATTCTCCACAAAAATTTAGTAACTTATCTCGACCAATATCTTCCCAAATAAATTCCCAAAACACTTATCCACATCTTATATGTTCTTTTTTCACCCAAATACCAACCTAAGAAGGATTAAAGAGATATACCAAGGTGGATATCCAACTAAACAACAATCATGTCCACCTCGTTCATTCATGTATTCATTATTTTTACACCACAAAATATTATAAAACCATTATAATAGAATGATATATGTATCATTAGTATACTTAAAATTAATTATTTTAATGAAATAACCATTTTATTCTTCCCATCCATCCAATATAATATGAATACATTGCTCATTCATTTGTAGAGACTACAACCTTTCAGATGTGATGCATTTATTTTTTTATCACCACCCTACATACATGGTTCTATGAATTTATTCAATGAATAAATATGATATTTATAACATAATTACAATTTTATAAATTTATATTCTTCAATATTTATAATACCATCCTTTTTAAAATGAAAACATTACTCATGTGTATGTTTATTGTACAACCTCCATGAAAAATGTATTTCGTTTTTCATCACTGATTTACATGGGTGGTTCTGAAATAATTTTTTGAATATATTTTATATTAAATATTAATATATTTAATAAATGTTATTCTTAAATTATCTCATAATATTTATTGATTATTATAAATTATTCCATTGAAATCAATAATTTACCCGAAATAAGGTCATTTGTGGTTTCCTCTTCACGAATCATAACTAAAAATCTCTTGAATAGATATTTAAACATTTTAAATAATTATGTCTATATTATATAACTATAAATAACCTTAGAATGATTAAAATTTAAAATATTGTAAGGATTAATATTTCCATTATGAAACCCACATGAAACAGTCAAGGTCACTTATATTTGATAATGAAAATAAACAATAGGTAACTCATAAAGGTATAATGAATGATTATAATTAAATCCTAGGAAACATAATTGATTTAAATAGTGTTCTTTATTGAGTTATTAATATAGTTATATCTATTATATAGTATGTTAAAGTTATTTCGTTGTATCCAAGAGTTAGGTTAATGGATTTCGTTAACACAAATTTATTTGAGTTATAATATTTATTGAATTTATCTATACAATGTTTGGTTTTATCCACCATGAGGATTTATTATATTGTATTCTCTATTACAATCTTGTGAAAACTTTTACTTCAAATATTATCTAGTTATTAATTGATTTTATATAACATTATAACATTTTTAGTAATAACACTCATCCTTTTTAAAAAAACCTTTTTTATCTCAAGATCGTAGATTTTTTCATACATTCCACATTTTATATAGAAAAAAAATTATATCACTTTCAATGATAAATATTTTAGATTCATTTATAAATAGTATTTTACAATATTTTTCATCTTATCTTCTCAAATTAAACTTTTGAATGTGGCTTATAACTTCACCATTTTAAGATAATGTTAGAAATTTTTTATGATTTTTTTTGATTTCACCACTATTATCCCCTTTATATCAAACATGTACATTTTCATTTTAGTATTGTTCCATAAATAGAACACTAAATTAAAATTTTAAATACAATTTTTGGTTGACATAATTTTGGGTATATAATAATCTATCTCTCAAGGTCAAATTTGTGGAACTATATGAAAATGTTAGGAAAATGATTTTCATTCCATTGGTTCTTCATGATAGATTATATAATATATTTTATGTGGATTTTTTTTCTTAATTATCAATACAAGATGAGTGGGGTCCTATATATCCCTCCAATTTATTGAATAAGGTATTATATCTCCTGGGATAATGATTTTGATCATGGAAATGATTTTGTTATTGATGTTCAGAAGATTGAGAATTGAAACGACGTAGTTAAATATGTTCATAATATTGAGTTTGGAAATGATGTTGTTATCTATGTTCAAAAGATTGATTGAAAAAATGACGTTTTTATCTATTTTTACAATTTTTATATTTTATATTCTTATACATTTATCTCATTCTTTTGTTATATTCTTATGTTATGATCCATAGATCATGAATGTCATATCATGATTCTAAACTCATATTTTAATTTAACACCATGTTAATTTGAAATTACATGAACTTATATTATGAATCATTAAAAAAATTATTGTTCCATATTAATTTAATAATATATTTCTACCATTCTTATTTTTTCTCACATGTTTATGATCTAAACCTCACTGACATATTGATATGTTTTTCCCTTTTCCAATTGTTTGAGAACACTCCTTATGTTTTCCCATTCCTGAAGTTATGAACATAACTATAGCATATTATATATCTAGAATAAAGTCAAGTGTACAATTAAGGATAAACATAAAGAAATACATGATATTTTTTTATCTAATCTCTAATGATAATAAACTATTGTATTTTGGGACTATGTGATTTTGTTTGATATGTAATGATCAAATTATCTAATTAATGTGAAATGTATGAATGTATATCTTCTGTTATATCACATGGTATAAAATATAGAAATAAAAGTATTTTTGTTAGTAACATATCATAGAGTGTGGTTTTGGGGAACTGTTGTTGGTATCATAGTAGGGTTTGTTTATTTTTGGGTATTATATTAGTTATCTATGGGGATTATGAAAATATAACATTAATAAATTCCTTAGGGATAATAATAAACATATGAAATCATCCTATGATTTAGTAAATTATTGAGTATGTGACTTCATATCAATGAAATCCCTATTTGGATACAAACAAGTGGATATGGGCTTTGAATAATATGCATCTGGGGGGAATATACTAGAACAGTATGGTTGGGTTTGAACTCTATATTCACTTGATGCACAATGAGTGGCCTTAAATTCAAACCTAGTTTAACACTCCTTTGGAATATTCATTGGTTAATTCACATTCTATTTATAATCCATTATAATGGATTTGAGTATATTTGGGATATATAACATAATAGCATTTGACTGTATAAACCCTAAATTAGAACATATAAATTCATAATCTAGGGTATTCCCATTATTTTTGAGTTATTTCTTCTAATTTCATAGTTTCCTTTCAATTAATTCACTAATTTAAGAATTCTAAACCAAAAAATACTTTATATTATGTAATGGATGGGTTCAAGAGAAACCATGTTAATAATGAATGTGATGTGAAGTTCATCAATTTTCCCAATGAGAAACCATATGATATGGGAGTAATAGTACAAAATATCATGGAAATTATCACGCTAATATCCCAATCTATAAATAGTAATTCAAACTATATTGAGCTATTCAACACAATAAGAAAAGAGTAATTTTATATCAATTATTTTATAATTCAACATATACCATCATTAAATGGGTCCTGTAACCCACTAATTTCCTAGAAATGGTTTGATATAATATATATTATATTTTTAGTCCTACAATTCTTGAACTATGAAAATTACATCTTAGTTTTTTATCATCTGGAAGGATAATTTGAACAAAAATTGAATATCATTGAGAATAATATGAATAAGTAATAATTTGATTCTATGGGATGGGTAGAATTTAAAAAATATTATTCAATAAACATTTTCTAGGAACACTTTACACAATGATGGGGAGAGAATTCCTTATATTGAATTAAAATGAGGACAAATTATTGGTTACTAATGATGGAAATTTCATGAGACTCATGAGGAATGACTATAGTTTTATTACTCACCTTGAATGTTTGTTTGAACTATTTTTTAGTGGTTTGAAACCAATTTATTTGAAATGAATTATCAATAAGATAATTTGATAGTATAAGGTAATTGTTCATTATGCTCTTAAGGTGAATTGTATAACTGGAGAATCTATTTATTCTGGAGATAAGAATAGGATAATGGAGTATGATGGAAACTCATATGGTTTATCTCATGGTGGAAAGAAATTCCAATCACCTACATACCAAAAATGGTGGAGGAATGACCTATGAATTTTTTTGAAAGGATCCCAGAGATGTTTTAAGTATGAGAATGGTATCCATCAATATCATGTTTTTTGAGTAGGGGTTAAAAGGAAAACAAATGTAATGGGTGGTAATTATGCCTAAATTAATATCCCTCTGACACTTAAATTTTTAAAATTCAATGATTTTTGGTTTTTTCAAATCGATGACCTAATATAAGGGCAAAACATGAAAATATAAATCAATAACCTCGATGACCAAGGAAATAGGAATGATCATATGTAGTAACTACTGGTAAAGTAGACGATGATAATGAAGTGGTGAAAGGTACACTTATTATTTATTTTTGATCTGGAAAATTATTATTTGATTTTATTTCAACACATTTATTCATATCATATTAGTTTTCTAAGAACATTAATTGACCACATCAAATTTTGGATATTGTATTATCAATGAAAAAACATAGTGGTGTGTCAGTTGTGTCCAAGGTATATTAATATTATCCAACTAGGGTCTATAAGATGATATTTTATATAGATATATTTCAACTCCCCTTAATTTTTTGTGATATTGGGAATAGATTGGACCGCTATATCTAGAGATCATTTCAATTGTTGGGATTAGAAAATCTCATTTAATATCCCTAATTATCATAAAATCAAATACCAATACAAGGATGGTTATAAATTCCCCCAAGAAGAAATCCCCTTAATTAGGGACTTGATGCAGAACAATGAATGATACTTGTCACAAAAAACTATGAAATAATTACATAATAGAGACATTACAATCATTTGATAGTATATTGGGGCATTTTTTAAGGAACTACCTGATCTTCCACCAAATTGTGAGGATTAATTTTCAATTTAACTCAACCTCAATTTTTTACTATATTAAAGATTCCTCATAGAATGTTCCCAATTGAGTTAGAAGAATTAAGGATGAATATTTAGGATAATTTTTATAAGGGATTTCTATGCTCTAGTTCATCAATATAAGGTCTACCATTCCTATTTTATCAAAAACAAGGACAGATCAATGCATATGTTCATAGAAAATCATGAGATTAATTATATAACTATCAATAAAAAGTACCCTTTATTCGTAATTTATGATTTTTTGATCAACCTAGTGGATCCTAAAATTTTAATACAGTACAAATTCAACATGGATACCATTATTTGAGGGTAAAGATAGAATAAACATCCAAGATAGATTTCCTAACATTGTATGGGAATTATGAATCCATACTAATACCATTAGGACTCAAAAATTCTCCTAAAATCTATAAGAATTCTATAAATAGAATCTTTATATATTACCTTGAAAAAATCATAGTAGTCATTATCAATGATATTTTCATTTATTCCAAGAGTAAAGATGAATATGGATGGTATTTAAATATTTTTATAACAACCACACAGAATGATTAGTTATATTCCACATATGGGATGTTTGAATTTTAGTTATAAAAACCATCCTTCAAGGGTTATGCACTAGTGGAAAAAACATTTAACACATCAGAATTTTTCACATCGTTTCTATATAACCGATGTGAAAATCCGTAAAAATCAATTTAGTATGTTGATTATTTTATAACCAACATGATAAATCGATAGGAATCCATTTTTTACAGTGGTTATAAAAAAATCGATGTAAAAAATACCGAGATTAGATTTATCACGTCAGTTATTTTATAGCCGCTATAAAAATCCAATTTGTGTGCTTTATCACATCAGTTATAAAATAACAGACATGATAAAGGAGATCTCGGAAATTTATCACATCGGTTGTCAAAATAACCAAAGTGATAAAGTTCCATTTACCATGTCGGTTTTAAAATAACCGACCTGATAGATTCATTTCTACGTCGGTTATTAAATAACCGACTTTATAAACATAAAATAATAGTTTATCATGTCAGTTATAAAATAACTGACATCATAAACCTTTAAAATGATTTATCGTGCCCTGTATTCATTCATTCCGTTTTCTTCAATCTAGAGACCGGCGACTTGCCTCTCCCACGTGGAAAACCTAGAAAGGATTATTCAAAGTCGTGACCTCAAGCCTCATTTTTCCAAAATCATTCATTGTCTTTATTGTCACCAGATATATCAGGTCGACTCGCAACACTCAAGTAATCTTCACATGGCTTGGTTTTAGTTCTTATTTTTTGTGATGCCCTAAACTAATTTATTGAGATGTTATTTTTATATTTTTGTTCTTGCTATCATGATAACTTTCATAGTGTTAATTTATATCTTGCGAAATTATTTTCATGTAATAGAAACCATGGAAGTGATATCATGAAAATTTATGATTTTTTTTCTGTTCCATCATGTGTGTGTGCACATACATGGGATGTCGAAGGGGGTAGGTGGGGGGGGGGGGCTTTCTAGAGGGGTGAGGGATGTCTTGTGTGTGGGGGTGGTGCCCACGGGGGGTGTGGGGCCTGTCCAAGGGGGTTGGGGTGTCCATGGTGGGGGGGGGGGTCTAGGGGGTGAAGGGCCTGTCCAAGTGGGTAGGGGTGTCAGTGGGGGGGGGGGGTCCAAGGGTGAGTGGGTTGTCCAAGGGGGTAGGGGGTGTCTAGGGGGTGGGGGTGTCCAGGGGGTGGGGGGGGGGATGTCCAGAGGGGTGGGTGTGAAAAAGGGGGTGGGGGTGGTGTTCAGGGGGGGTGTGAGGGCTGTCCAAGGGGTTGGGGTGTGCAAGGGAGTGGGGGGTAGTGTCCAGGGGGTGAGGGGGCTGTCTAATGGTGTAGGGGTGTCTAGGGGGTGAGGTGGTGGTGTCAAGGCGGTGGGGGTGTCTAGAGGGGTGGGGGGCTGTCCCGAGGGGTGGGGGTGTCTAGAGGGTGTGAAAAGGGGTGGGTGTGGTGTCCAGGGGGGTGTGGGGGATGTCCAAGGGGGTTGGGGTGTCTAAGGGGTAGGGGTGGGGGTGTCCAGGCGGTGAGGGGGTTGTCCAAGGGGGGAAGGGTTGTCTAGGGGAATGGGGGGGGGGGGGGGTTCTAGGTGGTGAGTGGGCTGTCCGAGGGGGTAGGTGTGTATAGGGGGTGGGGGTAACCAGGGGGTGGGGGATGTCTATAGGGGTTGGGGGATGTCCAAGAGTGGGGGGGGGGGTTTGTCCATAGGGGTGTGGGTGTCAAAGGAGGTGGTGGGGTGTCCATGGGGGGGGGATTTGTAGAGGGGTGGAGAAATATATAGGGGATGGGGGCTGTCCAGAGGAGTGGGGGTGTCAAAGGGGGTGAGGTTGTGTGTAGGGGGGTGTGGGGGATGTCCAAGTGGGTTGGGGTGTCAAGGGGGGTAGGGGGTGTCCGAGGGGTGACGAGGCTGTCCAAGGGGGTGGGGGTGTCCAGGGGGTGTGGGGGGTGTCCAGGGGGTGAGTGGGCTGTCCATGGGGGTAGGGGGGCTATCCAGAGGGTGGGGGGGGAGGACGTCTAGACGGATGGGGGTGTTTTTTAGGGGGTGGGGGGCTGTCCATGGGTGGTGGTGTCTAGTTGGTGTCCACAGGGGTGTGGGTGGTGTCTAATGGGGTAGGGGGTTGGATATCCCCCTCACCCCCTACACACCACTCCCCCAACACCTAGACACCACCCATCCACATGGACAGCCCCCACCCCCTATACACCCCACCCCCTGGACACCCTAGACAACCCCCTACCCCCATGGACAACCCCAACCCCCTTGGACACCCTCTTGATATATATATCCTAATGGTTTCATTGAAACCATTGGAATATTTTAACTTCTGGTAGTCTATACCAATGGTTCCTGTAGAATCGTTGGTATAGGGATATTTCAATGACCAACATTCCACTGGTGTGTGAAACTTTTGGGTACCCCAATGGTTTTAGGGGTTATCCCAATGGTTTCAAATTGTTGGGATCTATGTAATTTTAAGTAGTGAATGTATAAATATTTTAATATTTAAACTTCATATTTCTTTTTTACGGAAGGGTGAATTTGGTATCCAGTTGCACCAGGTTGTATTCTTTGTGTACCTTATAAATAAATGATCTAAGATGAATTTAAAACTATTATATCTGACTATATTTTCTTTTAAAAATGATTTTCATGTATATTTTTTTAATTATGCATATTTTTTTTTATATTTCAAGTTTTTTTTCATTGAAATTTTGATAGTTTTTATATAAATATATTTTTTCTAATCCTAACAAGATGTATAGTTTTAATATTTCTTATAGGTTAATATTGAGTCATAGTTGGATTACGACACATCGAATGAGTAATGAATATGAGGATGGTTTTGATGCCTTTTTGAAATTTTATAAACAAAATGTTCCAAGCAGTGACATTTTTTTCCGTCCCTTCCTGAAATGTTTGAATATGAAGAAATTGAATTATAGAGAGGTTAAAGATCGTATGATTTATCATGGTTTTAACATGATTTACAGCCCTTGTATTTGGCATGGTGAAACTGGACAGATTGTCAAATCTACTGATGATGATGATTCACAAGATTGTCACTCCAATGGAATTGAAGAAAGGATTCATGATATTGCTTCAAAAGAAATCGAGAAAGAACCGACAATTTCACATCTATATGGTGATGCTGAAAAAACATTGTATCCTGGTTGTATGGATTTTGTGATTTATGAGTGGTGTTAAGATTCATTAACATAAGGTGAAACATGGATGGAGTGACATAAGTTTTATAAATCTGCTACAATTGATGAAAGACATTCTTCCAAAAAATAACGCTATTCCAAATTCATATTATAAGGCCAAGAAAATATTATGCCCAATGGGATTTGGATACAAGAAAATACATGCTTGTCCAAATGACTATATGATATATTTAAAGGAATATGAATTTCATTCAGAGTGTCCAAAATGTGGGACATCATGATATAAGTTGAAAGAAAAATCACAAGATGATGTAGAGATTACAAACATCCCTTCAAATCAATGTCTGTATCTTCCAATAATTCATCATTTGAAACATTTATATTCTAATTGACATGATGAAAAAAGGTTAAGATGGCATGATGATGAGAAGATATGTGATGGAAAAATACATTATCCAAAATATTTTCCACAATGGAAGAAAATTGGTGAGCAGTAACCTTCCTTTAGAAATGAAATTAGAAATCTCGGACTAGGGTTGTTCACAAATGGAATGAATACATACTGAAACCTCAGTATCACACATAGTTCATGGCCTGTTTTATTGGTAATTTACAACCTCTCTACTGAGGTATGTATAAAGTGAAAATATGGCATTTTGAGTGTAATGATCTCTGGTCTGAAGAAACCCAGTATGATAATGATGTTTTATTATCACCATTGATTGATGATTTAAAACATTTATTGGAGGATGGTATTAGGGTGTATGATTCTTATAAAATGGAATATTTTCAACTGTATACAGTGCTTATGTCCACTATAAATGACTTCCCAACATATGGAAATTTGTCTGGATACAATGTTAAGGGGCATAAAGCATGTCCAATTTGCGAACAACAGACATCATATTTTAAATTGCATCATTGTAGGAAAATAGTGTACATGGGTCATTGAAAGTTTTTGCCCATAGATCACTATTATAGAAGACTAAATAAGGCATTCAATGGATCACAAGAATTTTATATTTCTCCAAAAACATTATCCCCCAATGTGTATTTTGAGAGGGTGGAAAACCTTGATGTGACATTGGGAAGGATAGAGAAATCTAGTAATTATAGACATATTTGGAAGAAATAGTCAACATTTTATGAGTTACCATATTAGAGATATCATGAAGTTAAATAGAATATTTATTTCATGAATGTGGAGAAGAATATCTGCGATATATTGATTGGAGCATTGTTAGATATTAAAGGTAAGACAAAATATGGGTTGAATGCATGATTAGACTTACTATCAATGGGAATACGTTTGGAGTTAGATCCCACTTCTAATGGAAGACAAACATTTATTCCCACGGCTTGTCATACATTATCCAAGATGGAGAAATTTTGCTTTTATCAGTTTCTACATGATATCAAAGTGCCTCACAGTTATTCTACAAATGTAAAAAATTTTGACTTATTGAGGGATTTGAAGTTGATAGGTATGAAATATCATGATTGTCACATCATGATGCATTGCGTGGAATATTCCCCATCCTTGTCAAAAAGACTATAATGAAGTTGTGTCATTTTTTCAATTCAATTTGTAATAAGGTGATTTATGTGAATGCTTTGTACATTTTGTAAAAGTATGCAATTTCTATACATTTTCAGTTGGAAATTTATTTTCCTCCATATTTTTTTTGATATAATGGTGAATTTAATGATTCATATAGTTTAAGAGAGAATGATTTGTGGACTTGTAAATCTTCGTTGGATGTATCCTTCTGAAAGGTATATGAAAATATTGAAGGGGTATGTTAAGAATCCATATTGGCTTGAAGCCTCCATTTTTTAAAATTATATTTATGATGAGGTTGTGGAGTTTTGTATGAGATACTTGGATGGGGCGGAGCACATAGGTTTGCCTCCATCTCTCCATGAATGAGTTAATAATGAAATAAAGGGGATTCGTGGCTTGAAATTCAAATCACAGTCAATTGAATAGATAAAGATGTTATAATTATACGTCTCGAATTACATAGCTGATGCTAAAACATATATCACATTGCATATTAATGAGTTGAAAAAATTTCATCCAAATAAGAATGAAATGTGAATTTTGAGTGAGCACAACAAAACAATTTTATCATGAATTAAAAAGACTTTTCTTGGTAGTTCAGATGTATCAGAGACATTAGGATGGATAGTGGGTGGTCCATGTTTAAATGTGATAACATAGTACGATTAGGACATTAATGGATATACATTTTATATAAAATATCAGGACAACAGAAGTACAATTTAGAATAGTGGTGTATTGTAATCTGTAGAAGGAATGTATTTTTCGAGTTTTAAAGAAAAAAACCCAATTTCGGCATCATGTGAATATTATGGAGTTATTAAAGAAATATGAGAGTTTGATTACATTAAAATTAAAGTTATTGTTTTTAACTGTAAATGGTTTATCAGTAACAACAATGTTAGACACGAGGAATTTGGAATCAAAGTTTTTAATCTGAAATGATTGGAATACATATCTGGTTCTTTTATAATAGAAACACATTAATAATAAATTTTTTATGTAGTTGATCAATACGATATGTAGTGGTCTGTTGTTTTACAAGGAAAAAAAAATATGTTGGTGAAGATCAACTTGATAAATATTCTGATTTATGTGAGATCCCTACTTCCATGGAAAGATTAGCAGAACATAATGATTAGCATGTTGAAGACATTATTTATGCCATAAGGAATGATCATGATGAAGGAATTTGAGAAAAAATCTATTTTTACAATCCTAATATCACATGTTACATATTTTTATTTCTTATTTACATTTATAATTCTTATAAAATGTTAGATATTGTAATTTTTTTCTTTATTAATAATCATATTAAAAAAAATAAGTAGAAGTTTTTTATTTTAATTTTGTTTAGTGTCGTTTACCATGTTACCATAGTTTACCATTTTTTACCATAGATTTCATTTACGTAATTTAAATATTTATCGATTTTGTTTAATGAAAATTACACTACCATGTTTAACACATTTACCATATTTACCAATATTTAACATTCTTACCATATTAACCATGTTTACTATTACGTAACTTAGTTCAATTTTCCCTTTTTTTTAGATTAGTATTGGAATAATTGAATTTGTATATTTGTGAACTAATTTTTGTTTTTTTAATTTGAAGGATAATGAAAAATCAAACAGTTGATCAACCACATGATTATGGAGATGAGCATAATGATAATACCTCAGGGAAGGAACATTCACATGCTCCTCTTGATGTTCCCCAATATTCCTCATGTGCTCCAATAACGACAAAGAGTTCATGAGTTGGTAGAAATGGGTGCACACATTTACCAAAATGATCACTTGCCCATACACAAGACCAGAGGATACTTGTTGATTTTGATAAGAATGATATTACTAGAGGTCCAAATGCAAATGATTTTAAGAGTTTTGTATCACCTCTGGGTAAGAGAAAAGTAAGAATTTTGTATGATGATTGGAGAAGTGTGCAAAAAAGAGATAATATCTCAGTTGTGGGAGTTGATTTTGGTATGTTATTTTTCTATTGTGTTCCTATTCCTTAAATGTTTCTAGTATAATATGTTTTACCTCTTCTTTATTAGATGACATTTGATATTACTGACACTAGATAAGTCAAGAAGAAATACTTATCGATGGATGCAAGGAGATGGAGGGATTTCAAATCAACCCTCACATCTGATTTCACTTTTGGTCATAGGAGTCATGAAAATACATGTCATATATATCCTTTCATAGATGAATAAACTTGGATATAGTTAGTTGGAAGTAGAATAAAAGATTCATTTGTGTTAAGGGAAATGTAAAATTTTATATGCTTTCTTATAAAATGATCTTATTAATGTTTTGTTAACGATTTGTTATTATGAATTTATAGAAGACAAATAAATCTCATTAAAAGATCCATTCTAAAAATGTATACCCTCATAGTTTATCTCGGGGATGGTATACATTATTGGAAGAACAAATTATGGTGGAAAAATTACAAAAAACTGAGAGCTGAGTCTTCAAGCTCTAGAGAGGTTTCACTTCTATCCCCTCCATCTAGACATGAAAATTGGAAGGGAGATCGGATTGGAAAAAAGGGGAAATATCTTTCGAATGATTCGAGAACCATAGATAAGATGATTGTAATATATTTATTTAATTTATTCAGGTTTACTCTATTCTTCATATAATTTGAATCATTAATGAATTTTTCAATTAATTAATATAGGATTCTCTTGAGGAGAAGAGCTCACAGTGGGTATTTATAGCTATTGGGAGCAATATATTTTAACTGTAGCATTGGGAAAGCCAGAATATCCTGGTCATGCATGAGGATATCCGACAAGTGTATTAGTAAGAAAAGTGGTGCCACGTACTTCTACTTCTTCGGTTCAGGGTGTTTATAAAAAAATATAATCCTTGGAGTCTGAAGTTCATAATATTAATGTGATGATGGAGGAAAAGATTAGAGCGTCAGTACTGTCTATGTTTTCAGTCATGCAAAGTCAATTTCAGACCGCAAATCCCACTCTTCTACCTCCCCCTACAGACCCCATTTTCTATCGTCTACCTCCTCCAGTTGCTCCCACTCCCCCTCCTCAGCCTACGAATCCCATTTCTTATCCTACTCCTCTGCTAAAACTTCCTACTTATTGTGAGTTGTATATTTATGTTCTTCAACATCATATAGTTTCATATGGGCTGGTATATTTTATAGAAGATACATTTCATCATCAATAGTTAGTGGTAGAGCATCATAGTGTCGTTGTACATGATATTATAGATAGATCAGCTCGAGTACCATTTCCTACAGATGAGGTGATGACAATTGGACATAGAATCAGCCATTTTTTAATTTGGACATCTAGACATCTGTGACTCATTACTATAGAGGTATGTATGTTATATTTTTTTTTATTAAAGTTATTTTAATATTTGAAAACTAATATATTTTTCTATTTATTTTTACAGGAATACTTCAAAGGTAATGAAATACTATATAGATAACAACAAAGACAAATGGCTATGACATCAGATACTGATTCTAGTAGTCTTGACAGATTGTCATGATATTCAAATTTGTTGGGTATCATTTTGAGTTTCTAATAGAAGCTCTTGTTTGTGGATGTGCAATAACTGCGGGGATTGTGAAAAATGATATCATGGAACTTGTTACTGGAGATAAGTTGGGAATCAATATGGTGAAAATTTTTTCCATGTAAGTCTTAACACCTTTTCCCTATGGTATATTTAATAAAAATGTATAATTATGTATGTTTTGTATTAGGTATCTTTATAAAATGTGTGAGAAGAATGAGAGGATAGATGTATATTGATTCATGGACACACATTTGATTTCCCCTTAAGCGCATGCATTGGACGAAGAACAAAGAATTTTTTATATTCCTGAAAGATTTGAATAGAATATAATCACACAGTGTTGGATGATGCCTTTTTTGTGAGATGTATGAAAAATATCTCTGGAAATTAGTTAATTATCATTTAACATAAAAAACCATTAACCTTAAATTATATTTTATCAGTGATCATTAGATGTTAGGTGTTTTTTTTCAAGCGAGAAAACACTTTATTGGATATGATATATCCATGGAGATGTGCAAGAAAATTTTATGAATATGTTGGAAATTAAAGTTTTAATTTCGTAATAGTTGTATATATTATATCAAATTAAAAATTTATTTTATTCGTATTATTTTCTAACAAGGTATGGGACCAATTTCGAAAAAAACAAAGAAAAGGATTGCCAAGATCAAATATGTAGAAGTAAAGGTAAATATCCATTTATAATTTGTACTTTTTGATGAGTTACATAAAAATAATATTTGGAATTTACAATCACTCAAATAGAAATTTCATGAACAACAAGGAATTTTGGAATGAAAATATTATATATTAAGATTTATATATGAAGTCATTACAACTAGAATACTTGTGAACTTTTACATGGTAAGATTTCCTTTTAAACTTTTACATTTTAATATTTCCTTTTAAACTTTTCCATAATATTTCATCTGATTTTTTTCATTATACATGTTAACTACTATCTTTTAAATTTGTATCTATTTGATGAACCTCAACCCTATAGTCCCCCAGATATCAAACACATACTAGTGGAATGGTCAAATTATTTTATAGGTTTGATTGGATTTTAGTTTGTTTGTAGTGTAACATGTAATTTTGAATACTGTCAATATAATTGAATATTTGGTTGACGTTTTGGATAGAATTAGGGGTTTTTTGTGGAAATTACATGTTATGAATGTTATATATGTGAAAGTTTAATTTTTATGGTTAAGTTTTGATGATTTTTCTGGTATGGACTCTGGTCTTGGGGGGGTGGGGGGTTTCCAGGGGTGTGGGGAGGTGTCCAGTGGGGGTAGGTCAAGGGGTGTGAGAGGGATGTCCAGTTTAGTGGGGTGGAGGGGGTGTCTAAGAGGGTGGGAGGGCTGTATAGGGGGTTTCTAGGGGTGTGGGGGTGCCTAGTGGCGTCATGGAGATTTCTAGGTGTGTTGGAGGTCAGTCCAGGGGTGGGGGGGTGTCTATGGTGTCCATGAAGGTGGGGTAGTCTAGGGGGTGTCCAGGGATGTGTGGTGGGGTTCTAGGGGTCTGTACGGTCCTTCCATGGGTGTGGGGAGGGCTTCCTAGTGGGGTGGGGGCTTTTCAGGGGTGTGGGAGGGCTGTCCAATGGAATGAGGGGGGGGGGAGGGGATGGTGTCCAGGGTGTCCATGAGGGTGTGCAGTATTCCAGGGGGGTGTGTGTGTGGGGAGGGGGGGGGGGTTCTAGAGGTGTGGGAGGGGTGTGGGGGTGTCCACGGTGTCCATGGGGGTGGGGGATGTCTAGGAGGGTGGGATGGTTGTCTAGGGGGTGGCGTCTGTCCAAGAGGGTGGGGGTGTCCCGGGTTGTGGGAAGGCTATTTAGTGTGGTGAAGGGGTTTACAGGGGTGTGTGAGGGCTGTCTAGTGGGTGGGGGAGGGCTGTCCAGTGGGTGTCCAGGGGTGTGTCCAGGAGGGTGGGATGGGTATCCAAGGGGTGTCTGGGGGGGTTATAGGGGTGTGGGAGGGCTGCCCAGGGGTGTGTGGCAGGCTGTCTAGTGGGGTGGGGGCTTTCCATGGGTATGTGATGACTGTCTAGTGGGGTGGGGTGGGGTCCAGGGTTTCCATGAGGGTGGGGGCTATCCAGGGGGTGTCTAGGGGTTTTTGTTTGTGTGTGTGTGTGTGTGGGGGGGGGGGGGGGGGGGGGGTTGTAGGATTTCCATGGGGGTGGGGGTGTCTATGTGGGTGGGAGGGTTTTCCAAGGGGGTGGGGGCTATCTAGGAGGGTGTGGGGGTGTCTAGGGTTGTTGGAAGGTTGTTTAGTGGTGGTGGTGGGGGGGGGGGGGGGGTGGTTCCAGGAGTGTGGTAAGGCTGTCCAGGGGGTGGGAGAGGGCGGTCTAGTTGGGGGGGGGGGGGTGTTCAGGAGGTTGGGAGGGTTGTCCAAGATGTGTCCCGAGTTGTGGCCGGGCTTCTTGGGTGTGTGGGAGGGCTGTCCAGGGGTGTGGTAAGGTCTTTCAAGAGGGGTGGGGGTGTCCATGAGGGTGCGGGTAGTCTAGGGTGTGTCCAGGGGTGTGGGGGATTTCTAGGGGTGTGAGAGGGGTGTCCAGGGGTGTGTGTGGGGGGGGGGGGGGGGGTTCCAGGGTTTCCATGGTGGTTTGGGTTTCCAAGAGGGTGGGAGGGCTATCTAGAGGGTGGGGGCTGTCCCAGAGGGGGGGTGTATAGGGTTGGGGCATGCTGTTTAGTGGGTGGGGGGGGGGGGGGGGGGGTTTCCAGGGGTGTCTGAGGGCTGTCTAGGGGGTGGGGGTGGACTGTCTAGTAGGTTGGGGTGTCTAAGAGGGTGGGAGGGCTGTCTAGGGGGTGTCCAGGGGTGTGTCTGTGTGTGTGTGTGTGGGGGGGGGGGGTTCTAGGGGTTCGGGAGGGGTGTCCATGGGAGCGGGTAAGGCTATCAAGTGGGGTGTGGGTGGGGGTCCAGGGTGTCCATGAGGGTTGGGCAGTCCAAATGGTGTCTAGGGGTGTGGGGGAGGGGGGTTTCTAGGGGTGTGGGAGGGGTGTCCAAGGGTTGGGGTGTCCAGGGTGTCCATGGGGTTGGGGGTGTCCACGAGGGTGGGAGGGATGTCAAGGAGAGCGGGGGTATGTCTAGGAGGGTGGGGTGTAAGGGTTGTATGCAAGATGTTTAATTGGGTGGTGGAGAGTGGGGCTTTCCTGGGGTGTGGGAGGGATGTCCATGGGGTGGGGGTGGTATTTTTTTGTTTTGTTTCAGGTATCATTTTGGCCGGGCATAGTTGTAGGGGGTGTCTAAGGGTCTGGGGGCTGTCTAGGAGGGTGGGTGGGGGGGTTTCCAGGAGTGGGGGTGGGGGGATGTCGAGGTGGGGTGGGGGGTTTTGGTATGTTTTTGTTCTATTTCAGATATTCTTTTGGCTGGGAATAGTTTAGGGGGGTTTCCAGTGGTGTGGGGGATGTCTAAGAGGGTGGGGGGCAGTCCAGGTGTGTGTGTGGGGGTGCCTAGTGGGGGGGGGGGGGGGTTCTAGGGTTGGGGGGAGGTCTAGGATGGGTTGGGGGGGGGGGGGTTTCAAGGGGTGTGTGGGCTATCTAGAAGGGTCAAGGGTAGTCCAGGGGTGTGATGGGTGTCCAGTGGGGTCAGGGGGGTGTTGGTCTGTTTTTATTTTGATTCAGGTATTCATTTAGCTGGGTATAATTGTGGTTGAACAAGTTAAATAATAAAAAATAGGTTTTTACATTGGTTATTTTATAACCAATGTAAAAAATTCCCCGGGGTTAATTTTAATGTCGGATGTTTCATAGCTGATGTAACAAATGGAAAGGAATAATTTTTTACATAAGTTATTTTATAATCATTGAAGTAGATATGTTCTCACATCATTTATTATTTAACCGACGTGGAAAACAGCTTGGTAGAATACTTTATCACATCCCTTATTTTCATAAAAGACATGATAAATTCTTTGGAGGTGTGATTTAGGACTTCAGTTATATAATAATTGATGTGATAAAGTATATACAACATCGATTTTTGAATAACCGACGTAATACATCACGACTGCGAAGAATTTTCCACATCTGTTTTTGAGTAACCAACGTGAAAAACACTATGGTTTTTTGTTTTTTATGTATGTTTTAAATTAACCAATGTAGAAATAAATTTTAACATCTTCTGTAATAAAGTTGACCAACAACTAATCTAAAAACTAAAAAATAATGGTCGTTAAAAAGTTTTCAGCACTAGTGAGGTAATCAATACTAAGTCTATAGTTGTATATCCAATGAAGAAAAAATAGATTGAAGAGTGTACAAGACTAATCACTATGAAGGAAATATGATGTTATTTTGGATTTGTGAGATACTACCATTTATTTGTGAGAAACTTATCAAAAATTTCAAATCCCCTAACCATAATAACATAAAAGGGACTGATTTTCCTCTAGATAAAATAATTTTAGTACATTTTCAAGAATATTAAGAGGATATTAATCACTACGCCTTTTATAACATTACCCAACATTAGATGTGGCGTTTTAATATACAATAAAACTTAATTAAATGGGTTAGGGTGCATCCTTATGAACAATTACATTACCATAGCTTAAAATTCATGTAAATTAAAGAAACAAGAGAAAAATTTCCCAAAATATATTCATTATTTGGTAGTAGTTTTGTCGGTATTAATATTTTTATAAAAAAATATCTCTTTAGTGAAACTCTTGTTTTCTATATCAACCATAAGACATTAAAGCATATATTCATACAAAAGGATCTGAATATTCACTAATGGATATGGTTGAATTTTTTTAAATAATATAATTTCTTATTATATTACCACCATAAGAATGTATACATGTTGGATAATGCTTTGAGCATGAATTATCATAATATTTTTTCCATAAGGTGGATTGAAAAAGACCCAATACTCATTGATTTGTAAATAATAGAACCCAAAATGATAAAGAATGTGGGAAATCCTATGTTTCCAAAATAACGGATCAACCCTTTATCTCTATGAATATTAATGAGACATAAAAAAAGATTTGGGTTATAGAAGATGGTGGGGAATATTTCAGAGTTAAACATTAAAAATAGTATAGTTATAATATTTCAGAAGAAATAATTTATCCCTTAAATACCATAATTAAATAAATATTTTTTGGATGATTAAAATAAATTAACAATATTTATTCTATATATATGTAAAAAAAGGCATGTAGATATCTTGAACACATTTTATGTTTGCAAAACATTAAAATAGAGATGGAATAATATGTGTCATTATTTTTTGAATGCCAACAATATAAGGATAAATAGTATAGTTATATGGGTATCTTAAAACCATTACACATACTAGTATAGAAACTAGAGAATATCTCCATCGATTTAATTTTATGAATCTCCAAAAAATTTAAGGTTCATAATGCTATTTGGGTTTTAATCAATTTCAATACAATGTCATTTCATTTTATTACAATTTAAGAAAATTTATTTTTTGACTAAAATTACAAATATACACATAAAGGGAAGTGGTAAGGATACAATTTGAGAATTTTTTTTTGGGTTTTAATCGATTTTTTACCTTGATGTTTTTCTGAATTATTCAATAGGATTTGGAAATAGAGCTATTTTTTTGTAAAAGATACAATCTGAAAAATTATATTCAATATAAAATGGAAATTCAAACTCTAGAGTATATAATTAGATATATATTGATATATTTAAATAGAGGTTGGGATCAACACCTTCCTATGATTGAGTTATCAGGAAACAATAGTTTCCATTGTATAATTCAAATGGATTTGTATGAAGATCTGTGTGGGAAAAGATATATAAGTACAACATGTTAGGATGAAGTAAGAGGGTGTATGTTTTCATGGGTAATACTTCATCCGGAGATGAGAAATGAGATCCAATCTATTCAGAATCTCATTAAAGGTTTGCCAAATCAACAAAAGATCTTTTTATGTATTGGTTATGATATTTGGATTTTGAAGTCAGTGATATAGTATTTTTCATAATATCTCAATGGGAGAAAGTAAAAATATTTAGAAATAATGTAATGTTAATCCTAGGATACATTGGTACTTTTAAAATCCTTAATTTCCTGGTGGTAATTTCATATCATATTACAATTCCTCCATACCTCTCTCAAGTACATAATGTGTTCTGCATATCACTTTGGAGGAAGTATATACCTAATACATCACAAGTACTATACTAAAAGGTTGTTAAAATGAAAAATGATATCCCTTTTATGAGAAAAAAAAATTATAAATCCCAGATCATATAGATAATGTATTGTGAATTAAGTATACTTACCATATTAAAATTATATGGGAAAATCATAACATTGAGGATGCTATGGGGAAACATAAAATTTGATGGAGAAAAATTAACACCAAATATTTATATAATCATAATAAAATTAAAGGATGAAATTATTTTAAAGGGTTTTAATTTAAAAACAAATTATTTTTCTTTTACATAATTCATTCAAAAAAAATTCACAAGTATCATGGAACCAAAAATGAAATGTGATGAAATTTTTTAAGATAACATTATATGCAGGAAATATAATCATTATAATGAAAGCATTAATTATAGGGTATAAAAAGAGGTAACCACATTATGAAATCTATAAAGAAATACAAATTTGAATTTTAATACTAGTCTGAATGGTTCAAGACAGGGAAAAAACCCAGTATGAAAAATTTATTAATATAAAATGTAGAATTTCTAGAATTATAAGGTATTTGAAAAAGGTGATAATGAATCTCAACCCAAAATTGTACTAATAAATAATTTGTACAAAATTATGGGATTCAAAAGGACCATATCTATGTAATTTCCATCACCACTCTCTTTAAAAGTGCATCAAATACTTGATTAACTTCTATATATATACATGAAAAATCCAAATTGAAATGACTTATGTCATGAAGGTGTTGAGTCAATAAGGTTATATTATGACTTCTCCATCTATTATGGATTTATGTTTCTAAAATCAAAAAAAATTTCCTTACGCTCTAAATTGTCATTCTGTTATACTTACAGAATTATCATTATATTTACCTATAGAAATCTCATTCTGTTATATTTACAGAATTTTCATTCGTTTATATCTACAAGATTCTCATTACATTTACCTGTAGAAATATCATTTTTTTATATATACAAAATTTTCATTTTGTTATACTTATGAATCTTTCATTACCTTTACCTTCATATTTGACACTCGGTTTTTCATGATACCGCTACAAATGTCATGTTGTTTCATGATACCAATTCCGGTACAAATGTCGTACCAATTTTCATAATACCGATACTGATAAAAGGTCATACCATTTTTTATGATACCAATATTGGTACAAATGTCATACATTCATTTATGATACCAATATTGGTACAAAAGTCATACTGATTTTATGATATTGGTACCCGTGATACCGTTTTTCTCAATCCAATTTTTATTTTATTAAGAATCCATTTTCTTAATAATGTTAGAGTTTTTTAATTTATCATTCCAATATTATGGGATTCTATGTTTTCTTATACTTAAAATTTACCTTAAACATAACATCATTTCATATACATGAAACGATTTCATACAATTTGTTACAAACTAACCGTTGTCTGTTTGACACGAGTCCATGTACCTTTCTAATTTATGCAATATATGACTATTGGAGTAGAGCTGACTATTGAGAAGTTTTTCCTATAAATAAATGTTCATTTGAACGAGAAATTTAATAGAGTGATGTTTGATGATGACCAATTAATAGAAAATCAATCAAAGTTTGTGAATTGATTTCTAGAGAGAGGTGCTTACAACTCTTAGTGTTTCGTGTGGATGTTGTGAACACCTTGTTCTAGTGTAAACAACTTGTTCAGACTTGATTTTTGCAGACTCCGATTATGATGATCGTGGGTTTCTAGGTTTGAAAGACAGAGGTTTCAATTTACTTCTAAATGGAGGGCTTTAAGGGATAGCAAGATAGATATCTATCATCGAATTAAGGGCTTACTTGGGTTTGGGTAAGACAGACTTTATTGAATGTATAAATCAAGGAACCTTTGTCCAAGGTTATTGGATACCCTTCTTTTTGGGTTAAAATAATATTATTGTTACTTGTTTCCTATTTCTAATTATTTTTATTCTGCTGCTATTTTAACTTTGTTAAAGTAAGAATGTATAACTTTATTATACATTATAATTTCATTAGTCTAATTATATTAAATATTCTATATGATCTAAGGTAGAATCATTCTGTTAAGAAAATATTTCTTCTATTTTTATCTTATGGTTGTAATGTTTAAGAAAAGGTTTCTTTAATAGGGGTTTTGAATTTTGTTTAACTTTGTTAAACTATGTTTTCATAAGGTTAAAATCTATCCTTATGAAAAAAAGTTCATTAAGGTTAAGAAAATTTCTTTATGAAAGTCCTATAAAAACTTTAAAGTTTCCAAAGGAATTTTGAAGGTATACAATTCACCCCCTGTTGTAATCGAGCTTCTCATCATACATATTACATCCTAAATTAGTGTCAGAGGAGGAATCTGAAATACTTATATTCAAATATAAGTTTTCTGGAACAATATTTCTTTTTTCTTAACATCTTCATATTTTTATATCCTTATTTACAAACTTTTTCTACTAATAAGTTTTTTGGAATGAAATTTTCTCTTAGTATGGAAGGTATTCATATTAGATATCTAGAAAATATCAATCCTACTAGATCACCTATCTTTGTTGGAAATGATTATGAGTAATAGAGAGAAAAAATGATTACCTTTGTGATAAAAATAGGTGTAGATAACTACATTATGTTAACTGGAGATTATAAGAATACTGATAACAAAATTAGAATCTTTACTAATCCAAAAAATCTGAAATATTAGATAAAGTTTATTGTAGAAAATACTTTTCTTTATTCCATGAATAGAAATATATATTTCCATATTTCATTCTGTGAAGCTACTAATAGTATTTGGAATAATCTTGAAGTAACTCACTTTGGAACTTCTAATTTCATTGAAACTAGAGGAGCCATGCTCAGAGTTGAATATCATGGTTTCTGTTATCTTTATGGTGAACCCATAAACAAGATACAACAAAGATTCATGACTATCGTCAACATCATACAATAAATGGGTGAGAAAGGTTTAGATGTTGAGATGATTAAAGAGAATATTATAGATATCATACCTAATTAATGGGAATCCAAGAGAGCAACTATAGATGAGAATAATAAATTTACTCAGATTTCTCTAGATAAATTTTTTGGAACTCTTCTCCAACATGAATTCAGAATGAAGAGAGGTAATGATAATATTAAAAAGAAAAATGGAAATAAGGGTTTTTATATTACAAATAAATCGAATAATATGAAATAAAAGACTCTTAAGATAGCCACAAGATATAAACCTAAGAAGGTTGTTATTCAATTTGAATTTATTGAAAGTGAAGATGCAGAAAGTGAGTGAGAAAATCATGCTCAGATGATGAACTAGATTGTTGGTAAGAAGAACATTCAATACAGATACAAGATGAATGATGGAAAAGATAATAATGATGGAGAAGTGATAGGTTATGAATGTAGAATAACTGGTCATATTATACCTGATTGTCCCATGCTTAAGAAATGAGACAAGAAGGACATGAATTCTAAAATGAACAAGAAGACATTCTATAGATCAAATCATAAGAAATTCTTGAAATCCAATGATGCTTGGAGTTCTAATGGTGGATATTCTTCTAATTAATCTTCTTAATTTGAATCTTTTGAGAAAAAAATATTGGTTTAATAGCTCAAAATCCATTCCAAAATTATTATCTTATGGCTAAGGTATAAACTACAGAATCCTTAACCAATATATCATTATGTGAAAATTGTCCTAATAAAGGTTTTTCTTTATATGTATAATCCACTTTATCAGAAAACAATAATGATTTTCATTCTTATAAGGAAGTTTCAAGATTCTTAATGTTTCTTGAAATAAGATATTGTAATGTTTCTATGAAATTTGAAAAAAAAATTCTAGAGAATTTATTTTATCAAAATAAATTTCAGATCTTACCAAAAATATTGATAAAAAAATGATGTTTTAGAAAATCGTTCTAAGAAACATGAGGAAGTTAATTATGAGAAGGATAAACTTTCTAAGGATCTTAATTTTTTTTAGAAATAGATTCTTTAGAGGTTAAACTCCACTCTAAATATATTAATCTAAGAGATAAGAATTTAGGCGTGTGTCAAAAAATTGAAATATTTTCATTGAAGAAACTTCTTACAAATTTTACTTCCGGTAATAGAAATTTTGATAATATGTATTCTTAGATCTGATCTCATGACAATAATCAAAGATTAGGCCATTATCATGAAAAACCAATTTTCAGAAACAATTATTTTGTTCCTCCAAGAGATCCCTTTTGTAATAAATGTCAAAGTGGTGGGAATTAACAGAAGAACTATTCTTTATGTAATGTTCAATCTCTTGGGTTTCATAAAGCATTGTTTTTTAAACAGATATGGATAAAAAATATTTTATTATCTAAAAATTCCTGATCCAAGAAAGTTGGGATTCCAAAATCTTAACTCTTTATTTTTTTGGATAATTAAGTAAGTACCAACAACATATGGTACATTGATAGTGGATGTTCCTTGTACATGACTAGTAAAAAAGACTATTTCAAAAATATTTTAAAGACTAAAGGTGGAAAAGAAACTTTTGGGTATAACTCTCAAGGAGAAATTGTTGGTATATATAACATTATTCTTCTTGGTAAAGCTATAACTTCTAATTTTCTTTTGGTAAAAGGCCTTAAGAACAAACTCATTAGAATAACTCAATTATGTGATGATGGTTACCTCATGAATTTTAGCAATTATAAATGCTTAGTTTACAATTGTATGGATGAGTTTATTCTCTCTACCCTTTGGTATGAAAATGTGTACACCTTAAAAAATGAAGACCTTAGAAATAGGGATCTACCTTGCTTTGTGAATTTTTTGATCAATATTGGATTTTTCATAGAAGACCAGGACACTATAACTTAATGAATCTTAGTAAAATTTCTAAGAAAGATCTTGTTAAGGATCTACAAGAACTTAGGTTTGATTCTTCAAAAGTCTGTGGTCCTTGTCAATATGGAAAGAAACATAAATCAAGCTTTAAATCTATAATTGAATTTATGACTTCTAATGCCTTACAGTTAGTGCACATGGAATTATTTGGTCCAATAAAAACTAGAATTGTTGGAGGAAAATACTATGTGTTTTTTCTATTTGATGACTACACTAGATTTACATGGGTATATTTTATTGAAAAGATATTAGAATATTTTTCTTATTTCAAAAACATTAGAGCTCAAGTTAAAAATTAGAAAAATCTACCATTGATAACTATTCATGTGATCATGGGGGAGAATTTGAAAAATCGGATTTTGAATCTTTTTGTAGTAAGAAAGGTATTACTCACAACATTTCAGCTCTAAAAACTCCTCAAAAAAATTTTGTTATTGAAAGAGGAAATTGTATTCTTCAAGAGATGAATAGAACCATGTTGACTGAATATTCCTTAGCTAATAATTTTTGGGGTGAAGCTATAAGTACTACTTGTTATACTCCAAATCGAATTTTTATAAGACCATTTGATAATAAAACAAATTACGAGTTATGAACTGGCTGAAAACCAAAATTTTCTTACTTCAATGTTTTTGGTTTCAATGTATTCATCATGAATACTAAAGATACCTTAAATTAATTTTAACTCAAATCTGGTGAAGGAATTTTATTAGGTTATTGTACTTACTATAAGGCATATAGAGTTTTTAATAAAAACACTAGCACTATGGGAGAAACAGTACATGTTAAATTTGATGAAACTAATCTTTTTGTTTTCAAGAAACCAAAAAGTATTTCTAATATATTTTCTAAATCTAATCACCAACCATTGATAGATGATTTTTTAGATAAGAAATTTGTTCAGGAAAATATGTCTAAAACATTTACCCCTGAATAATTTCTACCCTATGTTGATGAACATGTATTCCAAAACCCAAGTTAGTTGTTACTTAGGAAGCATCAGAGTCATAGTATCAATGTTAATGTTAATAATCCAATAAGAACATGAATTTATTTAAGGAATGAAGTTGAACATGTTTCTTTTCTTTAACGATTTTAACCAAATACTTCTGAAGACACCTTGGGTGATGATGAATGGATAAAGGCCATGCAAGATGAACTCAATGAATTCGTATGGAATCACGTTTTAAACCTGGATGAAAAACCTAAGTAAACTTCTATTTTTTGATTCAAATGGGTTTTCAGAAAAAAAAAATGCGTTGAAAATTGAATTATTTTTAGTAATAATTCATTATTAGTTGCTAAAGGCTATAACCAACATGAAGGCATTGAATTTGAACAAAACTATGATCCACTAGAAAGACTTGAATCTATCTGTATTATTTTATCATTTGCAACATTCTTTAATTTCAAACATTATGAAATGGATGTGATGTTTTCTTTCCTAAATGGTTATGTACAGGAGGATGACTATGTAGTTTAAACCCCTATTTTTGAAGATACAAAATATCCTAATCATGTTTACAAACATAAAAAAGCTATATATGGACTTAAACAATCCCCTAGAGCATGGTATAATAGAGTTTTGGATTTTTTATTAAAAATAACTATTTTTAGGGAACAACCGATCTAACCCTTTTCATTAGGATTGTCAATAAAGATATTTTTATTGTTCAAATTTATGTTAATGAGATCATCATCGAATCAACTTAACAAACATTAACCGATTCCTTTGTGAATCTTTTGAAATCTGAGTTTGAGATGAGTATGATGGGTGAGTTAACTATTTTTCATGTTTTTCAAATTTCTCAAAAACCAGAAGAAACTTACATATCCTAATATAAGTATATCAATGATCTTCTGGAGATGTTTGGGTATGATTACACTAAGAGTATAATTACTCATATTGGAACCATTAATACTGTTGATATTGATGAAACAAAAAAACCTGTGGATCAAACATCTTATAGAGGAATGATAGGATTTTTACTTTACTTAATATCTAGTCGACCTAACTTCATGTTTTTAGTATGATTATGTGAAAGATACCATGAAAATCTTAAATAATCCCATTTAATGGCTGTAAAAAGAAATTTTCTGTATTTAAAATGATCTTTAGATTTGTGACTATTTTATTCTTCTAGAAATTCTTATAAAGTTAAATGTTTTTTGGATGCTGACATTGGTGATTATAAAATGGATAGGAAAAGTACATCCAGAACATTTTATTTATTAGGAGATTCTATAGTTTCTTGGTCTTGTATGAAAAAATATATTATAGCACCTTCCACTACTGAAACTGAATATGTAGAAGCTGGATGTTGTTATGCTCAGGTGTTTTTATAAGTTTTACTAAAATGAAAATAATGTGTGATAACAAAATCACCATTTACCAAAGTAAAAACCCTGCACATCACTCTTGTGAAAAGAACATAGATATTAGACACCACTTTATTTGGGATCACACACTTAAAAGTGATATTATTATTTAATTCATCATAATGCATGAAAAAATTGCAGATATTTTTACAAAACCCTTACATTCTGATAGATTTGAATATATTAAATGGAAGCTAATAATTATCACTATAAGGTAATCATTCATATCTATATCTAGTTTAAATCATATCATAATATTAAGACACTCTTTATTTCAGGGGGAGTATATATGCTTTATCATTTTTTCTTATTATTATTTCTTTAATAATATTTATCTTTCATTATTTTTTTAAATAACTCATCCTTCTCTATGAAAACCCATAATATTTTTCTTTTCAAAAAAGAAATTTTTTAGAATTGAAATTATTGGAAAGAATATACTTGGAATATAAATTCTAAAAATTGAAATTCTCAGAATCAAAAACTTCCTTTGAGAATTCTTATAATACTGATAAATTCTTCAGATTATTCCAAAAGGTATATTTTATTACTCATCTATTTCTAATTTTATGTTTTAATTGTTGGTATTTATTGATTTTTAATTGATTTTTTACCTTACATAAAAAGATCATAATTCATATATTCTACAATCATCCTCAACCGTCAGATCATATCATGTTATTTCCATCCATTTGATAATCATATGGGAGTTGAAAGGTCATTTCTATGTCTATATAAGGGGTGCTTCGTTTATAAGTGCCACACCATCTTCTATTATCTCTGTGCTAATGTTCTGGTGATTTCGAAGTCCACATTCTGATTCCACTATTTTTTTACACTCCGAATGACTCCTGAATCCTCAGTAGATCAGATGCCAATTTACAAGGAAATAATGTATTCAGTGATCATTAGGGAAAGACTGGTCGGCCCAAATTTATTTTCAAGGAATGACTATCTCATCTCTAAGGTCATAAGAATGAATGGATGGGAATGTGTATGTGTGGATAAAAAAATCTCAGGATCTCGTTTACCCCTATCAAGTCATATAATTCTATGAATCCATTACTTTTTTTTTCAAATGGATGGAAAGGATATGTTCATGTTCAAATTATATGACAAGGATTATAAAGTTAACTATAAAAAGGTGGAAAATGTTCTCATCATACCATATGAAAGAGAGTATATTTTTTACTCTATTATAATTTCCTCGATGGAAGGTTCTTTTGAAAAAGACAAGGCACTGTATTACCTAGGCCTTATGTATGTTATGTATCTGAAGATTACAAATCATACAACAAATAAAAAACTAGTAGCCTTATTGATGCAAGGTTATCTTATTCCAAGGAAATGGGATAAGGACTATCTAATGATATGTGATATCTTTCTTTTAGACATTGTTGTAAATATAAGGAAGATAAACTTGATTAAGTACATCTTTATCACCATTCATGCGGTAAAATGAAGAACCATCAGATCTCAGATACATATATATATATGACGACTATCTCCAGTATAACTGTTATGTGTCTTGAAAAGATGAGTTTCCATTGCTGATCATTCTCTAATACCTTTATGATTTTTTTGCTTAGAGATGATACTTTTAGGATAATGAAGGTAATTTTTTTACTGGAATCCAAAAGTTTTGAAGAAATGATTTTCCCGAACAAGGTTGATTTTTTGGAATCTTAAAAATTGATACCTAAGAAAATGAAACATGAAGAATCATGCTTACTAGCACCGGTCCCTGATGTTCTAGTTTCAACACAGCCTCCTAAAAAAATCCAAAAGCCTATTCTGATGCAACGGTTGTAAAATGGAGAGATATGGAAACTACCATAAGGGAAGGTGATTCTTCTTTATGATTAAATAATGAAGAGGTGAAGCCCTTAAAAATAATGAAATCTGAAAATCTAGAGAAAGATAAGAAGCAGAAGATTTCGAAGAATAAATCCTTGGATACTCAAGTGTTTCAGTCCTTACTAAAAGCTGTAGAGAAGAAATCGAAAGGAGTACCGGAATATCAAGTTAATCATAAGAAACCAGTTGACACTCCAGAAATCTAGAAAACCAAGAAATTATTTGAAATATCAGAACCTATTCAAGAAATAGAAGATCAGATTTTTCCAGAATACAATGATTATGTTTTAAGGGAAGTGGAAGATTACATTGTAAATCCTCATAGTTCATATTCTATATCAAGTTCTTAAGATCAAAATATTGAATAATAAGTTTAAGTTAAAGTTGATGATCATGTTGACAGTGATGTGGATGAAGAATTGAAAGAAGAGGTTGAACATTGATGTCATGAAGGAGAAGAGATCCAAGTAGAAGAAAGACAATAAGGAACACAAGAAGAAGATCTTGAAGGGGAACAAGAAAAACATGGATATCTTAATATTATTCAATTATCATATGAAAAAATCCCAGTTCTAAATCTTATCAATGGGAAGATTGTTTTTGTTTCCTCATATGATAAAGAAACACCTCATATGTCTTCAAAAATGAAAAAGAAATCGGATTCTGTAACTCCAAGGGGAATTGAGAATGGAAAATATGATTCAGATTCTGAATCCTTTTCCTCTGTTGATCATGAAATTTTCAATCTATCTATAAGAATGTTGGTCAGTACTATTCTGGTTCTTGTAAATATAGATGCCCAGAGTCAAATGATGCAAGAGACCCTGAATCAAAATATGGAATCTACCAATATGCTTATAGACATGGTGGTCAAGCAAGAAGCGAACATCAATAATCTTTTGATTGATTTTAAATCTCATAAGGTGACTTGTATGAAAGTACTTAACCACAAAAAAACCATCAATGAAGAGCTTAGATAGTTCATTGACTTCTTGGATTCAACAAATGGAGCTTTTAATACTTGTGAATCCGAGTTCAACTTTTTCAAGGCATCCATTTTTGAGAAAGTTATCCAACTCAGTTCAATTTCCCAGTCTATAAGCAGTGATAATGATTTCAGGGCCAAATTAGTGAAAAAGGTGGATAATCAAGAAGTGTTCATTAAGAAACAAGATGATAGAATCAAATCTCAAGAAGAAAGGATATTTTCATTAGAAAAGAAAAATTAAGATCAGGAGATATTACTGAAAATGCTCCAAGAAGATCACAAGGAAGTGAAGAAAGTTAAATCATTGATAATAAAATGTTGTATGAGGAGAAGAAAGATGGAGGTTTTTTTTCATACATTCTGATGTTTTTTTTGTAATGTAAACATTATTTCGCGAATTTCCTTAAGAAATTTCTTGCATATCTCTCTCTTTTTTGCATGTATGTTTCTTTAACCATACAGGTAGATCTTATACTTATCCTTTCCTTTTTGAAAATCACAGAGGGGAATAATTTTTTTGAAGGAAGAATTTAATGAAGACTCTAAAATGGAAGTATCTATTAAGGGTGAGTATGTTATGAAATAAGAATGCCTAGGTATGTGGGAGTTTATTTTAAGAATAAATGTTTATTTAAGGGGGATATATTTTCTTATGAAAGAAAACCAGTTTTTAAAGATCAAGAATACGATCCTTGGGAATAAAAACCTAAGGGGAGTTAGTCATATTCATCGTAAATTTATTTCAAAGAAGGAGATATTTTTTACGTACTTGTTTATCAAAATCAATATATTCTTCCTTTGAAAAGATATTTCTGATTTCCAAAAAGGGGGATATTGTTGAGTCAATAAGGTTATCTTATGACTTCTCCATTCATTATGTTTTTATGTTTTGAAAATCACAAACACTTTTTTTCCTAAGCTTCGAATTGTCATCATGTTGTACTTACAAAATTCTCATTACGTTTACCTACAAAAATACCATTCTGTTATACTTATAGAATTGTCATTCTGTTATACTTATAGAATTCTCATTATGTTTACCTACAGAAATCTCATTCAGTTATAGATACAGAATTTTCATTCTATTATACTTACAAATATTTCATTAAATTTACCTACATATTTGACATTATATTTTTTGTGATACCGCAACAAATGTCATGTTGTTTCATGATACCGAATCTAGTACAAATGTCATACATATTTTCATGATACCGATACCGCTATAATAGCCATACCGTTTTTATGGTACCGATATTGGTATAATTTTCAACCCATTTTTATGATACTGATATTGGTACAAATGTCATACCAATTTTATGATATCGGTTACAGTGATTCCATTTTTCTCAATCCAATTTTTATTTTCTTAATAATCTATTTTCTTAATAATGTTATAGTTTTCTAATATATCATTCCAATATTATCAGATTATATGTTTTCTTCTACTTAACATTTACCTTGACCAAAACATCATTTATTATACATGGAACGATATTGTACAATTTATAATAAACTAAACTTTTTCTGTTTGAAATGTGTCTAAGTCTATCTGAAATTTAAGGAAAATATGACCCTTCGAGTGGAGCTGATCGTTGAGATTTTTTTCTTATAAATATAAGTTCATTTGAACGAGCTATGTAATAGAGTGAACTTTGATGACGAACCATGAATAGAAAAGAGATCAAAGTTTGTGAATTGATTTCTACAGAGAGAGGTTCGTACAACACTCAGTGCTTCATGTGGATGTCATGAACAACTTTTTCAGGTGTGACCAACTTGTTCAGACATTCTTTGTACAGACTCTGATCATGTTGATCGTGGGCTTCTGGGTTTGGAGTATGGAGTTTTATGATTTACTTTTAAATTGGGGGCTTGTAGGGATAACAATACATATATCGATCTTCAGATTGATGGATTACTTTGGGTTTGGGTAATATAGGCTTTTTGGAAAGTATAAATCAAGGAACATTTATCCAAGGTAGTTGGATACCCTTCTCTTTGGGTTAAAATAATCTTATTGTTACATGTTTTAAATTTCATGTTGTTTTTATTCCGCTGTTATTTTAACATTTTTATAGTTAGAAAGTATAACCTTCCTATAATTTCTAATTATGTTACATTGATTATATTATATATTCTATATGCTCTAATGTAGAATATTTCTTTTTAGAAAATATTTCTTAAGTTTTTACCTTATTGTTGTAAAGTATTAGAAAAGGTTTCTTTAAGGGGGTTTGTGAAATTTGATTAACTTTTTTAAACTACGTTTTCTTAAATATAAAATCTATCCTTAAGAAATAGATTTCATTAAGGTTAAGAAAAATTCTTTAAGAAACTCCTATACCAACATTAAAGGTTCCAAAGGAATTTTTAAATTGTACAATTGACCCCTTCTTGTATTTGAGCATCTCATCATATATATTTGATCCTACAGAAGGAATTCAATAAATTATGGTAACAATTTCCACGGAACACTACCCATTATAGATTTTAGAACTTCAACAATAAGCTTCATGTCTAATAAAATCCATAAATTATCCCATTTATTTTGGAAATCATATTTTATAGCATAAATGATATCCCATAACTCTACCTCATATGCAATTTCAAGGCTAATGTAGTGATAGAAACAACCTTTGATGAACCCATGATGTGTACCGAATAAACCAACACATAAATATGGGCTTGAAATTCTTGATTTATCCCCATAAAAATTCTCAATGATCTATATAGGAATTCGGGTAATACAAAGAATTGATTTCAGCACCAGTGGTTTTATGGACCTGCCACCCACACCCAGCATCCGTAAAATTGTCAAATAAGATTGTGTATTACTCATAGAACCTATTTATTATTCGGAAATATCATGAAAATATCTATTCATGACTTATTATCTTACTTGTAGAGGGGCCATCTAGTTGTTAAAGAGAATATCATTTCATATCTTCTAGATGTGGCTAATGAGTTAAGCAAACACATCCATCAACATATTACGAATCTTCTCACTATTGATAGTAGAAATAATATATTTGAGCAGGTAATATAGATGTATATCTATGAAAAAATAGTTTCAAATATATGTTACATGTAATTCCATAAAGTATCTTTAAATTTAAATTTAATGAACATGTGTTGTAGATTTTCAGTATCCATTTAGCATATCGGACAAAATCAAGCAAGTCGAATGCCAATCCCTTAAAGACTATCTTTTTTTCGGTAGCCTTCCATTCCAAATATTCTATAATATAATCCATCTTGAAGGCTAAAAGAAATATTTATTGATTTTTATCATCTATGAAGGTTTGATGATTCTATCCACACAATGTATCTAGTAACACTTCTTAGTGCTGAAGGATCCATTCCCATTTGGAGTCTGGATAAAAATTACCATTTCCTATAGTATATACCTTTTCTTTATAGTTTTAATATAAAATGGAATTAAAATATCCAGATTTCAAATACTGTGATTAAAATAAAAAATTGACATATTTCTCAGATTCATGGGGAAAATCATAATGTATTTAAGGGTTCCTTAAGTCCAGTTTATGTACCAGTAATTCATATTATATTGCTTGAAAACAAAACACATGTATTTGAAAATCATGTCATTATAATTTTTCATAATAATTATCTTAATAAAATAATAAGTATAATATTATCAACCATTCAGAATATTGCTATGGAATC
Source organism: Viscum album (assembly GCA_963277665.1). Taxonomy (NCBI): domain Eukaryota; kingdom Viridiplantae; phylum Streptophyta; class Magnoliopsida; order Santalales; family Viscaceae; genus Viscum; species Viscum album. The sequence goes on from OY728158.1 coordinate 857,618,657, forward strand.
TGGTTGATAGAAAATCATGAGAGTTGTTATCAAAATCCATAAGATTACAATTTAATTTCATAATCATCGCATTATTAAAAGTCTTGTTGTATTTGATGACTAATACTTCCACGTCAATAGGTCTTGTTCATTATTTACAATAAATAGTTAAAAGTTTTCTCATGGAAAAAAGAATTCCAAATAATGAATTTTATTTAGATCTAAAAATTATTCAATATCCGTCTTTGATACTTATATAAAAAAGAATAAATAAATATGGAAGTTATTACAGAGTTAATAAGAGAAAATATTCCAAATTGAGACATAAAATTTCCTTTCTCGATAGCCATACGAATGACAATATTGAAGAATGAATTTTTGATGTTGGAACCCACAAATCTACTCTATAATAGTGGGACACGAAGACAAGTAAATGTTAGAGTTACTCTTTTGACTTTAATGATGACAGAAATCCTATTTTTTATGATGTTATTAATTCCATCCCCAAACAAAAAATACTTTAGTCCAACTAATGTATCAGTTTTCCACATATTCAAAATGTCAAAATATATCTTTTATTTCAGATTGGGTGCTTTTGTATTCTTGTCAAAATAGAAGTATTTCATCTTCATAAAGAAGATGATAGGGGTGAACAACCATCTAATAGCCTTAATTATTATGTAATGTCTTACATCGGTAAGCTTATTAATGAACCTAATTCTATAACATTATTCCATAATAAACATAATCATTAAGAGAGGGTCTCTAAACCTCACACCTCTATAACATTTAAAGATTACCATAGGGGATCCATTGATAAGAATAGATAGACTTCATGTTTTAAGTATGGTGTTGATCATTTGGATAAAGATTGTGGAGAAACTATATTTCATGAGGAAAAAATTAATAAGTCTCTATTTCTTGATTTTAAATTATTTTTATGTTAATTATAAGAGAAAATTAACCATTATTTACCTTCTTACTCATTATGTTGACACTTTATGAGATAGTGAGCAAACAATTACGAATGTTTAATCACATTATAAATCCAAAGTAATTTTCTATGATCATATCCTTGATGATAACCCCCAATCTAGTTTCAAATAATTTTCAAATGATTTTAAAAAGGTTTTTCCAATTAAATCTTGCTTGAAGTATTTTATGTCAATAGCATTATCTTTCATGGTTATTAGAGCTATGAAGCTAGAGTTGATTCTAGAAGGCATCGATGAATGATGGAAAAAATCCCTGACCATATTTATCACATCACTATTTAATATGTCCTAGTTTAACAAGAATTTTTTTATATCCATAATGTCCAAATTCCCAAATCAATTTTCATAGAGATAAGTGACTTTTTAACTTCTTCCTTATAAGGATCCATGATGATAATTTTATTTTAGATGATCTTCAATGCATATTGAAATTCTTTTAATAATATGATGAGTGGTACTAATTAAATAATTTGAATATAGGTATTGAAATTAACTTACTAAAACATTTGAAATATTATTCTTTGATGTGAGAGTCGAACCATTAATTGTTATGGCATTATATCCTCATATAGTTATTTTTTCCCTTGAGAAGATCATCCAACATAGATGACTCCTAAATTTCCTCCGTAGAGGGATTATCGTGATTTTGTTTTCTATATTTATAATTGGATAGATTTTATTTATCACCTATGATGTCATATTATATCTTGGATAATTATTTTTCCACCATTATGTAAATATACATTTTCATGTTTTTAATTTTTTAGTACGATTTCTATGGGGTTACCAAAAGTTTCCAACTTCCAAGATTCCATCAAAAATTATCTAAAGTTAGTTATTATAATCCATACCTTCTTAAATTTGAAAGGAATGGGATCTGTCATAGTAAAACAAGTATATATATCAATAATAATGGTGTTATGATTCCATTTATATTTAGGAAGTTTAAATCTAGAGATCACAATACTAGTAGTTCTATCACCAATTTGGGTAAAACATATGCTTAACATTCTAACCTTCCAACCTTTGATTGTATATCTAATATATATAAAGGTGAATTAGAAAATAAAAACTTCTTATAAATTGAGATAGTCAATGCATGATGAGTACTCATGAGAGGAAATGTTGTTGAATTTGGTTACAATGTTCTCTGTTGGCCTCATAATTGTGTTGAAGTCCCCAACAAAAGTCCAATCATTTCCTGTCTCAGCAGAAATCATTTTTAGGTCATTTTAAAGGCTCCTTCATATAATGTATGATGTAGAGGAACAAGTAAAAGAAATTATGAAGCTATAAAAATAAATGGAACATGATATATCAATGTGTTGTGGTATTATTTAATAATTTATGGTCTGAATACAATCAGGTTTAGGGTCCCATAAATAGTCTTTATCACTATGATAAGCATTTTAAAAGAAAAAAATATACCCAAGGGAAGCCCATTTTAAAGACATTCAATTATTGAACAAATTATTTAGATTATAATGTCTAAAAAAGAGGCCTATGGGTCACAATGTAATTTCTAAGGTCTCTAAACATAGGATAATTCCTAATACCTTGAAAATTATATTATAAATTCATCATTTTTTAAGAGATTGACTTCTTTTTTAGGACCCCCTACAATTTCTTCTTTGACTGGACTTTTTACCTTTTATTTTGGATGTTATATTTTTACCATCAGGTGTTGAGTCTCCACCTATCATATAATTCCCTAAAATCATTATGGATATGTCTTGGATTAATTCATGAGGTTGAAACTCCTTAGTGTCATCATCTCAAAACTATCTTTTTAGAAGTGTGAATTTATTTACAGATTGTATGGACAAAATATGTGATATCCCAACTGCAATTTTTCTTTTCACATTGTATGGACTCACATGAGTGAAAGGAATTTCCACCACTGAAAATGATGATGTTTCAGATAATGATCATTTTTTACATCCTTCTTGATTCCATTTGTTTCATCCTATGAGAATTTATATAATTCATGAATGCTTTCAAAGATCATGGGACCATCATCGTTATCTTTCTTTTGCGTCATTCCATGGGTTTTCTCATTTTGTATACTAGGAACCTCATTTTTGTGTTCATCTCTATACAACATGGGTTCCCTTAGATTTCATAAGTTTAGGAGACATTTTATCAAACATCAATTCCTTTATTTTCTCAAAGATCATTTCACATGGAAGATTTCTTTCAAGGACATTACTATTATCCAAATCAACATATTCCGTAGACGTAGTGAGATGAACCTATTTAATATATTTAAAAGTATTAGGATCATTATGAAGACAATATTGGGTTATAGGATCTTGTTTATCAATCATAAAACAATAATCCTTTTAATTATTTCATATTTCAACACATATTAATTGCTATTCTTTGTCATAGGACATTACATTTGGTAGTGTACTATTAATGAGGATAGTCCATTATTCCATGTCTTTTTCATCCTTTCTCACATTACCTATCTCATTAACAGAAATAATTTTTTTATCTATTTCTAATAAAAAATCAAGATAATTTTGTATGGGATTATAGATAATCATTGGTATTAGGAATTTCAGAGACCTCTATAATCATATCCTTACACCCCGAGGATGAGGAGTCAGGATTGGTTGCTTTTGAGGTCCTAGAATATATTATGTATTTTCCCTTTTACATTCCAATAATATTTATCCTCATGATCATTTTAATTTAGATAGATATAAACATTGTACCTATAATATTCTGGGGATAAATGTTCAAATAGATTTTCACTCAAAAAGAATTTTTGTCATCATTCATATTTGATTTCTGGTTGATGTTGTCGTCTCTCGTTGTCAACAAAACCACTTCGACTAGGTAACTACCATATCAACCTACACCAGTACTCTTTATAATTTACAAACCTTGAATTTTTAGTTTTTCAATCCATTATGATTGTATTTCTAATCGAGGATGAAATATCCCATAAATTTGTGGATGATAGTACAGCTAATTGATTTTTCATATCCACATCAAAACATATTAGTTGGTATAACTCACATTGATTGGGAAAATGATTATATCCCATTGTTTTAATATAGAAAATCCATGTTTCAATATAATATATTGAAAACTCCACACCATCCTTTTACTTTCTTTAGAGGGGAAGAGGTTATAATAAAAGCCCCACCCCATGATTTTCATTATACAATCCACAAAACCCAAATATCAATTATTCTCTTAAGGGGATCATTAAATATCTACATGTGCTCTTGTTTTGGGGCAATAAATCTCATAATAATGGATTAACTACAGAGATTGATTATTTTCTCTACCACATGTTTATTCACTGATAAATGAGATGTGCAATCCTTATTTATGACTCTTCATAACGAGGGAACATTAAAATCATAGAAAGAGAGACTCACATCATTCCTAACCACCTATAAAATATTTAAACTAAATATTTTATAGATAGATAGATGATTAATTATTTTTTTGATATTAATAATATTTTAAAACTATTTTAATTATTAATTGATATAAATTAAGAATAAAGAAAATTAATATTTTTATTGGTTGGGTTTAAAATCCCATGGAGCATAGGTACTATAGAAACACTATAATAGGGGGTACTATAGTATTATTGTAGTTTATTTAAGAGGAACTGTAGTAGAATAATGTACTTTAGTGGTGGCAGTATTATAGTGGGTAATGTTGTAGCCAATGTATTGTAGTAGTACTATTCATAGAATACGCCATGGGATAAAATTTCGAGCCTACGAGCCATGTAATGCGATCCATTCCTACAAGGAATTCAGACCAAAATATATATATAATGTAATAAAATAGCTCGTTGGGTGGGTTATCCCTTGGGGAAGCTATGATATTCCTTTCAGTCCTAGGTGTGTATGGTGTGGGTGTATTTAATGTAATTGAACTCCCAATAACCTAATATAATTTAATATTTAAAAAGTCATTTTTTATAAAATCAGTTTTTAGGATATTCTAAATTCATATTTAGAACTTAAATTACCAAATTTTTTAATTTTAATTTGAAAAAATGAACTTCAGTTTTTACATATAATTAAAATATTATATTAGATGTAAAATTAGTTAATTTTCTAAAAATATCTATTTCTTCTTAATAGAAAAAAATTATTTTTTAAAAAATACAAAGGCTTTATTATATACTTAGAATGTAATAATGACTTAAAAATTTATGAACCATTTTAATGAATAAATATTTGTTAAATAAATAAAATCATACATTTAATAATATTATTTTTAAATTAAAAACCTATGTTTAACAATTTTGATCATAAGAGGTATTTTATTCTTATAAAATTACTATTTTGGATCATTTCACTTTTTTCGTAATTTCAAGGTTAAATTTGGTTTTGTATTATTTTAAATGTAACATAACTAAATGTTTCTATCTATAAAACAATAAGTGCCATGATAATCAATTCTATTCGAAATTTTGGTGTAAAAAATTTTTTATACTTAAAAAATAAATCAAAAAACAATTTTTCATTTTGTTTTTTATACATTTATTAAAATTATTTTTATCACATATAGAAATTGTAATATTTAAAATAAATTCAATTTCATTAAACATTATATTCAAATTATGTACCGAATTTTACTTCACATTTTTTCAAAAAATTATGTTACTCTAGTAAAAGTATTTCAACATGTTGGTAGTTAAAATGGTTGGGGGTTACCTAAGAGAACGTGCCACAATTTTTACGGACACATTTCCCAATTTGATTGGTTTAGTTTATTTAAAGCCTCAATCACCTCATTTTATAAAATTGGATTATTTGGGGAAACATTTATTTAAAAATGAATTTATGTTATTTTAAATGTATAAGTATTTGTAAGAGTTCCACTCCCATCCCTTATAAATGTATACCTTCACCCCTACACTTCAATTGTCACAAACTAACTTGGATTTATATTTAAAATAAAATTTGAGTTAGTTGTGGTATGGCTATAAGGGCGTTCCTCATGGCCAAGGGATAAAAAAGTTTCTGGGAATCAGAAAAATCATTTGAGAATGGGTTATCCCATGAATAATAATAGTATTAGTGTCCTCAACATGTTTCCATGAGAATTACCCTCTCAACATGCTAAATATATCATTACACCACAATAGCTACACAATGATATATACATAGAAAATTTCCAATTTACATCAATATCCAAAATAATTAAATGGTAGGGAATCATGAAAAAGATCCCAAGACACCTTGTAACATAAGGACCATACTCCAGCATGCCACCTCCATCATCTACATCCCAATAGTTAATGACTAGAAAGAGTAACTACCACCCCTGTACAAGGTCATTCCTTGAATTTTTTAAAAAAAAAATACTTTATATATATAACCATTTGGTATATTTTGGGTGTTATGTCACTTAACTTCTATTATCCTATCCATATGATCCACATAAATTCATTTTAAGATAGATAAAAGTTCCAGTTATATTAATGAAGAAAACTATTCACTTTTTAATCATGCTTATCATTTGGAAGAGATAAAATAAGTCAGTAAACAATGTACACAAAAAAAATATAAACAAGAACTTTTCATAAGAATTTAGTATCTAGTAAACAAGTATTAATGGAGGATCACATCTCAGTGATCGAACAATAAAAATAGCTCCCTCATGAACAAGTTTCTAAAGGGGATGGAATCTAATGTAAAAAAGTACCAACAATTTCATATTGTTCAGTTAATGTTGTGTCATAATCTTACTAGTGATTCTATGAAATGATCCTACCAAATTCTCTAGATATTATCCTTATCCTTCCCACTATTGTATCATAGGTTTCCATAATCTAGTTCTACTTTCAAACCATATCAATAACCCTTTATCCAAGAAAAATGTTTTTTTATTTTCCAATCCTACCATTTCAAATAATATTAATTTGGTTATACCATTTAATGATATTGAAACTCACACACAAAATCATTTGAAATATACCATTTGAACAAATACACACACTATATTAGAGCTCAATTTAAAAAGGGGAAAGAACTTTCAAATTTTCAAAGAATGAAAAAACATATAAGCCCTACCTTTTCCTTTTAAATCATAACCAATGGATTAAAAACCATAAGATAAATAAAATATGGAATCATTAATAAGAAATAACACATCATATACATTAACATTAAAGTAAAAACATATGACATTAAATCCAAAATGGGCCACCACAATAGTTAAAAAATGAAACCCAAGAAAGAAAGAAGAAGATACCATGAGAAGTGGTGTAGATGTGCTTCAAGAAATTTTGAATAAATATGATTTAACGACCCAAGTATTTTAGCTTACAAATAGTGGAGTGGATATTGTGGAACACCTTGTTATGTGATAGTTTAATGGAAAAATTAGGGAGATGAAATGGGGTAAAAATACGGATGAGAAAAAAATGAAATTTGAAAAAGAAATTAATGACCTAGATGGTCGCACTGTTTGTATACATGGTTAGATAAACTATATGCCAATCATGTGTGAATCACTTTCCCAAAGGGGTGGAGGTCTTATGGATTTTGGGGTCTAGGTGCACAACTATGATTTCTTTATAGAACCATTATCTAAGACACACATTTTGTAAATGGATAACATCTATTTTCTAATAATAGAGAACCAATAGTTCTCCACCAACCATCTAACCAAAAAAACCTCAATTTGTTTTGGAAACCCCAATAAAATTCTACAGAACCGAAGATATACAAAAAAGAGATGAAGAATACATTAAAAACATTGTTTTTATGACATATCCACTAACTTTGAGCACCATATCATTAAAAATATCAGAAAAAATAAGTTCCCAATACCTATAACCATGTCTTATATGTTTTGGTATCCCCAAAATACCAACTTAATATAGATTAATGAGGATATCCAAGGAAGAGGTAATCATGTCAACCTAGTGCATTCAATTTTTCTTTCTTATACAACACCCTAAAAATATTTTATAACAATATAGATATTATTAAATATTTTACATTAGTATAATTAAATATTGTTATGTTTATATAACAATAATTTTTTTACTTCCTATACAACCAATAGAAAATCAAAATTTCGTTAGTGCGTACGTGCAGACCACCACCTCCACGATGCAGTGTTTTAAAATTTCAAAACCAAATACCAATGTTGGTTCTATGAATATATTTAATAAAAAATATTATATTAGTGAAATAATTATTATTATATAATGATAAATTAGTTTTACTATTAAAAATACCATTCATTGGAAAATGAATACGTCACTTATGAGTACATGGAGAGAACCACCTCTATTGATGACATATTTAATTTTTTTCATCAACTCCTTTCATAGATGGTTGTAAAATTTATTGTATTAATATATAACATATTAATAAGCAATATATTTCATGAATATTTTTTTAAATGATTAAATAAACCTAAATTATAATTATAAATTAATCCATGGATATCAATAATTTATCTGAAACAGTCTTATCACCGATTTTAAAACTAATAATTATAACTAAAAATCTCATTGTATTATATTGAAAGTTTCTAAATTATTAGGGAATATATATTATAGTTCCTCAAATAATATGGGAATGACACAATTTTACAAAATAATAATTATTAATTTCACTAATAAAAAACCCAGATGAATCAATCAAGGTTACTAACATACAATGATGAAATTAAACATATACTAACTATGAATGGTATTATGGATGATTATAATTAATGTTTTTTATATTTAATATATGTGAATATGTTTTTAAATTAGATATTAAAAAATTTATGTTGATATTATTGTATTTTTAAGGTATTTCATGGAATCTGAGAGTTAATGTAATTTATTTTCTTCCCTCAAATCTCTCTTCTTTGAGTTTTAATTTTTTTATCGAATTTATATGATATATTATATGTTAATTAAAAATGGAGATCTTATTATATTTTAGTTTCTTATAATTTATTAGAAAAATTTCATTTCTAATTCAAGGATTCTTCCGAATTGAATTCATCTTACAAAAATATAACATTATTAAGAATAATTAACATCTTATTTAAAGTCTATTTTCCATCCATGTAAACATTATTTATTCCCTATAATATTCTCATTTCCTATTATGAAATATATGTTTGTATTATCTATTATGATATTTAATTTTCACTACACCTATTTTGGAAGGGATGATTTATTACTCTTTTAATGATGTAAGTTTCAATAAAGGTATTTTTTAAAAATATTTTTCACTTATGTTTATATATTATATAATCAAATCAAGATATCATAGGGATAAAAATTAAGTAATTCTCAAGAATCCATTACTGATAATACATTCTAATTAGTGTTTTAAAATAATTTCCCAACTTCCGAAAGTGACCAATAAATTCGACTTGTATAATAATGTTAAAAATGTTTTATGAAATATCTTATAATGATTTTTATTCTGTTTTATTTTTTATCTATGAAATATACACCTCCAATAAAGTAATCATTCATGAATAACAATTTAAATTACCTTTTCAAATACTAATTTTTGGTGATATAATTTTGGGTATCATTCAATCTAACTCTTGAGGTCATTTTTGTAATACTAATTTGAAATGATACAAATCCAATTTTCATTACATGGGTTATTAATCATAGGGTTATTAATGGATTTTTTATAGAACATACTCATTTGTATTATCAATATGAGATAAATGATATCTTATATACATATCTAGTTCATTATTTAAGGTTTCATATCTCATGAAATAATTATGTTGAGTGTGGAAACGATGTAGTTAATTATAATCACAAGATTTATCATGGTCACTATGAATTTATCTATGTTCATGAGATGGATAGTGGACATGATATTTTTTCTATGTTCATAATGTTTTTATTTATAATAATTATTTTTATGACACATTTTATTGTTATATTGTTATTTTATGATCCGTGTATCATGATTATTGTATCATGATTAAAAACCATTATTCCATGGTATGGGTTTGATAATTATAGATTACATGACCATTTATTATTCCTTATGGAATTTTTATTCCATTTTATTTTAATAATAATTTTCCTCCATGACCTAGATTCCCAGAGGAATATAATCGTTCCATTTTTTTACACATTGATATGTTTTCTATAAATATGTGTTTGAGAACAACCCTTCTATGGTTTTTTAAGTCCCCACTTTATGGATATGAGTATAACATATGATATGTATATAAAGAAGTTAGTATGATGTTATTATGATGAAATGTTCATAGATACGTGGTATGAAATTTTTAATTTTCTATTCTCCAGAGAGAATAAACCTTTGGGTTTTAGGATTTTGAGAAAATTTATAACCTTTAATGTTCAAATTATAAAAATAATGTGAAATATATTCATGTTTATTTTAGGTAGACTCACTCAGTATCAAATATGGAAATAAAAGTATTTTTTATCACCAGACTTAGGAGTCTGGTTATATATGGATTAATAATATATAATAGTGAATAGAATGTGTGAATTTACACTTAGAGTGTCCCATATATGAAATGTTCATCTTGACTATGTGGTGGTGTAACCACTGAGGTCATTTTGAATAATATAATTCATTTGATAGATGAAATATTAAAAATAATGGTAAGTATGAAATGGGGTGATACACATCATTTAAAAACAATGATGTGAATAAAAAAGTACTTATACAAAGAATCTTATAAAGTACATGAAAATTTTCTTGGTGTTTTGATAAGAGTTTCCAAGTAGTTTATTAATTTTTGAAAAAAATAGGGTTTATTATGTACTGGTGCATGTTGCAGTCAGTAAACAATTACTAATATGACTTAAAATATGTTGCGAGGAATAATATTTTTTTTAAGAATGTTATCTAATTTAATTTAATCCAATATATTCTAGGTGTGATGATTATAAGTGTAAAAAATATAACAATCATAATATCCTGATTTGGATAGGTTAAACAAATAAATTCGAAGATGAATTTATCAAATGTTTCAGGACATGAAAGGAAATTACATGAATGTAGATAGTGCTTGACATGTATGCATTCATATGATCACATACATCTTGAATGAATGTATGAGTCTCATTGACTAAAAAAGATAATTTTGAGATAGAGTTAAAATTACGGGGATGAATATCCGTAGTAGATACAAACATATTTATGAAGTTGTAGTTATCTTTGAATTGACATTCTTTGTCTAGAAGTTTTAAAGAGGTCATGTTTTGTGCATATTATGGAAGACAGGGAGTGAATATTCTGGATAATTTTAATTACATCAAATCGTGGTAATTAAAATTATGTATTAACATTGTATTGTGAATGTAAACTTTGAAGTAGTACATGAAATTAAAAATAACTCTACTACATTGAACTATTTGAAAATACATGTTGTAGGTTGAAGAAAAACATAGAAATATAGTGCTTCAAACCTATTCTTTAGAGAGAGTAGAAAATAATTATATTCAGAAGAGACCGAACATATATATTATTCTCATAAATCACACGATTCAACATAAATAATGAATAACTATTGAAATATTTATACACTAAAGAAGAATAATAGAAGAACAGAGTGAAGAATAATAATATGTTTTTGTACCTTCCAATTCACGTAGAAAGTTATATTAACATTAAATAATTGAAATAGGTGAAACAAAGAAGTATATGAGACCATGAATTTTTATTTTTATATATAGGAATAATTATTTCATATTATAAATTAAAGAAAAAATCATATTTTGTGTTGTGAAGATAGGAGGTTGTATACACTACTTTGTACAAAGAAGAATAAGGAAAATCCATCAATTTATGATGTATGAAAAATTGTTTTATTCTTATATATAAGTTATTGATGTGGAGAAGTGCCAGTAATCATATCAATAGCTATCTTAGTTTTCATCGGTGATATAATATTCAGGTTTTAACCGAATACTATCATTATAAAGTGTTAAGGTGGATCAAACTATGTTTTTTGGGATTCACACTCATACACTGTTGAGAGACTATAGTGTAAATATCACATGTTGAATATAATGGTTCATGTTATCAAGGATAAATATATATTACAAGAATTATTTCCCTTCTATTATTGATAGGATAACCATTTAAATAATATTTCCCTTTTTATGTGTTTGTTTGGATTTATTGCATGTGAGAATAAATGTGAGAAGATAGAATAAGAGAATCAATTCCCCTTATCCAATGATAGAGGTAAAATGTTAAGGGATTAAAATTATAAAAATTATTAAAAGAAACCAACCCTATTTCCCCCCACATAGTTTTTTACTTAATCACTAATTAGTCCAATCAACTGGTATCAGAACCCGATTAACCTCAGATTAGATTACAAATTTTTTATGAGTTATCCATTAAAGATTTGAGTCTTTATTTATAAATTTATAATGAATTTTTGTGTTTTTTCAGGAAATTTTTATTTTATATTGAATTATATATTTAAATGAACCATGCTAAAAATGGAAAATAAAGGGAAGAATATGTTAAAGAAGATTTACATATTAATAAAAGAACAAAAAGATTCAATTTCTATAAGAAATTTAAAATACATTTCTATTATAAATGGTGAAGCACATATATTGGATATAAATTATTCTATAGAAAGATAAAGAGATCAAGTGATCTTTAGTTATGAAAAATAATTTTCTCTTACAATTATAAAGAATATCTAATCATCATTTAAAGTGTTCAAATGTCAAAATACTTATTATCTGATGCATTAGAGTATATGCTGCATTTGTTTCCTAAGGAATTAGTCTCTTTGATTTATGGAATATTTAAATTAATGTAGGATGAAATCACCTAGTATTAAGAGTATTTTAATGAATTTTTTGAAACATTGAAAAATAAATTTTAAACATGTAATAATATATCCAAATATAGTATAGTCATTGATGTAATCAATTGAGATATTAAATACTTGTATTCCATGTTAGAAAATAAATGGACCATATAAGTTAAATATAAAGGATATATTAATATGAATCTTGAAGGGTCAGTCAATTAATTTAAATAAAATATAAAAAACATAACTAATATATGCAATATAAAATTGAATGTAAAATATAATAGAAACAATTAATTTGACACAATGTGACAAAAAAAACCAAAATTATTATTGAATAGGTTTAGAAGATAAGAAAGTATTATGAAGAGATTTTCTTGTTGAATGAAGATCATAATAATACACTCAATGGTAAAAACATGATCAAGGTATTTTGAGAAAATGTTGGAGTTGAAGTAGGCATGGGAACTATAAAGTGGATTATTAGTATAATAAATTCATTTAAGAAGCATAAAAGAAATATTTTTTCAACATGGAACAAGCTTGGGAAGTATAAAATCTACAAATTAGTGAAAATATTTTAAAATGCAAACATACATGAAATGATTTAAGATACTAGTGATGTATTCAATTAAATTAGTCTTATAAGCGATTTATTATCATCTAATCAAATATCAAGGACTGATTAAAGAATAAGAGTAGCTAAACATTTGTATAATATGAGATTTACATGGGAATAATGAAGAAGAATGTGGAAAAACATAATTCTCCCAAAAAGAATCAAAATAAATATGAGTAATCCTTATACAAAAATAAACTAAAAAATATATTACCCAATTCAATTAAAATAAATCCAAAAGGTGTGATATGTATTAAATTATTATTTTTAAGGAATTTACTTATGATTATCCATGTTGAGACTCTAAGAGGCTATTAAGGTATCTAGTTTCTTTACTTATTTGGCTAGAAGATTTGGATAAATTAATGAAAAATCATAATATACAAGAAAAATATTGTGCTAAAAAAAGAGAATTAAAACACCTATGAATATATAGAATTTCATTGGAGGTTCTTAATAAATGAAAACCCTATTCTTGAATTAGAGTTATGGGGGAGGTGTAATAAGGTTGGAAATAATTCCAAAGGTTGTTTAACCATTATAAAAATTCACTAAGAAGAATTAAATGAGAAAAAAATAATTAGGAATGAAGGATGATCAAAAGATAGGTTTTAAATACAATGAAACTAAACCTAAGAAGATTAGTAGGATACTAAAAACAAAATCTTAACTGAGAAGATGATCTGGAATCATGAAGGAAAAAAACATTTTGTTGATAAAATCCTATCAATCATATAGTTCACTTTGAAAATAAATGAGTTACACCTTCTTCCCATACCAATCTATTTTATATTTTCACTTATGGAATTGATGGTGACATAATTTCTCAAGGGGAGAACCTGAGGACGAGTGTATGATATCAATGTTATACAAGAAAGATGATGAATCTAGTATCTTAGATTGATCTCTCAATTATTATTCTAAATCCATATTAAAAGAATCATCTTTAATAAAGATGAATAATTCATTTAAAAATGAAAGAAAGGATTATGAAGATCTTATCTAGGTATAATCTCATAGATGGTATTACAAAGTGCATAAAATGATGAGGTCACTCATGATGAAAATGTTGATGTATTCAAATATGGTCAACCAATTAAAGTATATTAATTTTTAGTGCATTATCTACATAGTGAGTATTAACTTTTATCTAAACAAGATACCCACCATGATAATGATTAAATGGGGGTGTCTTTTTATGGGGAGAAAAGTGAATAATTTTTAAGAAGCATCCAAACATATTTATTCCATGAAAATCATAATTTTTTAATATACTTAGAGACTTTTCATTGACAAGTAATGTTTTCATATTAGCTAATCCTTAGTAAATAAAATCATAAACTAATATTAAGGGATATCAATTTATTTCAAATTAATGACATAAATCTAGAATTTTGTAGATGGATCAAATATTGTTTAAAACTGGCAATTTTTATATTATTTATTTTACCCTTTTTGTTGATGTGAGTATATGAAATTTGCTTTATATATCTCATGGTAAATTTATTTCTTAATCAGTATCATTAGTTACCTCATCCTAAAATGATTGGATAATTTTTAAGAAAGGAATGTGTATCTCATTTATATTGGTTTCATAATTAGTTGATGATGTATTTTTTGTATTATAAATCAAACTCACTTGTTTTATGAATTAGGCATGGTGTGGAATCAAAGTGGAATAGTTTATAGAACATTATATATATATATATGGAATGATATCATCCCCTATTAGAGAATTTTTATTTATTTTAAATTATAGGGAGATAGTAAAATTAAGAAAAATTTAGAAATGGTTAATGGAGAAGTAAATAAGTGTAAAAAATTGATTGTCACGTAATTATATATAATATGTTGTAGATATTAACAAAAACATATAAAGGGGGTGTTTATTATGCCCATTTTGTTTGTGTTTTATTAGTTTTCAATGGTTTTAAATAGTTTTAAATGGCCATTTAATGATGATTTCAATATAATTAATGGAGAATTAATTGGATTTAAGTTGGATATCCCAAGAATAGTAGATAAGTTAGTTGAAATTGATTTTATGTTCTTACCGTGTAAGTTCATAAATATTCAATTATTATGGAAGGAAATGTATCTGAAGATGAGTAGTTCTATAGGGAATTTATAATTATAACTCTTATTATCTATGATTATTGCATTAGTGAAGTTACATCCATGTTCATGTGGAGTCGAAAATTTATATGATTTTTGATTAAGAGACGGAAAATATGGAAGCTAAAAATTGGACTCTAAATTATTTTTGTTGTTATTTTGGGATATTTTTTAAGAGAGTTGATGTGTTGGAAAAAATATTTTCAAATTCAGGCCAACACATCCACCCAAGAATCCATTATAAGAAAAAGGAACCCCAAATGAGATTAAGTGTTGAAACCAATATTGACTGGACATGGATGTTATGTATAGAAATAAAACCATCATAGATCCCGTAAGTGGGATAGCGTAATAGAATATTATTAGTCGAGCATTCGGTTCTTAGCCTACATTATGGGAGTCAGCATAGTAAAACCCTAGAGAGAATATACTCTTATAGGGATTTCATTGGATTAACGATGATACATTGTAGTATATAAAAGAGTGGAATTTGGAGGCTCACTTCGATGTGGGACGTCGATTTAAGTGACATTTTCATCACTTAAAATGAAAAAATATTGAGGGATAAGTGAGTCCATGTGATTAATCAACTTCACCAAGTCAATGAACAGACATTAATCTTTCTTATTCTGTAGGTAGAATCCATGGTGAGCTATAGTGATTGATATTTCATGAAAATCGGGATAACATTTTTAAAATTGAAATTTAACAAGGAGTTTGAAGTTGAATGCCTCAACTATTGGAAATGGTGAGCATGATCACCCCATAATGTGAAGCAATGAGGATCTGTGTAAAAAGATTAATATCATTGGGAATCAATATGGAGATTACTATGCTATAGTGAATAGATATTGAGCATTTATACTGAGAGATTTACCTATATAAACAATTTATTTTCACTATCTCATGGTGTATCCTTGGTTTCTATTTTCATTAATTTAGATAATTTGACTGATAATAGAAGAAAATGTCTAGGAATTTTGAAACATGGAGCTATATCCCATAGAGAACGGTTTGATGTTAAGGAAGTGTACTTTTAAAAAAAAATTGATAAATACATTCCAAAGTATAAGGTACTTTGAGAAAACATTCCAGGTATTTCGGTATTGTTGAACGAAAAAGGGGTCTTGTGTTCCATTGTGTATTTCATAAGGAGTGAAAAATTTTTAAATGACATAAAATATAAATTCCTTAGGAGATTAGAATATGTGTTATGATGAAGTTCTCTAGTTTCAAGTAAGAAAGGATTTTATGAGTGTGATGATCTTAAATAAAAATAATTATCTTGATTGGACTATCTAGATACATGAAATTTTAATGAAGAAATAATAAGAGAAATTTGACGTATATTTTGTGGCCTGATTAGAGATTCCACTATTGTGATAGTTCTAGTCCATCATGCATGAATATAATCACATGATGATTTAATTCATTTAAGGGTCTGTAAAATTAAATGATATAATATCACAAAATGGGTAACATTAAAAAAAGTAATATCAGTGGTATTTACTTTCATATTTATGAAGCTACAATTTCTTTTTAATATACATGGTTTCTATATATGTTTTATATATTCAATGTTTTATGGATCTTTCTGGAGACAAGCAGTGAATATTAATAATTTTTTTAAATAACTAAAATAATTATATTTCAAATAATGTATCCATTTGGTACTATGAATACATAAATGTGGAAGAAAAATTGACTTTTTTATATTTAATTGTTTATATATAAATGTTTTAGGGAAAATATAAAGTTATAAAAATTGTGAATCATCCATGCTATATATAGACAAAATAAAAACATTGTGCCAAAAAAATATATGACTCTGATATTATTTTCATACATCCTATGATTAAAATTCAAGAAGGGATAATAATGAAAATTGTATGTTTTACAAAAGAAGATAAGAAAAGATGGAAGACAAATAGAAGGTTGTTGTGCATTATGGTTTATGGAAAAATATATACGTACATGAAACTAGTGAAAGTGGGGAAGAAAAAATAAGTATTCTAGATAATTCATTTTGGGTTTTCACAGTCAAGGGGATTTATTTCTATAAATAAATGAATGTAGTATTCATATTTACTATTGTGAAGAGAAGTTATTATGTTCAGAGCTCTATACACCGATGAATAATAAGAAGAGGAAACAATTACTTGCTACTATATGAAGTTATTTTATAATGATATTCATGCTAGAGAAGAGTTATAATACATAGATATCACATAAAAAATATATGGGGTTCTAATTAGTCACATATTATCAATTTTTAACCCTATACTATAATTTTAATATTTTGGGATAGACCTATGTATGGGGTTCACCAAATTGAGTTGTGTGGGATGAAAAATCATACACTATCAAGAGACTTTACTATAAATATAACATGTTGAAACTAGTTTTTCATTTTTTCATGGATGAGTCCACACCACACCATGTATTATAGTACTATTATTGAGAGGTTATCCATTTAAATCATTCGTTAATTTTTGTGTGTGTGTGAGTACATTGGATGTGTTTCTTGAAATAACAATGGTTGGAATAGATAACAAGAAAACCAGTTACCATAACCAATGATAAAGTTAAAAGGTAAAGGGATTAAATATCACAAACACTGATTCACCCTAACTCTTAGTGTTGAGTCTGTACTTAAAATTTCCCCTCAATTTAATTACATACTAAAGAAGAGAGTCATGGGGATTCACTTTTATGTATATGGAACTTACAGTATTTTATGTGTATTTAAAATGGATGTTTGTAGAAATTGTTATGATTTAAAAACCTCAACATGTTTTCCGAGGAGTAATTTAATATTCAAAAGATGGAATATGATGGTATGGAATGAACTGGGAAATGTGGATGGAAATTAGAGGATTTGGGACCCTTTCTCTGTTGTTCATGGTTACTAATAAGTCATTCAAACCATGAATCCCTACTAATATGATCATGCTGGCCTAGGAACCAAGAGATGAAACATCTCTCACGGTCTCCACATGGTTTACCAAATCATGTAAATCCTCCAAATAATCCTGTGAGGGGTGCTAGAATATAAGTAGTGACTTCTCACAAATTCTCCACACGGTCACCAAAACCATGAAGACTATCAAAGGATCTTCTATTCCGTAGATACCCTAGATCAAAAATTAATCACAGTCAATACATTGTTAAACTAATCATGAAACATTCAACCTAACACCATCTACCTTATATCTACCTCTCTACCGACCATTTGACCCGTGATAATGACCCCTAACCACCCCTAGACACTATGGGTCCACCAATTATGTATCCTTTGACTATATGGGAGGGATATCATCATCTATGAGGTAGATAATTTTAGTTTAGGAGGATATTTAAACTCATTATGTGTATTTGTTTGGAGATTTATCTTTTGTGGTTGATTGGTTTTTTCAATTCCCATTCTAATGTAATGAACACTTTTTGTATTAAGAGCTTATTTTTCGTCATGTATTCAATGAGTATATAATTACATTAACGTGTCATATCTATGAGAAATTTAGATTATTGGGCAACCAAATTCACTTATTTTATTTTTGTTTATTAGTTTTAGATCATATAATTCCCCTAAAAATAATTTCTATCTCTCACTAGAAAATACTAATAGGACCCAGAACGAAGTTTCCTGAGATCTCCAAAAGAATTAGGATAATTAATACCAAGACCATTAGGTGAACTCATCATCTCAAAGAGGAGTTTTTTTTTTGAAAATTCAATAAAAAACGATTCTCATAACAAGAAGTTTATTGAAATTATCTTAATCAGAACTCACTAGACTAAGGGTGTTCCAACACATGCGAATCTTAGTGGGGTGAATTATTATGAAAAATGGAATACAATAATCTAATAAATTAACAATGAAATTTATAGCCATCTGCATACAAAATTTATTTCCTCAATCAATTGTTAAAAATATATCTTCTTTTTTATTTTAATGTATCCATTAAATAAAATAAAGAGTTAATCATTGAATCATCTAAAATAACATTGGGAATCATCGAATATAAACTCAACATTCAGTAACCATATAGTTAATTAAAAATTTATCAATTTATGTAACATGTTAAAATCCCCTATGTATCTACCCCATACATACTATATAATAGTTGTGAGGGTGGGTGATTGAATTTGGGCCACTAAAAGTAACACTTTATACAAAACAACCCCAAATTATGGAATCCTCACTGAGTGTCAATTAAAATTTGTTTTGTTAATTTTATTTTTTATTAATTAGGTGAAAAAAAACAAAAAATCCAAAAAAATTATACTCTTATGCTCATTTATATTTTTAGTTTTTTTTGTTTTCCCCTTTATGAATGATGTGTTGTTGGGAGTTGTGCATGACCATAGGGGTATAAGTCACCAGATTACTCATTTTAAGAGCACCGAGTTAGTGGAAACACACTCATTTGACTCTAAAATTGAATGAACATTATCAAGGAGACTTTGATCTCTTATGGGAGTACACAACCAGATCACCCCATAGAGAAATTGGAAGAGGAATAATTAACTGCTATCCATGAAGTTGATATCAAATTTAACTTGATAGGAACCAGAACCAACAGCTCGCCATTGATGGTGAACCCAACCATCATCTATCGAACAGCATTATAGATTGTGTTCCACAGGCCCCACAAATAGTACTGGCTATAATTCTCCTGAGATATGGCCAAAAAAACCACAATAATATCTTCCACATGAACGAATACCATACATGCCTCCGAATCAGTAGCCCTATTTTCCATAGGAGTAACAATATATTCTAAAACATCCCCAAGAACAAATGGCTCCATGTAATTCCATTATGGAAAAAATATTTACATAAATTCATGGATCAGATATGGGAATTTTAATTGTAACACCATAATTTTTTATTAGACATATTCCTTTTAATTTCTTTTTTGTCTTTTGTTGTACACTACACCAATATTATCTTGCACTATGCTTAAGACCATCTTAGCTTGTGATATACACAACAATATGTTGGACTTTTGTTATATAAAATTTTCAATTCTTTGGATATTATTTAATTCACGAAATATTGACTTTAATCGAATAACTAAATATTATTATGTTACCTTAGAACATAGTCATTATAATGGAAGGTATGAATAATATTAACTTTCTTTTGAGAATCCATTTAAATGATAATAAAATAATGAAATATCTTTTAGTGGATTTTATTAATGTAATATATATTATATATTTAATATAATGTTTAAAATTTATCTTATATGTTTTATAGACACGATATAAGAACAAATATAATTTATCCTATAGAAGAATTATTTTAAAAAAATGTAGTTTTGACACCTTTTGATGGAGAACCCATTTTAAATCTAGTTTTTGACACTTATATATATTCAATTTAACAGAAAAATAATTTTCTTCAGAAGTGGAATATAAAAATTTACTTTTGATGAAATTTTAATATTTTTCTGATAACATTCATGTTTTCCTGAATAGTAAAAATAGAGTAAATTTTAATTGAAATCAACTTTTTTCATTGAAATAATTTATATGGATAAATTACAGTATTGAATAGTTTTAGTTTATAAATAGAGTATTATTTTATCAGTTAATATAATTTATGTCATTGGAAGTAATTGTACATAGAATTCAAATGTAAAAACATTTCAATATTTTGCAATGTTTTAAATTTTAAAAACCCATTTTTCATTTCAACAACAGAATTAATTTTAAATTAATTATTGAATATTATATATTTTGAATTTTTAAAAATGGATTCCATTTTATTAATAATTAGTTCCAAATTCTTTCAAAGTAGTTATTTTATTTTTGGGCATTATGAATAGTTACTTCAGTAATTTTTATTAATATGGTACAAAGGTAAATCTAGTAATTAAGGGTAAATATAATATTATAAAATTATCTTAATAATTGTACCAAAACTATTGGATGAGTTATTTTATACTTAAACCATCCTTGGGTTCAAGTGACACCTTTTCTAAGCCACATGTATGAGAATAGGATATTTAATACATTTTATTTAACGAAAAGTTAAATATATCTCACTTAAATTTTAAGAACTAATCCATATTTATATAAGGTTATACATAATATAAATAACATAAATAATATAATAAATAATTATCTTAAATATTAAATATTTTTATTTATCGTGGTAATTTATTTTTAATTTTTAGTAAATATATAATTCACTTGAAGACATATACTTTGACGATGTACAAATTAATTAATTGATGAGAAATAAACAAAATAATTATTATTAAAATTATAGTGACCATAAAAATACACAAAAATATTCTAAATTATTATTTTTCAAGTATATATTAATAATAATTATACAAGGGTCGAGTTATTGACCATTTTGAGCCATATGTAAGAGATAGTGACACTTATATTATTTTATTTAAAGTGATATAAAAGTTATCAAATTTGTAATTTAATAAGTATAAAATTTTTAATGATTTATTTTACAAAATATAAATTATTATAAAATCATTATTAATAAATAAAGTAGATTTATATTGATCAGAGTATTTTATTTTTAGTTTTTACCCATATAATAAGTATATTAAATAATTACACAAAACTATTGTAGTAATTAATTTATTAATAGAAATGTCAATTTAATGTTATTAAAAATATTAAAAGAAATATAATTTCAGATAATTAATATGTTCAATTATTTTTATAGATTACCTAGAACTAATAGGAATATAATAAAATATTTTTTTGGATGATAAAATCTTTTGTTGATATTTTTAAAAATCCATGATTTTAATAGTTCCAAAATTGACACTATTTTTATTTTATCAAAAAAAGTTTTATTACATTATTTAAAAATAATATTTATTTTAAAAAATATATAATTATTATTATATGGTCTATAATGATCATAATTATTTATTTATGATTTAATTTACATCATATAAGTAATTATTTTACCCTTTTAATATTGAAGTAATTGTTACCATTGTTAAAAAGAAATAGAATAACTAAGCGTTAAATTAAAATGATAATGTTTAAATTAACATAAAAACATTACAAAACATTATTGGGTGATTAGATTAAAACCTTATATCAAATTATCTTCTAAAATATGATTTTTTTTTATGTTTTTTGATGTGGTTTGAATTTATAATAAATTAATAGTTTTGAGGTTTTCAAATGTGTCCCTCGCCTCAATAATAAAAGGGTATATCCTCCCTCACAATTTAAATTCACTTTGAGCCTTGAACATAGACCATACCTATCCCATTTACCTTATAAAATCAGCTATTTATATTCTTGATATTTCATTGTTATCTTAAAAATAACTATAGTTACTTTAAGTGGATATCTAGAGGGAGCTCGTCGATGAAGAGGAAATCTCCTCTACCAATTCATTCAAATTATTTCTGACACTTTATCTTCGTGAGTTATTTCCATTATAACTTAATTACTAAAGTATCTATTTTATTATTATTTGATATTTATATTATTTGAAAACCATAATCCACCTTCTCTCTATCCTATGAAAAAGGAAATTACAATAAGTGCGTATGTATAGATTACTGTATCCACGTCCTGGTGTAATCTGTTTTTCACCACCACTAGACTTGTATTGGTATAATGATGGAAATGATTACTATATATGATTACTATAACATTTTGTCTATTTATATAACAATATATATATATATATACTAACCTCTTTTATACTATTTCATAATTAAAGAAATTATATCATTGCTTGTGCATACGTACGACCTACGGTCTCCATGATGCGATGCGATTCATTATACATGACATCTATTTAATAATTATTATATAAATGTAAAGAATAAATTAATATTATATATATTATGTTATTATAATTTTTTAATGATATAACTAAGTCTTAATATGGATATCCATAACTTATTTGACAATACATGCATGAGAAAATGAAGAAGTTAATACAAGAATATCAAGTAATAATGAAATATTATTACCAAAAGGATGATAATATGATCATATATTATATCATAAAAATGAATTAGATTTTGGAATAAGTCAATGACATTTTTTAAATCATTATACATGATGTTTTCATAAATACAATGGATAGATGACCTAAGGTGAGGGATAATTTCAAAATCTCATTATTATTCGAGATTGTTTATATATTAGTATTTACCCAGGTTAATTTTTATTTGTGTCTATGTATATTTAAAACAAGTTCATAAAATGTTTTACTATTCATCTATTGATGTTTAATGTAAATTTTACCCATTTTATACTTTTTTACTATAGGTCTTGGGAAGAATCTTTCTTTCGTTTTCCATACGAGGTACTTTTTATCTTTTCTAGAAAATGTTTGAGAAGAATTTTTTTATCTTATACAAATTAAATGGATTTTATGCCTTCATAATGTCTTATTACCATGAATATTATCTGAAATGTTTTCAGGTTTATTTTGAAATTAATTAATTTCATTAAAAATTTCATGGTGTTTTAAGAAAAGAAAATGTTTTATAAGAAGAAAGGATTTTTTACTCAAGAATTACATTCAAGTGGTTTGTAAAAATTATTTTTCATCTAAGATGACGATATATAAATGGGGTTGTTTTTCTATCCAAATTATAACTTTGATTTTATTTTGTTTATAATAGATTTTTTTAATGAAATCCGTTTTTTTTATTATGTATTATGATTAAATATCATTTAAGAAATACATTTTATTCCTCATGTTATGCAATGATGAAAGATTTATGTTTTTTGTGGCACAAATATGTATGGCTTTCATTATGTAATTGGTGGGACCTATATCTCCCTTCAATGAATTGGGTATAGATTTATATCTAATGATATATAGAATACTTGAAGAGAAATAAAATCTAGTTCAGTAATACAGCGGTAGAATGATAAGTAAATCGAGTTTAGTAAAACAACACTAGATTGACAAGTAATTCAGGTTAAATAATGGATTTTGTCCGCTATGATCATCTTGGAAATGGTACTAGTATAATGTGTAAATGATTTTATATGATTTTTCATTTTACAAAATTCCATGTTTTATTCCAATTCTATTTTATCATGGATCAATATCCTTTATGATTTATTCCTTACGCACTACAAAGATTTATCTTATAAATCAAGATTTTGATATTCAAAATATATGTTAATGTTTTTACATTCTTATGTTTTTTTGTTTTATATTCCCCATGTTTACCCTTAATGATAATTTTATATCACCATTTTTATGTTTTCTTTTCCTCAGCATATATATAATGGTTTTATGTAGGATAACTAAAGTCAAAGATCTTTATGTGAGAAGTTGAAGATTATTCACCAAGTTAGAATAATGTGTTCCATGTTTCCAAAGAAACTAATATAATAAGTTATTTTGGAGTATATTTGTGTAATGTATTATTTATTTTCCAATATAAATGTAATGTCCATATAAATCATGTTTTGTTCATTAGATTTGGTATCAGAGAAAAGGATTAGTTAACCTTTGGAAAATAGGATGTGAAATCTTTAATGAGATGCCTAGAAATATTTTTAAGGTCTGTATAGGGACATCCTAAGGATAAGTATAATTATATGATACAATCCTATAATTTTTTTATGATCATGAATAACCTAGTAATAAACCTAAGATGTTGAAGATTGAAATTAATCCTCCTTGATTATGTTATTTTCCATGTATGATTATTACCGGCCATGCTATTCTTTTTGGGTTTTAGATAGTGGATGGAACACGAAGGAACCATTTTAATGATTAATTCAATAGGAAATGAAACTTTTTTCCTAATTAGAAACAAAATTTTATGTTCTCTAGAATGAATAATCTTGTTTCCATGAGTGTAAATACTTCAAGGTTTCTAAATAACCAATGGTGGGAACAAAGTTCTATTGAATCCTTTGTAAGGAAATGTCCACATTATTTTAGGGGAACCACCAATCAAATAATTGATGAGAAATGGATCTATTCTATTGAAAATATATTTTTTTATTCTCTTCTATTCAGAACATGAAAAAGCTATGTTGGGCACTCATCTCTTGTAAGGTAAAGCAAATTTGTGGTGAATATTTAAGAAGAATTGAAGTCAAAGTGACAATATTGAATCCATGGATTCTAAAGTGTTCAAGAACTTATTTTCCAGAATGTACCTTCCTCATATTTTTTAAAAAAAATGGAGATTGTAGTTTCTCGTCTATCTCACGGTTATGATAAGAAATGAATTATAAAATTCAATGAAAACTCTAAAAATTATGGTGAAAAGAAGAATATATTTTTTTATGCTCAAAGTGTAGAAAGAAACATAGAGAAAATTATATTAAGGGGATTGATAAATGTTTTAAGTGTGGAAAAGAAGGCCATCGAGCATTTAAATGCTGAAATAATGGTAATAAATATAAATATCGAAAGAGTTAACATCTCACAAGACAGAGTGAAAGGAAAATGGGCATTATGCTAACCAATGCCCAAATTCAAAGGTAAATGATGATGACTGGTGGGTGCAATATAATAAGGAAAAAGACAAATGAATTTCCATGTGATCACTTTTTGGTGTTGTGGAAAATGAAATTGAAGTTGTGGAAAGATTCAGTGTTTATGTATTATGATTTGAGAATAATATTATGGAAGTACATTTATTGTATTATGGATTAATGAAACAATTATGTATTAGTGAACATTAGTTTTTCCATAAGTATTTAAGAGAATATCCTGAATGGTACTGGTAAAAATGAATGTGGATTGAGGTAACATGTTGATAATTTTGTAAAAGACATGATTAAGGGAATCATAACCAATAATATGATAATGATAATGATATAATGACATTATTATAATGAAATGTTGTACATGAATAAGTAAATTAGATGAAAATGATTTTCTTAGAACTAATTAAGGATTGTTGAAAAGTGGGTTATTCTATCATGGATGAAGTTCACAACTCTTTGAAATTAAGCATCAAGAAACATGCTTGTTTTCAATAAATATGTATAGTAAAGATAATACATATTTTAGGTATTCAAATGTTTGGAATGTGATAACCAAGAAATAAATTATCTGACATGGGATATTAATGTTAAGATGATTTAGTTCACATATTCCAAAAGTTTTAGATTTTCAATTTTTTGAAGGATTTTATGTTTATCCATTCATGAATAGTATAAGTTATACATTGGTTGAAGTTTTTATATTAATTTATTATATCACTATAGGTGGACTTATTTTTATTTGATAACATATTATATCAATTTTATTGTGGTGAATGGAATGACCTATCAATCTATTTATGGATTGCAGGATCTGATAACACATTAGGAATAAAAAATTCAACTTAATTTCCTTGAATAAGATATGAAGTGGAAATTGATCAAGGCACGATCAATGGTGATATTGTAATGAAATAATGTAATTATATCTTAGCATAATAATGATTAAATATTAGGAAAAAGGGATCATGATGTAAAATGGTGTCTTATTATCAATGTTTTTATGGTATTAATAATCTCCTTCATGCTTCTTTAGTTTATTCTTTTGTGATTGTAAACATTATATATATCATTAACTTTCTCATGATCAGTGATATTTATAAATCATTATTATTATTAATTATTTTTCTCTATTCCAAAACAAAACCTATGTTCTCCTATGTAGAGACCTAGTTATGATTTACTTTGGGTAACTGTAATTTTCTGAATATTTTTCATCAAAAGGATGTTTTAGTTTTTACAATGTGGGTTTCTATCCTTTTACAACCCCAATTAATTTTTAGGGAAAAATTTATTTGGGGGGGGGGGGGGTTGTATAATGTAACATCCCATGATTTTATGAGATAGGTTCATGTTAATTTCATTGATTTCTTGTGTTGTACGCTACACCAAGATTATCTTTCACTATACACAACACCATCATAGCTTGTAGTATACACATCACTATGGTTTACTTATGTTACACAAAATTTAAATTTATTTTGATAGAATTAAATTCACACAAGACCGAGATTACGTGATCAACTAAATATTATTATGTTACCTTAAAACCCAATCATTATAATGGAATGTATGAACACCATTAACTTTCTTCTAAAAAACTATTTAAAAGAAAAGAAAATAATGAAATCACTATTTATGGATTT
This sequence comes from Viscum album, assembly GCA_963277665.1. Lineage (NCBI taxonomy): Eukaryota > Viridiplantae > Streptophyta > Magnoliopsida > Santalales > Viscaceae > Viscum > Viscum album. The sequence goes on from OY728158.1 coordinate 857,646,271, forward strand.
TAATAATGTAATATATATAATATTATACGTAATTTTTAAAATTCATCTTACATGTTTTCTATAAGTGATATAAGAACAAATTAATTTTTTGCAGATAGATATATTTTTTAGAAAGTGATGTTTTTCCACCTTTTAATGGAACACCCTTTTTAAATATAGTTTTTGAAAAATAAATATATTAAATTCAACCACATAATTGATTGTTTTAGAATCCGGATATAAAAATTTTATTTCAATGATTTTTTTGATATTTTTATGATAACTTTAATGTTTTTATGAATAGTAAAAAGACGCAAAATTTTAATTCAGAATAACGATTTTCATCATAATAATTTATATTAGTAAAATATAGTATTTAATGCTTTAAATTTATAAGTAGAATATTTTTTTATTAGTTAATATAATGTAGGTAATTTTCTTTAATTCTACATTAAATTTAATGGTAAAAAATTTCAATCTTTTGCAATGTTTTAATTTTTAAAAACCCTATTTTCATTCTGAAAATGAGATTAATTTTAAATTAATTACAAAAAAATTATGGTTTTTGAATTTCTATAAATGTATTACATATTTTTAATCATTAGGTAAAAATTATGTTAATAACATTATTTTATTTTTGGCCATTATGAAATATAACTTTAGTTATTCTAATTAATAGGGTAAAAAGGATAATTGTGTAATTAAGGGTAAATATAATATAATAATGGTAACTTAACACTTGTACTTTTATTATTGGATGAGTGAGTTTCAAACTAAAATATCATTTGGTCGAAATTATACCGTTTTTAATCCACTTGGATGATATTAGGATATTTAATTTATTTCTTTTAATAAAAATTTAAATATATCTCACTCAAAATTTAATAATTAAACCATTTTTATATATAGTCATATATAAGATAAATTAGATTATATATACTTAATGGAAATATAAAATCATTTTATTTATCTTTGTAATTTATTTTTATTTTTTAATAAATATATATATAACTTGAATAATTATACTTTGATGATGTACAAATTAATTAACTAATGAGAAATGAACGATGAAATTTTTATTAAAATTCTAAAAACCATAAAAAGTCACAAAAATATTAAAAAAATTAATTTTAAGAGTATATATTTACAATAATCATCCAAGGGTCTCATTATTGACCATTTTGAGCCATAATAATGATTTTGTGACACTTATATTGTTTTATTTAAAGTGTTGTAAAAGTTATCACATTGATATTTTAATAAGTATAACATTTTTAATGATGAATTTTCTAGATGCTAAATTTTAATAAAATTATTATTCTATAATATAGTATATTGATCTTAATAATAGTAATTTATTTTTAATTTTTACCCAATTAATAAGTATATTAAATAACTACACAAATGTAATGTATTAATTATTTTATTAATGGAAATATCAAATTAATGTTATTAATAATAATATTATAAATATATTATTGGTAATTAATACGTACAATTATTTTTAAATAATATCTAGAGCCAATAGATATATAATAAAATAATTGGTTCTATGATAACATCTTATCTTGATATTTTTAAAAATCTATGAATTGAACAGTATCAAAATTGAAACACGTGTTTTTTTTTCAGAACAACGTTTTTCTAATATATAAAAATCATAAAAAAGTTTTAAAAATATATAATTATTATTATATAATCCAAAATTATATAAATTATTTATTAATGATTTTATTTACATCTAATAAGAAAATATTTCACACTTTCAATATTTATATAATGCTTACCCTAGTTAAAAAGAAATAGAATAACTATGTTTTAAATTAAAATCATAAGGATGAAATTTACTTAAAAACTTGTACAAAATATATTGTTTGATTCTATGAAATAATTATCTAATATAATATTTTAAAATATTACAGTTTGGATTTTTGCGGATGTGGTTTTAGTTTATAAGAAATTAATAGTTCTAGAGTTTCCAAATGTGGCCCTCACCTCAATTATAAAATTTTACATACCTTATCCAAATTTCAATTCACCTTGTGCCTTCAAGATCAACCATACCATTCTCATTTCCCTTATAAACTTCCTTATTCACATTATTGAGGTTCTGTTATTCTCAAAATAACAACTATAGTTCTTTTAATAGGAGATCTAGATAGAGATTATCGACGAAGTGGTGATCTCCACCACTGATTCTATCAAATTATTTCATCTTCTACTTCATATTAGTGAGTTGATTCCATTATAAATTCATGACTCCATTATCAATTGTATACTGAGATGTTATTAATCTTATTGAAATATTCCACCTTCTATCCATCCTATGAAAAACAAAATCACCATGTGTGCATACAAGCGGCTTACCCTATCCACGTCGTGGTTTAATATGTTTTTCACCCCCTCTAGACTTGGATGGGTATAATGATGAAAATAATAACAATATATTATTATTATAAAAATTTATTTATTATGGAAAAATAAATATACTTTCTATTTCAATACCATTTCTTAATTAAATTAATGATATCATCGCTCATGCTTACGTACGACCTACCATATCCACGATGTGATGAGATTCGTTCTACATGATATCCATATAAATCATGATAATATAAATGTACAAAATAAATACATGTGATATATATTATGTTAATATCACTTTTTATATAACTATGATATAATAAAGAGGACCAGATCTTATTCAAAAAACAAGCATGTGAAAATAGAGTAGTTAATACCAGAATAATGAGTAATAATGAAATATTATTACCAAAAAGTTTATAATATGATCTTATATGATATCATAAAAATTACTATGATTTTGGAAAAATAAAATGAAATTATTTAAATAATTATACTGAAGGATTGGATACATATAAATGATATCAAACCTAAATTAAGGGATAATTTTTCAATGATATTATTATTCAAGATTGTTTATATGTAAGTATTTACTGGGGTTTATTTATCATATATATCTATGATTACTAAAAATTATTTCATAAAATATTTTACTATTCTGCTATGGATGTTTAAATTCGTTTTTACCCATTTGTCTTTTTTTACTACATATTTCTGAAGGAATCCTTATTTTTTTCATACTAGGTTTGTTTTGACTTTTCCGGAAAATGTATAAAAAAAATGTTTTTTTGCTTATACAAAATGAATGGATTTTTATTCTTTAATAATTACTTATTTTTAAGAAGTTATATTAAAAATATTTCTAATTTATTTTCATAGAAATTATTTTCTTTTAATATTTCATGGTGTTTTTTGAAAGGAAAACATTTTTGAAGAAGAAAGGATTTTTTCCTCAACAATTATTTTCTAGAGTTTTGTCAAAATTATTTTCCATATAAGATGACATTCTATAAATGGGTTTATGTTTCTTTTCTAATTATAACTATGATTTTATTTTGTTTATGATGTAATTATATTTATTAAATTAATTTTTTAAATGTATTATAATGGAATGATGGTTAAGAAATACTGTTTATTCATTAAGTTGTACTATAATGATTGATTATGTTTTTGTGGAACAAATATGTATGGTTTTAATTATGTGATTGGTGGGACCTACATCTCCCTCCAATGAATTGGGTAATGATTTATATCTCATCATATATATAGGACTTGATCATTAAGAAAATCTATATTAGTAATACAATGATGGAATGAAAAATAAACATTTTATAGTAATACACGGCTGGAAAGGAATGTATATCTGGTTCAGTAATAGACTTTCTCCTCTATGGTGATCATGAAAATGATCCTTGGAGAATATTGAAATGATTTTCAATTATTATTTGTCTTCCAAAATTACATGTTTTTTCATAATTATATTTTATCATGGTTCATGTTCCTTTATAATTTATGCCTTATGTACTACCAAGATAAATTTTATGACTCAATTTTTGATATTCAAAATATATTTTAATGTTTTTATATTATTATGTTTATTTTTTGTTTCTTATTATTAATTTTTACCTATACAGATCATTTAAGATCCCCATTTTTATGTTTTCTTCTCTGATTATTTCCCTTTTTATATAAGGGATAAATAAAAGTATTGGATAAAAGGGCTACCGCAACATTTTATCCTCAATTGGGAGGCATTACCTCAATACTTCCTTTCTAAATACTTTCTTCCCCAAAAAACATTGATGTTGAGGAATGGTATTCATAATTTTCTGCATCATAAATTAAAATAATTGTATAAAGAATGGGATCATTTCACGGAGATGCTATGGAAATTTCCTCATCATGGAAACCCACTATGGATTAAAGTTCAAAACTTCTACGGGGGTCTCACAATGAACACCAAATCCCTAGTAGATGTGGATCAGTGTGGAATTTTAATAAGAAACTTTCTTGAATAAATGTTTATCCTTTTGGAGGATATGTTATAAAATAGCTTTCAATGAAATTATATATGGGGAACTCATAAAAGGGTTATGAATAATTTTGAATCCACTACGATGTTGGACGGTCATCCTGGTAAAATTTCAAAGAAGACCCTTACTTTGAATTTGAAAACGTGTTCAAAAAATCAAGTAATCAACTATCCTACTTGCAACGAATGTGGTGACAACCACACCATGGGTGAATGTCTAAGATTAAGTGTGTGCCCTTCAATAAGTGATATAAGTTATGTTTATCAGATATGAGGCCCTATAATGTTCCCTCAATATCAGAACCCTGCATGGTAATATATTATGAATACAGGTTGGGGAAACCTATAAATACATTCTTTGGAACCACCCCATAAGACACATGGTTTTGGATAATAATAATATCAAAATCTATATCTAAGATAACAATAGTGAAATCAATATAAAAAAGGATTATATCTTCAATAAGGGTATCAAAACCTCATCTGATGAAACCTCCTTGATAACAAAAACAAAACCTAGTTTTTTAGCAACAACCTATGTAAGGGAAAGCATAAAAGTTAGGGGAAATGATGTCTAAATTCATCACCACTATTGAAAAAAGATTCCAAAAAAAAGAAATATATATTCTTAGACATGAAAACCAAATTGGATAGTTATCTAATAAACATTATGCAAGGAAACCTAACACACTATTGAGAAATACTGAAATAAATACATGGGAGGAGGATAATGGAATAACCTTGAGGAGTGGGAACGATCTTCCTCATATAGTGACTAAAAGGAGAAGTGGGGGGGGGGAGGTGAAGTTGAAAAAAAATATGCATCCTCTTTGGAAAAAGAATTTGAAATATAAGATATTTTCCCACCAAAAGAGATATAAAATGGTTCAGATCCCATGTATGATAATGAAAAATAAGTGGTCATGACTTATGAACCTGCCCAAAACATTAAAAAATGTATGAAGTATAGGAAGTTGGACTAGTAGTTTAGAAGATTCATGGAAGTTTTTAGGTTACTCTACATCAATATTCCCTTTGTAGATACATTGAATAAAATTCCAACATAAAAAATAATTAAAGACATCCTTTATAAAAAATAAAAACAAATTCTTTGGTTTCCATTCTTCACAATACGGAGTTCTCCATGGTGGTACAGTATTCAATTCATCTGAAGTTTCAATATCCCAGGATTTTATCTGTTCTATGCACAATTAGATCTTCTGAGATTGGGGTGTTCCAATGCAACTGTGGGGATGGTGTGAACATAATTCCTTTTGGTGTCTTCAAGAAGCTAGGACTGAATGAATTTAATCCTACTCGTGTAGTACTACAACTGGATTTTGTCTCGGTCAATGACCTAAAAAATATTATTAAATATTTTTTTGGTGAAGGATGGGAATATAATTCTCCTAGAAGACATTATTATCATTGTTATAGAGGATGATGTATAAGTGAAAATAATTTTGGGAAGACCCTTTCTAAATACAGTTAAAATTTTATTGATTTTCATCAAAGAGTGTTGATATTTTGAGTGGGAGAAGAAACTATATCTTATAACTTCCTTAAAGCTATTAAAATGACATCAATTTTGAAACATGAGGGATATTTTTTCCTAAACATAGTTGAAGATTATGTGTACTTCAAAATGGTTGACATGAGATGTCTTTTTTCTATTAGTGAGATGGATTTGGTGGATATAAAGCCCATACGTGAACATTTATAGCTGTAATATATTTCAGGATAGGGCTGTAATTATTGGCCACAAATAGTAACTACAGATAGTATAGGAAGAGAATAAGTTGAATGAATCATTTCTTATGTTATTAAGGCTCCAAAATAATAAATGAATCCTCTTCTATCATCTATTATGTATGAGTATTTGGGTGATAGGGACACACTGGGAGTTATTTTCAATGCGCCCCTCACAAAAGTGAAAAAGTAAACACTTTTGCTGGTTCTAAGAATAAGAAAAATATATATTGGTTGGATGATGGATGATATTAAAGGAATCAGTCCAACCATACCCACAAGGTTATTATGGTAGTAGGATCTAAACCATATCATCAACCATAACTACGGTTAAATCCTATAATGAAGGTGGTGGTAAAAAGGGATGGGATTATGTGTCTAGATGCCAGAATTATATACTAAATTTCCAACTGATTTTGGGGGAGGCCCTTAAATATGGTACTCAAAGGGGGTATCACTTAAATTTCAATCAAAAATATTGATCAAATATTGACTCAGAACGTTATGAGCTGGGGAGTATGAGTCTATTATAGAATGGTTAATGATTCCACATGAATATAACACTTATCACTCCCTTTCATAGATAAAATATTGGAAGGTTTGGGGAGGAATATTTTTTTCTTATTATTTTATGGTTATTCATGATATAATAAAATATCAAATTACCCTAAAGATAAAGAGAAGATCATCTATACATTACCATACAGAACATTTATCTATAGTAGTAAGTCATTCGGTTCATGTAACGATCCGGCCACCTACTAGCGGTGTATGTTAACTATTTTCCATGAAACGGTGGAGCATATTATGGATGTTTTCATGGATGAATTTATTGTGTAATGGAATTCATTTGAAACATCACTAACACAAACTAAAATCATACTAGTATTGTATGTGCAAAGAAACATAGTTTTAATTTGGGACAAATTTCATTTTATGGTGAAAATGTTTACTGTATGAGTACATCCGATCTCCAAGAAGGGAATTGATGTGGATCCCACAAAGATAGATGTGATATAAAATCTTCCCATTCCCACATCTGTCAGTGAAATAAATAGATTTCTTAGGAATGTAGTATTTTATCAATGATTTATGGGTGACTTTTCTATGATAACTCAATCATTAAGTAATCTTATTTAACAGGATGCTATCTTTGAGTTTAATGAATTATGTATTGTGGATTTTCCTCTTTTGAGGATTAGGTTGGTGGAAGCTCTAATAATGATTTCTCCATACTAGAATAAGTAGTTTAAAATGATGTGTAATGCTAGAAACTATGCAGTGGGGGAAGATTATGGAATATTGCTTAAATGAATCTTTCATCTTATCTAATACTCTAATCATTCCTTGAATGATTCTCTCGTCAATTACACACCCATAGAAAAATAAATGTTGGTGGTAGATTTTTCATTTGATTGATTTTGATTATTTATAGTCCTGTTAGAAGTCATTGTGTATACTAATCATACGACTCTCAAATACCTGTTAAAAAATAAATATGAAATGTCGTAGTTGATTATTTGGGCGATTCTTCTCTAAGAGTCTTATTTGGAGATTCAAGATAATAAGGGCAGTGATAATTTGGTTGTTGATCATCTCTCCTTCTTAGAGTTCCACCACATGGATAAGGAAGAAGGCATGGAGATAAGAGAAGAATTTCTTAATGAGAATATATATTTTTGTATCTTGTTCACCCTCTCCATTGTTTGATAATATCGTAAATTATTTTTCTATAGGAGTGCACCCTCGAGATCTCTCTTACCAGTAAAGGATGAATTTTCAATCTGAGGCAATGGAGTAATATGAGGAAGATCTCCCACTCTTATAGTCATGTGGTGATGACATAATTTTTCTATGAATGCCCAAATATGAAATCAATGGAGTTCATGAATTTTTCACTCATCTCCGACTAGAGTTCACCATGGGATGGACTGCACAATTGCTATAAATTTTCAATATGGATTATTTATGAAAAATAATGCATAAGGATTCCTAAAACAGTTTTTAATAGTGTGATAAGTTCAAGAGGAACTGAAATATTGGGTGCATAGCTGAGAGGACACAACACCCTATCCTTGAAGTTGATTTTTTCAATGTGTGGGGGTATTATCTTCATGAGGATTTTCCCACAATCATAAGAAAATACATACATTATAGTATGTGTGGATTATGTTCCTAAATGGGTTGAAGAAACTTACACATCCAATGACATAAAAAATTGTCATTATCACTTTTTTTAAGAAGTACATGTTCAGATGACTCGGTGTTCCCTGGGTCCTCATCAGGGACAGTGGAACACAATTTGATAATGACATGATGCGAATCATTCTTAAAAAATTTAGGGTGAAGTACCACAATGGGAAACCATACCAGCACAAATCTTGTGGAAAAGTATAATTTTCCAATCATTATTTGATAAAAAATATTAGAAAATATAGTGGGATCATCAAGAAAGGATTGATCTAAAATTCAAGACGATTCTCTGTGGGTATACCAAACCACATTAAAAACTCTATTAGGCATGTCCCTATTATGATTGGACTATGTAAAGTATTTTCACATACTTGTAGAGCTCAAGAATATGGAATTTTATGATTTTAATGATTTTAACTATGATTTAAATCCAATCGTAGAGAAATTATAATTATAATTATCCAAGATTGATGAGATCCAGCTAGAAGCATACAAAAATTCAAAACATTATAAAGAGAAGACAAAGATATTTCATGACTCCCTAATTTTTCAGAAATCCTTCCAGACATGTAATCAAGTATTGTTATTAACTCATAGTTGAGGTTGTTCCTAGGTGTGATAATGTCCCATGTTTGGGACAATTTAAAATGGCCAATGTTTACCATCATTGTGTCGTGGAATTTGTTAGAGAAGATGAAAAAAACATTCAAGGTGAATGATCAGAGTATTTAACCATATTTGAAAATGTATGGAATGGTAGTGATGATATACACAATAAAATTTTTGTAATCTGGAAGACCAAGTATTTAGATCTCTGGACAATAAACATAGCTTTGACTGGGAGGTAACTGTTCATTTAATTTTTTTATTAAAATACTTTTTATTTTTTTAATTATTTAGAGATCATGTTAGTGTGTGTTTTATTTTTTTTTGTTTTAGTTATAGGCATCATAGAAATTGATATATATATATCATTTAATATTTATTATTCTCTAATTAGACATCTTATGGGAATCTTCGAACAATTTTTAAAATAATTTGCGAGTATGTTTATTAGTTTTAAAAGGGTGAATTTCAATAAAATATTGTAAAATCCAAAAAAGAATCATTGACAAAGGCTTACACAAGGTTTGGAAATGGTTAAACAAACCATGACCATTAATGATGTTCAATTGAAACCCCATTCTATAGGCAGACACATGGGTCTCACATGGATAACTAGCCCATGTGATAAACCAAGAGGGAGGTTTCCCACTCACTAGTTGTAGAAGAACTATTTCTGCATGGTTTGTTAAACTGTTCGATATAATAGTGCACATATTTTAAAAGCCCAAAATTTTTAAAACCTAAAAAAATTAGACCCCCAATTTAACACCGGAATCTTGTTCCTACTCCTTCTTAGTCATGCGCATCAAATAACCCCTACCTATCCTCTATAATCCATGCCCTAGTTCCTTATCATTCACTAATTATATCTCTAATGTAAGCCTCTATTAATATACTCTTTCATTATATTTCTCTTTCTTCCTCTTCTTTTATATTCTCCCTATTTCTTATATCCTCCTTCCCTCGGGTTAGGGCTACCACATGATTTTTCCCACCCCCTTTTTATTTTTTTGTAGTTAAATATTTTGGTTTATTCACCTTTTTTACAACCGTTATTTTTAAAACCTCAATCCACACTCTTCAATAACTATTTTCTTCCAAAACACCCAAATTATAGGCACTAATGTTCTAGAATTATGGGTTTCTAGAGGTTGATTAGGAGGTTAATAATAATAATTCAATTTTATATCTATAATTTTATCCAATTATTTCATATCTACATGTAGTAATCCACTTACATTAGGAAAAGGAAAATAATCTCCATACCCTCATATAAACATGATCATTCTTTCAATTACCCTGACATCCTCTTTACCAACATTAAATTAATCAACAAAAAGAAGAATAATGATTTCTGAGTGCTAGTAACTTGCGAGGTCAACACTCACCACTAATTTACACCACAAAATCTTGAGGCAATGGTGATTTATAAAGAACTACCAATGATGATTTCCCAAAGGAACCTTACTAAGAAATTATCTATTCCGCAACACACTATTAAGGAACTCATATTGGATTTCACTGATACATTTATGTTTCATGAAAAATATATAGTTGATGAGTATAGATACTTGAGTGAGGATCCATGTGACCTAACATTCCACCCTATGAACTATCACATTAGAATTTTATAGGGATAATTTTCCACATTTGTTGGGTTATATGATCAAGACTCTGTTTAGAGCATTGAATATACTGAGGAATCCTGAGAATGAAAGCTTGAAGCCACCAGAGAGTTTTGGGAAAACGTTACTCAGCCCGAAGATCCCTATGTCCTACAAAATTCCAAGGCCTTTTAACACTTTAACCCCATCCATCATATTTTAAACTATATCATTACCACTTGTTTCACAACCTGGCTAGATAGAAAAAGAAATTTTAGCCTTTAATATTTTTTCATTCTCCATTTAATGATTACCGATACTCCAATTAACATCACATTCATCTTCACATAGTACCTTCATCATATGTTATCAAAGATGAAGGGGGAAATTTTTGACGTGGCTTTCATCACTCTCCTCACTGAATTCATGAACATTGAATTTTATGAGATCACCTTAATTGAGCTTAAACCGACCCTTCCATTTGATCTGACCATGGTAAATTTCAAGAACATTATATAATTTTATAGCCATCATTATTGGTTTCAAGGTCTATAAGAAGATAGTCCGGATGAGCCTCATCCCACCTCATCCCCACTTGTTTACTCCCACCATTCCTCCCCCACATGTTTAGTACTATCCTCCACCCACTTCAACCACCTACATTCCACCTCCACCAAACTCAACAAATTCCACTCACCCAAACCTTAAGGACACCTTATTTAGTGACCCACATCTTGAATTGAAGATGAATTTAGAAATGTATTATGTGTTCAAATTGAACGTTGATGCCACTATGAGACAGGTATTCAGCGTTATCATGAAATATATCCTCACTCCCATTCTAAAATTTCCACTTCCCAATTATCCCCCATCCTACTACAATTATGAGGATTCCTCCTCTCACAAGGATCCAACCTGGGTAGCCTCTCCACTAGTGAAACAACCAACAACACCTCTTAATCAATTAATGGACACCGATACAACCCCATTAAATACCTAATGGGATTAAGTATCCCACGACCAGTTCCACAATCCCTTTGGCTTTGATCCCTACATAGAATGTAAATAACATTTGTTTCTCATCAGTTGATTCCTCCACTTTGTCTTCATTATGAAAGTTTTTTAAACATACCTGATCATTTGGATGTTTTTTATGGTGTGATTGTGTGATTCTTTCTCATTACACTTGTTTCAATTTTACTTTTATTGGTTAATTATTTTTTGTTTCATTACCAAGCTTGCTGGTGGATTGATAATTATTGGCATTAAGACACTCTTCCACTTCTTGGGAAATCTCACACCAACTAATGTCATTTTCCTTCATCTTTAGGGGGGATTTTTTCTGTTATAGTTCACAATTGATTCATTAAATAGTTTCTCCCTCCCATTTCATGTATTTTATCTACCCACCCTTATACCCCTTACACATTCACAGGGAACCATGCTTAGTTTTATGTATGGGGGAGGATAATAACATTTTCCACCCATTTGATAATTTCCTTCATATTACCTTTAATGAAATTTTTAATATGATACCTATTAGGGTTGTTATAGATGTCACACACTTATATCAACTTGATAAAAATGTATTTTGGAGTTTTATTTTTGAAATTTGTCATACATATGGATTGATAAACCTAATATTAATGTGAATAAGAATTGTAACAATGGATGAAACACCATTAAATATTCATTCATCACAAATATTGTTTAAAAATGAACATTGTGATGGTGTAGTTTAAATTATGGAACCCCTAAAAATTGAAAAAACTTATGTGTTAAGAGAAGTGAAGTATGGAAATTGTTTATGTCACATGAGTGGTTATTTCCTAGTCTTAATTTTATGAGATGTTGAATTTCTCCCTCAATTCATAAAGCTAAAAAACTGAAAATTTGGGCCCCAAATTTCAATACTAGTATCTAACACTAATGAAAAAAATTAAAGACATGACAAATCTCGCCCAAATTTATTTATGACCATTTATCATTTTCAAAAGTTATAAATCAATGAGTTGGTGTGACCTATAAAATTGATAGCCTTCCATTTGGTGATGAAGAATTTTTATTAGCCTACCTTAATGTGTGATGAGATGGAAGTGGATGATGAAACTTTATTTTAATGAAGAATGATACTTTTAGTTTTGAATAAGAATGAATTTAAAATGAATATTTGAACGTTTTTAATTGAGATCACATTGTATGAAAACTTCAATGATAGGTAAGTAATGAATAATGCCTATAGGAAATTAAAAAATTTTATATAAAAAATTGGTATTCATTTATTTGATATAATATGTGAAATATCAATATGTTTCATTGGTGATTCCTTTGAGATGATTGTCTAGGAATTTGTTCGATGGAAAACAACCAATAATATGTAGAGGGAGTTTGATGTTCTTTTTTGCATATAAAATTTCAATTTATTTAGGCATATTGAAAATGTTTTTTTGGATAAATATTAATTATTTTACAACATAAAAATGTTCTAATAGGTGTAATTTATTCTTAAAAGGAAGAAACAAGAAGAGATGGCATAAACTGGGAAATTCAGATGAAAATCATAGATTTTTTTCCTTTTTCCATGGTGCATGGTTACTAATGAGTCACCCTAACTATGTATCCCAACCCAGGTGACCTTGAAAAGTTAGGAGCCTCAACAAAAAAACTCTCACATGGTCTCTTCATAGTTAAACTAAACATGAAGATCCACCATTAAACCATGTAGGGTGTGCAAGTAAGGATGTAGTGACTTCTCACACAGTCTCTGCACGGTCACACAAACTGTGCATACCATCCAAGAAAACCATTCCCCACAGATCCCATATACATAACCTTTATCGTGGTTGCTAAACAGTTAAACTAACAATGTTATTAAACCATACGATATTGTACAATAAACCAACAACTTTCTATCTACCTCCCAACCCACCATTAGACCCATGATTATAACCCCTAACCACCCCTAAACACCGGAGGATGGCCAGTTAATGATCCTTGGAATAATTGGGAGGCATATAATCATTTGAGAGCCAAGGGATTTTTGAATATGAGGATATCGAAACTCATTCAATGATTTTTTTGGAGACTTCTATTTTTTGGTTGTTTTTTTATTATTTCCCATTCAAATATAATGAAAACTTCTGGTATTAAGAGATTTTTTCCATCATTTACTCAATGAGTACCTAATTCCTTTAATGTGTTAGTGTTTTGGGTAATGTATATTCTTTTCTAATCAAATCCACTTACTGTGTTTGTGTTAGTTCGTTTTATATCTCATAATTCCCATGCGGATTATTTCACTCTATCACTAAAAACTCCACAGAGGACCAGGAATCGAGTTTCTTGGGATCTCCATGGGAATTACACTGAGTAATCTCATGAAATTTGGGTGAACTCATCATCTTAAAGGGGTTTTTTTTATAAAAGTTAATAAAAACAGATTCTCACACCAAAAAGTGGATTAATATCAACTGAATCAGAAATCACAAGGCCAAGGGAGTTTCATCACATGTTAATCTCATTGATGTTAGTTATTAAGAACAATACAAAACAATAAGTTATTAGATTATCAAATACCTTAATATCGATCAACATCCCCAATGCATTTCCTCTAAAAATTTATGAAAATTTTTCTTATTTTTTTTATTTTAAAGTAACCAGTTAGTAAATTAAAGATTTAATCATTCAATCATATTAAATAACATAAAAAATTCACAAATATAGACTCTACATTCATCATAACTTTAGTTAATTAAACACCAATCAAGTTATAGTACATGTTAAAACTATTTTTGGACTGACCCCATTCTGAAATTATACTATTTGTGAGAGTGGGTGATTGAATTTGTTCTACTGAAAGTTACACTTTATCTAGAATGAAACCACATAAAAAAATATATATCTGTAAGTTTCATAAAAGTTTACTTAAATTATTATGAATCTCTCAAGATCACATAGAAGGACAATATTATTTTATGGATCGAGAATGGAAGTTACCTTAACATAAAGAGGGAACAAAACATACACGGCTTATTGAAGAACATAATTTCCATTGGTCAAATTTATGAATCATGGTTCATAATGAACATAGTGAATAAAGTATATAAAATTAATTTGGGTTCCATGACCGCAACGATTGGTGTAAAAGAAGGGACCTTGTATGTGTCCGAAAGTTTTGATGGAGAAACAATTTCTAGAATGATAACTTATAAAATTTCAGTTTTACGGAAGTCACATCTTGGGAGTATTAGTGAAATGAATATGCGAGTTATATTAGATTAGTGTGTAAATTCCCAACAAGAATAACTGTACTTTAACAAGATCATAGTGTCAATAGACTTCAGGTATGCCATCCCATATTCCCAAGTATACTTACTAGTATCGAGGTTCTGTAGGTTATTATCGGGAGACTAAATCCACTAAATACAAATAATAATAAAAAAATAATGGATGATATTAATAATTAAAATAATATTAAAAATACACACATGATAATGGAAAAATATTTATCATGTAATGCCAATTATACATGAGTAAACTGTATTTCTTGTGGTCAATCACATATGTACACATAAAAATTTAACAAAATGAACTACCATCAAGACACCGAGGAACCACTATTACCACATATAAAAACATAGTATCTATATTACACACCATTGATACATCATTGTCAACTATTCTTTTAAGGAAGACCTCTTTTCCTTACTCATCCAATAAGATATAAAGTATATATGCATCCTGAAGGGCTTGATGATGGTGTGAGTGTGAACATAGTTGGATACGAGAATTTTTTTTCCTAGATTATATCAACACATTTACTTGTGTTTGAAAACCATAATAAACAATACTCAAAACACATTACACAACCTTCCCCACTCGATCTCAACCTGTCCTAAGTGATCCTTTTCCTATTTCATCCAGTGTCAATGTGGAATTATGTATCCATAGTTTTTCATGTTGGAAGAGTCTATGACCTCCTAATAAATTCCATTTCACACTGGTTATTCATCATCCATAATGAACTGAACTCTCACAGGTCTTCCACAACTTCCTTTATGTATGATCACAATTCTTCCCACAATTTAGACCCAAAACATCTCTCAATATAGTGAACAATTTTCTCTCTTAAAATGGTCTATCATACAACAAATTATATACTCAACTATGTACACATATTCCATACTCATGGTCAACACCCTCCCCCTATTTCATTTAGACTACAGAGGCCACCTCCCACAATGAGTGGACTACACCTTATCATGGGTGATTCTATATGTGCACACAATGTTAATGGCCACCCGCACCCCATGGAGACTATAATAAAAAACTTCCTAGTCCACACCCTTATATAACCATCATCGACATAGTGTAACTAGTCAACACAATCCATATCACCATATCAACAAAAAAATATCACATCTAAAAAATATTCAATCCCTAACAAGTGACATTTTTCCCATTAAGTTATAATACAAAACAAAAAAGACATACTAAGTTAAATCTACCATTTACCATATGAGACTACCCATTTATTCCATCTTGGAATAATAAAATCCCCAAGTGGTTCTATTTCCAGTCACACCTATAATACGCTACCAAATTTTTTTTACTACATATCATGTAACACATATATAACTCAGGAAAACGTTAGGAACCTCTTATCTAGTGCATGAATGACTACACCAATTAAAATACTCTAGATAGTTATTCATAAAACAAAACATTCCCCAAATATGGATATGAAATGAAATTAGGTATTTTTAGTGGAGGACGAATAAATAATGGGAAAACTTAACACTAGAATCATACAAGTTTCTATCCATACACATGGAAACTTATGGATTTAGAAAAAATATGATTATAACAAGAAATAAATAGATTCTTAATCAGAGAAGAATATTATCACAAGAGATAATTAATATTTTTATTAATTTTGAATCATGGAAATCCTTTATTATTACGTGTTTACAAATTAATTAATCATTTTCAGAGCATTTTCAAAAAATTGGAAAATCTAATCATAGTGAGAATTTGGAAAATATTAGGAACCCTAATAAAAAAAATTTACTCATAATAAAATTGGAAATATTTCTAAAATATAGTTAATATTATGTTTTCTTAATTATAAACAATTGAAAATTAATCAAATATAGTGATACTAAGGTAACCCTATCTGATATTTCCTGCAAAAAAATTTACCAGAACTTTTTTGGAAAATTTAATCAATTTTGTTTAGAAAAGTACACCTACTAGATTTTCCTTTTTTAAAAAATTACCCTTAATTCTTGGAAAATTTACTTTTACTCATTGGAATTTAAAAATATTAAGAAATATTTTGCAACTCCCACACCCCAGATATTAAATTTCAATTCCATTCCATCCAAGCTTCTCTATACTATTATATAATAAAAAATTATTTCTGGAAACACATAGAACAACATTTTATAACAATTGTACCCTCAACCCTACTTTAAATATAAAGTATTATTACCCATCCTATAAAGACACCCTAAACACATCTACAGGGTCCAAAGACCACTCATTCTACAGTGGAATGTGTTTTTACTAATAAATAAAAACTCAATTTTTGTGTTTATGAGACTCGAGTCTTGTATAGGGTAAAATGGATAATTTACTCTAGTTGAAGAAATCATAATTTTTGTTCTGATTGTTCTACTAATCGTGAGGTGTGCTAATTATTCTTGGTTTGAGAGAGTGTGGAATTTTCAAAATTGAAGAGCCTCAAGAATTATATATTATGTATAATATATTATTTTTACCTCATGCATATAAATTCATGGAAATTATGTTTTCCTTCAAAAAAGAATCATCATAAAAGAAAATCTAAGGTCACCATTGAGTCCAAAAAGAGAAGTTTTCCCTAGGAATAATTTTTTTGTTTATAGAGTCAATTATTAGGATCAATATATTTAGAGGGAATTTTATAAAAATAAAATAAAAATAGGGTTTTTATTTATAATACTACATACCTCTATTTATAATGATTTCCAACATAAAACCTAGAATTAGATAGACATTATCTATAGAGATATCTTTAGTGGATTTAGGGTGAAAATTGTAGGATTCATAGATCAAATAAAAACCCATTACCAATGCCAAAGAGAACAAATGTAGACATAATATTTTTCAATGATAGATCCAAATGTGTTGTATCGATCCATCCTTGAGTTAATACCTTAATCTTGATAAAAAAAATTGTTTATGTAATTCATTATTTTCTATTTCTATCAAAAATTTATTATTTTGATAAAATTTAAATTGTTCTTCGTGTGATTGTTTTTAGATATTTTGATACTAACCTACAAATTTTATCAACCAATGTTTCTATATGAAATTTCTCTTTATTTAGTAGGGGTTTTACCTGATTAGTGGTTCATCCTTCTTTTTTAACATCAAATGATATGATACAGGTGAATTATTTAGTATATTATATTTACATCACCACTATTCTTCATTTACTCATCTTCGGGTGATAAATGATCACTATCTAACCTCTCCTTGGATGGTGGTGCGACTTTAGAATGAATTTGAAACTACATGTGGATGGAAGAGAAATATATTACATGAAGAAATTATTTTTTCAAAACATTGAGTTAGAGAAAAGAAGATATGTTGTAGTGGTAGTAGGGATAACCATAATGGTGGTATGAATATGACTGTGTGGCTTTAATAATAGTATGTTTTAGTGGTTCCAACAATAGATGAGATTTCCATGAATGGTGTGTATGTCAAAATGAGTTAAGAGTATAGGTATAGTTTCCACACCAATATATTTGATTCCTTAGGGTCAGATGGTGCAACACCCTCTACATGGAAGACATATGTGCAGTTATAGAGGAATCCCTTCCAACTATGTGGGAATCTTGATCATGTTGGGTCGAACCATATAAACCCATGTGATTTGGGAATTTTATGGAACGTGTGGATACCACACACCTGGAAGGGTACACTCATCACCTCCTCATCATGCTACATGGTGTGACCAGGGGTCACCAAATGGCCTACATTTCCCATGGGGGCATTTTTATTCATTTCCTAAATAGTTATTTGTTTTGAAAAAACAAATAGAATTTTATTCAATATTTTTTGACATAGATTTAAATGGCATGGTTTGGTTGGACATAAAACTCTATTTAAAATATGAGATAATCATATTTTTAATTTAACAACATTGGTCTAACATCTGCATTCAACCATAATGATCAATGAGTTATCGATGTTGGAAAATACTCTTCATGGAATTATTTTCTCCGGGCATGGGATTTCCACCACCATACTCAATAGTGTCATTATATCCAATTTTTAAATGTTCTTATATAGGAAAAATATCCTCTACCTATAGATCAGACTATTTTGGTATTTCTCCACTTACATCGGGAACACTATCCCTTATTTATACAGTATATATCCCCCTTCTCCATGAAATAAATCCGAGGAAAATTTCTTCCAATTGAGTCATTATCCCCACCCTAATAGGGATATGATATCTCAACAATATTTTAAGATAGGTTATATCGTTTATTGGATAGATTTTATCAAATTTTTGGGACTGTATGCTGATTTCTTATACAATTGGGCTTTACAGAGTGAGATAATCCCCCATGTATTGAGTTCTCTCCATTATAGTAAACCCATGAGGGTTTTATTATAATGGTAAGTACTCAGTTTAACAAATTATATTCTTTTTCAAGGTTTGGGTTCTATATGGGTTTCTATAATAGAACATGTTATCGATAGTAGTAGATGACATAGTATGATTCTAGCTTCACTGACACATAGATTTAACTTATGATAATGTTTTACATAATGGTTTTCAGAGGTGATGAGGGAATTATAGATTTTTAATAGTCTAGGTACTTTATTATTTTTTACTCGTTAGGAACCCATTGGTTTCCTTCAAGATATAATATATGGTTTTCATATAAACTTCAAAATTTTTGGTATTTTCTATCCTATAAGTGTCTTTAGTTGTTAGAGATGTGAGACTTTAATGGATCCATGCTTGGATGGCCGAGAATTATCTATGTCCCAAATAAATCTAGTATTCAAGTATATTTGGTTCAATTATCATCCTCCGAATGGTTGCCCTATCATGAAAGGGGTTTACAATTGACTTGTTTCTTGTGTTCCACTGTGGTTTGTGGGATTCCTACAAACTATATTTATAATCACCATTGAATGATATTAATTCCAAATAATATTGTGCCTTTGTAGTTAACAAAGGATTCAATATTCTATTAGTGGGATTGGAACTGGAATGTCTTATTTAGAGCTCATTGATGCATTGTGTTTCATGAGGATGCTGGTGACCATTATAATGGGATATCTTTCTAGGTATATTTTAAATGAGGTGGATCTTCCTAGAATCATGTTTCTATTAGTTTTGATATCTAGTTTGGTTTATAGTTCCATTGGTACTTTTCAATGTGGAATTTTTCTTATATTAATTGTATCCAACATATGTTTTATATAGTTTAGTTCTATATATATATATGGGACTAGTGTGGGTGGTTATTTTTATATATTGAAGATTGTGTGTGTTAAAGGTTGATATAGAATAAGTCCTCTCATATCACGTGATATTTTTACATAGTGATTGTATCAATTAGTTTGACTATTATAGGTGGGAATAGGGTGGTGTAGTTGGCTTACAGATAGCTTGGGATCCTAGAGTATCTGGATGTGACATGGTTTTTTCAAAGAGGGTGATTCATACAGATAGATTTAGTGTTAGTAATAATTTTTGGATTGGTTTTAGAATTTTGGGTAACAATGTTAAGGAAGTATTGAGTTTGGTTAGAAGTCTAGTGCAACCATCCTAGGTGAGGAGGCCAATGATTGTTTTTTATAGGACTATAATAATTCTTTAGCAAACCCATTACACATATTCATCATTTAGGGTAAAAGAATATTGAATCATACATCATATAACATTACATTTTGGTATTTTATATCCTTACCATGTTATTTCATATAGATATGATTAATAACTTATAGGTTCATCCATTCAATTTTACAGTGATTCTTACTGATAGACAAATTTTGTGAAATGGTAGTGTTGTGATCATACCATTATTATCATTTTCTTCTCACTATCAGTTAGCTAGAGGTACATTAATTTTTTTGATACTGGACTAAGAGAGATTTTTACCTAAGGATATGAGCTAACTTATCCCCAATTTATTTATAGTTTGAATAATTCATGCAGATTGGATGGAATTTTCTTCTAAGAAGGATGAATCTACCTATAGGATGCATATGAAACATGTGTTACGATAAAAGAGAACTCATGGGTTTACAAAGGGAGATTGATCCTCAGGAAAATGATATTTGTCTAGAGTTTGAGACTCATATTTCCATCTAGTATAGAAAATATTGAACCTAATGATGAATCTCAAATTGGGAACCCTACATGAAATAGTTATTTTTAAATGGATGATGTTTCTCTCAAAATAATGGTGGGATTGATCTACCATGATTTGATTTTGAGAGACTTTTATAGGTGATGTGTTATATGAATGTGTGTCTACCCTTATTAGGGAAGCTTGACCATGTCTGCACATGCATCGAGTACCGTATACATTTTGAGGTACACATTGGACATGTTTTTTGGTGGAATTATTCAAGCTTTGTTGTTTTGGAGGGGACTGTAGAGGTGGATTTATCAATAAATAGTTGTGTTTTCCTGAATCACCACCAATGAAAGTGTCCAAAAATATACATTAGTAGGTTCTGAATTCATGGAAGAGATCCACCACTAATTTGGGATATAGATGAAATTTCACATGTGGACATCCAGAACAGTATTATGGCATGAACTATATTTTTATGATTGTGTAGTTATATTAAACACAATTTATATGGATATAGTTTCATAGAATGATTCTCTTTAATGATTATTTTTGTGGTGCATAAGATAATGAATATGTGAAGCTACCATATTTTCTTACCACATCACTGATTTTGGATAGATATTTTAATTTATTATGTACTGACAATTGTATTTGTAAGATGATTCAAATATCGGATGTAAATGGACATGCATCAAAAAATAAAATTTGGAGTATTATTTATGTCCTAGTTTATGGGACCATAATAATGGATGGAACATGAATGGGTTATTATTTCAGAAAAATATTTATTTAGTAAGGTATTACAGCAGAATAATAAAAACCCATATGAATTTTATGAAGCATCAACATCAAATCCTCCCTGGAATCAATCTATAGAGGATCCTATGAGGCATTAATTTTTTTTGTAGTTTTATGAAGAGAGTATTAGTAATGTACTAAATATTATTTTAGTTATATTTGGATTAATGGAGTAGAGTTTAGTATCTTATAAGTTATGGATGTGGAAGTTGATGAGACCTTAGGGTTGTTATAGTGGTTCTGTTCTTGAATCATTGGGTGGATGACTATATGTCTAAATGATCGGGGAGGAACAATTGGAGTTAAATTTAGTGTAGATTTTTCTTTCATGAGGATAATGAAATTTCAAAACATTGAATGATGGTGGTGAACCCACACATTTTTCTTTCACAAGAGTGGTCCATAGTGATGAAATCAACTCAGTGGTCCTGTGTGGATGAACATTCTTAGGCGATGGGTCCAGAGGGTCTTCCTAAAGGCAGTGAGCACATAGTCGACTTCACTCGATGGATAGTGATTTTATATTGGTGTTTGTATTAAATATAGATAAGGATATCCTAAATGGATACCCCCTAATGGTTTTCAATCCTTAGTTTTTATGTTCAATGGATCATTGTGGTTATTCCCATTAGATGGAAACACATTCTATGTGGTTGATGAGGATACTTTCTCAAGAGATTGTATATTTTCATCAGTTGGGTAGGTGTTATCTTTGGGTATTGAGTTAATAGAGTAGGTTCATATGAATATACATGGTCTTATACATTATATTGTTTTGGAATGGGCCAACTGACAAGAAATGGGGTATTTTTGTGTTTTTAATTGATGTTGGTGTTTTTCATGAGGTGTTCATTAATATATTTCATGACATATCAATAAAAAACAAAAATTATATATTTTAAAATGAATGAAAACCATATTGGATATTGTTATGTGATTTTAGAATTTACATAGAAGTTAAGGGTGGGAACGAAGGCATATGTCACATTTATAATATAAGTTAGTAATAGAGGTTCATGTGACTTATGGGAATTAAATAAAAGAGGAAATATATACTAGGGTACAATGATACTTTTAAACACCTCAAGTTTATCTGTGGAAATTTCTTATGTGTTCAGAAAATCATTGTGGTTTATATAGGTTTATTACATATGAATACCATTAAAAACACTCTTTAATGGTGAGGATTGATATATTGCCCAAGTAATTACCCTATTCGATAGAATGTTTTTATATGGTTATCTATAGTATGTAGTTTATCTTTTTACCATGTGATGGGAAAACCTTTGGATGAGAAAATTTATTAGGGTGTAGAGGATTGAAATGTATATAATGGAGCATATAAATGTTTCTATTAAGGTGTTTCATCAAGATGAGTTGGAGTTGATATCTTCTATGTTGAAATATGATATTTCCTTCCAAGGTGGTTGAGTACTAGGTTTTTTTGGATCATGGAACTTTAAAGAAAAAGGAATAGCATAAAAAAATTTGTTTAATTTCTTATGAGGATGTTTTGTGTGCTTCATTTTTCCTAACACCCAACAATTGTTTTGGATGTAAAATTATTTACGTGGGAAGTTTGATGTGAGCTGGGTTATTATTGATCAAGGAATAACTAAATTTAATGTATCTGAGACCCTTAAAATCTATAAGGAAAAATTGTAAACTTACCCAAATTGAAGGAAATGTAAAAATTTTCCCATATCATAATTGATCCCATTGTTCAATTTTTACCCTAGGATGAGTCGATGTAGAATTAGGGGCATTTAAAAGCCTCAATAATAATCTCATAATTATGATATATATTTTAATTTAAAAAAAAATTCATGGCAATTATGATTTTTTATAAAAATCCTTATATATAATATCAAATAATGTCATTGAATCTAAAATGGTGGGTTTACCCTAGGAATTATATAATTTATGTTTGCAACAATAGTTCATAAGACCGATCCTAATGGAAGATATTTTACTAAAATATCAAAAAACATAGGGTTTTAGTTATAATACTATCTACATATAATACTATATTTATCCACCATAAACTATTGAATTAGAGAGAGAATTCCAACATATATATATTTAGAGGATTTTGGGAGAAAAATATAATATTCCCATAATTTAATAATATACCATCACTGTTTCGGTGCGGATGTGCGTCGGGTTACGCTGTTCCGCCAGGACGCGTTCGCGCGTGCACCCGTCAACCCGAGGGGATGGGCGCGCGGCTTGTGGTCCCGCAGTCCCGCTTTCCAAGGGCGGGCGGCATCCGTCCCTTATTCAGGGGCGTCTGCTCCTTGATCGAAACCGGGATGATGGGATGTCGGCTCCTCCTTCCTTGGACGTCTCCTCGGAACTCGTCACCTAATCCGGGTCTCCCTCATAGACTTAAGAATGTTCCTGAATCTCGTTCCCGGCGCCATATCTTCATGGACACCGGTTAATTACGCTGCTTCCGCCCGGACGTTCCAAGGAGTCTGGTCGGGGCAGCAACCTGCGGTGAGAAGGCCGGGTGGCTCTGGGTGCTGGGGGCGTGTCGTAACACTGCGGCTTTGCACGTCTGTCTTCCGTCCCTAATAGGGCTTCTCGAAGGCATGATGGCCTGAGGCATCCCGTACTGGGTGCGGGGAACTGTGTCACCTGAGGTTTTCCTCAGCTTCCCATGTTTAACACGGGGTATGCCGCGAGTTTAACGTCCAGCGGGGACGGCATCGGACCGATCAACACGAAAAGTGGATCAGATGACAAAACCCCTTGCGGGGAACCTCCGACGCTGGGGCCAGCACATGGGCGGCTTCCCAAGTAACGTGGAGTGGAGTGAAGTGGCATGACCCCACCGGGATGTGGCGGCCCGGGTAAGGATCAGGATGGATGATGGAGTGAAGAGCTTGGACCCCGGAGGGGCTTCCTACGTACCGCGCGTTAGCACGGATCAAAGTCAACGTAGTTCGGGTATACAGTTTAACGTCATGCTGGACGTCGGCAAGCCGACTCACGAAGAGGTCTAGGCCGCCGGGCGGAGGATTGAACCGAACCACCTCGCACAGAGGGGGATGGAACGGCCGGGTGGATCACAGTTTCACGTCATGCTGGACGATAAAAGGGGAAATGGAAAAGGGGGGCTGTGGGGAGGCACCGCGGAGATACACGCGGGCAGTCTCCCACAGGGGTGGATTCATAGGTGAATCGACGCAAGCGTGAACCCTGGAGGGGTCCACTGATGGACGAACCGACGTAAATACGACCGGGACGACCAGGTGGTGGGCTTGAACCTCAGGGAGGTTTCCTACGTACCCTGTATAGAAGACAGGGATCAAAGTCCACGTAGTTCATTCTGTCAGGACTTACGCACTTGGGGCAGCCCGGATGCTGCAAAACTCAGTTGGAAGGGACTTGGACCGAAAGCAGAAGACACCTCGATCCCAGTCAGACCCTCTACTGGCTTCGGCAGTGGGGAGGCGCAACGGAGATACACATGTGCAGCCTCCCACGAGAAACTAGGGGTTTGTAATACCCTGCCCCCGTAGGGAAAAGCCGCTCCCATTAAATCGTCCCAAAAGGGGGACAATCCCGACATCCCTGCAGAGACGAGCGGGTGGGGGCCACATCCAAACCGGGGGAGACCCTGCGTGCGAGGCACGGGATCGAATGATGCGGACGGTTTAGCGTCTTGCCGGACGAAGTACAGTTTAACGTCGTGTGTTGAGGACGAAGCGGATGGTTTAACGTCTTGCAGGACGAAGTACAGTTTAACGTCGTGTGTTGAGGACGAAGCACTTGGCAGTTTAACGTCTTGCAGCGCGGACGATGGGGGCTAGGCAGTTTAACGTCGTGCAGCTTGGACGGATGTGCAGTTTAACGTCATGCTGGACGAATATGCAGTTTAACGTCATGCTGGACGAATATGCAGTTTAACGTCATGCTGGACGTATGCGCAGTTTAACGTCATGCGGGACGAATGTGCAGTTTAACGTCATGTTGGGCATAGGTTGTCGGACGATGGGTGCATGTCACTTCGCACGAACCTGGAGGGCCACACGGGAAGACAACGCACGGTGCGGGCACCCAGGATGAGGATCATCGGGCGCCACGCAGGCAGGTGCCCTCAGGGGGTCGAGGGAGGCGACCCTGGCGGATTGCGCGCAAAAGAGGAGCTTTGCGCGCAAAACCGCGGGTCGGCGCGCAAAAATGGTGGGCTGGCGCGCAATTGGGCCAGCCCTTTGCGCGCGGAAGGTTGGGATTGCGCGCACCGGGCTTCGGATAGCGCGCGGGGGCAACGGCTCATTCTCTAACGAATGGCCACTTTGAAAATGGGGGGTGCGCGCAATCTGGTCGGATTGCGCGCACCCGGGGGCAATTGCGCGCAAGAGGCTTCTTTTGCGCGCAAAGGCCTTCGGGTTGAAATTTATTCAAAGGAAATGAGCCAAGGGGATTGCGCGCGAAGGCGGACCCCAAGGCTCTATTGCGCGAAAGAAAGGAGGTTACCTGAGGATCGGCATTGCGTGCGGAAGGGGTTGAATTGCGCGCGCGGGAGACCGTTCGACTTCCAGCAACCTCTGAAACGTTGGGGGTCGCCTAGTATTTATAGGCAACCCCGGGCGCGGAATCCAAGGCGCGAGCGCGGAATCCTCCTCGCAGGCGCGGAATCGGGCACGGCGCGCAAGGGAGTTGCGCGCGTCCCGGGGGTTTTGCGCGCGGATCATCATCTTTGCGCGCAGAACTCTGAAATTCCGCGCAAGGCCTCCGGGCCCTCCGAAACATTCTTCCGACTCCAAATATGACCTCGCTTTCCGCATCCGGAGCTTCGTTTGGGAACAACGGACTTTTCCGGCGTCTACAAAAGCCCCCCCTTGGAATCTGATCGGCGAGAGGTCGCAACGATCGGGTTCCGAGGGAGACGCCGGAATGCCGAAGTCCTGGGCGGCGCGGGACTTGGGCGCGCAAAAAGGGGCGCCGGTCGCGAAATTCGCCGCTGCGGTCGCGCAAAGCGCTTTCCGCGCAGCGCGGACCCGGCCTCGCCTATAAATAGGGGCGCTGGGTCCCGCGTTCCGTACTCCGGCCTTCCGCGCGATAAGCTCCAAAGCTCTCGTGCGCGAAATTGCCTCTTCCGGTCGCGAAATTCTCCCGATCGGCGCGCAAAACCGTCTGGATTTCGCCTGTTTTTGCGCGAAAACCCGGAACATTGCGCGACAGTCTTCCCAATTGCGCGCCGTCCACTGGGATTGCGCGCTAGCCTTCAAACTTCTCTACCAGCCTCGTCCGATCCCGCACGCTTCATCCCTTAACCCGCACGACTCCCGAAACTTCTGAGATGGCCGCGCACAGAGGAAATGAGGGGGATGCCGCCACTCGCAGGGCTGAGATGGCGACGAACGAGGAGGTTTACGGAGCCAAGGAGATTGTTTCCAACAATCAATCCTTGTTCGACTTACTAACGCCGGCCCAGAAGACATATCCCCTGTCAGACAACCTGCCGCTCTGGAACTTCGGCATCCTAGATGAGGTTCCGGTGCCAGGGTTCGAGATTGACGCACCGCGGACCTGGGTGACCCGGGAGGACGAGCTTCTCCGCTATAACATCACCAACAATGGGCATCCTGCCAGGGAGACCAGACACTTGGATGTCTATGTCCTGAACCCGAGGACGCGAACCATTGATGGGGGTGAGCCTACTGCGGAGAATTCTCCAGCCCTCTACTCGAGCATATATCGCCAGAGCGTCACGGACGACACCAAGGGCTGGCTGAAGGACTGGGACTTGCGGTCTGGGGGCAACTTCACCAGCGAGTGGGCCTGGGCATTCTGGGTACGCCACACTTGCGATCACTTCGCAGAGGAGCTGCGGTACATCGGCCTGTTCGAGGCGGTGTGGACGTCGCAGTTCCATTTCTACCAGCAGTCCGAGCTCGGGCCGGAGCTGTTCACCCGATGGTCTCCGGATACCAACACCTTCCATCTTCACCATGGGGAGGTCGGCATCGGTCTCTGGGACATCCACTACATCGGAGGTATCCCGCTGGAGGGCTACCAATACGATGAGTTCCTGCCCCTGAAGAACATCTGGGAAGACAGGTCACAGACTCCAATCCTGACCTGGCATCTGCTTGACCTGGCTACGCAGCGGCTCGGGATCAAAGACTTCCAGAAGGACATAGCCTACAAGGAGTGGTTCGGCCAGTTCTTGGAGCATGACCCGGCGGTCAAGATGCCAGGCAGGGGGAAGCGGTGCCCGACCGCAGCTCAGAGGAGCCGGAACGGGTCGTACTGGCGGGTCCTGGAGACGGGCGACTACCGCTCATGGGGGTACCGCGTCATCGAGGCCCGGGACCCAAATGTCCGGTACGCGGCGTTCCTGGCCGCCTTTCTGAGTGGGTGGCTCCTGCTGGTGCGGGACGCGAGAATGGGCGTTCGCCCGGCGACACTGGCGATGGCAGGCGCTATGGCCGCCAACAAGAGATACAACCTCGGGGTCCCAGTGCTGGAGAGGCTGTATACCATCCTGGGACGCATCTCACGAGGGGGGTCACCACGAAGGATCTGTGGGCCCTTTCAGTTCTTCCACGGCTGGGTGGCTGCTCACCTCGGTGGGTACACGTTTCCGAACGCCATCATTCCTCCGGGCAACGGCCTGCGACCCTCCCTGCTGAACATCGCGGGGGTCGCTCCGATGACCCTAAGTGAGTAGGGCGTGCGGATCCGGATTGGCAATCATGCCAACTTCAACTTCAGTCCGTTCCCCACTCCCGTCGGCCAGATGATCGACAATGGGCAGGGTCCGCTGGAGCAGCATGAATACTTCCTGAACATGCGGGGCGGGGTGCTCGTGGCTCGGATCGACGGGAAGGTGATCTGCAAGCCTTACGTGCCGACCCGGTTCGCCAGGCAGTTCGGGTGCCTTCAACGGATGCCGAAGAGGGTATTCACTGCTGTCCGGGAGGAGACAAACCCTGGCGTCCTTCGCCAGATGTGGCTGATGTTTGCCGCTTTCGGCTCTGGCGACGTCATCACTCTCCCTCCTACCGGAGTTGACGCAGGCTTGGAAACCGAGTACGCCGAACACTGGGCCATCGCGTACCCTGAGGGGCTTTTGCGGAAGCTAGTTCGGCGGCTCGAGGTTACCCGTGCGGAGACCGGGCGTCAAGGAAGGAGGCAAGGCGCCGCCACACGGGGGAGAACGGAGGCGCGCCAAACAGCGGAGCCGGCGCGGGCAGGGACTTCGGCGGCGGGCACATCGCGGGCTGCCGCCACGACCTCAGCGCCCAGAGACGGGGCACGTGCGGTGGTCGACGAGCGGCCCGGGAAGCAGGTGAGACGTCTGCTCGAACCTTCCCATGATGCGGTCTTCCCGGCGCTGTGGTCGGCCTGGATGACTCTGCGGCAGTCACTGGGGACCGACGCCATCTGGCGAAAGATACTCAGGGAAGGAATCTATATGCCAGAGGTCGGGCGCCTCCAGATTGCCGACAGAGTGGACTTCAACCGGCAGTACGCATATCTGACGGCCATGGACGAGTACGCGCGCCAACGTGGTCAGCGCGCGGAGCCATCCCTTCTGGTGAAGGTGATGCTCGGTCTCGAGCCCGCTCTGGAACAGATGCCGCCGGAAGAAGATGACAGTAGCAGCGACTCCGAAGAAGAGGAGGAAATGGGGGAGGATGAAGGCTCCGAGGGAAGATCCCATCAGGGGAGCCCACGTGAGAGCGGTGAGGTGGCCGGCTCTGACAACGTTGATGTCACTGAGCTCCTCGAGGTTCGCTTCTATCCCTACTCAATCTGCTTCATCCACTCTCTTATGCAGCTTCTAACCCATTTCTCCATCTTTCTCAGGAGCACACGGATGTCGGTCAGGCGTCCTCAGCGGGAGTAGGGGAGGCGCCAGCAGGACAAGGCGGGGGCCAGGCACCCATTATCGAACTGTCAAGCGCTAAGGGGTCCCCTGCTGCAACTGTTCCTGCGGCGACCGGGATAGTGGAAGATGACGCTCCGAACTCCCGTAAGTCTCCCTACTTTACTGCTGGTGCTTGCCGTTGACGATCCGTGACTAACCATGGCATGCCCTGCGCAGTGATCTCAGCACTGGAGGCTCATCGGGTTGCCGAACCCGGGCCATCTACGAGTGGACCAGTGGTGGACATGCCGCCTGCTCCGAAACAGACTTCCCAAACCGAGCCGGCCCCACCAACTGCTGATCAAGGGGCTCCGGACGTCGGCGGTGCTGCCACCGGAGAGAGGTTGGGGGCTGACGAGGGTGTCAGCGCCGCTGGGGAGAGAGAAGAAGGTCGCCCGGATGTTGGGGAACCTATCCCTCGTGAGGACCTCCCAGGGGCGGACCCTGCAGCAGACCTGCTGGCTGCCTTCCCTGCCTACCGGCCTGCCGATCCCGAGGAGATGGACGACTCAGACACGGAGGCGGTCGAGGAGAGCCGGATAACGCGCCGTAGGGGGTGGAAGTGCATCCAGCGCTTCCTCAAGCGAGACCCGTCGGAGTGGCTGGGGCGCATGGGATCACTTCGAACCTGGCTGCGCTTTCTGTGCGCCGGGGGAGCTGATGCTCAACGCCTCCATCTAACGGTCCGTGATTTCATGGCCGAAAAGATGCGCGAGAGCTGCCGGCGTGCCGACGTCACACAAAGTCGGGACATGTCGGAGAGCACGCGGGCGCTCCTCGCGGCGGAGCAGGAAGTCCGGCGCCTCGAAGGGCAGGCGGCAGAGAAGGAGGCCTTCGTCGCAACGTGTACCGAGCTTGTGGGGCAACTAGCAGCCCAGCTGGTTGACGCTCAGGTACAGCTGACGGAGGCGGGCCAACAGATGGTCACAATTCAGGTCGAGCGGGAGCGTGCACAGGCCAGAATCGACGAACTGCGTGCTGCGACCGCCGACGAAGAGAGGGCACGCAGAGAGCGAGAAGCAGCTCTGGAGGCCACCAGCCAAAGGGTAGCGGCATTAGAAAGACTCATTCAGCACGCTAATCCCTAAGGGATTTGTTTTGCCATTCCCAAAACATTTGCTTCCGCTACTTTGATCCATCTGTATGAATCAATATATTTATCTGCATCTTTTGGTTTAATATGCTCAACCACAATTCACTGTCTTGCGGGAGTGTTAACCAAGCATCAGGCATCCATAATTGGGCCTGGATTTCTGGAGAAAAGAGGGAGGTCATTCCTAGGAAAGGGGACCTCAGACCTAATCAATGTACCATTCCCCCAACCTGTTCCAACACACGAGCGGGACAATGCTAGGGGCGTTGAGATTTTATCCGAACATAGGGAAATGAAAAAGGGTGAATCGCGTGTCCTGAATCCGGACATCCACAACGGTCGGCCTTCCAGGAAATGCCCAAGACGGTAGGCGGACAGTGGATCGACCATAACAACTGCAATAGACGGACCGAAAAAGGTCATCATTCATATTGCAGGAGGCGGACCACATGTCATCATGAATACCGCTTTGGGGTTCCTTCAGACACAAGGGTGGAAAATCCAGATCAACAGGGCATGCGAAGCGTGGGGCGAAGTGACGGTTTGTTCGGACAGAATCCAACGCTCTCAAAATTGCGCCACCGTGGAGAAAGCGTATTAGGCGGATGCACTAATCTGGCCGTGAATCACCTCAATCCTCAGAAAGCACCTCTTTGACGAGGAAACCGTCCCTTCCCACCATTGCAATGGGGCATCCCGAGCTGAATCGGGGAGAATATCACAACTGCACCACTCTACCCGAAGTCAGGCCAGACGACCGACGACGAGGAGGGGCGGGACTTAACGATCCCTGAGGCTGGACCCGAGTCGGAATGCCCGGGCGTTCCTACGTACTCCATCAGGCTGGAGATCAAGCCACACGTAGTTCTGAGAGTGTAGTTTAACGTCATGCAGGACGTAGGACCCCATTTGGGGAGATCTTAGTTTAGGGTCGTAGAGCTCGGACCGTAGGGGTAGATCTTAGTTTAAGGTCTTAGAGCTCGGACCATAAGGGCTAGATCTTAGTTTAAGGTCTTAGAGCTCGGACCATAAGGGGGGATCTTAGTTTAAGGTCTTAGAGCTCGGACCATAAGGGAAGATCTTAGTTTAAGGTCTTAGAGCTCGGACCATAGGGGAAGATCTTAGTTTAAGGTCTTAGAGCTCGGACCATAGGGGAAGATCTTAGTTTAAGGTCTTAGAGCTCGGACCATAAGGGAAGATCTTAGTTTAAGGTCTTAGAGCTCGGACCATAAGGGCTCAAAGTATGCCACATCGTGGTCCTATCCCCTGGGTATGCGAAGATGCACTGAGGGATAGTGTCAAGAGCGTCGAGGTTTCGCCTGGTCAGAATGGGAGGTGGAAAATGTGAATCATGCGGCCATTCACTCAAGGACTGGGGGCACCGGCGTAACGATATGGGAGTACTGCCGACCGTGGCGGAAAAGCAGCATCAATATCGCACTAACCGTTGGTGGAATGAGGCAGCAAACGAGCATCGACCGCTCAATCGCAGGATTCATATCGATTTGCTGCCCGAGGCCATTGGGGGTACCGGCCCGAGTCGGTGGGAGAGCACTGAGGCATTGTGTCCGAACCGTTCACGGGGGCTCCACCCAGGGCGTAGACGATGGGTCCGAATGAAAGGGAGCACGAAGCCTGAAAAGTGGAAGGAACCTGACCAAGCTGAACCTGACACTCCTGGCAATAAACCAGAGTACTCTTGACACCGGTGGACCACGGCAAGGGGTCGGGGAACACGCCTTGAGGGTGACCTGAAGGCGGCGGACTCCCCAGAGAAGGGGGAATCTCTAAGAGGTGGGGGGCTGGACCCGAAGTTTCAAACATCCGGGCGTTCCTACGTATCCCATAAGGATGGGAATCAAGCCGCACGTAGTTCTTGAAGCGCGGCGCAACACAATCGGGCACCAGTGCGGGGAAGAGTGCGGGTCTGACCCTCGCACACAAAAGGAGCGGCATTTGATATTTCTTGTTTGTCCTTAAAGACGAATGGTTTTTCTTTGTGCGGCGACATGCCTGTGATTGAGAAATCTCTGGCGTCGCCACAATAATCAAGCCATGGAAGGCATTGATGAATGGCGTGGTCATTAACCAGCGCCCAACATGAGTGTCCCCTGAGGAGGACATCACGATGCAGTGCCGTTTCTCGTCGGGCGGCCAAGACGATCACAGTTTACGGTCGTGTGGTAGGACCAGACAACACAGTTTAAGGTCGTGTGGTTCGGACCATGGAGGAATCCGCTTATTGCGGTACGGCGGACACGGCGGAGGTGGGAACATACCCAGCCCTGCGGTCACGCACGATTCCAAGAGAAGAGTCTTGGGATAGGGGTCTGCATATGTCCATCACCCGAGGGGCAGAGATGCTAGCCTCCAGATATACTGGGCCCAGAACGCGATTGTTCGGGCGACTCCTTCCTCCTTATGGGGACGAGGGTCCAGCCACGCACGGCCCTTAGGGAGGACATCCGCATATATCCTTGGTGCTCAGATCATGGGGGCCTCGAACGACATCATTACCCTGGTTGGTCTGCCTAACGTGTAGAGGCGTACCGGAGGTCAGTATGAAGAGTGTCGAGATTCCACTACAACGCATAAAGGCGGGGTGTGATGAGGACTGCGCAACCAATGTTCAGAGCCTGAAAGAGCCGACATGGCGATCAAGGATGTTGCTGACGCATTCGCAACACAACATCCGATCGCGTCAGCCTAAGACGGGGCAAGCAAACGAGCATCAACCGCTCAATCGCAGGATTCATATCGATTTGCGGCCCAAGACCCGCCGGTAAATCGACACGGAGCGGTGGGAGAGCACTGAGGCATCGTACCCAAACCGCTAGCGAGGATCCCTTTGAGTGAAGGCTCGAACAAGAGGAAGCGCGAGGCCTGACAAGCAACACAGGACTTGTCGGAATTGAATCCGACACTACGAGTCATAGACCGAAGCACCCAAAACATGTTAATAGATCTCCGGAAAGGGTCGGAGGACTCACCCTGAGAGCAACCGAAGGGGGGCAGATCCCCGTGATCAACCAAGAGACGGGGCTGGACCTGAGACACAAGCGTCCAGGCGGTCCTACGTATCCCATAAGGATGGGAATCAAGCCGCACGTAGTTCTTGAAGTGCAGTTTAACATCATGCAGGACGAAAAGAGAGAAAAAAGGAAGGGGGGAGCAGAAGGCATCCCCTAACGTGGGGGGGCGTACAGCGTGACGAGCAAACCGACGTGAATGAGGGCATAGCCCCGCGCTCACACCATACGCCGCACACCCGGGGGCAACTGGGCCAAGGGCCCGAGATGGGATGGAAATTCCCAAAAGATGGGGCTGGGCCTGAAACATGAAGGTTCAGGCGGTCCTACGTATCCCATAAGGATGGGAATCAAGCCGCACGTAGTTCTTGAGGGGCAGTTTTACGTCATGCAGGACGAATGCTGAACAGTTTAACGTCTTGTAGCTCGGACGTAGTGCAGTTTAGCGTCATGCAGGACGAAGCACTTGGCAGTTTAACGTCTTGCAGCGCAGACGAATGCTGAACAATTTAACGTCTTGTAGCCTTGACGAATGCAGTTTAACGTCGTGCAGGACGTATGTGCAGTTTAACGTCTTGCTGGACAAATGTGCAGTTTAACGTCATGCTGGACGTTGGTACACTCAGACAAAGTACTGCTTGAGGAACCTAGCGTTGGTGGGAGGAGTGACACGCTCACCATCCATAGTCTCTAGGGAGTACGCGCCATTGGGATAGACCTTGTGGACAACAAAAGGTCCCTCCCACTTGGGCTCCAACTTGGGCGGCTTCCTGCCGGGGATCATCGGCGCTCTTAGGGCTAGCACTAGATCACCCTGCAGGAAGGAGCGGAGGCGAACCTTCTTATTGAAAGCTCGAGCCATTTTGCTTTGATGCCTCTCCAAGTTGTGCAAAGCGCGAAGTCTATTCTCATCCAGTGATTCCAACTCGACTAGACGGGCTTCAGCAACTCTGTCCGGCGCTTGCTGGTCGTAGACCGCAGTGCGCAAGGACGGCAACTGGATCTCAATGGGCAGGACGGCCTCAGCTCCATACACCAGGGAATAAGGGGTCATCTGGGTGGAATTGCGAGTCGTCGTCCGATAAGCCCAGAGGGCGTTGGGGAGCTTGTCCGGCCAACTCTTCTTGTTCTGACCAACCATCTTTTGCAGAATGTTAGAGAGGGTTTTGTTAAACGCCTCGATCTGTCCATTCGCCTGCGCATGATAGCGAGATGTATGGTTCGAGCGGATGTTATACTTGGCGTACAACTTCTTCAACTCGGCTGCTCGGAAATTGGTTCCGTTATCCGTGAGGATAGCGTGAGGCACTCCAAATCGATAGATGATGTTGGAGGTCACGAAGTCAGTGATCGAATAGGATTTGACCTCTCTGAGCGGAATCGCTTCTTCCCATTTGGAGAAGAAGTTTGTGGCGGTCAGAATGAACCGGCACTGGCGAGCTGTCGCCGGCGGGTAAGGTCCCACAACGTCCAGTCCCCAGACTGCAAAGGGCCAGGAATACCTTGTGGTATGGAGAGGCTCTGGCGGCCGATGCACAAAGTTCGCATGAACCTGGCACGCATGGCACCTCCTGGCGTACTCGATGCAGTCATGGATCATAGAGGGCCAGAAGTATCCCAACCTCCGAATCTGGTGGGACAGCTTCGGCCCAGTCTGGTGGGCGCCACATGAACCAGCATGAACCTCTTTCATGACTCGTGGGATCTCAACTCCCTGAAGGCAACGAAGGAGAATACCATCAAATCCGCATTTGTAGAGGATCTGCTCCAGACCGGGACTGCTCTGGAGGACGAACTGCGATGCGCGGCGCCGAACTCGCTCGCGCTCGGCCCGATCCGATGGAAGAATGCCATGTTGGAGGTACTCAACCAAAGGCGTCCTCCAATCAGGGGCTGATCCGACTGTCATATCTGGGGTACTCGGGGCTCCGGGCATAGGGGCAACCGTGGTGAGGTTACTTACCAACGGGCCGCGATCTTCTTCCGGGATAACGGGAGAGATGAGCCTGCGGCGCGTCACGCGGATGATCAGGTTGTCCTGTTCAGGCTCCGCAAGTGACGCAGCGAGGCTGGCCAAAGCATCTGCTCGACCGTTCTGCGACCGGGGAACATGGACAATTTCCGGCCGAGAAGGGAACCGGGCCATCAGAAGGAGGGTGCACTCCAACAATGGCACAAGTTCCGGCTTCCTGACAACGTAGTCGCCATTGATCTGCTTAACGACCAGCTCGGAGTCCCCTTTCACGCACAGACGGGGCACGTCGATCTCGAGAGCCAACTCGAGGCCGGTGATGAGGG
The DNA here is from genome assembly GCA_963277665.1 of Viscum album. Classification (NCBI taxonomy): domain Eukaryota; kingdom Viridiplantae; phylum Streptophyta; class Magnoliopsida; order Santalales; family Viscaceae; genus Viscum; species Viscum album. The sequence goes on from OY728158.1 coordinate 857,682,280, forward strand.
CATGGTATTCCGCCTCATTGTTGGTACAGCCCTCTGACAACAGGAAAGAGTATGGAAGCACGGCTCGCTTCGGGGTAATGAAGACGATGCCCAAGCCCACTCTGTTGAGCTTAGGATTATCGAGTCTTCTACCGGTGGGGCTCCGGGAGGCACCGTCAAAGTGCATCTGCCAGCATGGATCGGCTCGATCAACCGAGAGAATGGTCTCATCAGGAAAGCCTAGATCCAGCGGCTGATCCGCGGAGGTCGGGTGAGCGGCCAGAAAGTCTGCCAACGCTTGCCCTTTGATGGCCTTCTGAGACACATACCTGATGTCGAACTGCTGGAGAATCACAGCCCACCGCGCTAGGCGGCCAGTCAACATAGGTCGGCTCAGGATATATTTCAACGGGTCTACCCGAGAAACCAACTGTACCTCATGGTGCTGCAAGTAGTGCCGTAATTTCTGTACGGCAAATACGAGCGCCAGGCATCTTTTCTCGATGGGGGAATACCTAACTTCCGCATCGAGGAGCATGCGACTGAGGTAATAGAGGCTATTCTCTGTTCCCTCGTTGTTCTTCTGGGCGAGAAGGGCACCCAGGGACCGTTCCAGGGCGGTCACATAAAGGACCAGCGGCTTTCCGGATACGGGCGGCATCAGGACCGGAGGTTGAAGCAGATACTGCTTGATTTCCTCGAAAGCGGTCTGACACTCTTTATCCCATACATAGGTGGCACCTTTCTTCATAAGCCGAGAAAAGGGCTTACACTTGCCGGCCAGATTCGCGATGAATCGGCGTATATAGGCTAAGTGGCCTTGGAACCCTTGCAGTTCCCGGACGGTACCCGGGGGAGGCATCTGGCTAATCGCCCTGATTTTCTCTGGGTCGATCTCAATACCCCGGTATCTTACCACAAATCCAAGGAACTTTCCGGAGGTGACCCCAAAGGCACACTTCAACGGGTTCATCTTCAGGCAGCGAGACCGGAGGAAGCTGAACACTTTCTCAAGATCTTTGAGATGGTCCCGACGCTGGCGCGATTTGACAACCAAGTCGTCGACGTAGCATTCCACCAGTGTGCCGAGGATTGGCTTGAATATGCGGTGCATCGCCCGTTGATAGGTGGCACCTGCATTCTTCAGGCCGAAGGGCATGACCCGGTAGCAAAAGGTACCTTGGGGGGCCCTGAAGGCAGTGAACTCCTCATCCTCAGGGGCCATCCGAATTTGGTTGTATCCGGAGTATCCATCCATGAAGGAGAGGGCTTGGAACCCTGCCGTGGCATCAATCAACAGCTCTGTCACTGGAAGGGGAAAATCATCCTTCGGACAGTGGCGGTTGAGATCGCGGAAGTCGATGCAGACTCTGATCTGCCCGTTCTTCTTCCTGACCGGCACAATGTTGGCCAGCCATTTGGGGTACTGAACTTCCCTCACGAAGTTGGCTTTGATAAGCTTGTCAACTTCGGCCTCAACCATGGCACCGTGGGATGGGTGCATCTTCCTGGGAGGCTGCTTGAACCCGCGATGGTTCGCCGGGAGACCAAGGCGGTGGACGGCTACCTGAGGATCTAGCCCCGGCATCTCGTCATAGCCCCAAGCGAACACATCACGGTGCTGCCTGAGAAAGTCCACGTACTGCTGCCGCTCCTCAGAGGGCATGGCGGCACTAACCAACGTGGGTCTTGGATCGGCCTCGATTCCAAGGTTCACCTGTATTAACTCATCGACCGTGGCGGGGATGCCCTCCTCAAAGGCTGGGGGTGCATCTTCCACATCCTCTCCGCTCGGGGAGGGATCGTCCACGGGAGAGACTGCGTTGGCAACTGCATTGGGGCTACCAGATCCTGCTGGGCCACTGGTGCTGGCGCGGGCGGTCGCGGCCATCTCATCAGGAGACTCGCGGACCGTCAAGACCATGGCGACGTCCAACCAGTGAATCGGGAGGATGTAAGCGTCATCCAGACTTGCCCAGGGATCGCTTGCAACAGCGACAGGCTCAACCTCACCTGCCAGGATCTGCTTATCCTTGCTCTTGTAATAGTCCGCGTCCAGATAGTGGGCTTCACATGAGGCAAAAGGAGAGGCATCTCCTTGAAGCACGCCTACTCGACCATTAAGGGAGTATTTGAGGCATTGGTGGTATGACGAGGGAACCGCTGCGTGAAGGTGAAGCCATGGCCTGCCCATCAATGCGTTATACGCAGTGTCCTGAGAGACTACCATGAATTCGGTGTTGGCAACCAAGTCACCGAACTGGGTCTTCAAACGTATCTTGCCGACCGGGGTTTGCTCGGTGCGGTCGTACCCCTGGATCCTGAGGTCGGAGGGAATCAAGTCATCCTCAGACAACCCCAATCTCCGGAGCGTCCGAGTTGGAATCAGGTTAATCCCGGACCCCGTGTCGACAAGACAGCGCCGGACTTCAAGGCCATTGAACTGGCCAGTGACATACAGCGGACGGATATGTCCCTGTATAGGAGGGTCTTCATCCTTACCAGAGAACGAGATAACTGCCTGACATTCGGCGTCCTCGATCGTTTCGGCGTGAAAGGCCTCTGCAGCCGCAACCTCTGTCTCAAACTGGAGGGGGCTTTTCAGGGCTTCAGCGAGTGCCTCGCGCATCTCAGATGACATGCGCAGAGCCTCAAGGATGGAGAGCCTTGCTGGGATGTCGGCCAAGTGCTTCAGGACATCATACTTTTTCGCCAAGCGCGAGCCCCTGGTTGCAGGAGGTTGCTCTGCGGTTGGTGGCATGACGGGCCTTGCCGGTTGGATCGGCGGCCGACTGGTACTTGGCGCATCTCGCTGTTCACTGGTCGCAGTCCGGGAAATGGTCACCGTACTGGAGTCAGGAGGCCGGGATGGACCCGTGGCAGGGCGGAGCTGGTCGCGACGCGGCTGAGGCGGTTCTGCCTGGTCCCACACCACAAACAGTGGCGGAGGCGAATCCGTCATCCCCGAATGGGGGGCCTGCGCACGCTGAGCTCGATCTTGAGCCTGCTGCCTAGTCTCAGTGGCGTGCACGGCCTGGCTGGAGGTACCGACGACTGTGCCCCGGCGACTCCTGCTGCTGCGGTTCTTCCGACGGTAGCGACGACCGGGGACACTAGGGAGGTCCACCTGGTGTTCTTCAACGTCGGGAACCGAAAAGTGATTTACCAGCTCGACGGTGTTAACCGAAGTGTACCCAATACCGTCATCGGACGAATCATCCATCACCGGGCGGATCCGAGGAGGGACCCCCATCTCCGGGGGCATGAAATCGCCGAGAGTACGGGATAGTGGCGGAACTGGCGGGGCGCGCTCTTCCTTCTTGCGCTGCCGCCGTTTGCTCCTCTTAGAGGAGGCAGACTGGGACGACGATGCCGAAGCAGCACCCGCAGGTTCTGGGGGCTCAGGCTGATTCAAGCGCGCACGGATGATTCCATGGGCGCGAATGGTCGTCTTGCGGGCCATCCAGTTATTGTACTTCTGGGGTCCGCGGTTGGAGACCAGCTGCCATTCGTCCTCGTTGCCACTATCTTCATCTGATCCCACGAATACGCCCGCCACTTGTGCCGGAGCTGGGCCCAACCTGATTACATTGTTGTTAATCTGGTCTTGGAGCCAGTCCTTAAACACATAGCACCGCTGGATGGTGTGCCCCAGGGCTCGATGGTAGGGGCAGTAGCGGGGGTTATTCGTAAGATGTGCCTCCTCTGGCTTCCAACACTCAGGCAGTCGCACAATCCTCTGCTCCAGGGCACTCCAGAAGTAACCGGGGACCTGATCCTCATGAAATGAGTAAGTCAGGTGTCGCGGGCCCCTGGGAGCGTGGTCTTGACGAGGGGCTAGAGGGGCCGGCCGAGGAGGTGGACCCTGATTATCTCGCCTGGGTTGCGGCGGTACATTACGCGGAGGGGCCGGCCGGTTCTGAGGCTGCCGCTGCTGTGCCGGGAACTGAGCCCGTGGAGGCGGATTCCTGTGAGGCTGTGGAGCTGGTCTTACCGGCAGCAGCTCCAACGGCCTGGGAGCCTCTATCTGGGCCACAGCAGCGGGCTCAGCCCTGCTGGCTCTCCTTGCAGGAATCATAGGAGGCAGCGGGTGTGCCTGGCTGGCCTGTTGCAGGGCTTCCTCAAGACGTTGAGCTTTGTCTGAGAAGTCCCTGAACCCTCCGGGGTAATTCTGAGTGATCAGGGAAGGGACCAGCTCGGTCTTGACGTTCCCGACGCACATTGTCAGCAACTGCTCCTGAGTCAATGGCATGTCAAGGGAATACGTGAGACCCTTCCATCGGGCGACGAAGTCCGCGACTCGCTCATCAGGCCTCTGCTTGCACTTGAAGAGGTCTGCGATACTTGTCTTCCGGGTCGTGGAACTGAACTGGTAGAGGAACTGTCTACGGAGGTCCTCCCAGCTGGTTACCGACCCGACGGAGAGCTGGCTGTACCAGACAAATGCTGGCCCTTCCTGTGTCTGAACAAAGCAGCGAAGCTTAGCGGCCTCCTGCTGCGCCGGAGTCCCCAACATAGGCCCGCACCTCGAGTTGAAGTGGGCTAAATGCTGTGGCGGATCTCCAGTTCCGTTGAAGGGGGCGAAAGTGGGATTCCCGAATCCCGGAGGCGCCGGCATGTCATCCACCCATGCTGGGTAGGGCTTGCCGTCCGGTGGGATCGCCACCTGCCGAGTCTCCAAGGCTTCCAAGCGGGCAATGAGTGCCGCCATCGGATCGTCCGGACATGGGTTCCAGTCCTGGCGAGGATCTCTAACCACGAGCGCATTGCATGGCCCTTCAATCGGGTCGTCGACCGGGTCGTCGAACTCGGCAGCTCGTGGGATGGCGGGCGGAGCGGCCCTTGGGGCAGCGGGAGGAATCCGAGCGGGATCTCTCAAGTAGTCACGCCGCTCGGGAGGGTGTGGCGAAACATACCGCGCCCTCTTGCCATAGGCAATGGCCTCTCTCCTGTCGGCGAACACGGCATAATCACGGTTGCCCGGGAGAGTCTCATCGAGGAGCGGTTGTTCCGGTCCCTGCTGTCCTGGCCTGGGATCACCGTAGTCAGGCCGCCGTTCTGCAGCGCGCTCGGCGAGGAGCTGGTCAACCAGCTTCTTCTGTTCGGCGAGCTGCTGACGTAGCGTAGCCTTCTCGGGATCCTCCTCTGCCCTCTGCATGGAGGCAGATGGGTCGGCGGGCCTTATAGCCTCGCTGTGCTCTTTTCCTTTGCTGACGTTTCGGCTCAACGTCAGTGCTTCAGTGGGTGCGGGGAGCCCCAGGAGGTTCCTCTGATGACGAGTAACTCTCACTGATGGGTCTGACGACGGCTTGTCTTCGGGGGGGAAGCCCCCGTCGAGAAGTTCCAAGTCGTTCCCCTCTCCCGACAGGTCAGCCATATTGACTGTTCCTGTCCCTGGGGATATACCCTCAGGGCCACCCAGCAAATCGGGCTGTCGGCGGATCACACTGAAGCGTAGGGCAGCGTACTGCCCCCATCCACGGATATACACGTGGGGAGTGGCTTCCTCGATAACTTTGCGGAGTACTTGAAAACACTCAACGCATCGTTGTTGGAGGGCCTCGTGGTGCTCAAATGACCCGGGGTGCCGAACCGCGGGGAGCATGGCCAGGTCAATTTGACGGCACTGCTCACCAATATCCTCCAGGTGCGCTTGACTCCCGGGGTATGGCATTTGTAGGCGGTGAAGACAGGAGTGAGTCTCCCGGAGAGTTCGGCGGAAGCATTCGAACTCATCCGGGGTGAGCGATTCGGGTGCATCAAAGCCCGGTCCTGCGACTGGCCAAAACTTCTCAGGGAAGTGGCCCTCTGCAAGGACGGTCCAGAAGCTCCACGACTCAAACTCGGGACCCAGATCTCCTTGGTCCTCTTCAATGGCTGGGAACGGACGGGAAACTGGTAGTGGTGCCGAGGCGGGCCACCGGGCTGACGGGCTGGCCGGCGGTGAATACGGCGAGCAGGCCGATTGGCCTCCATATCCTGGGCCGCCCTCTGAGGGTGGCGGTGCCCTGGCTACCACATCACGATAGGACGGGCCGGCGAGCGAACATCCTGCCGTAGCATCGGTGCTCGCCGAGGGTGCACTAGATCGTGGATCGACCGTCGGTCCCCAGAAAAAGTCTCCGGCTTCTCCGATCGAGGCGGAAGGCACTTCCGGAGGGGCCGGTACCAACCGAAAGCTTGATCCCTGGGGGTCTACCAGGCCCTCGTTACTCCGGATATACCTTCGGAGAGAAGCGGGGATCACATCGATCTCGCTCTCGGGGAGCACGAGGCTGACGTGCCGCATTCCTACCCCTGCCCTTGACTGGCGGGATTGGGGAAGGGGCTCTGTCGCCGAATCGTACTCCGCCTCTGAGTCAGAGAAGCAAACCGGTCGGATCTCTGTCCGGAATTCCGTAACATTCTTCCCTCGGCGTCGACGCCTTGCCTTCCTGCCCCTGGGTGGTTCTTCGGGGCAGGGCTGATCTCTGTCCTGGCGTCCTCCGGCCGCACTGGTGCTGGGGACAAGAGGACTGGGAACCAAGGTGCGAGGGGCACCGGGACAGATATCAAAGGGGACGCGGGGAGAGATGATTCCGGGCAGGACTCCGGGCCGGGATCGGAAGGTGGGATGACCCATGCCTCCTGGATCGGCCACACAGAGTAGATCCTGCCGGTGAATAGCGCTACCGCGAGGTGGTCCGCGGTGGCTACTGCCAGTGCCAGCAACCGGGAGAGTCGACCCAACCTGCCTTGGGGGCGGTCGGGGCCTCGATCCAGGTCGGGCATAGGAGTTCCCCCGCTCAGGATGCACAGAGGTCTGGCGACTGGAGCCAGCAGTGGCTTGGGCGAATGCGGCCGCTGTCGCTAGAGCCCCAAGGTGGGCATCCTCTTCCGCTTGTGCCCGACGTTGGCGTCGAGACAGACGAGTCGGGATGAGCGGCGCGGGCAGGTGGAGAGCCCGCTCTTCGACTGGAGAGGCCTGGCGGCGGTGTCGCCGTGGCCTGGCGGGAGTCCTTACCGTAGATCCCTGGAGCGAACCCCGGATAGGGTGATCCCGGGCATCTTCCACCTCATCCGTATAGGGAAGGGAACTGTCAGAGCGCTCCGGGGATAAACTCCCGAAGCGATTGGACGTTGAGGTAGGCAGCGGTGCCTCCCTGCGCGGCCCTCGAGGGCGGCGGTGGTGGCGAGGCGCAGCCTCCTCAAGGTCTAGGCGAGCCATTTCCCTAGTGGGGATGACTCCCTCTTCCTCGTATCTCCGCACCAGGGTGTTGATCACCCTTCTCTGGATGACCTCCGAGGGGGAGAGAGGGCGTGGTCGTCCTGCAATTGCGGCTGCTGGGACGACTGCGGAACGGGCAGGACCGCGCGGAGTAGCCGCGTCGGTGTTTCCCCTATCCCTGCGCCAGTGGGCGGGTGGCGATCGGGCACTGGATCGGGCGACCTGATTTCTGAAAGCAGGGAGAAGAAACCATTAACACTGACAGGAAAAAGGAATCGTCAACCAACCATTAGCGCCACGACGCCTTCCGTGGGGGGAACCCAGGCCCTTGACGTTGCGAGACGGAGTGCCCGATTTCACTTCCCCAGCCCCTGGCGGGTAAGACTGAATGCTTGGCCGGGCAACACGCCGGTCTTCCAACACCTCTGAAAGCCATCGGTCTTCGTATCGAGGAGAAGAGATTCACGTCGGGTTCACCATTTTTCTGTTTCGGTGCGGATGTGCGTCGGGTTACGCTGTTCCGCCAGGACGCGTTCGCGCGTGCACCCGTCAACCCGAGGGGATGGGCGCGCGGCTTGTGGTCCCGCGGTCCCTTTTTCCAAGGGCGGGCAGCATCTGTCCCTTATTCAGGGGCGTCTGCTCCTTGATCGAAACCGGGATGATGGGATGTCGGCTCCTCCTTCCTTGGACGTCTCCTCGGAACTCGTCACCTAATCCGGGTCTCCCTCATAGACTTAAGAATGTTCGTGAATCTCGTTCCCGGCGCCATATCTTCATGGACACCGGTTAATTACACTGCTTCCGCCCGGACGTTCCAAGGAGTCTGGTCGGGGCAGCAACCTGCAGTGAGAAGGCCGGGTGGCTCTGGGTGCTGGGGGCGTGTCGTAACACTGCGGCTTTGCACGTCTGTCTTCCGTCCCTAATAGGGCTTCTCGAAGGCATGATGGCCTGAGGCATCCCGTACTGGGTGCGGGGAACTGTGTCACCTGAGGTTTTCCTCAGCTTCCCATGTTTAACACGGGTTATGCCGCGAGTTTAACATCCAGCGGGGACGGCATCGGACCGATCAACACGAAAAGTGGATCAGATGACAGAACCCCTTGCGGGGAACCTCCGACGCTGGGGCCAACACATGGGCGGCTTCCCAAGTAACGTGGAGTGGAGTGAAGTGGCATGACCCCACCGGGATGTGGCGGCCCGGGTAAGGATCAGGATGGATGATGGAGTGAAGAGCTTGGACCCCGGAGGGGCTTCCTACGTACCGCGCGTTAGCACGGATCAAAGTCAACATAGTTCGGGTATACAGTTTAACGTCATGCTGGACGTCGGCAAGCCGACTCACGAAGAGGTCTAGGCTGCCGGGCGGAGGATTGAACCGAACCACCTCGCACAGAGGGGGATGGAATGGCCGGGTGGATCACAGTTTCACGTCATGCTGGACGATAAAAGGGGAAATGGAAAAGGGGGGCTGTGGGGAGGCACCGCGGAGATACACGCGGGCAGTCTCCCACAGGGGCGGATTCATAGGTGAATCGACGCAAGCGTGAACCCTGGAGGGGTCCACTGATGGACGAACCGACGTAAATACGACCGGGATGACCAGGTGGTGGGCTTGAACCTCAGGGAGGCTTCCTACGTACCCTGTATAGAAGACAGGGATCAAAGTCCACGTAGTTCATTCTGTCAGGACTTACGCACTTGGGGCAGCCCGGATGCTGCAAAACTCAGTTGGAAGGGACTTGGACCGAAAGCAGAAGACACCTCGATCCCAGTCAGACCCTCTACTGGCTTCGGCAGTGGGGAGGCGCAACGGAGATACACATGTGCAGCCTCCCACGAGAAACTAGGGGTTTGTAATACCCTGCCCCCGTAGGGAAAAGCCGCTCCCATTAAATCGTCCCAAAAGGGGGACAATCCCGACATCCCTGCAGAGACGAGCGGGTGGGGGCCACATCCAAACCGGGGGAGACCCTGCGTGCGAGGAACGGGATCAAATGATGCGGACGGTTTAGCGTCTTGCCGGACGAAGTACAGTTTAACGTCGTGTGTTGAGGACGAAGCGGACGGTTTAACGTCTTGCCGGACGAAGTACAGTTTAACGTCGTGTGTTGAGGACGAAGCACTTGGCAGTTTAACGTCTTGCAGCGCGGACGATGGGGGCTAGGCAGTTTAACGTCGTGCAGCTTGGACGGATGTGCAGTTTAACGTCATGCTGGACGAATATGCAGTTTAACGTCATGCTGGACGAATATGCAGTTTAACGCCATGCTGGACGTATGCGCAGTTTAACGTCATGCGGGACGAATGTGCAGTTTAACGTCATGCTGGGCATAGGTTGCCGGACGATGGGTGCATGTCACTTCGCACGAACCTGGAGGGCCGCACGGGAAGACAACGCACGGTGCGGGCACCCAGGATGAGGATCATCGGGCGCCACGCAGGCAGGTGCCCTCAGGGGGTCGAGGGAGGCGACCCTGGCGGATTGCGCGCAAAAGAGGAGCTTTGCGCGCAAAACCGCGGGTCGGCGCGCAAAAATGGCGGGCTGGCGCGCAATTGGGCCAGCCCTTTGCGCGCGGAAGGTTGGGATCGCGCGCACCGGGCTTCGGATAGCGCGCGGGGGCAACGGCTCATTCTCTAACGAATGGCCACTTTGAAAATGGGGGGTGCGCGCAATCGGGTCGGATTGCGCGCACCCGGGGGAAATTGCGCGCAAGAGGCTTCTGTTGCGCGCAAAGGCCTTCGGGTTGAAATTTATTCAAAGGAAATGAGCCAAGGGGATTGCGCGCGAAGGCGGACCCCAAGGCTCTATTGCGCGAAAGAAAGGAGGTTACCTGAGGATCGGCATTGCGCGCGGAAGGGGTTGAATTGCGCGCGCGGGAGACCGTTCGACTTCCAGCAACCTCTGAAACGTTGGGGGTCGCCTAGTATTTATAGGCAACCCCGAGCGCGGAATCCAAGGCGCGAGCGCGGAATCCTCCTCGCGGGCGCGGAATCGGGCACGGCGCGCAAGGGAGTTGCGCGCATCCCGGGGGTTTTGCGCGCGGATCATCATCTTTGCGCGCAGAACTCTGAAATTCCGCGCAAGGCCTCCGGGCCCTCCGAAACATTCTTCCGACTCCAAATATGAACTCGCTTTCCACATCCGGAGCTTCGTTTGGGAACAACGGACTTTTCCGGCATCTACAATCACCAATGCCAATGACAATTGTCAAATATGAAATCTTCATCAAAAATCAATTGAAAAATAAGGTAGAGTTTATTACATATGTTTATGACTTAATCTTTATGAAAAAATGTTTATAGAATCTCCCTATTATTTATTTCTATCACAGTATTTATTAATATAAAATAAATTCATTTTTTCTTGGTGTGATTGTTCGTCATAAATTCTCTTAATAACCTTATAATTTTTCATGGATTTTTTTATATATGGTGTTTCTCCTATATTATTTTTTTATTTAAATTTTAGGTTTCATTATTCTTTCACACATCTTATGATGTGATGCAGGTGAATTACTGAATAATTCTTATTCTTACTAGACACCATTCTTCATTCACCCCCTTCATGTGATAAACAACCACCACTGACCCCTCCTTGAATGGTATTTTGATATTATGATGCACTTGATAAAGAAAAAAGATTATGATGAATTTCTTTCCATGAATGTTTGATGTGATGAAAAATAGTGAAATATTAGGGTGACTACAATTTCTTATAGTGGTAGTGGTTTGAAGGTGGAGAAATGGTGCAATATGGATCAGGTGGTAGCAATGGAAATGTCAGCAATGGTGGTCATGATGGTGGAGGTCGATGGCCTCATAGACATAGGTAATCTATGCAGCCACATAAATTATTAAAGATAATAGGGAAGATTAGGATTCTCCCACTAACACACTAATCCCTCAGGATCAGAGGATGCTTCACTTACTACATGGTGTGTGGTGGGGCCGCCACCAGGCTGACCAGATTGGTTCGTCCCGACTAAAAAGACCCAAGGGAGTGGGGTATGCTATGACATGTCTGGGAAGAGTGTTCTAGGTATGATTCACCCAAAATATCCCTAGTGCTCCCTGTGGCACAGTCAGTGGTGCCACAAGGCGTGCATTGTCTTTACACTGTGTTTTATACCTTTTTTTATCACTTGGTGTCCATTTAAGGAAACTTAATAGAATATATTGAGTACTTTTCTACATATATCACAGTAGAGTGGTTTTTCAGTCGATATAAGGCTATTGGAACATCTATATAGGTGAATTTTTTGTTTATCTATTTATTCTTAACATCTTAGTTTCAGAATGATGATCGTAGTGTTATTGGGGGTTAACAACTCCCCCAAATAACATGTTTTTTATGGAATTATATTTCCCCAATATCTTGAGGTAGGTTTACTATCCTTCTATTTACTATATACTTATTTTATAATTGCATACACTTCTGGAAGTTCATATAGGTTCACTATTCACTCCAATTAGATGAGGAGCAAGATAATCTATCTCTGAAGTCAGTATCCCATCATATAATATCTTACTCAAGGCATTGGCTGCTCTATTAGAGTCGATATCCCCCACCTATATAAGGAGAGAGAACCTATAAAACTTTTCCACTGAGGTTTTGTGGATTTATGGGTTATGTATATCAGATTCATAGTGTTTCATACGGATTTATTCTATAGATGGTATGTATAGTGTAAGAATCTCTCCTATATACTAGGCTCTCTATGCTAAAGAAAAAATATAATTTTAATGGTATTGGTCAGAACTCTGTTATGTAATTTCTCTTATGTGTTATGGTGTGGGTTATTGATGGGTTTCTATAATAGAGACATGGTATTTGTGGTAGATAATAATAGGGTGTGATACCCCCTTGACTATCACACATACTCCAGTATGAATAGGATCTTACTTTATAATTTTTATTGGTGATTTGGGGGTTGTAGAGGTTGATAAAACTGGATGCATTAAAACATGTTATCTATTAGGCAACCATGGGTTTTCTTCGAGATGTGATGTATAGATGGCCTATGGAATTCAATCTTTATGGGATTTTCGTTCATCCAAGAATCCATAATTACTCTTAATGTGCAGACTTCATGGATTTGATAAGAGGTGACTAGGGAGTCTCTGTATCCATGAGAATTTATGTGGATGAGTATTTTTGGATCCTTTATTTTCTTCCTCTTGGTTACTCACTTATTCTAATGTTTTGGAGATAATATGATTGTTTTTCTCATTTGTGCTTTCAACGTGTTCTAATGGGTATGTTTATACTCACCTAGACATGGTATTAATTCCCATACATGTTGTGTCTATGTAGTAAATATAAGGTTTGGTGTGGTCTTGGTAGATGTGGGAGAAGTCATTTAATGTTGCGAGATAGTGCCTTGTGATAATATGTAATGAATGGTGGATCATGGTTTTTCATGATGTTAGTAGTATCTTTTATAATGGGATATTATTCAATGATTTTATTATAAAAGTATTAGATTTCAAAAAACTTGTTCTTATCAGATTCATAGGTTTTTCATATATACTATTTCTTTTGTATTTTCTTATGTGGAATTGTTCATGTATGTGTTGTCTCATGCATGTGTTGTATATATTTTAGTTGTTTAGATGTATATATTTACACACACACACACACACACTACTGGTGTTTATTGATATATTAATGTATTGAACATTTGTGTATATTGTAGGTGGATATACACGAAGGACTACCATATTGTGTGATATTACTACTTATAGTAGTTCATAATACCTTGGACTATTAGAGTTAGGATTGGGGTGGTTCACTCAGTTTACCACATGCTTGGGTGAGGAACCATGAGTCGTGTCATGTCTTGGTTGATCTAAGATCGAAGCCGAATCACTATTCAAAATACATGTGACCTTACAACCTCTCCACGATTTGATAGCTCACCCCTATGCTATCCTAGTAACATAACAATGAACTCTATTCAAAACCTAGGAATGTGAGTCACCACATTCTTTAGTAATGAGATAGTTTCAAACAAATTTATCACTTCCTCATATACACTTAAAACCTCGAAACATAGACAGACCAATACCATTCATCATAACTTATCTCTATAGGATTCACTTACCCAACATCACCACAAAAAATTTACTAAACACAACAACAGTATACTACCTAACTTTTTTATACACAATGATTAATGACATATATCCACTACACATCATACTGATTCCAAGCTATAACACATATCATACCAAATTCCCACTTGATACATGATTCCATCATATCCCACATATATCATATACAAAAAATTTCACCCACAACTATTATTCATAACCATATGCAAAAACTCATAGTATACCCTTAACTGTATAAGTATATGAATCATTTTTTAGTACGACAACTTGATCATATTAAATAGAACTAATTTTGGATTTCCCTATATTGGTTTCTCCCACAATAGTATCACTAAATACAATACCCTTACCCCATTAGAGTTCATGTCCATGGCCATACCATATTTTTGAAGATGAACTCAAACTACCAGCTACTTGTATCATTCCCAAGACTACCATAGATTGCACAATCTGACCTAGTCTACTACTCCTAGTTTGTTTCTGAGGTCTTATGACAATACCTCAAAAAATAACCTATTGGAAACATTCCCAACAAACATTATATGGTCAATCTCACTATGAAAAACATTTTCATCCTTCCCACACAAGAATCATGTCACTGACGACCCATTCAATAGTGGAAACATCATACCTCTATTCTAAAAGCCCTATTATGTATCCCCATATCCCATCATATAGCTTCCTAGACCTCCAATACCCATATTTTACAAAACTGCCATATGGATTGTTATGATCTCCCCCTCTAGGGTATTTTTTAAAGTATCACCTTGTTTACCTCTTATATAAATTTTTTTTCAATATAAATATATTTTCCCTCAAATTTATATGATGTCACAAACCATCCTCAAAATGTCGCACTATAGTGATATCATGTCATTCAACCATTGGTAAAAAAGAAGAAAATCTATGAACTTATTAGAATAATCCATAACCAGAGCCTCTCCTAAAAACACCCACAGACCTATAATTCCAGATTTGGTGCTAAATAAATCATATTTACATGTATTACTTTAATACCAATCAATATGATCCAATATAATCCTTAAATATTACATCACAAAATGGAAGTATGAGATCACTTACATACTCAAGTAACAATGATGTTTAGAGTTTTACAAAATCAGTGAAAACATTTTCAAAGTGGATAAATCTACTCAGTATCAATTTTCCTACAATATAAATTTTTTAAATTAAAACATGTATTCTTTTCACTAAAAATATTTTTGACCTTTAACCTGACTTCCTCTTTGTTCTAAAACTTATGTAAATCTTATGAAAGATATTTAAAAACATGGTATATTCCAAAAAAACTTAAGAAAAGACATATAAAAATAAATAAATAATCTTGTTAGTTCATGACTACTTATTCAATATTTCATCTTTTTCAAAATTAATCATTGACTCAAAATTAACATTTAATTACCCCTAAAATAAAATTTTCAACCCAATGATTTACATAAATAATTTCATAAGATATATTAAGGGAAAACTAATATTCATAAACGTTCATTTATAATTATAAAAAAACATATGAAAACATTTTCAAAATGTTAAACATTTCCCCCTTGAGAAGTAGCATATATTTTCTTTTAAACATAAGATTGTGAGTAATAACATTAGAGCATAACATAACGAACCCAAAATCATAAGGTCAAGGAAGCATAAGAAATGTGCCCAAAACAGAAAACATGACATAATAATGGGTCAAGACGAAGTGGTAAGACAATATGAAATGGTGAAAATAGTCCCATCATATACTATGTTAACTACCCAATCCCCTATATAATGTATTATGAGTCAAAGAATTTACCCAATGCATTGGATCTCTATCTGGGTACACACACCATAAAATTTTCATGATTATGTCTTTCAAAAAACATAATCAATCATAAGGCATAATATTGAGAATTATGAACCTAAATAAATGGGTTGCATAATATTTCCACATATCATAATCATAATATATTTCTTAATGAAGGAATATGATAAATGATTATAATACATTTTTTACCCCCATGAAAGCAATGGATAATAAGATTGATAGGTGTATGAGGGAAATATATCAAACATTTATAAGCATTCAAAGAAATTATATAGAGGGATAATGTAAGGTAGAGAGAGAATGGTCCTATAAAAATGAAATTTGGTGTTTTAGAGAGATCCCTTACACCCATAATAAAAACAGTTCAATATATCAAAATTTCCATACAATATTAAAATATTTTTGAAAACTCATAGAAAATAGAGAAATAGTGTTTTTTATTTACTAAAAAATGAAATTTTATAAAGGAAAATAGAAATCAAATAATTATTATGATGATGGAAATTTTTTGACACCATATATGTTAAAATATAAAATTATTATTTTTTCATTTATAAAGATTATGTATTTAATTTATATAAAATACAAAAAAAAATATTTATTTTGAAAAAAATTTAAAGGGGGGCTTGAAATTAACTTTATAATTATTTTATTTCTAGATAAATACAAATATAAAGTAATTTATAATAAACTGGACATGTAATATAATTAGTTTCAACATTAAACATCAAAACATTTAAAATGATATTTTTAATGTAAACTGTCCCATGTCTAAAACCATAAATAATTCTTTTTTAAAAAATAAAATAAATAAAGTAAAATATTATAAAAATGATCATTTTTATACATTTACGAAAAAATATCAATATTTTTGAATTATTTTGATGAATATTGTCATGGAATAAAAATACTTAGAGGAGGTATTTTTAATGTTTATTTTTTAAAAGAAAGTCCCTTAACTTGAGACCAACTCATATTGTTCATTCATTATCTCAATGAAAAATATAATTATGTTAATTATTAAATTTTTTATTAATAATTTTACATTTTATTATTTATTTTATTTCACTTATTTCAATTTTATATACAGTTTCTTAATCTGTTATGTTCACTTCAGATTCATTGAAAATATTCAGCACTATGTCTAAAATGACTTCGGTAGGTTGAATATGTCAAATATATCATTATAACATCATATATACATTGATAAAATTAAATTACTTTCATTTTTATAATTTAAATAAACATTTAAATCAAACCATTATATATGGGTATGAAAAATTAACAACATAACAATCATGGAGATTATTGGATTTACGTACAGATAAGTAGCATTTCAGTTTTCCAATGATCATGATAGAAATAAGTTAAGTGTCATTTAATATTTTAATAATTATGAATACATAATAAATAAACCGTAATTTATTTTAATACAATTATATATATAATACATTTGATGTGGTAGCGAAAAACGAATCACATTGTTTTGTGAAGGTGGTAATCCACACATATACATAAACAAAATTTTCATATTTCAATAAATATAAAGATAAGAAAATAGATGATATATTATATTTTTAGAATAATAATGATGCAATGAATACAATATAATGACAAAATTTCTATCCTCATAAATAGTCTTGAGAGATTATTATGGAAAATGATTTACATCTGTTCAAGAGGCATAAGTTCTTTGGAATGACAATCGTTGGTTTCGATCCCTAGTTGATGGAAGAGGTGATTGATGTAGGTTATGAACAAAACCTAAAAAAATATTAGTATATGGATGTTAATATAGTAATTATATCATAATTTTTGAATATTATATGATTTATTTGGAAGAATAAACAATACAAAGACACTCAGTCAACAATGATACCTCTTTTTCAAAAAACATCATTTGGATTTCATAAAAAGCCTAACTACGAGGGTTTTATAATCATAAAAGGAATATAATATATAGTAAGGGAAGTGTGTATGGTATGTTTAAGGTATTTTATGAACCAAAAGACTTTTTGAGTGTAAATAAAATTATAGAGGAGGCTCCCTTTAATTAGTGAGGGGTGGTGCACTTTTGAGATTTTAGGAAATATTGAATTAATATAGTTTAATTTTCATTGAAAAAGGCTAAAAAATTATACAAGATAATATAAGATGATTATAGGTGATAATAATTTCATAAGATAAAATGTTAACAACATTTGGTGATGATTTTACCCTTATAGTTTGGTTTTAACCAGTGTTAACCCGTTTTTACAACTACTACGATGAAGATGTTTTTACACTTTTGGGGTCAATATAGTTAATATAAAAGGAAAATTGGATAATAAATGGATATTGGTTGATATTTTATACGATATAATAATTTATTTGAAAGTAATATGATTTTTTATAATTTTTTATCATTTAATATTATATTATTTATTGTAAACTATCATTAATAACTGTTTTGGAACTATTCATTTATTTTGTCCTAGTAAACAATATGACTATAATGAAATTGAAATATAGTCTGCTAAAAAATAACTAATTTTTTTTATTCATATAAAAAACTTGTGTAACATAATAGTCTATTCAATTTATATATCTTTTAATATTTTTATGATCATTTAATTTTTTATATTAACTGAATAAGTACCATGTCATCGTGGCGTATAAATTTAACTTAATTATTTCATATATAAAAATTAGAAATAAATTAAAATGATAAAAAATCATTTATATTTAAAATTAATATTTACAACATAAAAGTTTTTTTATTGTTATCAATAAATATTATAGTTATTAAAAGAAATAAGGGGACATTTTTTTCATTATCTTTTACATAAATTTTATAAACGTCAAAATAATAAAAAAATATTCCTTAAAGTGCCCATATATTATATATTTTGATGTAAATGGACAAAATAAAAGTATAAAATAGATTAAATTAAAATGTTATGATCAAATTTGAGACCTAATCATATTATTTTCAGCTATAATTACAAGAGTTACCCTTTCCGTGGTGATAATTATCTAATATTGTTAATATTCATAATGAACAAAAATAATATTATCCTATTTTAAAAAATAATACCCACTTATTCTAAATATATAATATATATTTAATATTAAATTTATATAATTGGTGAAATTTAATATAAAATTAAACCCTTTAGACATGACTAAAAATATTTTCATGAAAAATGAATTTTTTTAATATAAAATATTTTTATATTATATCTGTGTATAAAGTTTTTTTATACTATATATAAGTATAATATATATTCCAAAGACCATAATTATATTATTTTTAATTAACATTAACTTATTACATTTTAAAACTAGTCAAAAATAGAAATTTATTTTGAAAATACTTCCAACAAATTTACAATATTCTATAATAATCATTATTTTTCAGTATTCATTGGAAAACAGGGTTTTCAAAAAAATAATTTGATATGATAATTTTTATATTTTAATTTAATAAATAATTTCATATTTATTAAATAAATTTTCTTAATTTTACTGAAATTATGAATAATATTTTCTTATGAAAAGAAATAAAATATATTTTTATTGAAAACATAATTTTGAAAAATAAAACGAATTTATTAAAAATTCTGTGATTATTTTATAATAATTTAGCAATACATTTTTTTGAAAATTAATGTTATATATATTTCATTAAATATTTAACATTATTCATAACCATTAATTTAATAGCTAGGTTATAACGATCATATTTAAATAAATATATTTCATAGTTCATTTTGGCTCGGTGGTGTGCATCGTATACATGATCAAAAATAGTTTTCATTTTGAAATCTAATTTTGTAACATTATAACCCATTTGAAAAATTTTATCCATTAATTTTAACTATATATCGGTAATCAATAATTTTGAATCATAAAAAAGGGTTAAAAACCATTTCTTAAAAAGAGAGAAAAGCAAAGTACGAAGGTTTTCTATAGTAAAACATATATGTTTTAAAATATGAGAAAATTAGAGGGAATTGAAAATATTTACATGGAGAAAAAAATAATTTTCAAATAAAAATAATGAGTGACTGAGATCATTGATCATAATAAAGTGCATGATTATAATAATCTTAACAACAAAAAAACACTAAACCAAATATGTGTGTGAAAAAGACCATCGATTCATCAAAAATGATGGTAATATGATAGAATATTTGTATTAAGATCATTTTAATATTTTTGAAGAATAATATGACCATATAGACTCATAGAATAAGGAAAATATACTTACTTGATAAGTATAATTTTATCATTTAATCATTTTCCACCACAATATCATCTTTTTCTCAAAATAGTGGGTATTCATTATGATTTTTTATGAATGAATGACTAAAATAAACTTATAATGGATCACATAATACCACAAAATATAACAAGAAATTACTATTTATTTTTTTAATTTTACTAAACACAAAACAATATGTCAAGGTAAGAAAATTCAAAAAATAAATAAAAATACAAACGAATAAATAATGAATTAATCAAAAAAACTAACAATAATACCCTATGTTCATATTAAATCATTCAAAATAATAATGTTCAAAAAATACATAAAAATAAACCTGACTAAAATTTAAACCCAAATATTTTAATTATTTTATAATGTATTCTTTGAAGATTAATTTAACAATTGTCTCTAAATAACATTGATAACTTTAAATGTTTCTTTAAAATGTATATTTCGTAATAATATAATCCCTAAAAAATGCTAACAATTTCATAAAATAACCCAAATCACCATAAATCCATTATAAAATTATATATTATTCCAAAATATAACTCAAACATTATTCCTCAATTTAAATCCTATATTATTATGGTATCCTTAATCATATATGGTTTCTGAAGTAATGAAATAATTCTAAAATAACATTAATCACTTAATCACTAAATTATTTTTATATCCCATGGTTATCTCTATGATAAATTAAATTAAATATTATATATGAAACAATTTAATTTAAAAAATTTAATACCAATGAGGACATCACATGGGCTAGTGGTAGGCATTACAAAACTTATCACAAATTAGTTGTTTATTCTTGCCCTCTGACTATTCTGGATGTGGCGAATTGTCACCCAGCTTGCGAGTTTTCCATTTTACTGAAAAAATGATACAATTCCGTTAACATTCCCAAAAATTATATGAAATTACTAAAACATTTAATATAATTATTCTAAATTATTACTTCAATCTAAACATAAGGGTCACATATACATAATTAGAATAATTTTTTTTCTAAAATATCATTGATCACATTAAAATATCATCACTTAAAACCCAAAAAATCAGTGTCTAAAAAATGTACTTATGATCAACCTCAAACATATAAACCCATAATGTTATCAATAACTCTTAATATAGACTCACATGAAAACATCATAATCCCCACAATTGCCAAAATATTTTCCCTGATACCATCTATTATAGCCCCAAACTAGTACTTTAGGTTCTAGTGCTAAAAACATCATCTCTATATTTTTTTCTTTGATACCAATCAACGTGACCCAATTTCATTCATAAAAAAATACTACATTAAAAGGATATATGGTATCACTTATATAACCAATGGTCCCTTTAGGATTATATTTTTTAAATAATTAGGAAAAAATCTTTCAATGAGGGAAAATCCACTCTATATGAAATTTTCCCAAAATAATAAACTTTTAAAATGAAACATTTTTTTTTCATTAAAAATTTTCATGACCTTAATCATAAATTATTATTTGTTATTACCCATATTTAAATCTAATAGAAACAATTTAAAAATGTGGGACAAGAAAAAAATTTGATTAAGGGTCGTATTAAAAGAATGAAAGAATCCTATTAATTTATGACGACTTATATAAGAATTTTCCATTTTGAAAACTAAACATTGTGCCCAAAATAAGTTGTTGTTATTCAATAAATATGCTTTTCTACAAAAAAATATTTTCAAACAAATTAATAAGGAATATTAAAAGAAAAATAAAACTCATAACGGTTCCTTTGAAATTATGTGTAATCATATTAAAACATTTTCAAAATGTTATACATTTCACCATTATAAAGTAATATATTATTTCCATTATAGGTATCCTAATGTGTAATCACATGGGAGCATAAAATAAATAATGTTTTATTATAAGATTTTGAAAACATAGGAAATGTTGCAACAGAAAAATAAAATAGTAATAATTCAAGGATAACTTCTAGACAACATCATTAAGGGAAACAAATTCATCATGGATTAAGTTTTCTCCATAATCTAATATATGACATCTCATGAGATAAACATTTTACCGAATTCATTGAATAATTATATTGTAATATCCATTACAATATTTTCATGATTATGTTTTCCAAAAATGTAAATCAGTCATAAGGAATAATATTTATAATTATCCATGGAGGAAATTGATTTTATAATCTTTCCTCATATCATAACAAAAAGAAATTTATTAAATAATGAATTTGAGAAATGAACATAAGGGATGTATTAACCAATCAATGGAATGAAGATTATGACAGGTATATATGTGATATATATATAATTTAGAAAAATTTTAAAACATTAATTATATAGATAAAGTGTTTTATAGAGATAAATCTCATATCCCAATGAAAAAATTTTATCTGGGGAGATCCATTATACACATAATAAAAACATTTCTAGATATCAAAATATATAGTAAATTTAAAACCGTTTTTGAAACTTATTAGAAAAATTGGAGAAATATCTTTTTATTAAAGAAAAAATTAAATATTATAAAGTAATTTAAAATTTAAATAATGGTTACAGTGGTGGAATAAAATGCTGACACCGTATACAATAAAAAAGGAAATATTTTGTCTTTGGTAAATAAAGTAAAACAATTATAAATAAAATATGTAAAATGTTTCCTTCTGAATTTCTTTGAAAGGTAGGAATAAAATATAATTTATATTTATTATATTTCAATAAAAATTCATTCATTAAATAAATTTTAATAATATGACCATTTAAGTGAATTATTTAGAAAAAAGAAATAAATCTTTTAAAATGATGTTTTTAATGTAAAGGGACCCTTACATAAAACCATAAAAAGATCCATTTTAATAATATAGTAAATAAATTAAAATATGGTAAAAATATATTTTATTATAAATTAAATCATAGATAATATGTTTCTTGAAACATTTATAAGTAAATGGTCTTGCAAGAAAAAACGTTGGATGTGACATTCTAAAAGAGGATTTTTTAAATGAATATCCATTACCA
Organism: Viscum album; assembly: GCA_963277665.1. NCBI lineage: Eukaryota > Viridiplantae > Streptophyta > Magnoliopsida > Santalales > Viscaceae > Viscum > Viscum album. Next base: position 857,704,664 of record OY728158.1, read on the forward strand.
TGAGCCTCACTAATAAAGTTTGTTCCTTATCATCCTGAATAAAACAATTATGTTAATTTTTTTAATTTATTAAAATTATATTGTTTTATTCCTTTTATTTCACTTATACCATGTTTAATAAAATTACATTACTAATTAAGTCATCGTCAAATATTTTGACAATATTCAGCTCAAATATCCAAAATGATATTGGTAGGTTAACTATGGTCAAATAGATGACTATTATATAATCTAATAAAAAATAGTAATTAATAAGTTATATTTTTTATATATAAATTATACTTTTAAAAACAAACATGATATATGGGTATGAAAAATAAACTACGTTGAAATCATGAAGACGATAGGTCATACATACATATGAGTAACATTTCCATTTTTCAATGATCAAGATGTAAATAAGATAAGTGTTATTTTATATTTAAAAAATATGATTATATCATAAATATAACATCCAATATATGAATTCAATTATATATAATAGCAATGCATGTTGTTATGAAAAACTAATCACATCACTTCGTGTATTTTGTAATCCACATGTACACATGAACAACATTAAATATTTTCAATAAATTGAATGCTAAGAAAATATACGATAAGTTATATTTTAAAAATTATAATTACATTATGAATATAATATATTTAAATTAATTACATCTTTTTAAAATTCTTTTATAGATGACGGTAGAAAAAAATTATATCGTTGCATGAGGAAGTAACCCTCCTTACACATGAATGATTGATTCACTTTCAAATTGATGGAAGATTTGATGGATGTAGGTTTTTTCCTTAATATAATTACGTATCAATATATGGGATATAATTAGGTTATTATACCAGAATAGATGAATAAAAGATTAAGGAGGTGGAAGAAGAAATAAAACAAAAACACTCAGTTAAGAAAGATACCTATTCTTCAGAAAATCTCTTTTGCATTACATAAAAAGTCTTTTTAGAATGCTTTTATAATAAAACAGATGAATGTATAATGTGCTGAGGAATTTAAAGAAGGTATTTGGTTAGGTATAATTTAAATAAAAATTCTTCATACATGTAAAGAAAAGAAGAAATGAGGTTCCTTTTTATAAGGGAGGGGAGGGGAACTTTTTGAATTTCATAAAATATTAAACTAATATAAATTAATTTTCATGGAAAAAAAATATAATTAAAATATAGGATTTTTATGGGTATAAATACTACAATAAATAATATCAAGAAAATTTTATTTGATATTTTTTTAATTATATTTCGGTTTTAACCTATGTTAATCCTTCTTGACAATTACCGCGATAACTGTTTTTTTACTCTCTAGGGGACAACATTGTTTTTATAAAATTAAAATTCCCCAATAAATGGATAATGTGGGAAATTTGAAATCATTTATAAATAACTAGGAAGAAGATATGATTTTTTGAAATCATAAATATTTTAATAAAATATTATTTATTATCTAATATTATTAATGTCGTTTTTTGAACAATAAATCTAATTTGACATTGAAAAAACATTATAAATTTTATTTTTTTTATAATTCTCTCACAAATCAATAAAATCATATTGAAACTTAAATAATTCCTTGAACCTGGTAATTAATACAATATATATTACATTATTTTTTTTTAAAATCATTTATTTTTATTTTTATTTATTTAATAAATATTTTGATAGCACGACATAAGAATTTAAGGTAATTATTTCATTACTAATAATTAAAAATAAATTACGTTGATAAAAATAATTTATATTTAAAATATTTATTAAAAACTGAATATATGTGTTTTTTATCCCTATATAAAAAATATTATAGTTATTAAAAAAAGAAAGTGGAATTTTAAATTAACCTTTTTATAAAAAAAATTTAAAGGTAAAAATAAATCAAATATGAAACCGAGTGGCCATATATATGTTAATACTTGATATAAGCTCATATAATAAGATACTAGTAAGTGTTAGGGTGAATTTTTAGTTCATATAATATTATTTGTAATCTTAATTACCATATTTACCCATACCATGGTGATAATTATTTACTATAGTTTCTATTCATAATGACTAAAAATAAAATGTCCCTATATTCAAAATTGGGAAATCCTAATTGGAAATACAAAATCCATTTTTCGCGATTAAAAACAGAAAATTGGTGTGATTTAATTTAAAATTGGACACATGAGACGCAACGAAAGACTATTTTTTCAGAACAAATCCTTTAAAGTAAAATTTTGTATAATATATATGAGTATTAAATTCCTTAAAAGGTCCATAATTAGATTATATTTAAAAAAATTAAAATTATTCAATTTAAAAAAAAATCAAAAACATAATTTTACAATGTAAATACTTAACAAGAAATTACAGTTTTCAATAAAAAATAGTTCTTCACTATTCATTGAAATATCAAACTTTTCCAAAATATTATGAAAATTTAATCTTAAAATAATTTTCATGTCATGACTTACAAATTATATATTTTTTATTAAATTAAATTTTTTAAATTTGAAAAATTAATTATAATATTTTCTCTCTCAAAGCAATAAAATCAACTTTTTTGAAGAAAACATTTTTTTGAAGACTAAAATGAATTTTATAAAAATTAAGTGATTATTTACTACAAATTTATCAATAAATTTATACTGATTATTTCATAAATATATATATTTTAAAAATTATTTATTCTTATTCATACGTTGTAATTTAATGGCTAGGTAATAATGTGAGTATTTAAATAATATTATTTTATTATTAGTTTAGGATTTGTGTTTCATATCGTATATATAATAGAATATAGTTTTTAAAAAAATATAAGGTTGTTATAGTACTATTTTTTGTTATTAAACTCATTGGATTGATCTACACTAAATGTATTTGGGATAAAGTGCATGAAAAACATGGATTTGAAGACCTTCCATACTATCCCTTTTTGTTTTCCTTCCTATAACTGGACATCCTTCTATATTTTTACTCATACCCTAAGATTTTATATATCTTGATTCACCCAACACTCTAGTGTAATATCAATATGGTCTAATACTATATTTTTTAAATCAATCGATTATTCCACCACTCGTTTCCCAAACTCTCACTAAAACAAAGGATAATTCCACAAATAGAAATATATTTTCATTATTCTAATGGGTGGATTATATACCTATTCCCCAAAGTCAATAATATGGATATATCAAACCAGGATTTCCCTAAGGTACATATCCTACCAATTCTCCATACCTCTTATCCCTTACAGTTGTCCTACTAATCTTGATTCCGCAACCTATAGCTTCAGATCTCATTTTCTTTAATTATCCTCCATCGATGCATGCTATGATGGGACTATGTATCGTCCCTATAGATACTCCAATTATGACTATCACTATGTAATATCAATTAATAATCAAATATACTAATCAATATAGGTATAATTTTCTATATATCATAAATATGGAATGATAAAACATGAAACATGACAAACTAGCCCTTATATTTACCTACCACACCCAACTCACATACCATCTGACCACACAGACCCATCTACCAATGTCAGGGTCAAGTAAGACACACACTATAAGCACAAATAATAACATCCATATTTACACTAAGGATTATATACCTAGGTTGTTTGAGTAAACTTTCACCAAGAAGATATATATGGTGTTACTATATAGGTTGTTTCTAACACTTTAAAAACCCATAAAAACTATTTTTTTACTAGAACAACTACCATTTATGGGTTAGCTAAGTAGAATTCCACCAAGAGACTATTTATGAAAAAACATTTATCTAATTTTTGACACATTAAACAACTAAACATTCCATTTTTTTAATATGGGTTCAAAATAAAAATCCCCAGAAACACACATATGTCACAAGATCTCTATATCCATGATTTGACGAATGAGTATTCAGTCTTACCTTTCAAGAACAGGAGTCTAAAAAAGAAATGAATAACATCATATTCCAATTTAATATAAATTAAACAAACCAATAATAAACACAAACACCACAACACAGAATCTCTATTTACCACATCTAAATAACAATACATTCAATTATCACATCATAAGTATTTTTCTATAATAACAAATGGAGATACCACTTTGTAGCCAACCCACACTAATACCACTTTATAACACCCCTATCTGACTCACTATACAATAAATATATTAGACTATCACTATAATTTAGAAAAAACATCCCATACGCCAATGGATTCCAACTATCAGATTCGTTCTATGGGTTATAGTTGTGATACTAAACCATATTAAAATAAATTCTAATTATGATAACATAACTAATTTAAAAAAAATAATTCAAATATACACATATGATAGGCTAGATAAATTTTTACCATTTCATTCTAATCATTAGAGAGTAAATATGATCACCTATGGGAAAATAACTTATGTAAATATATAAAATAACCCAAATAAAATACCAACTCGAAACTATGAAACCACTCAAACAATATAAAAAACCACACCATATACCTGATTCCCCATCTGTATATCATAGTCCACTAAGATATTAAGGATGATCCCTTTCCCTTACCAATTCCATAAGGTTGTAATTATTTATGTGTCTCAAAGGGACCATTCATGGTGTGTGTTTAAATTCAGTAGAAAACTACCATTGGTGTCCCTATAATATATCCTTACATATATCTATTAATGGAAAATACATAAAAAATATATTACACAACCTACTCCACTAGATCATAAACATAACCAAGAGACAATCTGCCTACCTTAGACAATGATGGAGTGGAATGATGCATTTATAGTCTGTCACAATATTAGTGTAATCAACCTTTCAATAAAACCCATGTCACTTGGGTTATACATAATACACAACCAACCTAACTAGTATAGGTCAATAGTTATTCCCTAATGAAACATTCATAATTCTTTCCTTGAGTTATTTCTAATATTTATATCAACATGGTTAGCTCCATGATAATATTTTATGGTACCTCACACCACCAACCATGGTCCTTATAAAGATAACCACTTCCATACTAATGGTAAAAACCACCCACTTTTTTAGTTAGTTTATTGGGGCCACCACCCATAAAAAGTGGAATAATCCACTTTATGGGAAAATATCTATATGCATATATCCCCAAAACCTCCCATCCCCCATAATTATTAGTAAAGAACACCATTATAGGGCTCACCATTGATGAATTTTTTTTGAAAGTGAATCCAATTTCACTTTCCATGTCTCTAAATCAGAAGATCAGTTGAAGTTTGATGTATTGTTGGAGTCAATAGAAACTCCATGTAGAAGTGGTTTGATTATATGGTATTTTCTTCTAATGGTGATGTTAATATTGGACAATTAAGAAAATGAGTTTTATATAAACATTTATTTGGACCAAATGGGGTTGATGAATTATAATAGAGGAATTCATTGGTCAATATGAGTAATTATAATATATCTACAACTATATCATCATAATTGGAGAACCTCCACGAAATTCAGATGTCAATATTATCAGTTGATGGTTGGAATTCCCTATAAAAGAATAGTTAAACCACCTCTATATGTATCATTTTTTATTATATATTTTTTATTGATCGATGTTACGAAAATTTCATAGTGATTGTAAATTATGTTATATTGTATAAATTACTAAAAAAATATAGAACTTTTATCCTATGGACATATGACATATTTTCAAAACTATTTAAAATCCATGTTTTGTTCTTCTTTACTATTTTTCACTTATGTTTGGTATAATTGTGTGTAAAAAAATGCATGACTTAGTTTAGTGGTTTGGGGATCTATCAAGATATCCATGTGATGATTCACTATACTCGATGGATGTTTTGAACCACTATTTGTGACATCTAGTTCATGAAGTTTCAGTGGATTGTAGAATACTGATCAAGTGAATTAAAATATGATGGGCTCATAGATTCAAATATATATTTCCCAATAAGTGGTATCCATGATCTGGTAAATGAATTAGGTATACTCATAGTATAGTAAGGTATCTTTAACAACCCTTCAATTGATGTTAATTATTTTTAGTACGAGTTTACTTTTAGTGTAATGAATGGTATCATATGATGGTAATGTATCGGATGACAAGTTTAATTAAATATTATTCTCTTTATAAAGGATGAAAAATTAGGATTATATAACATAAAATGATTTATAATTTTCAATTATTTGACTCAGTCCACATAATACGAAAATAGAATAATGAGAGTAACTGGATCATAGGCCACTTGAACTGATTAAGATGTCTTTATCATATAATGATTCATTCATCATATGAGAAATAAACTATAACATAACATATGATGTCCATAACAGATATATATATATATATATATGAGAATCCTTATACATTTAAAAATGTATTCCTGATGTGAAGGTTGTTAAACCTAAGGTTTTATATGGTAATATTAGATACATACCATTTTAATGACATTAACATTATCTAGATCCTACTCATGTTAGTGAATGTCAAATTATTGGATGTTTTTTTGGGAATTGATTTTAATAACATCTATACTAATGATTTTGTAGGTTATAGACAATAATTTCAGTAATTCCTATGAAAAATGAAAAGAAGAATTTGAGGATATAAGGAATTTAATTATGAAATAGGATCTCAGATGAATGGATGTTCAAGAACATACCAGAAATTCATAGAACGTAGATGGTAGAGGAAAGTCACCCATTAAAATGAAAATTCATAAGAAAGAAAACTATAAGTATAGATATTGCAATGAAGGTATGTCTATAGTACTTGGACCTGCATTCTAGGAATCAAGTAAAAATAAAAATAAAAATAAGAAATCAAAGGACTATATAGAAAACTCAGTAAGGATTGATTCTAAAAGTTCAAATTCCATGAATTTATCTAAAGGGTGTAAGAATTTTCTATTGAATGTCCATGTTCTATTGTAATAATGGTTATTTGATTCCATGTAATCATTTTATTCCAAAATAGGGAAAGGTAGCACAGTGAATTATGAACATGGAATATTAAGAAATGTTAACTTAGAGGATGATGTGTCTTGTAGAGATTTTGGAATGGTTTTATATTAATATATGAAATCCTAACATGATTTTTTTGATATTGAAAGTAGTTTGATACATCATAGGATCGTTGAAAAATAATATTTATTTTTTAATTATCAATGAATAATGTTATAAAAAATGTTTTTCTAATAATGCATGGAATGTAACTCATGGATTGATGGTGGTGGTGACATGAGGAAAGGATAAGACCTTATATTTTACTAGAAGTTCAGATGGATAGATGATACCAGAAAGAAATTCATTTAAAGTTTTGGAGTTGTGGAACAATCTACTTGTTCAACTTAGTGAGAATAATAGAATGGTTATATCAGTAAAGTGTGTATTGAATCTTAATCATTCCATTTTTTGATGGTTTGAAATTTTCATACTCCAAAAGAAGAATAGCGTTTCATTCAATTTGAATAGGATAATGCCTTGGAGATAAAAAAATACAACTTGTTCATTTAGAGGTAATGGGACCTATCTTCATTCAATAGCATAATGGATCCCAATAATTTCTTACATTTATCGATGATGCTACTAATAAAGAGTGGTTATACGTCTTGAAATAGAATTTATATATGTTTAGTGATTTTTTTCAATAGAAATCCATGGTGGAAATGGAATCAAGATAGAAGATAAAATTTAAATGGTCTAATAATAGAGGTAAATATAGTATTATTGACATTAATAACTATATCCAAAATAAGAGAATAAAAATATAGAAAATTATATCTACCCCACCCAAAAAATATTATGGCTAAATGGATGAAGAAACATTGACTAGGGAGGCATGAATCATGAGGCTATAACCCATTATGTTTAATAAAATTTGTGTGGAATCCCATAATCCCCAATGGGGAAGGAGCTTCCCAAATAGTTTTTGTTTGGTAAAATAGTAGAATGTCATAACTAATATTTTTTTGAAACCCTATAATATGTTTAAATAGATGTGAATGGGAGGGAATAGATCAATGAAAAGTCCTATATAAGTTTTTTGAGTGTTATAGAGATGAAAACTTCAGATTATCACTCTGAGATGATGATTAATAAAAGATAATTAGAGCATGAATTGTTATCCTCAATGATAGGGACTAGTATATTGGCTAAAAATTGGTGGAGGTTGAAATTGAGAAAAATAATCTAAAATCCAAGTTCAAGTTGATATGGAAGGACTTTCCAAATGAAATTTTTTTCTAAAAGGTTAAAATGATGGGATAGATTATCTAAAAATTAGTTTATTTGAGGATGAATTTGAATGATTATGGGTTGTATAGCTATGAGGGGTCACTCATGAAGGTTGGAATTTTGATATTATAATAATAAAATATGCAGAAATAGAAATGGAGTAATCATAGTTTTAGTTGGAAGATATTCCAATGTCTGAAAATGGGTACATTGGTATGTACATAATTTTGAATAATTAATTTTAAAAGATGGTTGATAACCTAAAATCATGAAATATATTGCTAAACATGAAAATTTTGGATAATTTTTGTTAGTTATGATTATGGAATTAAATTCATTACATTTTAATGATACTTGGGAGATAAAACCAATACCAAATGATAAGAAATTGCAGGAAAAAATAGGGCTTCCGATTTAAATATGAGGTTGATAGATGTAATAGGTGCAAGTCTTGGCTTATAGTGAATATATTCTAATTGAAGGAAGTAGTATATTTCTTTGAAATATTTTCATCGTCATTTAATCAAACTAATATATAAATAGTCTTATGTATTTCCACTACTGATGATATTTACATAAAACAAATGGACATTAAAAAAACCTTACATTATGGTGGTTTGGAGAAGAAATATACATGATGCGACCAACTATTTTTTTGGATGATTGAAATAGGGACATGGATTGTCAGCTAATTTTTATGCACAACGATTTGAAGAATGAACCATGATAATAAATTAGAAAATTTAATGATTTTATGGTTGAAAATGGCTTTATTCTAATAAAATTATACCATTTATTCTATAAGAAGGTGTTTTAAAATGATTAATTTATTATCCTAATAATTTTTATTTATTACATGCTCGTGGTTGGACATGGAATTCAACATATTTAGGGTATGATGTGTGAGTTTTCAAGAAGTTTTGAAATCAAAAATGCTTTAATATCTATGAATATTATTATGTTTAGAATTTAAATATTTAAGAAATATGTTTTTTATTTTTTATCAATGGTATTACATCTATATAGTCTATGAGAAGTTTAATATAAAAATATTCAGGGAAATATTAACACCATTATATATACCCTTAAAATTATCAATAGAGAAATCACCAAAATCTATAGATCAGGTGAGATATCTGTCAAATTTTATGTTTTCTTCAACAGTGAAAAGTTTTTTTTATTCTATAGTATGACTTTTCCATTATATATCCTATTTAATGGGGTTGTCAGCTATTTAATGTAAAATTCAATGAAATTAAAATGGAAAACAATATATAATATCACAATGTAACTAGATATATAACCTTAGGTTATAGGTTTTATGAACAATTTCAAGGGTATATATATTCTTAGTTTTTTAAGGATTATAATACATATAATAGTATGACCAACTATATGTTCTCATTCATAGGAAAAATTATCAAATGTATGTCATGGCTATAGTAAGTGGTTGAACATTAAAACATGTTAGAATAATATTTGGCTAAAATATAAGAAACACATGAATTTTTTTTGTTGAGGAATTAGTTTACAAAACATAGAAAGGGATCAGAATGTGGGATAACGTACTATGAAATAATTGTGTGATTAAATTGGTTAAAATTCAATGTCTCATTTGAGGACTAAACATATCAACCCGAAATACCATTACATATAGGTGATGTTAGAGGATGGAGAGTTATAGATATATATGATATTTGGGAAGAATAATTCTGTTGATATGTGAAAAATCGTCTTTGTCTAGAAAAATCATAAGGGATCACTTTTTCTCATTAGGGATGGGGTGATTAGAAAGTTGTAGAGATAACTGTATACTATGTAAGAAGAGTGGATATTCAAACATTAACAAGTCTTTAGAGGTTATAATAATTAATTTAAGTAGTCATAAAGTGGGGGATTATAAGGAAGGTGAAGGCAATTTTAATTTACACATTATTCTAATTGAATGAGACACGACTAAATGATAAGGAAACATTAGATATATAAATTTTTGTAGTGGAAACAATATATACTGATAGGTTGATAAGTAATAGGTTACATTTAATGGTGATACGTGTACTAGTAAATTTAGTGGAAGGGTTTAATGCAAATGTTCAGTTGGATGGAATTGGGTTGCATATTTCTTCTATCGATAGTTAGCAGTTATGATGATGAATTATATTAGAGATCAAAAATTTTCTAAAATAAATGTGGGGACCCTCATGAAATTAATTGGTCGATGTTATTCGGAAACTAAGAGAAAATATCTAAAAACTATAAGTGGGGAAACCAACATAAGTATCATTGTGTATTACTTATTATTTATTGATCTAAGGGATGGTAAATTCATAATGACTGTAAACAATTATTTCCTCTAGATAATTTTTACTCACCATGGATCATCATTCTCTTTGGTACTAAGTTATTATTTTCCAAACCTTGTAAAATAAAAATTTCATTTTAATTTTCTATTTTCTATTTTTTTCTTTGTCTTCTTATTTATGAGGAAAATGTTTGAATACATTATGAGGTGATTTTGGGTGCCATCGAGCTACCTATGTTATAATTAACTAAAAATGTTGGAGGAAGTGTTATTATATGTGTGGAATGTAATGCATAATATTTTAGTGGATTTAATAATCTTTTTATACCAATGTAACATCTTCTGGACACTTGTTTTCTCATTTCTATTACACAATAGAACACACATCACCACCAAGAATATGGTAAAAACAATTTGCATCACCTACTAAACACAATAACAACACAAATAAGAAATACATAATCCTTAACATAAAACCTCAATCCCATAAAACTATAAAACCAAAAAACCAAGTTGTAATATTCCAAAAAATACTATTTACTATATTATATTACACCACTGTATCTCGTAGAAAGTACAAACACCCCAAGAAATTTCATTCCTCGTATAACCTAAGAAACCCTACCCACTCTTGTTTACTACACATCACAAAACACAAATATAAATCATGAAAATTATAGGAACTAAATTATTAGAATATAAATGACTCCTCTCATTAAGAACATTCATCTATTCCTATTTCATTCAAAAAATTTACAAGAATTGGGAAAAAATCCATGAAATTAAAGATTTTATATAATGAGTGAATCAATAATGAGAAATCCAAATATTATATACATATAAACTAATAGCCAACTACTCCCTACTTTAGAAAAATAAGACTCTAATACAAAATGACAAGATCTTAACTTGGAGTATAAGAGAATAATGGGACAATTTTTTTATGTTAATTTACTTATACAATCCATAAAATCCACTTTTTCAATATTATTTTAAGTTAAATAATTTTTTGATGACTTTTTGGAAAAAAATTTAAAAGTACACTTATACAAAAAAATTTACAATCACTGGGACCTTTACCCACTAAAATGTTCCCATTACTAAAAAAAAATTTCTTATATTTTTTCCTTTACCAATTATTCACCAATAATCACACATGGTGACTCCAAACATAACCATAATCTTTTTTCCTTTTTCAAAAGTGTACTATTATTTTTTAAAAATGATTATCTTAATATTTAGAAAATTTAAAAAATATTTTTTTAATAAAATTTAAATTAATTAATTTCCTTTTTCAAATTCAATAGAATTTTCGAAACTCCAAAAAACCCCAAAATACAAGAAAAAAATCATTTTTCCCTTCAAATTTTGTCCAAAAAACTCTTTATAAAGTAATAATTCAGCAAGAAAAAACTAAACCAACTATCATACGTATCATTGAACTCCATAAATTCATGTAAAGATGTTGTTTAAACAATTTAAAAGTAAAGATTACATTAAAATTCAAAATATACCATTTATATTCCAGAATAAGGGGTTGATGAAAATAATAATATTAAATTCATAAATTTAGACACAATATATAGATTTATGAATAATTCATAATGAAATTATAAATAAATTATAATTTTTCCATGCTTTATAAACATTGAATAATTAAATCAAAGTATACTTATTTCAAACAAGAACAACTTCATATTAATATTATTATGTAATTTTACTTCAACCAACGATATCTAAAACATAAAAATTATATAAATGAACTATTCTTATATTATGTAAACACTAAAATTATCACATATCTATATTTTAATACTTAATGATTTTAATTATCAAATTTTTTTTTGTTTTGGTTTAAGTAATTGTAACAAATAAGAAAAAAAATTGCAAATTTTTAAATTAATTATTATGAAAAAAGTTATATAATATATATTTTTTTATTCCTTATTTATTATTAATAATATCTTTAAAGTCATCCATATAATTTTAATATAAAAATATTCATTTAAATTACAATTTATTCTTTATAATTTTAAAATGGTATTTTATCCTTAATATTAAATATTATGGATATTTATTTGTTAATGGCTTCATAAATATTAAATAATTAATTTAAATTTTTTTAATTAAACATATAAACACCTTTTTAAAATTTTAAAAATATATATATAAGAAACCTATTTCTTCCATTTTTAATTTTTTGATAATTTTTATTAAGCTATTCATGATTGAAATTTTTAAAAAATTAAAATTTTCATGTAAATTTTTTTTATGATATACCGATATTTTATGTTGTTTTCAAATCCATTAGATTTCATAATTAATAATAGATAATTATTCATCAGTGGTGTATCATTTTATATTTAGAAATCAAATTTTACAATAGGAATATATTATAAATATAGTGTGATGAGTTATTTTTCATTTGCAGAATGATGTTATTTCTACGTATGAGTTCCCCATTCATAAAAAATGTTAAGTATAAAACTATAAGATTTCAAATATATCAGTTATTATTATATCACATATTATTTTATGAGTCCATATTTCGACCTAAAATATCTTATATCATATGATAATACATGGTTAAAAAATTTATCATTTGTTTCGATCCCAATGATGGGTTTTGTAGGATCATATAAGGACCCACATAGTTGAAGAAATATATTTGAATTATTCATCTATCATGTTCAAAATAATATATGAACTTATAAGATTAAAAATAAACTGGAATATCATAATTTATATGTGTTAAATCTTCAATGATCATGATGAAGTATGTTTTACAATGTCCATGGTGTGATATCCGACAGACTCTTACCTCCATATTATTATACAAAAACCATTAGAATACTTGTACATTATTTTAGGAACATATAAACTATAATAATTTTTCTAAAAACATATCCATTTAAGAAACATGGTGGTTATAACATGAATAATGCTTTAGATATTGGAAAGAAAGTTTCATATAATAAATAAGAGTATCATATCCTTATATAAGCCTCCTTTATTCAATAATGAAGTTTGAGCACCAGAAACCAACATCCGATAACCAATTTTCATTTATTGTAATGAATTATTTTTATAAATATAATGTTATAAACATTTAAAATGATTATATAATGTTTTTAATGTCAATAATAAATCATCTTGATTATTCACATTCAAATTAAGCAATTTATTAGATGTTGATGAATCAATACACCCATATCATAGGATTTATCATTCAAAATGACTTCGGTATCATATTATATATAAAATTAATGGATCATAAAACATGATTCATTTTTTTCATAAAATAATATCCCTCATAAAAAATATAATAAGGTATCTAATAAAAACATCAAAACTCTTTATAAATCCATCCAATCTCACATTTATATAGTTTAAAAAACTCTATTCATTTTAGAGAAAACCAATTGTCAACAATTTAATTATTATTCTTAGGTATAGTTGTGTAACCCTATAGTCGTTTATAACATTGAAAAAAATATTAAATCTTGATTTCATATATGTATGAAAAGAATGAACTCTAGAAAATGTCAGTGGTACTCAACCTATAAAGGGGTCTGTTGTGATATCAATAAAACATACCATTATATCCATATGAAAATTTCAAAAATGAGATGAATCATATACACCATATAGATAGCTATAGAATTCCTTTTTCTATACCACTATGTGACCACTAGACATTTAACATGTAAATCTAGTATCGACAAACTCATACATTCATAATTCTCGAAAATAGGCTGACAAATATAAACGAACACATCAAATGTCATTAATTCAAGTAGTCCAGAACATAAAATTCCACTTAAATAAACATGGATAAGCATTTTCTCATTTAAATTCAATCAAGGACCATATTAATTTTCTTATATTATTAGCGGAATAATATCATGTTGGTTGAGCTCTAATGGATGATGATATTAACAACATACCCGATGACCACCTTAATATCTAAGACTCAAGGATTTTATAAGAAATATATTGAAGTTGTTTTTTATCATTTTATTTATTTCACCAAAAAATTGAATGGGAATTAATAATATGTATTCACCAAAACTATATCAATGACTTTATGATATTACCTATGATATACTCTATGAGGAAAGTCAATATAACAATTCTCGACTTATTATCTCATGATAATATTATTTATACCATATACAAATATTTGTATCCAGTACATAATTATACTCATGGTAATATTAACATGTAATCAAAACACATAATACTCTTATATGATAATTTATTAGGGATAAATTGTAATAAAACATTGACAGGATATTATTATCACATTGTTAATGAATATAAATTAATCACAACCTAATGAATGAAAACGTGATATTTAAATTATTATAAAACCATGGTTTATTTTATAGCCATTACATATAATCTCTCATATACCTAATACAAGGTAATTCAAAAATAATGTCAACATTTTACTATTATACTGGTTTTCTCATAGGATTAACTAAATTTTTGTCTTATATCCATGGAACAAATCTTTTTATCACCTCTCTCAACAATCTCGGGACTAATATAGTATATATGAAGGATGTGTTTAGAAAATTTGTGATTTTGGGGTTACTGGCCGAAATAATTAGTTTCATTGTTGTCCCTATGAATTTAAATTTTATTCTGGATGCTAGGAACCACCCCATGTTAATTTATGGACTTCATGATCAAAACTATTTTCTTTGAAATATTTGATTTACAGTGTACTATAATAATGTTTTTCAGTCAACTACTATGGATTATTTATAACTCATCTAATGGATAGATCATTTATTTAGAAAAATAAAAATCTATATTGATATCTAATATAATCATTATCAAATTGGAAACTTGAAAGAATGTATCAAATTAAAATTATCTCAGCGATTCTTATAAAGGATAAAAACATATATGTACTTCTTATTAATTACATTAAGATGTAATTGATAGAAATCAAGTAACAGTCACCAGGATTGGGTGATAATAGTATTGTTATTATCAAATATTAAGAAATATTTGGTTGAGTACATTACATGATATATATGATATATGTTATAATTTATGTAAACAGAATTATATCCATAATTTCTAAATTTTATAAGGATACTGAACATTCCAAAGGTTCATTCTATAAAACACTAGTAGATATATCTTCTTGGAGTTCTATGTGATAAATTTATTTCCAAAAGTGTTGATATATGTGTTTTGAATCAGCAAAAAAATAGTTTTGGATCATTATTTATTGCTATTTATACCTATTATATATGTTTCTCCACCCATTAAATTTATTGATAAACCTTTTACAAACCAGACCATTAGAAAATGTATGTTTGGGTCATAATTTCTTATAAGAATTTTTCCATCTACATACTACATTATAAATACAACTAAACACCCACTATTATTCTTACATACGTAAAAATATTCCATAATAATTATGAAACTCTTTAATTGATTCATAAATCAATATTTTATGACATTGTTAAGATTTATTCAATAAATAAAAGTATCATTTCAATTTTTAACCATAAAAAATACTTTCAGACTTCAAAAACATTGGGAAATATTATATACTTATCGTAAAAATTATTACAATTATGGAAATCTTTTTTGATATCCATATGATACATCTCATAATCACAATGATATTCTTTATTTGGAAATACTCTAATAGAAATTATTATTAGAGCTATTGAAAAGGTTTCTCCAAATTCAATACCATAAATGGTTTTGTAAACATTTTCTACTAGAAGAGCTTTATAGGTAAAAACTATACCATCCATGAATATCTTTTTAGAAAACCCACTTTCACCCTATTGGTCTCACCCCTTCCGATACAATTAGAAAGATCCAAAATTGGTTAGTTCAAATGGAGTCTCTTTAAAATTTCATGGATTTTAACCATTTATCATAATTATATCTCTCAATAGATCCCCATAAGTTATTAGGCCAAACATTTTTTTTCAAATAAATCACTTTATGGGTGAGTCAGAACCTAACAAAAATCACTTCGAGGCTATGTGAGAACCAAAACAAGAACCACAAGCAACTCAGTGTGTCCAAGGGGATCCACCATTGACAACACATGATAGAACCAGACCAAAACATGAAAAAAAGGTAGAGGGTGACCAACGGAAAGAGCATCGAACCACTGTAAAGACACCACCATTCCAATAGAGAACCCCCAACATATCCGCCTTCACTGAAGCCACCAACACAATCAAACACATCATGGAATCCATCGCACCAAACCAAGATGGGGTAATGTGTGAAGGAGCACAATGAAATATTAGAGAAAACAAGGAGAAGTAGAGCCATTGGGCCATAAAGAAGAAACAAAAGCATCGGAGGACAAACCGATAGGGAATTGTGAATCCATTTGGTGAGGAGAAGAATGTTGATACCGAGCGTTCCTGCAACGACCAGCCGTGTCCGCGTACATGACCAGGTTGTCGATGATGACCCTACCACAATATGAATCCAAAGAAACCAAACCAGTCTGCAATAAGGACACAAAAAAAATTCCACTCTGAACACCGCGCCACATGATGAAGTCATGCCAAGCCTATTTATTCTTTCTTTCATAACTCTTTATGTAACTCTCTCAACATCCATCACAATAACACTTCTTATCTATTTGTTTTTTATCTTCTTTATGTTTTGTCTCACTAAATCCTTTTTTCATACATTAATTATTAAGGAATTTATCAAACTATAACACAAACACAAAATTATTATTAAATATTTAAAAATAATATAGCTTAGTTTTATTTGGATAACCAATAAAAACCAATTTGGAAAAATTATGGTAATTTTATTAAAACAGAAAACATCATACGTACGATTCGCATCCCGAAATATTAATAAAATACATATTCAGTTATTTCATAGTCTATATCTCATATGGTTTCTTTATGTATTATTTAGATGGAACATGATTATGTAGTAATGCATCAGTTTCCAGATCATATATTCAAAATAAAATTAGAAGATAACATTGAATCATCATCTATAAAATAATGTCCAATAGATACCAATATTACTCTCCGAGACAACATTCCACTGTAGTCTACCAAGAAGAGTGAGTTATGAATCAATTATGTAATATATTAAAAAAATATTTGAATTCTTGGATTAAGGTTCTCCACTATAATTTAAACAAATAATCCTAAAAATTATACCTGTCTAATTATGTACTTTATTTCAAACTCTTTGACCTTTTGAAAATTTTAAAACTAGTTTCTCAACAGAAACAAATTTTTATCCTTGGTCCATATATATCTATATCTATTAGATTTAGTAGTATTCTAGTATACCATTCACATTTTCCACTAGAAGTTTCTTTGTTCATTTTTCTAATAAACCAAATTCACATATATCAAATGATTTATAATAGAACTAGTTTAACAATCCATATCTATAGAGTCTTTGAATTCATTACTTATTGATATGTCCAATGTGGTACTGCCAAAGGTAAGTGGGTTTGGAATCATCCTTGACAGTCTTATTCTAAATGGTATAGATAGTATTATCCATATTCAAAATAGACAAACATTCAAAATATTCCCAATAATATATAATATTTCATTCATATATATAGAACCACTCATATTATTAATATTGATTGAAAATACCATCTGGTATTAGCATAATATAGAAATAAAATTTATGTTTATGGTATTAAGGTAATAAATATTTTATAATTATACAGATAATTCACCAGGTTGACATAGATTATAAGTTATAAACTATTATTCATAAAATCTTACCCCATTAAAAACACATAAATCTAATTTTAAATTCTTCCAATCTCTTATAATTTTTAGTATGTGTATATAGGTAAAAATTTAGGATTCACTCAAAAAAACATTTTTTATATTATGTGAAAATGATTTATATAAAATTTATATACAAATTCTTAGAATGACTCTCTTTGAGAAAAATTTTCAACTATAGATACAAATCAAATGTTATTTTACAGGACATCTAAATAGGTGACCTCGAAATAATAAACATGATGAATGAAATATTATACATCAAAAACACATATATGGGTGAGTATCATGTTTTATATATTTTTTACAAAGATATGTAAAAAGTACAATGACTAAAATGATATCACATTGCATCATTAAATTTATTGGTACAAAAACTATATTAAATTAAGTAAAGATTCTAATTTAGTGTTCAAATATATATTTGAATAAGAATATTTTATAATTATATAATACATGAATCTTTTATTATTTAGTGGATAATTTTTTATTAAATCCCTGATATGTATATAAACTCAACTCTATTCCATTTGTATTGGGAATCTTAGTGTTTACCAGCTCTGTGTCACCCAAATCAAACGGGTGTATTCAGTAACCCAACTCCAAGGGTCAGCTATTTATTCACACCTAACACATGATAACCCATGGGAACCCTACATTGGAAAAACATACCTAGTTTGATGTTCAAGATATAAAAATTTGTTTGAATTTGAAGGAATATCAAACGTAGTATATTGAGGTAGTTTTATTTAAGGTGTCACTATTTTAATATACATCAAATTTATATTAAATTCAAAACTCATGCAATTAATTAAATAATAATTATCTCTTGTTTTATTTATTTATGTGTCCATTCATCTAATGATTTAATTTTTGAATCCCTATTCCATCCACAATATTAATACATTGAAACTATATTAATGTATAACACTTTATAAAACTCACATTAATAACCCATAATAGAAGCAAAAAAATTCACACATATCCAAATTCGTCCCAATAATATGGTATATAAAATTTTTTCATATAAAGGGTATTAATTATGTGAAATCAAAAATCCCCACATGAGTAATACTAGAGACATAAATTTCAAGCCCATAATTTTCTAGACATGGAATAATATCCCTATACAAAGGTATATTTAACCCAAAGTGCTTGTACACAAGTATATATTAATCAAGTTACATTTCAATTCCATTATATCTCAAACAACCAATATGTATATACTATATTTTAGCATTATATTTATGCTAATAATTTTTATAAAATACCCACTTAAAGGTTTATGAAAACAATTATACAACTATACCTAACATACAAATCATGGAATAGATATTTTATAGCAGTAATTTTATTACAAAAATTTAAGCATACATAATATTAAAATCATTTAAACATTTAATAAACATGAATATTCAAAATTTTAAAAAACTATCATTTTTAGTTTATAAGCATGATATATTAATTTTAATATTTTATATTTTATTTAGGTATGATTATTTGTAAATTTTTAATAAATAACTCTTATACTTTATAAATAATTTATAAATCATAAAAAATATTTAGGAAATATTAAATTTTATTCATTTTTGGAATATATGATATTTAATGGTAGGTACCAGAACTTAATAAGTTTTAGGACATGATTGGGTTAGTTTTAATAATTAGTACTATGATAGGGTTTCTTATTTAATTTTACATAAGTATCCTATGTATCTTATATGCGAACTAATAGTAACGATTTTCACTTTCTATAGGAGGGGCATACTTAATCTTACAGGGCCACCCATGTTTCATACATAGGACATAGAATCACACATTATTTCTTAGGTTGTGATTGATTATATTTCTATATTAGGATAGCTTTAATGGTTAGCCATATCATGAATTTTTTATTAAAAGAGGCCACACCGACCATAAATTGTGTTATATTTTATATCATATTTTTATTATAATACCTTATTTTTTTGAACTCATTTTATCCATCACTACCTATGATAACTGTATTCAAAGCCTATTTTACATATCAAAAACTTGAGTTTTGATTACTTATATCATATTACTTATTCTTTTTCAACTTACAACCACACAAAAAAAGTTGTATGTTACAAAATCTTATATCATATAGAAATACCAAGAGATCTAATAGTTAGTGTTCAACCAAGTAATATAATAAATTATAATATGGCCAATAACACTAGACAATATATATTTTATGTTTAAAATTATTATAGAAACATATTTTTTTCAAATATTAATAAGGATTGGATAAAATGGATTGGTTTTTTAGTATCATCTAATGAAAATTATAGAAGAAGAAATCCATTTGAATGAATGAACTATCATATCTAAAAAATATGTGAATGAAGAAAATTAAATATAAACTTTCATATCAAAATCACAATATATGTAAACTATGTCATTCTTGATGGAATATAATTGATAAAAATATCCAAGAAAAAAGTGAATGAAAATCACCTGTATAGGGATATATACTAGCCACTAGAATACACATATGATACGAAAGGACCCTAAAAACTCATAGTGGTGTGCCAAAACCTTATTCACTGAATATAAATAGAGAAACCAGTTTATAAAGATGTCTCGTTATTATTAATAAATTCACAAATAATATATAGGTGGTATATATATTTATATTGAGCTCATTAACTTAATGTAGGAGGTTGATCATTGTATTGAAATGTTTGGAAGACATCGTGCATTACTTGTAAATCATTCTTGTTTTGAATTTAAATTATTAAACATTTAATGTAATTATAAAATACTTTTTAATTCATTATTGTATCACCTTGATGAATCAAAATTAAAGGAAAATGTGTTAGATGTGGTCAAATCCATAATCCCATCTCGTTCAAAATGTTTATGATTTTATATTCTATAAAACATGAATAAATTATACGAAAAAATTCTTATTTTAGTAAAATCATACAACCAAATTTGAATCCAACACAATATTCTTTAATTTATTTTTTAAAATATTGATTTGAGAATCAGGAAGCATTAAATGGATCTGATACCATTAATGGGTTTTTAAGGATCAAATAAAACATATTAAATATATCAAAAGTAATTTAAAACCTCCAAACTAGGATTACCGAGAAATTAACACATAAAATACAAACAAAAATTATTAATAACATGTTCCTTGCATTGAAAATTGTTATTGATACTATCTTCTATCAAGTTATTGATGAATATATATAAGGAATAATTGAAGGAATCTTCCCTCAAAGTTGTATCCATGGATCAATTAAATCACTCAACTATAGTGTGGAATAATACATGCAACGAAAATATTTCAGAATCTCTTTGTATATAAGGAATGATAAAAAGAAGATCCTGGGGGAGAACTTACTAAAATGACATCACAACTCAAACAATCATCTCAATGGAAAATTTATAATTATACGACCCTTAATGATGCTCCCTGAGTATCCCTGAAGTTATTGATTTATTCATAATGTATGAGTAAATTTTTTATGGTAACAAATCATCATAACTTCACATCCAATTAAAATCTCAAAACATTCCCACTTATGAAATATTAGTATTAATGATAACATTTCATGTAAAATGATTCATATATGAATGTTCAACAATTTGTTTCCTTTAATAGTCATCAAATACGATTCATGCATATAAATTTAAAATGATTATTGAAACTACATTTTTATATGGGGATGAATTAGTTTAGGGGATAGTACCTCAACCAGTAAAGGAGAAATGGTGATTCAATGAACTTTCCCAATTCATCCTATAAGGAAACCACCTCCTCTTGAAGAGGCTCATATAGGCCCAACACGTATTCCCTCACATGAGAAGTTAATACCTACATGTGGGAAATTCGTGAGAAACCTATGGGATAGACCCATGTTGATGATTTTATTCACCCTTGGTACTGATATTTTCATAAAAATAGAATGATTTTATTCATCATTTGAAACCATTGGAAGATGAAGTGACCAATTTAAGCTCATAACACCCAATTATCTTTCAAAATTCCACTAAATTTTTAGGTACTTCCCTAACACTACCAAAGTAGATGTAATTTGTAATGTTCAATGGAGTTATGTATCTAAAAGTCTATAATATGAATAATGTTCACATGAACCATCCCACCAATTAAAAAATATTAGGGTCAATAGACATTCATTAGCTCAAAACATTAGTTCCATTCATCTAAGGAAACCCGATGAGATGCTTATATCTTAGAGAAAGGAATCACCCAAGCATTATTTCCCAGGTTGTTCATTTCCCAAGAGTCATACCGAGCCCACCCAAGTCCACCCTACATAAAAGATATCCATCATTCCCATGTCCATGATACGTGAGGCACCTCCAGCTCACCCATGTCCACCTTGTGCATGTCAACATTAGCTCACCCAGGCCCACCTTATGTGTATAACCATTAGCTAAACCAAGCCCTCCCTGTAAGATTCACCTTTAATTCTCCCTGTAAACACCAACATGATCCACTCCTTGACCCCTATTTCATATCACCGATTGTATGATTCCCTTTTCCTTGGATCTGTCATCTAAGGGGGAACACGAGAAAATGTCCCCAAATGGATCTGTATATGTATTATCACAGAAAAGGGAACCCCCTTATGTCCTCTAAATTAATACTTCTTATGGTAATGAAATTCCTACATTTATCCAACATAATATGGTGGATCCTCTGAGTGTTCTCAATTATACATTACCTTGGTAATGAGGATACCAACATTAGAGACGATGAAGAGGGGATTCTCGAGTGAGGAAGAAAAATTTTAAACCCATAAAATGAAAATAATCATGATGTATTTGTGTTCATACATAAGACTCAATCCTTGGGGTTTTAAATGAATAGGGGAGATAAAAAACTAAGGCATGTCCCTCTAACTAACAATTGTTCCATTAATCCATATTCATATACCAGTAGAAGAGTATAAAGTTCCATACTAGTTCATCCTTTATAAAATAATCCAATATTCATTCTTATAGGATATTCCCACACATTCCATATCGTCACCCCACCCACCGAAATATGAAGGAGATTGTGTGGTCTTAAATATTTCCCACTTCCTCTTGTTTCTCAAATCGAGCATGACTCATGTGGTATTAATGTTTAGTGATGATCATGTCATCATCATGACCAGACAACACATTTGGACACCTACCAAATAAAATCCCTAAAACCAAGATACCATCCTCTCAAAGGGTTTTATTCCATATGAGACAAACATCAAAGGGATATATTCCTTAAGAAGAAAACTTGGGCCTTCTCCATTCGAGTAATACCTGATTCCTCTTAATAGTTTGTGCTTGGATTCCCTTCCAAAATGGCATATGTATGATGCCTCCCTAAGGTTAAAATTGAGAACCATAAACACATCCTATTATTCTCTTTGAAATATTACCATAAGGGTTATATCCCACCTAGGAGTATATATCCCTTCGAGGTCCCCATGGATTTTTCATAGAAAGCGTCACACCAACCATGCTTAGGATACATTATCCAAGATTTTATTATCACATGTCTCTAAATTGCACAGTCTATTACTCACCCCATGACCATAAAAGATATTATGTGACGTGTTAGGTGGCACCAAACCTCTTGAGTTATGATTCATTTCATTAAGATACATAGAAAGAACTTCCCGTGTGCCTTATCCCGACATCAAAACAAATCATGTCTTCCTGGATGAAGAAAAATTGGAAATCACTCCACTACATGGATTAAAACAAATATCATTATAATAAATGACATAAGAATATATAATCTTTGTACAAAGTGTACCATCGATAGAGAACCTTGGATACAAACAAATGATTCTGTCAATGAAGAACCATGGATATATACAGATGATTCTAAAACTAATATATGTGAACAACTTATTGTTGTTAAAACGGTGACCCGATCTATATTTGGGATTTAATAAAGGATTCTAGAATATGTATTAAATTTGTAACATATTCCTTGAGAATAAAATAATCCCAAAAAATATATATGATGAGCATGATCTCCCATCCTATCGATCAATGTGATTCCCAAAATGTTGTTTGAATCATTTTCCAATGAACACATTCCTTTAGAAAGTAGGATTGTGGAACATCACAAATAATTGAATTGTTGGGTTTTTTTGGTTCCAAAAATCAACCCCATCATAATTTTCATAGTAATAATATGGAAATAAAAATGTTTGTAAGATGTGAAGGGTCATTCCACCACCACCACCACAAAACTCCATTCTAACCCCACTTTATTTTCTAAAAAGATGGTTAACTAGATGTGATTATTTGACCAAAATGGTTGTGTCAACTAGTTGTTTGTATCATTTCATGCTATAAAAAAATATAAGCAGGACAAACAATGGTATAAAACAATAAAATATTAATGTGATCATTTGTTAAGAGGATGCTTTGATTGGGTTTTCTTTTTTTTTTGTTTTTCGTAATTATTCTGGAACTCTCATCAGAAATCATTTCAATACAAATGACATCATTCCAACCAAACCCGACTTATGTGTTCACTGCCACTCAATCTGAATCCCCACTTTATTAGAGGATCTCTTCACCTTCAAGGAATCATCCGTAGGTGATATTAAATTCAATGATCAGGGAGTACAAATCAATGTCACTATGCCTACCCCAGTGGCCGTATGTGAATCCATCCCTCAAAATGATGTAATAGATTTCTCTCTTATCTTAGGGTGGTAGGTCAAGAGGTCACACAAAAAATTATTTCGATAACACATGGGTCCATCCGAGAGGATCTGGCCAGAATATACCACCATCAATGTCATTTGGAATAATGTCCTTAGCATGATGAGGACCCCACATCATGGTCTCTAACTCAAAGTCGTTCAGACTTGGGCACCCAATGTAGCCCGTCAATGTTATAAATAAAAAACCTGGGGATAGGGCCACATCACTATTCGTACCAAAGGATCCCACCAATAAAATAGGGTTGAAATCAATGCGAGGATTCAAAATCCTTCTTAGGTATATCAAGCCTTACAATATGATTTGGAAGCACTAAGAGAATCAAGTTGGAAAATCAAGGCAACAACCTGTGGGTAGACACATATTTATGCCCCCGCATATGAAGACTGTTAGTTTATACTAGCTAGAAATGGAGGAAAAGAGAAATCCTAAATCCCTATTATAACCAATGAATGGGAGAATATCCCCATTCTAGACATTGAAGTCACTCAATAAATCTTGAAAATGATGAGAGGGTATATGAAAATGTCGACCCACAACCTAAATACATTCCATGAAATAATGATAGTAATTTTGGTGTTTGAAGGGATAACAAACAACCCTACCCATTCAATTGGGGCGACACATCAACATAATGGGAGGTTTAGTATTGACGGGACAAAAATCCTTTATCTCATCCTAGAGGGTCTTTGAAAAAAACCCATGATAAATGAAAAAATGGACTGGGCTTATATCCCCCATTCTAACTAGAGTCCACCGGTCCTCCTAGTGACCACTCCCGGGCCGACATATATCCCTACCAAAACTCCATAATTTTTTCAAAAAAATATGGAAAATCATGGAATTTACTCAAACAGGGCCCCATTTATGAAAGACACTATCCACAACATGTGACCCAAGTCTCCCACGGGAGAGCATTCAAGAAGAAGCCTTACCAAAGGAAATTGGAAAATGAACACTATGAGAAAAATCTATATTAGAGACGGGGATGGGTCACGTCGCAAATAGTCGATTGGGGGGAACTATTTGGTATATTAACCAATTCCCGTAGCAAATGAATTGGAGTGGGTTGCACGCCAAACCGCATGAAGGATATTCGTGATGGGGTTTATCTCCCTCAAAAAATAGCATGTCAATGGGTGGGTATTTGTGAAAGGTCCCATCACAATTAACTTTCTAACCACCACCCCTAATTAATAGTTGAGGTTTTATTTGTGATAGGCAACAAATCACAAATACTCTCGTCACAAATACACTAACATATTTATACCCCATCCGATTTTTTCCCATTCCACTCATTTCTCTACCCCTCTCCCCCTCTCCCTATCTACATACAATTTATCTCAATTTTTTAATGTTAACAATTCCACATCCGATCAACATTCAAGTCTTACATCCTACGAAAGATTTGGTTTTAGGGTATTTATCATTTTCTTTTACTTTTTAGTCAATTAATTTTATTTTATTTTAGTTACAATTATTATTAATTAGCTGGAATTATATTACATTAGAGTAAGATCATTTTATTTTGTATTATTTCTAATCATGAATAATTACGTGTGATTAGTATTAATTAGTATAAATTAATATATATTATATTAATTATTATTTATCATTAGTCATTATTAGTAATTAGAAAAATTATTCATAATTATTAATAATTAGTCATAATTATTAACAATTAGCGACTAATGAGTCCTAATTAGTGATAATTAGTAATAAGTAGTGATAATTAGGAATAAATAGAGATTAATAATAATAATTATTGGTAATTAAAAATAATTAGCGATAACTATGTGAAATTCATAATAATTACGGAGATTAAGAAATAATTTGTGGTAATTAGTAATAAATTTTAATAGTTAGTAACAAATAGTAATAATTAGTAAAAAAATAGTCACAATTAGTAACAACTAGTAATAATTAGTAATAAATAGAAATAATTTGTAATAATTAGTTATAATTAGGATGGTTTTAAAATAATTAGTAATAATTACGAATAATAACTAATAATGAGGAATAAATAGTATTAAATATGAATAATTAATATTAAATAGGAATAATTAGTTATAAATTGGAATAATTAGAAATAAATATGAATAATTAGTAATAAATATCAAAAATTAGAAATAAATACGAATAATTAGTAATAAAAATTAATAATTATTTATAATTAGTAATAAATACAAATAATTAGTAATAAATAGTAATAATTAGTAAAATTAGAAAATTTAGTAATCATTGGTAATAATTAAAAATAATTAGTATTAACTATGAATAACTAGTAATAATTATTAATAAATACAAATAATTAGTAATAATTAAAAATAAATACGGATCGTTAGAAATAATTAGTAATAAATATGAATAATTAGTAATAATTAGTATCAATTAGAAATAATTAGTAACAAATAGTAATAATTATTAAAAATTAATAATAATTTGTAATAATTTGTAATAAATATGAATAATTACTAATAAATATGAATATTTAGTAATAATTAGTAATTAATAGTAATAATTAGAAATAAATAGTAACAAATAGTAATAAGTAGTAATGAATAGTAGTACTTAGTAATAATTAGTAATAACTAGTAAAAAATAGTAATAATTAGTAATAATTAGTATTAATTAGTAATAATTATTAATAACTTATAATAATTAGTAATAATTAGTATTAAATACAAACTAATTTGGTATAACTAGTAATAATTAGAAATTAATAAGAACTAATTAGTAATAATTAGTGATAATTAGTAATAAATATGAACTAATTAGTAATAATTTATAATAAGTAACAATTACTAATAAATAGTAAAAAATACAAACTAATTAGTAACAATTAGTAATAAATACAAACTAATTAAAAATAATTAGAAATAATTTTAAAAAATAGTAATAATTAGGAATAATTATTAATAATTAGTTATAATTAGTAATATTAGTAATAATTAGAAATAATTAGTAATTATTAGTAATAATTTGTGATAATTAGTAATAGTTAGAAATAATTAGAAACTTTAATAATAATTAGTAATAAATATGTAGTAATTAGAAATAGATAGTAATAATTTGTAAGAAACACGAACTAATGAGTAATAATGAGCAATAATTGTTAATAATTTGTAATAAATATGAACTAATTAGTAATAATTATTAATAAATAGTAATAATTAGTAATAATTATTAATTATTATGAAATTATTAGTAATAAATAAAAACTAATTATTAATAATTTGTAATAATAAGTAATAATTATTACTAATTTGTAACAAATACTAATAATTAATAATAATCAGTATTAATTAGTAATAATTATTAACAATTATTAATAATTAGAAATAATTAGTAATAATTAGTAATAAAAACTAATAAATATGAATAATTAGTAATAATTAAAAATAAATACAAACTAATTGGTAATGATTAGTAAAAATTATTAACGATTAGTAACAAATAAAAACTAATAAGTAATAAATATGAACTAATTAGTAATAATTTGAAATATTTATTAATAATTAGTAATAATTGGTAGTAATTAGTAGTAATAAGTAATAATTGGTAATAATTAGTAAATATTTGTAATAATTAGTAACAGTTCGTAATAATTAGTAATATTTACTAATATGTTTTATTAATTAGTAATAACTACTAATAATTACGAATAATTAATAATAATTAATTATTATTATTAAATACCAAACATTAGTAATAAATAATAATAATTAGTAATAAATATGAATAATTAGTAATAAATACTAATAAATAGAAACAATTAGTAATAAATAGTAATAATTAGTATGAATTAGTAATAATTAGTAATAAATAGGAATAATTAGTAATAATTATTAAAAGTAAGGAATTAATAGTAATAAATAGTAGTAAATAGTAGTAAATAGTAATGACTAGTAATAAAAAAAATAATTCGTAATAATTAGGAATAAATAGTGATAAATAGTAATAATTAAGAATAATTAGTAATAGTTATTAAAAATTATTAATCATTAGAAATGATTAATGATAATTCTCTATAATTAGTAATAGTTAACCATAATTACAAATAATTATAAATAACTAGCAATAATTACCTTTGATTATCAATAATTAACCATAATTAGAAATAATTATCAATAGTTAGCAATAATTAGCCATAATTATAAATAATTAGTAATAATTAGCAATAATTAGTAATAAATATGAATAATTCTTAAAAATTTACAAGAAATATGATTATTTTGTAGTAAATAGAAATTAATACAAATAATTAGTAATAATTAGTAATCAGTAGTAGTAATTTGTAATAATTAGTAATAATTCGATATAATTTGTAATAATTACAAATAATTAGTAATAAAACCAAATAATTATAAATAAATAGTAATAATTAGTAATAAATTGTACTGAATAGTAATAAATATTAATAATTAGTAATAATTAGTAATAAATAGTAATAATTAGTAGCAATTTGCAATAATTAGAAATAATTAACAATTAATAAAAATAATTATTAATAAATATTAATAACTACTAATAAATAGTAATAATTTGTAATAATTAGCAATAAATAGAAACAATTAATAATAATTAGCAATAAATAGAAATAATTAACAATAATTAGAAATAATTAGCAATAATTAGAAATAATTTGAATCAATTATAAACTATAAATAATTAAAAATAATTAGAAATAAATTGACATAATTTATAGTGGAGTTTTTATTATAAATAAATTGGTACAATTTCCAGTATATTGGCATCATCTTTTTTTCATAAGGACTAGTTCCCTTGAATCTTTCACCCACTAAAATCACTATAAAAATTTTCCTGTCATGTACGGATATCCATTTTCATATGAACATGAATGAAGAGTTGTGGGACAAGGCTCGACTGCTCTCCATTCTTGTGAATATGAAAATATCTATTTGTACGTCGCAGCAGATTGTTCATATTAATTTGAAACAAAAAATGTTGCGTTGGGAAAATGATGCTCTTTTGTTTGATGACTCATCTCCTTGAGAATTCCTCCCAGAGAAATCACTATGAAAATTTTGCTCGAATGTACTAATATCCATTTTCCTATGCATGAGAATAGAGAGTAGTGCAATGAGGTATCACTGATCTCTATTTTTTTCATAGAGAAATGGATATATATATTCCAATGTATTTTTTTTATTCTAATTTCAGTCAAAGCAAGTCACTTGGAGATGAGACATCGAGAAAAAGTGCTGCCGCCAATACACCAAAAATACTGTCTCCCATATTTTGTATAAATAATCTATAATTACTAATATTTTGTGTTAATTAGTATAAATAATTATAAATAAATGTATATTAGTATAATTTTTAAAAAATGTACAATAAATTAGAAGAAGATAATAGAAATTATTTTAAATTGCTAGAAAAGTTAATTGAATTTTGTTCTTTTTTTAGAATACATTTTCTTTATATCAAAATATTAAAAAAACTAATTATTTTATATTTTTAGGGAAATATGAAACATGGAATCTCATGAAATTTATTATTTAATAATCGCACGTGGATAAATCAGTATAGGAATCCAAATAGTTCTAGTTTAAATCCTACATATATTGAGGGTGATAAAGCTTTCTTTCCATTAGAATCATTAAAAATGGAATTAGTTTCAGAAGAGACAATTATGTTTCCTTGTACGAAATGTGCTCTGAGGACGTCTTCCACATTTAAAAACGTTGTGGGTCATCTATTTCATTTTTCTTTTCAAATATATTATGTTATTTCGTATCTACATGGTGACCGTAGTTCTAGAGTATATAAAAATAATTTGGTTCAAGATCCATTATGGTTTCAAGATTTAGTACATGATATGGCATATTTATCTCTTTAACAAACTGAAACTAAGGATTATATTGATTTAACTCCTCAGTTGGTACCATCTCAATTTTTGAGTTGTTTAACTCTGCAGGGATGCCTTATATCATGTTTTTAAGATGAGAAATTTTGAACTGGTTGCAGAATTTATGGCAATTAAATATAATAATGGAATGTAAAATAGCTATTTTGATCAGATATTCTTTTTGGTTAAAACACTATTACCTGAAAGAAATGTGTTTCCTATAAATTTATATGAGATAAAGGGGATGTTTCATAATCTTGGTCTTGGTTATCAGACGATTCAGGCATGTTCATATTATTGTATATTATATTATGATGAATGTGTGACATTTGATAGTTTTCCACATGTAGAAAATCATGGTATAAAGATACTGAACTTGGGAAGTTTGGATTGATTATTGTAAAAATGTTGAGATATTTCTTTCTTATACCTAGATTATAGCATTTATTTATGTCTCAAAACACAACGACACTAATTTCATGGCACAAAACCAATATTTCAACTGGTAAAATCTTAAATATTCCGTCTCATAGTGATTCATGGAAACAATTTGAATAAGTGGATCCATATTTTCCTTTATAACCCCACAACATGCGATTTTGTATATCTACGGACGGCTTCTCTCCATTTGGTTCTTACAATAGTCATTATTCATATTGTCATATGTTTATAAAATTTCACCATTTTCCTCCATTTATTTTTATGAAGGATCCTTATATCTTTTTTACTCTATTAATTCCATGACATCTAAAAAATAATATTTATGTTTATTTGAAACCATTGATTGTTGAGTTAAATTCATTATAGAGTAATGGTGTCAGAATATATGTTATTACTATGAATCAAAATTCCCTTCTAAAAGCTATATTGATGTAGACAATTAAGGACTTCCCATAATATGCCATGTTATCTTGATGGAGTACACATGCTATAAAATATTTTCTGTACTATATGAGATACAACAAAATGTTTATGCTCACTAATGAAAAAAAACAATGTGTTTTCATCTATCATTACAAATTAATTCCAACCGGTCATCCTTTCCATAAAAAAAAATATTATTTAATAAAATGATTAATTGAAAGAGATGGGACTCCAAAAATGATCTCAGGTACATAGTTAAAATCAATTGTCTCTTTATTAACTCCCATCACATTTGGACCAACAATAAACCGGCTGAAATATGATTTCTTTTGGAAAGAACACAATTTGATAAAACATAGCATTTGTTGGATTTTCCAAATTGGTATAATTTTTTGGTCCTTCACATGATTGGTTTCATTGATATTTAGAATAAATATGTTGATAATTTAATTAGTAGAGTTTTGGATATATCAGGTAATACCAGTTACAATTTAAAGGGACCATTATATCATTCCCAAATTTGCAGGCGCCCAGAACTTGAAGTGGTTTAAAATGTCAGATTACATAAGAAAATGAATAAAAAATCTACTTATACACTTTCCAAATAAAATAGATTATTATTTTATTAGTGTATTTTATATTTAATACTTCATGATGGATATGCTTCCAATTTTTCTAGATGTGTCGGAAATGGTCATATTACCGGATTAAAAAGTCATAACAATCATTTTATAATAAAAATACTTCTACTTATTTGATTAATATGTGTTATTAATTATATTATTTGTGATGAAATAATAGGCATATAATATTTGTTATTAGATATTTGTGCAACGAAAATAGACTAAGATGCACTAAGCAGACAATAAGAATATAGTGATATAATTTAATGTAAACTGGAAAAAATATTCCCACCAACTTTCATTGAATCAATGGAACATTTTATATTACATTTTCTACATGAAGAAAATATTGGAGGTCTAGTATAGTTTTGATGGGTGTTCCCATTTGTGATATGCATGTAGAAATTAATGAAAAATGTATGTAACAAAGCATCAGTTGAATGATCAGTTGGATGAGCTTATCTACTGGAGGAAATTTCATTTTTCTTCTCTCACTATTTTTAATCAGAATATCCTCCTAAAAAACATCATTGGATAAAATGAAGGAAATTTTGATGATAAAATAAGATATCAATTATCAATTTTTAATCAGATCGATCTTGGCTTTGGTGGAGTTCATAGATGATGAATTTTAGATAATGTCCATCATAGAGAACCTACATATGCTCTTCTCAACTATAAATAAATGACACCATTTGTGTTCTGAGTTCTCATATCACTTATTATATAATCTTTGTTATATTAAATTAATCTTATTCTATTAATATTATTTTGTAATTATTATTATTATTTTTTATTATTGTTATTATTATTTAATATTATTTTATTACATTTTAGGAATATATATTTTTTATTTTATTAATGTTTTTTTGAGAAGGATCAATCATAATTAAGATTTATTTACATACCACGAGTTATATATTTACCACGAGCGATGTTTATGTCGCAAATGTATTTTTTTGTGATGGGCCATTACAAAAAACAATATTTGCGACGTGATTTTATACAATATGACATTGGTGATGGGATCTTGTCACAAATGGCCCATCACAAATAACTAAATATTCACTAGTTCAAGAATCATACTACAATTCCACTCTGATCAATGTTGGTGATCTTAATGACCTCAGATGTTTACCACTGCTGACTCATAATCCAACTAATCAATTACCAAATTATGGAATTGTTTCTGTAATTATGAAGGTCCTCCCTATAACATGGCTTCTAGTAGTTATGGAGGTCCTCCCCAGACATCCTACCATGAATTCATACATCATATCTATAATATGACTGATCAAAAGAACATATCTTTTGATGATAACTATTAAAACACTCCCCATGGATAAAATATACAAAAGAAATAATTTCATCCCATTACTATAATCCACCTTTAATGTCATCCCTAGGGTATATTCATTAGATATTATCCTTGAAGTCTGACATAAAGTTGTGATTGTAGTTCTTCCCTTAATGGTTTTTTATGTGAAGGTCCTCCCCATAGTGAAACTTTTTTAATCATGAAGGTCCTCCCCTATATAATAAAACAATGAGAAATTCCTCATATAGAGATGCGGTTGTAAAAATAAGTTCATTCATTCCTGACGCCTCATCATTGAGAAGTGATATTATTTCACGACTAAAAGTTAGTCTGAGGAAAGGGGAATTCTCTAAGGCACCTTTGGGTTTTTTTACATTAAAAATCAGAATGGAAACCCTTTTAAACCTTATAGTTTACAATAAATAATTAGTGAAATTTCTACTTTGGTCAGAACAAGTTGAGGATCCAATTACAAAATAAGAAGAATACGTATTACTCATGGGGATATAGTTAGCTAAATACAGTAAACTAGTCATGTTTTGGACTTTTTATAGTCCCCAACATTTTACTTTTTTAGAATTTTCACAATAACGTGTACATGACATCCACATAAATTTATAGACTAATTTTTTTCATAAAAGAATTATTTCATTATAATGAGTATCCAAGCCATATCAATGTAATAAATGATATACCGAGGCAAATTGACAAATTTTTCTATCAATCAATGCTGAACCAGAGATTAGGAATACAATAACGATTCCTTTAACGTGTTTGTGTCAATGCATTAAAAGAGTTTCACTAGATAATCACCAATTCCCCACCTAGTGTTTATATCAGATGTGAGGGAAACATGGGGAATTTGATTTCACCTCAATCACCGCTCAATGAATCCCAAAAAAATTGAAATCATGTAATGTCATTGCCTCCAGAAAAATTCAACAAAAAGAATTTCCACAGAATACAAGCTATTATAAACAAAAACTATACATAAAATAATCTCAAAGATGTTGTGACAAAAGAGGGTGTTCTATTGAAAGACTATGGCATCAAGCATGTGAAAATATTGAGAAAGCCTCCAATTTAATGGAATCTAATCATCAGTAATTGCCAATATCTTTATAATAAAATGGATAAGGTGAAAATCATCCAATTTGACAAACCCATTTTTCAAAAAAGAACAGTAAAATAAAGGGGGAAGCCACAACCACTATAGTTGCGATAATATAGGATAAATCAAAGACCATACGATTGAAAACATTTTTTATATATCTATAGAAGATAAAATAATCCCAAAATGTTTTTGAAAATAGATCAAAAGAGGCCCTAGCCCATAGGGCTAGGTGAATTTTTTCCTTAACCTCTTCCAGAATGGAATTGAGGGGTTTCTACTTTATTGGAAGGTTAAAAAAAATGAATCCACCAAGTTCCTAATATCCTGTGAATCGAAATAATCACTAATAACATGAATTTTTTTTTCTAAATATTACCTTTAGATCATCCTACTCTAAAATATTCAAAAAGTACCATAACAGTTCATGACTAATATTTGTGGAAGGAATAAGGAAAGGCTGTCTCAAAATGTGCTTCATGAAATGGTGAATGTCATTAGCACTTCCATTGTCGATGCTCTTGAATATGAGGATGATATAGAAAAAAATTGTATGAGGTTCTTATTTATAATTCGGTC
Organism: Viscum album; assembly: GCA_963277665.1. Lineage (NCBI taxonomy): Eukaryota > Viridiplantae > Streptophyta > Magnoliopsida > Santalales > Viscaceae > Viscum > Viscum album. The sequence goes on from OY728158.1 coordinate 857,740,057, forward strand.
CACACTAAAACTATTGGAGAAGGCATGAATACCTGAATATATAGGCTATCATTGAATTGTGGGATTCCATCAACTTATCTGCTACCACTTCAATTTTTAGCACCATACAAAAAAATAGGTAATGGTGAGGCTGTATCTTATCCAAAGAATAAATATTTTATACCACTCATACTTGAGGAAATATTTTCTTTTCAAGAGGAAGATATTAATGAGTTAAGAAAAAAAAATATAACTATACCTGGGAATCATCCTTAGAGGATATTTTATACATGTAGAGCCTCATATCATGCCCCCCAAATGGCGTACCTCAACAAAGAGTGTTAATCAAAAACAAATAAAATGGAGTTAGAACATTCTCTCAATGTGGGGTACCTACAATCATTATAATTAGACCTCATAACTAAAAGATATCAAGAGTTCCCTCTATTGGGTACTAAACTAAATCTATTCCAGGCAATTACTCACAAGCTTGACCTTGTAGGTTAACCACTTCGACTATAAGTAGAGAAACCACAACTGACCTACCTATTGTTCCCCTTGTTCAAGCTCCTTCCCAATTGGTCACTCCTCTATTGTCAATAAATACTATTGAGACACTACCAGATCAATTAGAAGATATGGAAATATGTTTTTCACTAGTACAATTATGGATAAATCCTTACCTGAAATGTGTCGGCATTACTCGTCCCATTACAAAATTTTGTAATCCTATGTTCCCAAAATTCAATGAAGTATAGAATCTAGAACAACACCAAATGAACATCATGTCTCTGTGTGCCATCATGATGGATACCCTTGAACAACAATAGGAATCTAATCTTAGATGTTTTGTACATTATTTTTAGAAACCATCCTTCACTTGATATACAAATATACCATCCAAATTAATCATGAGGTGGTAAGATATTCAAAACAAATCCTCTATGAATTTATCAATATATTATAGAATAAATCTATGCACGATATCTCAAAATGTTGAAAATGAATAAGGTTTCAGATTTCATTATCAAGTGTAATAATTTGACTTATTCCCAGAACATGAAACTTCCTGAAGAATTTTTGTTTGGTATTTTCATTAAGAATATTCCGGATGAACTACAAACAATTCTTATCCAAGTAAAATATGCATCTTGATTGTATGATTTCATCACTGTAGAAAATGTTTGGAAATTTATATTTTTCAAGAAAATGATAATTCCCATATTGATTCGGCTTTTCAAGAGGACAAGTAGAGTGGAAGCTGCAATGGTTATATTAAAAAAAACTTTTACACTTGATCAAACTCCAAATACCACACCTCCTTTGGTAGAACTTCTTCATGAATTGAAATTCTAGAAATAGTATCCTTGTGAGGATGAGTGAAAGGAACATAAAATTTCTCAATTTGAGAACTAGAGGAAAAATGGTTATTCTTTCCGAGATGAGAAAGTTCCAAAATACTATTTAGTGACTACGAAAATTAAATTGCTAAAATTTTAGGAGCCTAAGACGATCAAGAATATTTTCCATGATGATCACCAAGATTATTAACCATATTATCGAATGTTGGGATACACTATTTTATTTCAAAATATGTCCTAAAATGATGGTTTATTATGGGAAACTGAAGATGGTATATCCTCTAGTACGTGTAGCATTTGTCTACACCACCACTACAAATGAATATGGTGAATATAAGGAATTCATCAAAAATATTGTACAGATGTTCAGTGATTGGTTGAAAATAAATATAATCAAATACAATCATGGTATCCTCCATGTATTGTTAAAAAATCAATTGTTTCCCCATTCACTTCTTATACAGCGAAACCGACTTTATCAATTCCCCATCCATTAAAAGGTAAGTCTTCTAAAAATAAACATGGATTGAATAACATAGAAAATAAATAGGAGGATGAAATCAAGCCACTATCAAAGCTATAATCAACACATTCAAACATCATGCCTTCATCAACAAAGGTATTGGTGATACCCCTACAAATGATACAATGGAAAACAGAAAAAAATAGCACAACGTGTATTATCCGAATAAAAAGTACCTTGGAAATCATCCCACGAGGCTGAATCCCCATCAGATGATGAATTATTTCTTTGTTACATTAACTTCATTCTTATAACAGATTCACTATCTGATGATGAGTAGGATTATGAACTCATATTCCCTATGTAAATCTAGGAAACCATAAGTAGAGTTCATAGAATCTAGGGAGGTTAGGGAATACATTGTTTTGGTCAGAACCAATATCCCAAGAACATCCCTACCATGGCTATTTATGATACTAAGACTCACAGAAGATACCTTTAGCGAGCATGTGAATAGAAGGAAAACAATGACACATTCATAAATTATCTTATATGCCTGATCATTCTAGAAGATCGACTAGAATTGGTGTTGCTGTCTCATCATAAAAGATATATTGGAAGGATTAAATTGATCAATTAGACAAAAAATATTCCTTCGACATATGCACAACCATCCTATTCATATACACTAGGAACCTCTGTCCCAACAGTTATTATTAGTGAGGAGATCCCCAAAAGAAGACGTAATCCTTTGACTCAAAATTATAACATCCTAAAGAAGTTATCCACCATTCTTGTGAAACATTAAAAAATTTATGATTTCAAATATGTCAAAGGATCAATTAGAATACAATATATAGGCTCGACTGAGCTCTCATGAGTTTGACGAGAAGTTTCTATCACTATGATATGTCATGTAGAGACTAAACCTTATTTATGTAATGTAGTTATCTATTTCATAAAAAAAGATAGTAATGGTGTTATATAGGGATTCATTAGGATCTTGTATATATCTAAAAGATTATATGACATTCACATCCATTGAGCTATCATTGGTAATGGATTAGGGGCCAACCACATTGCAGTCATAACACTCTATTTATTGGGGTATGATGAATATGATCTATCCCCTTATACTACAGTGATTAAAGGGTATGATAAATGAAACCAAAAACCACTATGACACATTAAGATCAAATATTAGTTTGAGATCTCATGTTTCAATCGTAATTCTTGGTTTCCCAATAAGATATAAATTTCAAGGTATTTATAAAACGGCCTTGGTTGCACCCACATGTGGTGATACCTTCATCATTTTGTCAATGCCTCAAATATTAAAGAAATGAAAATATTTAAACATTACATGGAGATAAATATCTATTTTATTCTTGTTAATATCAATATATTAAAGCATGATTCTTCTATATGGAAGAGAAAAACACATAATTGATGGAGTCTCTTAGGATATAGACCCAAGAGGTATTGAAAAGAATATGGATAACCCATTCTGAGACCTTACTGATAAATATTTTCTTCCCATAATTTACATTAAAAATATAATCTCAAATATAATGAGGTTATTTCCAATATTAATGATTTTATCCATGTCAGTTGAATTATCTATCACTAAATAATTATTTTATTTCCCTGTTAGTGGATATACCTCAACTGAAAATTCCCCAACTACATTACCAGAATAATAGTAGATTACCACATCATCATCAATATATGAGGATGTGACTATACCAATATTTAATGATAGTTCTAAAAACAATGACATCTGCTAAAACCTCATTTATTCCCCTTTTCTTCTCATCCACCTCGATATGAATATAGAGGAAGAGGAAGGGGACAAGAAAGATGATGGGTTAGAATAATAATATCTCTAAGATGCTTCTACCAAATTCAATGATGTATATTCCAATACATTAAGATAACTCTGAAATATAAATTCATGTACAAAGGAGGATCCCTAAATTATATTAATTATTATAGTTATACTGCTTGAGGGGAATGAAATTTAAACATATTTTTTGAAGAATATCTAAGATGTGTTTTCTCAGAGTAATAAATAAATGACATGACTTGATACCAATATGGCTACTAATCAATTAGGATTTCAAAGAGACCACTACAGTTAAAATAAGATATCCATAAGGCCATATTTGACTCATTCCACCAAGGATGAAGAAGAATTGTACAATCTCATCAAATACAAATTCATTTAGGAAGTACAGTAGATGAAATGGATCACCAACATTATCCAATAAAAAAATAATGGACAGTTCATGGTTTGAATAAATTTTAGAGACCACAACTAGAACAATTTGAAATATAAGTTACAAGTTATAATTATTGAAATTTTAATTAATGAAATGTATTTATATCAATACCTGTATTTCATTGAATCCTATTCAAGATACAAAAGTAGGAATAATCCCAAAAGACAAACAATCCTCCGACTTTAGGATCCCTAAGGAGTATTCTTCTACGTGGTGATTTTTTTGGTTAAAATAATGCTAGTGCTTCATATCAACAGTTATTATTTCGCATCTTCAAACCATTCATGGGAAAATTAATTTAGTGTTATGTTGAACATTTACTGGTAAAATCATGGAAATTATCTGATCACCATGCTAATATGGAAATCATTTTTTGATAAACATTGATTTTTTTTTAAAATTAACCCCCTAAAATGGACTTTCAATATTATATTATGAAATATTCTATACCTCATAGTATGCCACCATTGTTTTGAAGTTGAATATGAGAAAACTAACGAACTCCTGGTAATTCCACCACCTAAAAACCTCAAAGAGTTGACACACTACTAGAATATTGGGCTTTGAAGCCCCCTGACATGGGCGTCCGCCTTTGGCAGTCGCTGTAGGTACCCAATCGCGACCGCCATTGGAATTTAATGCCTTTTTTAAAAAACATTATGGATTCTACGCCCCCCGTCACCCTCGAATTAGCCCCCCCCCCCACCACCGCCCCCTCCACCCTCCTCGCGTGCCCTCCCCCGACGCCCTGGCTCACCGCATGCCCCGCTGCCCTCCACCGCTCGCCACTGTCGCCGCCCTCCACCCTCCGCCCTGGTAAAATTCTGCCCTCTGTGTTCCCTCCACCCTCTGCCCTCTAGCTCTGGCCGCCCTCCATTCATCCTCTGCTCCCCTCTGGCATCCCTCCGCCCTCTAGCCTCCTCCCTCCAACCTCTGCCCCCTCTATCTACTACCAGTCTTCCCTCCGGCCTCTGGCCTCGTCCCTCCACCCTCGGCCCTCCGCCTCACCCCGGACGACCCCCACAACCCGGACAGCCCCCCCGGCTCCCCGGACATGCCCCCCCCCCCGCTGCCCGTCCCCTGTCCCCGCACCGCCTCCTCTCCTCCGTCTCCTCGTCGCCGCCGTCATCCATCCCCTCCCTCACCACATGACCTTTGGCTCCGGCTCCCCTTCACTGCCTCTCCTCTCCCTCGCAGCACCGCCTTCAACTCCCTCCCTTCCAGGTTTGTAGCGCAATCAAGTATGAGATGGGATTTCACTTAAATTATTATTATATCAATGGTTCATAATCAAATGATTAGTATTTATTTTAAATATAGTTGATTTGAAAAATGAAAATGTAATAAGTATTGTGTAAATGTTTTTATACATTTATTATTATCGATAAGAGTTGGATTGATCTTCCAAATCGAATGTCTAGAGAATATTTTAGTGGCATTATGCAATTTATTGACTTCACCAGAGGATTTGAAAGTGACTATATTAGTTTTCCATGTAGAAAATGTGCTAACAGATATCAATTCACACGAGATACTGTGAGGGAGCACCTATTATTTAATGGATTTGTGAAATATTATAAGTGTTGGACTCGTCATGGAGATTAATACGTTCGTTGTCAAAATACGAATGCAGCTCATATGGATGTTGATACAAGGATGAATGATCCAATGCATGAAATGCTTACTGAAATGGTGCGTGGGTTTGATCATGAAGGATTTGACATCCAGAATCTTGAGACTGGTGAGATAAATCATCTCTCTGGTGCAGATCGTGATATGAGGAGTTTTTATGAAGAACATGACGATGCGAAAACAGAATTATATCCTGGATGTACTTATTACAATAAACTGTCATTTATCATGGAGTTGTTGTATTTGAATACTTTGAATAATTGGTTAGACACATCATTCGACATGCTTTTGGTGTTATTGAAAAACGTTCTTCTTGTCGATGCTAAGATTATCGAGTCATATTACCATGCTTGTATGTTGACAGAGAACATAGGTTTTACATATGAGACCATAGATGCATGTGCAAACAATTGAATGTTGTTTAGAAAGGAAACTGCCCATTTGGATATTTGTACCGTTTGTGGTGCTTCCAGGTGGAAAGAGAACAGGGGAAATAAGACTCATCAAAGTTAGATTGCGATACAGGGGAAACTGATTGTCGTAAAGAAAATGCATTACTTTCCCCTTAAACTGAGGTTGAAAAGTTTTTTTATGTCATCTAAAGTTTCTAATTTAATGAGATGACATGCAGAAAGAGTTCATGAAAGTGATATGTTAACCCACCTGACAGACTCTTATGCATGGAAGGATTCTGATAAGAGACATCCGGACATTGCTAAAGATGTTCGTAATGTCTAATTGGGATTGACAGCAGATGGTTTCAATCCATTCAAGTCTATGGTTGGTGCAACTCATAGCACATGGCCCGTGGTGTTGGTTCCATATAATCTTCCTCCGTGGCTTTGTATGATGGAACAATTTATACTACTTTCCACTCTTATTGATTGACCTAATGTTAGGTCCACTAGGCTGAATACCCTGAGAGGGGGTGGGGGTGAATCAGGGTATGACTAATTAAAAATTAAATCCTGTTCTGATCTTGTTTCGCTGTTAAGAAAAAAACTCTTCTCTCTCTTTCTTGCTGCACAAAATAAACAGAAAGTAAAGAAAGCACAGGACACATCAATTTTACTTGGTTCACCGCTATGGGCTACGTCTTAGGAACATACACCGACAGGTTTCCGGTCGTACCAATTCCACTAAACTTCACTAGTTGTGGATTACAATGTTCGGGCTAGATCACTTCTATGCCCAGGCTCACTGCCTATACAAGTTTTAGGGTCATCTCACTACTTTCCCAAGGGTCACTCCCTGTTTCTCTCTCTCTGGCTCACTACCGGTGGAGAGGATCACCTTCTTCCTCTTCATAAGCTCACTGCTCTGTGAAGGTATTCACTCACAGTTTATAGACCTGTAGGTCTCTTCATCTCCATTAAAGAATGAATCTTTATCTATATGTAGCTGCTCTGTTGAAGTTCAACATTCACCCGTAGATGAATACCCCTTTGCCTCTATCCACTGGGAAAAATACCTTTGGAAAGACCTTCGCGAAGCACCCTACTTCGCTAGGCTCCCAATTTCGTGAAGCTCAAACAAGCCTTCGAGAAGCTCCAGCCTTTTCGCGAAGCTCTATAGTGAAGCACTCTCGCGATGCACAGACCTTCGCAATGCTTAGGCCATCGTGGAGCTCCTGCCTCTCCACGAAGCTCACTGAGCCAACACGGGGCACATGCCTTTCTCAGATCTTGAATAGCCGCCACGAAGCTCCCCTTTCGCGAAGCACACTACCTTTGTGAACCACCTCTGTGAACCGAGAGCAATGGATTTTCTCTGAAAATTATCTCTGCTCTTCTCGAGGGGGTCGACCTCTATTTATAGGTGATTCCACCGACCCTCGACCTTTCTACGTGAAGTTAACGCCACGTCCTTTCAAATCGTGAAGCTCCAAAGATTCAGCTAGAATTCTGTCCAAATCGTGAAGCACCATAGAAATTTTCTGTTCGTGGAGATTGACATAGTCGCGAAGAATCACCGTCAACTTACCTCCGCGCCTTCGCCGCAAAGCTCCCCTTGCAAAGCCCTTCACCACCGCGATGCGCTTCAGCCTCTGCCGTTCGCGAAGCTTGACTTAATCGCGAAGACTCACCGCCTCCATTCTTCTGGTCTTCGCGATTTCCAAACCATGAATCCTATCTTCGCGAAATTCATGCCTTTGCTATATTAAATTATGCTCTCCATGGAAATCTTATTTTCACGATGCTCACCAAACTCCAAATTTTGGACCCCAAAAATTTGGAAAACACTGGGAAACGGCGCCACCATGTACTTCTCTTTTTGTACCGCCTCCAGATCGTCCTTTCCTTAGTCATCATTCTTTATCAACAAGGATTGTCAACAACTTCTCGGGAACTCGACAAATATCCATAAAAACCTTCTTTGTCAACAAACACAATCAACCCAAAAATACTGCAATGTTACCTTGAGGGATTTTTGACCAACAATCTCCCCCTTTGGGTTTGTTGAAAACTCTTCAAAACTCTCCTCAGTTTTCTGCACTTTGATACCTCACTGAGTCTTCTTCCAGCTGCTACCACCATTCACCTCTTGCAATTCTGATAGCGTTCAAGGAGTCACTTAACACATACTCTAATCCCACATGAGTAATGCTCGGCATGAGAAACAATAGTAATATGAAAAGTTCATCAATGAATCACTTCATGTCAGACCCCAATTGTCGATTCCACCCTGATACCAATTCTTAAATTGATACCAATTGATGAACCACACTAATCCCAATTGGTGATAGCTAGACACCGTCTCACACCATTCCAACATCACTCTTCTGCTTTTATCACGATCCTCATCTGTCATGATATCTATGCTTTGATCGATCACTTCTAGCATCGTCAGATTTAAAAATCTCCCCTTTCTCATTGATCCCACTTTCTGGCTGCTCCACCTTTCAGCTTCTCCCCGTATCAATTATGATTTATCAAATCTCCGCACTGTCTCCAACAATCACTATTTTCTCCCCCTTTAACAAACACTTTTCTCCCCCTTTGTCAACAAACCCAAAAGGTCACTCCTTTGTAGTCTATAACATAGTAGAGAACACATATCATCACATTAAGGAAAAACACATCATACCTCAGGGAGGGGGGGGGGTACCACATCCACACTATTTAAAGTGCGGGGAATTGACTGAACTCCCAGAGTCAGTCGATGCCTCTCAAAAGCTTCCTTGGGTAAGGCCTTGGTCAGAATGTCTGCAACCTGTAGCCCTGTAGGCACGTACTCCAACTTCATGAATCCCTGCTCAACCTTCTCCTTGATAAAATTATACTTAATCTCAATGTGATTTGTCCTTGAGTGATGGACGAGATTTTTTCTGAGATTTATAGCACTTGAGTTGTCACACTAGATTCAGATCGGAGACTTCACTTCAACTACCATATCTTCAAGCTGCTGCTTCATCCACAATAACTGTGTGCATGCCTGAGTGGCCGCAATATACTCAGATTCTGTGGTGCTCAATGAAATGCAATCTTTCTTCTTGCTTAGACAATAAATACACCATCCACCAAGATATAAATCACCACCTGACGTTGATTTCCTATCATCCACTGAACCGGCCCAGTCTGTATCAGTGTAACTCAATAACTCTGTCTGAGATTTATCAGTATGTGTGAAGCCAAAATCCACTGTGCCCTGGATATACCGAAGTATTATTTTCACTGCAAGAATTTGTCTTTCCATGGGATTACTCTGATATCTCGCTGCTTGGCATGTGGTGAAAATAATATCAGTCCTTGTTGCAGTCAAGTACAACAAACATCCAATAATTTTCCTGTATTCTGTGATATTAACTGCCTTGCCATCTTCATCTTTCTATAATTTCATCCTGGTGGCAAACAGAGTCTTCATCTCCTTGAAATTTTCTATTCCAAACCTTCTCAGGACCTCCTTGGCATATTTAGATTGAGAAATGAATGTTCCATTCCTTCCTTGTGTCACCTGTAGACCAAGGAAAAACGTTTTCTCTCCAATCATTGACATTTCAAACTCATTTTTCATGAATTCGGAAAACTATCTGAACTGAGCTTCATCTGATCCGCCAAATATTATGTCATCGACATAAACCAACACCATCGTCCTTTTATTACTTTCATTATTGAAATAGAGATTGTAATCAACTCCTCCACGCTGAAAACCAAGCTTCTTCAAGTACTGATCAAGCCTTGAGTACCATGCCCTTGGTGCTTGTTTCAGCCCATACAATGCCTTCTTCATCCTCCAAACTTTGTTATCATACTCATGAATGAGAAAACCATCTGGATGCTCAATATACACCTCCTCTTCTAGAACACCATTCAAGAATGCAGATTTGACATCCATCTGGAACACTTTGAACTTTCTTTGCACTGCTATGGCCAAAAATAATCTGATTGTCTCCAGCCTTGCAACCGGTGCAAATGTCTCATCAACATCTATTCCCTTGATCTGGGAGTACCCCTTTCACACAAGACGTGCTTTGTTCCAATTCAATGTTCCATATTCATTCATCTTGTTGTGATAGACCCATTTGGTCCCAATGACATTCTTGTTTGTTGGCCTCGAAACAATCTTCCATGTCTGGATGTTCTCAATTTTATCAAGCTCTTCATTCATAGCCTGAACCCAGTTTTCATCTTCAGCTACATCGGAAAAACATTTCGGCTCCACCTGAGATAAAAACTATGTTTGCTGTAATAATTTCATTCTTTGAGTCTGAACTGGAGCTGTCTGATCACCAATTATATTTTTCCTATCAATTTCAGCTCGACTCTTTGGCTTCCTTGCAGATACAGACTTGACACTTTCTTGTTCATCATTAGTATGTTCTTCTGAGTTAGCCTCCGCCACTTATTCTCCCCCTGTGTTGCTTACCTCATCATCACTTTCATCCAGAACCTGTTCACTGGGTCATTGAGAAGTCTGTTCATTTTCGACTATAGTAACATCATTGCTCTCAAAAATTTTTCCGAGCCTCTTGTTGAAGCATTTATTTGATTTTCTTTTCCCTGAATAGCCAAGGAATATCCCTTCATCTCCTCGTGCTTCAAACTTCCTATGATGTTCTTTGTTGAGAATGAAACACTTACTTCCAAAGATTCGAAAGTATTTCAACTTTGGCTTCTTTCCACACCACAGTTCATACGGAGTCTTCCCTTGCTTCAGACATAACCGGGACCTGTTTAAAACATAGACCGAAGTCAAAACTGCTTCCTTCCAAAACTTCTCTGGTAGGTCCTTATCAATAAACATTATTCTGGCCATGTTGTTGATGATCCAATTTCTCCTTTCAACCACTCCATTCTGTTGGGGAGTTCTTACTGATGAAACTTGATGCCTTATCCCATGTTTCTCGAGATAGTTTTCAACCTGAATGTTTGTAAATACCGTACCGTTATCAGTACAAACTTCACAATTTTCTTCCCAAGCATCTTTTCTGATTCCCTCATGTACTGCTTTATGCAAATGAACACCTCTTTCTTATGTGTAATGATGAATACCCAAGCCATTCTACTATAGTCATCAATGAAAAGAACATAGTACCTTTTCCCATCTATAACTCGTGGTGAGATAGGTCCACATACATCAGCATGCACCAATTCGATCACTCCAGTTGCTTTTTGTTCCTTTGGCTTGTATGTCTTCCTGATGATCTTTCCTTGTTGACAAGAATCACATGTATGAGTGCGATCACGTGATAGTTTGGGAAGGTCTCTAGCAGCATCACACTTTACCAGATCTTCCATAGATGGTTGACATAGATGACCAAGTCACTTATGCCACAGCTGATTTTCTTCTTCTCTGGATAAAAGGCATGAATCTTCTTCCCCACCTACCAGGTAAAGATTACCCTTTGTTCGTTTTCCCTGTAGAATGACTATTCCGTCTTTTCCTTTAACAATACCCATCTTCTTAATAAATAGGATAGAGTGCCCAAAGTCGCATAGTTGACTGACGCTAAGAAAATTATGACTGAGACCCTCTACCACCAAGACATCAGCATGTCTCATGTCTTTGCCCCCAAACTTTCCTTTTCCTGAGCCAACAATCTTTAGGCCTTCATCATTTCCAAATTTGACAACTCCTTGTTTGTCATATTTTATGCCTGTAACAAGATCCTTGTTGCCTGTCATGTTGGATGTGCAACCACTATCAAGGATCCACACACCAGAACGATCTGATGCTTTAAGGGAAATTTCAGCAACTACGGCCTTTTCAATTTTCTTCTTCCTGGTCTATACTTTTTCATTCATACTCGGCATGGGTTGAGGCTTCTATTCTTTCTTAGAGTGCGATGGACCAGCTTCATCTTGCAAAACTGCAAATCTGTTTTGAACATTTAACTCACTTGACAGTTTACAGATCTGCTGCTTGTGAACATTTTGATTCTGCTTTGGCACATTTGTCTGAATGGTCAGAGTGCAGTACCTAGATATGTGTCCAAATCCTCCACACCAAAAACAGTGTCCTTCAAAATATGTTCTGGAAAACCGTTCTCTGTTTGGCTGCCATCTCTGTTCATGTTCCCTTCGATATATTTTGGCTATGGAACACACATACTCTGAATGTCCCATCTTTCCACAACAATAACTCCTGATATAAGGTGCATTCCTTTGTGTTACCTCAACACTATGAGTTTCCACTTGGGATCTCTGAGTATTCTGATTCTGCTTTGTGCTCAAATCCAATTTCAATCTCGGGGCAGGTGCTTGCGGTCTAACTTCAACTGCCACAGATATTTGTTTCTGATTAAGCCATGAATCAGCCTTAAATTATGAGTTCAATTACGGCTTCTTTCCTGCTGAACTACTAGGCTTTTATTTCTTCTTTTTAGTCTTCGTAATGACCTGATTTCCCAAGAATGTGTTGGGATTCAAAGCTTTTTCCTGGTCTTTAACTTTTCTCCGTAGACCGACAACTTTCTCTTCAATCTGTTCAATAAGCTTGACGTGATCTTTCACTTTTTGACTCAAGCAATCAATCTCCCTTTTCTGCTCTTCAATCTTGAGCTTATGCTCATCAACCTTTTCTATGTGCTCTGACCTAGAAGACTTAAGATTTTCAATTTGCTCAGACTTCTCTTCTTCTTGTTGTTGCATGTAGAGTTAGGCATCACATACTATCTTGTTGTCTTTCTTTGTTTTTGCTCGCCAAACATCTATCTCTTCAAGAGCTGCTTCTAATTCAGCTTCCATGTCAACTCTCCCTTCAATTTCTTCTTATTCTTCATCAGTTTCGGTTTCTTTCTTTTCTAAAGAACTATTGGAAACATCCACCATTGCATTTTTTCCACGATCTTTGCAGTTTTCTATCTCATCAACTTCTTCACCCTCAAACTCAGCTGAACTGTCTATTTCTTGTGAAAGAAGATTCTTCTTCTTAAAGAAATTTCTCTTGAACTCCTTCTTCCCTTTCACATAGGATGAAGATTTTTTCATGGGAATCTCAACATCATCTTCATCGCTTTCTTCTTGAAACATTTTGGGGCATCTTGCAGCAAGATGACCAACCCTTCCGCATCGGAAGCATGCTAGTGGACGTTTCCCTTTAAACTTTCCTCTTCTTCTTTGCAGATTTGAAGAAAGGAGTGACATCACCTCATATGTCTCTTCTTCTTCATTAGAATCTTCAATGGTGAGTTTCATCATGGCCTTGAATGCCACCTCTTTAGATTTCCCCTTTTCCACAGTCTCGTTATCATCGTTTCTCATTTCATATGCAACAAGAGTGCTGTGCAGGTTATCCAATGTCAGTTATTTTGGGTCTTTATCTTCCAAAATAGAAACTTTCGGATTGAACCGAGGTGTAAGTTTTCTAAATATGCACTTCAAAATATTTATATCTTCGATAATTTCTCCAAGACCCCGCATGTCTTCTACCACAACATTTACCCTGTCAAAGAATGCATCAGCAGACTCATTCGGGTTCATTCTCAGATCTTCATAGTTGTTCCACAACACTTGCAGCTTTGCCTATCTGACTTTTGTATCCCCTTCATAAATATTTAAAAGCTTTTCCCACATGGAATGTGATGTTTTTCATGAAATCACCTTTGTATATATGGTATTGGAAAGGGACCCCCCCTAATGCATTGATTGCTTTGGAATCAGTATCCAACTCTTTATGCTCTGCTTCTAATAATGCACCACAAGTAATATCAGCTGTGATACCATGCATGGCTGCTGAAAACACATCCATTCCTAGAGATCGGAAATAGTGTTGCATTAGATTCTTCCATATCTGAAAATTACATCCGTCGAAGATCGGAATCCCTCTATGATTAGTGACCTCCATTTGAGAGAAGAACAACTGTCAACCTCCCTCTGATACCACTTGTTAGGTCCACTAGGCTGAATACCCTGAGGGGGGGGGGGGGTGAATCAGGGTATGACTAATTAAAAATTAAAGCCTGTTCTGATCTTGTTTCGCTGTTAAGGAAAACACTCTTCTCTCTCTTTACTGCTGCACAAAATAAACATAAAGTAAAGCAAGCACATGACACAATAATTTTACATGGTTCACCGCTAAGGGCTACGTCCAAGGAGCATACGCCGACAGGTTGCTGGTCGTACCAAGTCCACTAAACTTCACTAGCTATGGATAACAATGTTCGGGCTAGATCACTTCTATGCCCAGGCTCACTACCGATACAAGGTTTAGGGTCAGCTCACTGGTTTCCCAAGGGTCACTCCCTGTTTCTCTCTCTCTGGCTCACTGCTGGTGGAGAGGATCACCTTCTTCCTTTTCCTAAGCTCACTTCTTTGTGAAGGGATTCACTCACAGTTTATAGACCTGTAGGTCTCTTCATTTCCATTAAGGAATGCATATTTCTCTTTATGTAGATGCTCTGTTGAAGTTCAACTTTCACCCGTAGATGAACACCCCTTTGCCACTATCCACTGGGCAAACTACCTTTCGAAAGACCTTCGCGAAGCACCCTACTTCTCTAGGCTCCCAATTTCACGAAGCTCAAACAAGCCTCTATGAAGCTCCATCCTTTTCGCAAAGCTCTATCACAAAGAACTCTCGCGATGCAGAGACCTTCGCAATGTTTAGGTCGTCGCGGAGCTCCTGCCTCTCCGCGAAGCTCAGTGAGCCAACATGGGGCACATGCCTTTCGCGGAGCTAGAATAGCCGCCGCGAAGCTCCCCTTTCGTGAAGCACACTGCCTTCGCGAACCACCTCTGTGAACCGAGAGCAATGGATTTTCTCTGAAAATTATCTATGCTTCTCTCGGGGGGGGGGGGTCGGCGTCTATTTATAGGTGATTCCAGCAACCCTCGACCTTTCCGCGCGAAGTCAATGCCACGTCATTTCAAATCGCGAAGCTCCAAAGTTTCAGCCGGAATTCTGTCCAAATCGCAAAGCACCACGGAAATTTTCCGTTCACGGAGCTTGACGTAGTCACGAAGAATCACCTTCAACTTACCTTCACACCATCACCGCGAAGCTCCCCTCGCAAAGCCCTTCACCACCGTGATGCGCTTCAGCCTCTTCCGTTCGCGAAGATTGACGTAATCGCAAAGACTCACCACCTCCATTCTTCTGGTCTTTGCGATTTCCAAACCATGAATCCTACCTTCGCGAAATTCATGCCTTTGCCATATTAAATTTTTCTCTTCATGGAAATCCTATTTTTGCGATGCTCACCAAACTCCAAATTTTGGACCCCAAAAATTTGGCAAACACTGGGAAACGGCGCCACCATGTACTTCTCTTTTTGCACCGCCTCCAGATCATCATTTCCTTTGCCATAATTCTTTGTTCACAAGGATTTTCAACAACTTCTCGAGAACTCGACAAATATCCATGAAAACCTGCTTTGTCAACAAACACAATCAACCCAAAAATACTGCAATGTTACCTTGAGGGATTTTTTCCCAACACTTAAATGTCTGAGGGATAAGATTGATGTTTACCTACAACCATTGATTGATTAGTTGAAAGAATTTTGGGGGCGATGGTGTGATGGCTTATGACTGCAAAATGAATGAAATGTTCAAACTATAGGCTACTTTATTGTGGACAATCAATGACTTCCAGCTTATGAAAATTTATCTCGCTGGAGTATGAAACGAGAATTTTATTTCCCTTGTTGAAATAAAAGTAAAAATTCTGTATGGATTAAACATTTAAAAAATGGGCATACAAGGGTCACATACGTTTTCTCCCCCCTCAGCATAGGTTCATAAAGGACAGAGTGGAATTTGATGGTTCTAAAGACTTCATCCCAGCACCAAAGATCATGACAGGAGTCGAAATGTTATCGCAGATTGTGGAAGAAAACATCTGCATGGAATATAAAATTCAGGATTTGGTGCCTCCTCTAATACGTAATATTCGTTCTGCAGGAAGGCAGTGTAGTCATAATTGGAAAAAGAAAAGTATTTTTTTATAGTCTTCTGTATTGGAAAACTAATATGTTGAGTCATAATTTGGATGTCATTCACATTGAAAAAATGTATGTGATAACATATTGTGGACCATTTTAGGTGTTAGTGGAAAATCCAAGGACCATGTTAATACACGCTATGATTTGGAATAAATGGGTTTAAGGAAACAATTTCATTTATAGTTAGCTAAGGGAAACAAGGCATATATGCCTACTGTATAGTATACAATGACTACAATGGAGAAAGGGACATTTCATTCCATTTTTAAGATGGTAAAGGTTCCTGATGGTTATTCTTATAACATTTCAAAGTGTTTGAATCTGAAGAGCAAGACATTACAAGGGTTGAAAATTCATGACAATCACATACTACTTCAGCAATTGATTCTAATCGCAATTTGTGATTTTTTATCCCTGAATGTTGTTCGGTCGTTGATTGAGATGAGTGATTTTATTAGACATCTTTGTTTAAGAAATCAAAGAATAAGTGATTTAAAAAGTTTGAAGGACTGAATTTTACTTACTATTTGTCACTTTGAGAAACTTTCCCCCCCTCATTTTTTGATGTTATGGTCCAATTGATAGTGCACATAACTAATAAAGTAATGGCTACTAGTCTAGTGAAATTTAGGGGGATGTATCCTATTGAATGGTATTTGAGTACATTGAAAAGATTTTTATGCAACAGAGCTCATCCGGAGGCATCAATAGCCAGTGGTTATTTGATGGATGAGTGTACTACTTTTTGTGCAGAATAACTTATAGATGTTGAAACAAAATTAGATAAGCCCTTTCAGATTCATGATAGTCCAGTTAGAGAAGGAACCACATTCGATATGGAAAACATCAAGTGGATACAAGCACATCAATATATCTTGTTTAATACTCCATCAATTGCACCATTAATGCAGTAAGTATCTTATCAATGTGCTTGTATAACTTTTATATGTTTTGTTTTCACAAGTTGATAATTTAAACATCACGTTATCATTTGTAGGAAACACATTAATGAGATAAAAGAAGAGATGTATCGTGCGACTGAGTTGCAAATTCACCAATATCATTATTCTCCATTTAATGATTGGTTCAAGGATTATGTATGTACAAATTGATTTTCATAATGAGTGAAGTATTATACTAATTTATTTCTGCATATATCAGTATTTAATTTTATAAATTATGTAGGTTCGTAAGCTGATGGAGTTAGGGGACCCCACGCTAACTAAAGAATTTATCCAACTGGATGAGCTTCCATCTATAACAGCTCGTCCTTATAATGCTATTGATGCTAATGGTTTTCGATTTACCCTTAAAGATGTTGACAACAAATGAGAAACACAAAATAGTGGCATCAATTGTCCATTTTCTGATTCTAGTTATTACTATGGTCAATTGATAGACAACATTGAAGTAGTATACACACATGGTTTGAAGTACATATTATTAAAGTGTAATTGGGTTGATCCGGTGCGTTGATGTAAATTCAATCAATATCAATTTTCATTGGTGAATTTTAACTATATGTTATGCATAAATAATGAACGAGTTGAGAATGAACCTTTCATTTTGACATCAACAGCGGAACAAGTATTCTTCATTACATTGCCTTCAGACCCAATTTGTCAAGTTGTTTTCAAAATGTCTCAGTGAGGTGTTTTTATATTTGAAGAAGATGAACCCGAGACTATTCCATTTTTTTACCAACAGCTTGATCAACATACCGTAATTCAACACGAAGAAGATATTTATTTGGTCAGAGTGGCTGTTGAAGGAGAAACGGTCGATTTGTATGCTTAATGAAATGTATTATTGTTTTCCCGCTATTCAATATTTAATGTCCTAGGATATCATAAATTATCTAACCATTTTATAAATCCTTGTAAGTTTTAATCCTGACTTTTGAAAGTTTATTCAGTTATAAATATTTCGGGTGATTTTAATATTGGTTTATTGTTGTTATTGTCAGTGTATCTTCCCTTTGAGGTATTCTTCATCTGGTTCATGTGCATCTTGAATTTATATTAATTTTATCTAAAATTTGGCTATGCATTGACTGGTTTTAAACATAATTTGTATATCTATTTTTTTTAACTTTCAGATTTTTTAAAATTCATTCACAACTAATTATTCAATCAATATTTTGTTTGATTAAAAATTGCACAAGTTTTATTTTTTTAAGAACAATCCAATTTATCTTTTTGATACTTTGGATAGTCCTTTTACTAATTTTTTCTATGACTACAGGCATGTGTGGGGAAGAGGCAGCAGATCCACATCATCCATCAGAGCCATCTCTGACTCAGGGTCAAGGTATGTCTGAATGTCATTGTCTTATTTTTTTATATAATTGATATATATATATATATATTTATTTATTTTTAAAAACTGTCAAATTATATATAAAATTTTAACTAGATCAGACTCGGTTGCTTATTCCTGTCGCAAATGAGGCCCCGGTCATGGCATTTTATCATGGAAATCTGACACGACGATGGATGTTTCATTTGATGAGGTATTTCATCCTATGGGACTGAATGCCCCTACATTTATTCATCAGATGGGTCATATCATACGTGACCCACATCGATTTCCATTGACCACGCGTGACTGGGATTCGATCCCTCAAGACATATTAGATCGTCTTTGGAGGGAGGTTCTAGTAAGAAGACCATTTTACTTTATTTTCTATATATAAACAATACTAATATGTGTGATTTTTTTCTTTATCGAAAAATTTGAACGTATTCCCCAAAGATTTTTGGCCAGTGCGTATGAGAAAATTCTATAAGATGTGGAAGGACTATAAAGGTAAAGTGAAGAGGGGCCACTGGGTACCAAATGTGGGTGCCCTAGACATTATGGAAATAGTCCCGAGAGGTGTCCTCCCAGCTCAGTGGCGTGAAATGGTTGCATATTGGTCTACTGAGGGTGTTTTGGTTTGTATATTTATTTTGTTGTATATATACTTTCATGAATGTGTGATTTGTTTGAAATTTGAATGAATTGAATGTAGGAGGTGTCAACACGCCATTCTGAGAATCGAGCGTTGCAGGGACCACCCCACAGGCTCGGGACTCATCACGTTTCTCAGATCTGATAGGAGGTATTTATTATTCATTTTTTAATTTATTAATTTATATGGTTTTGTGTTTATATTCTATTCATATATAGTTGTGGGAGTAAGGGACACCGACTGATAAAATGTTGTTGTGGATGAGGACTCGTTATCGCAATGATCCAGAGGTTGGAGCATTGATAGTAAGTGCTTTTACTTACCAATACTTACATTAATCTGTATATTAACATATATATGTATATATATTTAAATATTTCACAGGATCAATTTGAAGCTTAGTTAGAACATATGCTAGAGGACCAATGACAACTTCCCATGCGAAGTGATGAGATCTTTCATCACATTATTGGTCGGGACGGGCATGAATATAGATTTACCTATGGAAAAGGGATTCCTTGTTCTGTAGTGTCACGCGCTGCGGTTTTCTATCCTGTTGTTTCTCAGATGACACAGCAGTTGTCAGATGTCGAGGCACGGTTGTGCGCTTCCGAGGAGGAAAATGTGCAATTAACCGCTACGGTTATAACACTGCAGAAATATTTCCGTCCAGGTGATGGTGCATGGGATCATAAGACGCAGGTTTAAACTATATTTATTTATTTAATTTAAATTATTTTTTTATAAAAATATTCATAATGATTATTTGTTGTAGGCCCATATCCCACCGGATGAAGGTAGCAGTGATGACCACTCATGACACATCATATTCACGAGGTGTGTTTTTGTTTTTACTGGTGGGGTTGTTATTGATGTATAAGTTGGATTTTTAGTGTGATTTTTTGTTATTTGGTGGTATCATGATTGTTTTGGTCTGACAAAATGATTGTGTGCACTAATTGAGAAGTAACCATGAAAGTGATTAATGATTTGGATATTTTTTGTTCATTTAATTCTTTAATGTTTTAAATTTCATGTTCTGTAATAGTTTTGAAAAAACCATGTTCTTTAACCACCCCCGGACAACCCCTCCACCCCCGAACAGCACCCCCACCCCCGGAGAGCACCCTACACCCCCGGACATCCCCCCCCACCCCGGACATCCCCCCCGGACAGCCCCCCCTGGATAGCCCCCCCGGGAGAGCCCCCCTGCACCCCCCGGACATCCCCCCATGCACCCTCGGACAGCCCCTGCTCCCCCCGGACAGACCCCCCTCCCCGGACAGGACCCCACTCCGGACAGCCCCCCTGGACAGCCCCCCCCACCCCCGGACAGCAGCCCGCACCCCCCCCCCCCCCGAACAGCCCCCCCCCATACAGCTCCCCCCGTAGCCCCCCCCGTACAGCCCCACCCACCCCTGGACAACACCCCTGGACAGACCCTCCCCCCCACCCCGGACCCCCCTGCACCCTGGAAACCACCCCTACCCCCACCCCGGACAGCCCCCCGGATAGCCCCCACCCCACCCCGGACATCACCCCACCCCCGGACAGCCCCCCCAGACCCCGGAGAGCCCCCCCACCCCGGGCAGCACCCCCCATCTCCGAACAACACCCCCCCGGATAGCCCCCCTGCACCCACGTACAGCCCCCCCCCCCCCCCCCCCCCCGAACCCCCTGGACAGCCCCCCCGCACCCCCGTACAGCCCACCCCGCACCCCTGGATAGCCCCCCCGCTCCCCCGGACAACCCCCTTTCCCAGGACAGCCCACCCCACCCCCGTAATCCTGGTGAATCTCAGGCATCATGCATAAACAGAAATAATAATAAAACAATGGTTGTAGAATCATCCACACCTGACCTCAACATCTTTTACCAAACCAGGATTCCACATCGATTCAGATTATAATGTAACACTCGCTAGAATCATTACCCAAACACAAACACCGACTCAAGATCATTCTATCAATAGGGCACCCACTCGAGTCCTTAGTTTCTATATGTATGAAGATGCATTGCTATTGGGATCCTCACCGGTTCTGCGCACTCTTAAAGGGCACGCTGCGTGGTCCAAACCACCCGAACAACCTTAGAATTCCACGAAATCACACCACAACAACCACGGTGTGAATTGTGAAATGTTCGGATAGACGTGACGTCAATCGGAGATGTCGTTTGACCACGGTGACCAGAAACGCATTCCCGGAGTCATAAAACACCAAAACGGAGTGTCACAGTCCAATTCAGAGAAAACATGCTCCGAATGACCTGAAACCGCACGAGAAAGATAGGAATATTATTCGTGAGGTGCAGGAGGAGACGACACATCCATCAGACGTGCGGTGCACGTGGTACGACTGAATGTGTCATTTTCAACAGTTCAGCGCGCTCTTAAAGGGCACGCTGGGTGGTCAAAACCACCCGAACGACCTCGGAATGCCACGAAATCATACGACAACAACCGCGATGTGAATTTTGAAATGGTCGGATAAACGGTACATCAATCAGAGGTGTCGTTTGACCCGGGTTACCAAAAACGTGTTTCTGGAGTCATAAAACACCAAAACATCGTGTCGTGGTCGAATTTAGAGAAAACGTGCTCCAAATTACCTGAAACCGCACGAGAATGATAGGAATATTATTCGTGACATGCAGGAGTAGACGGTACGTCCATCGAACATGCGGTGTGCGCGGTACGACCAAATGTGTCATTTTCAGCAGTTCGACGTGCTCTAAAAGGGTGCGCCGGGTGTCAAAACCACCCGAACGACCTCAGAATGCCACAAAATCATATGACAACAACCGTGGTGTGAATTGTGAAATTTTAGAATAGAAGACATGTCAATCAGAGGTGCAGTTTGACCGCGGTGATCGGAAACACGTTTCTGGAATCATAAAACACCAAAACGGTGTGTCACAGTCGAATTCAGAGCAAGCATGCTCCGAATGACCTGAAACCACACGAGAATGATAGAAATATTATTCGTGAGATGCAGGAAGAGAGGTCACATCCATCAGACGTGCGGTACGTGTGGTACGACCGAATGTGTCATTTTCAGCAGTTCGGTGCGCTCTAAAAGGGCGCGATGGGTGGTCAAAACCACCCGAACGACCTCAGAATGCCATGAAATCATACAAAAACAAAAATGGTGTGAATTTTGAAATTTTCGGTTCAACGGAATGTCAATCAGAGGTTCTGTATGACCGTGGTGACCAGAAACTCGTTTTTAGATTCGTAAAACACCAAAACAGTGTGTCACAGTCGAATTCAAAGAAAACGCGTTTCGAATGTCCTGAAACTGCACGGGAATGATGGGAATATTATTCAAGACATGCAGGAGGAGACGACATGTCCATTGGGCATGCAGTGCACGCGGTATGACTGAATGTGTCATTTTCAGCAGTTCGGCCTGCTCTAATAGGGCGCGCTAGATGGTCAAAATCACTCGAACAACCTCAGAATTCCACGATATCATACGACAACAACTGCGGTGTGAATTTTGAAATGTTCTAATAGATGGAATGTCAATCAGAGGTACCGTATGACCGTTGTAATCGGAAACGCTATTCCGGAGTCATAAAACACCGAAACGGTGTGTCACGGTCAAATTCAGAGAAAATGTGCTCTGAATGACCTGAAACCGCATGAGAACGATAGTAATATTATTCGTGAGATGGAGGAGGAGACAGCACGTCTATCGGACGTGCGGTGCGCGCGGTACGACCGAATGTGTTGTTTTCAGCAATTCGGCATGCTCTTAAAGGGCGCGTTGGGTGGTCAAAACCACAAGAAAAACCTCGGAATGCCACGAAATCATATGACAACAACTGCGGTGTGAATTTTAAAACGGTCGGATAGACGACACGTCAGTCGTAGATGCTGTTTGACCACGGTGACTAGAAATGTGTTTCCTGAGTCATAAAACACCAAAACGGCATGTCACGGTTGAATTCAGAGAAAATGTACTTCAAATGACCTGAAACTGCACGATAATGATAGGAATATTGTTCTTGACATGCAGGAGGGGACGACACATCCATAGGACGTGCGGTGCACGCAGTACGACCGAATATGTCATTTTTAGTAGTTCGGCGTGCTCTAAAAGGGCGCACTGGGTGGTCAAAACCACCCGAATGACCTCTAAATTCCATGAAATCATATTAAAACAACCGTAGTGTGAATTTTGAAATGGTAGGATAGACGGCATGTCAATCGGAGGTTCTGTTTGACCGCAGTGACCGGAAACGCGTTTCTGGAGTCATAAAACACCAAAACGGCGTGTCAGGGTCGAATTCAGGGAAAAGTTCCTCCTATTGACCTGAAACCGCACGAGAACAATGGTAATATTATTCGTGAAATGTAGGAGGAGATGACATGTCTATCGGACGTGCGGTGCGCGCGGTACGACCGAATGTGTCATTTTCAGCAGTTCGATGCGCTCTTAAAGGGCAAGCTGTGTGGTCAAAACCACCAGAACGACCCCAGAATGCCACGAAGTCATACGAAAACTACTGCGGTGTAAATTCGGAAATTTTTGGACAAACAGTATGTCAATCGGAGGTTCTGTTTGATAGAGGTGACCGAAAACGTGTTTCTGGAGTCATAAAACACCAAAACGGCGTGTCACGGTCGAATTCAGAGAAAACGTGCTCCGAATGACCTGAAACTGCACCAGAAATATTGAAATATTATTTGTGATATGCAGGAGGAGAGGTCACGTCCATCGGACGTGCGGTGCGTGTGGTATGACCGAATGTTTTGTTTTCCGTAGTTTGGCTTGCTTTAAAAGGGCGCGCTGGGTGGTCAAAACCACCCGAATGACCTCGGAATGCCAAGAAATCATACGACGACAACCAAGGTGTGAATTGTGAAATGGTCAGATAGACGGAATGTCAATCAGAGATTCCTTTTGACAGTGGTGACCAGAAACGTGTTTCCGGAGTCATAAAACACCAGAACGGTGTGTCACGATCGAATTCTGAGAAAGTGTGCTCCGAATGAACTGAAACCACACGAGAATGATAGGAATACTATTCGTGAGATGCAGGAGCAGACGACACTTCCATCGGACGTGCTGTGCGTGCAATACGACCGAATGTGTCGTTTTTAGCCATTTGGCGCGCTCATAAAGGGCGCGCTGAGTGGTAAAAACCACCCTAATGACCTCGGAATGCCACAAAATCATCTAACAACAACTGTGGTGTGAATTGTGAAATGGTTGGACAAACAGCTTGTCAATCGGACGTGCAGTTTGACCGTGGTGACCGGAAATGTGTTTTCGGAGTCAAAAAACACCAAAACAGCGTGTCACGGTCGAATTCAAAGAAAACGTGCTCCAAATTATATGAAACCACACGACAATGATAGGAATATTTTTTGTGACATGTAGAAGGATGTGGAACATCAATCAGATGTGCGGTGCGCGCGGTACGACCGAATGTGTCGTTTTCAGCATTTTGGCGCACTCTAAAAGGGCGCGATGGGTGGTCAAAACCACCCGAATGACCTAGGAATGCCACGAAGTCATACGGAAAAAACCGTGATGTGAATTGTGAAATGTTCGGATAGACGGCACGTCAATCAGAGGGGTCAATTAACCGAGGTGACAAGAAACGCATTTCCGGAGTCATAAAACACCAAAACAGCGTGTCACGATCGAATTCAGAGAAAACGTTCTCCGAATGACCTGAAACTACATGAGAATGTTAGGAATATTATTCATGAAATTAAGGAGGTGACGACACGTCCATCAGACATGTGGTGCGCGTGGTACGACCGAATGTGTTGTTTTCACCAGTTCAGCGCGCTCTTAAAGGGCACGCTGGGTGGTCAAAACCACCCGAACGACCATGGAATGCCACAAAATCATATGAAAACAAACGTGGTGTGAATTTTGAAATGTTCATACAGACGGAATGTCAATCGGAGGTGCCATTTCACCGTAGTGACTAGAAACACTTTTCTAGAGTCCTAAAACACCAAAACGGCGTGTCACAGTCGAATTCAGAGAAATCGTGCACCGAATAACCTGAAACCGCACGAGAACGATAAGAATATTATTTTTGACATACAGGAGGAGACGGTATGTCCATCGGACATGCGATGTGTGCGGTACAACCAGATGTGTCATTTTTTGCAGTTCGGCGCGCTCTAAAAGGGGGCGCTGGGTGGTCAAAACCACCCAAACGACCTTGGAATTCCACGAAATCATACGACAACAACCATGGTGTGAATTGTGAAATTTTTGAATAGAAGGCACATAAATTGGAGATTTCGTTTGACCACAGTGACTGGAAACATGTTTCTGAAGTCATAAAACACCAAAACGGCATGTCACATTCGAATTCAGATAAAACATTTTCCAAATGACCTGAAACCGCACGATAACGATAGGAATATTATTCGTGACATGCAGGAGGAGACAACAAGTCCATCAGATGTGTGGTGTGTATGGTACAACTGAATGTGTCATTTTCAGGAGTTCGGTGCGCTCTTAAAGGGCGCGCTTGGTGGTCCAAACCACCCGAACGACATTGGAATTCCACAAAATCATACGAAAACAACTGTGGTTTGAATTGTGAAATGTTCAGACAGACGACATGTCAATCGGAGGTGCCTTTTGACCATGGTGACCGGAAATGCGTTTCTAGAGTCATAAAACACAAAACAGCGTGTCACTGTCGAATTCAGAGCAAATGTGATCTGAATGACCTGAAACCGCATGAGAACTATATGAATATTATTCGTGACATGCAAGAGGAGACAACACGTCCATCGGATGTGCGGTGCGCACGGTACGACCGACTGTGTCATTTTTAGCAGTTCGACGCCCTCTTAAAGGGCGCGCTGGGTGGTCAAAACCACCAGAACGAACTCAGAATGCCACAAAATTAAACGACAACAACTGTGGTGTGAATTTTGAAATGGTCGGATAGATTGCATGTCAATCAGAGGTTTTTTTGACTGCAATGACCAGAAACGCATTTCCGGAGTCCTAAAACACCAAAATGGCGTGTCACAGTCGAATTTAGAGGAAACATGCTCTAAATGACCTGAAACCGCATGAGAACGATAGGAATATTATTCATGACATGTAGGAGGAGATGGAACATCCATCAGACATGAGGTGTGTACGAAAAACATTCATTTTAAGATAACCATAAACACCTTCCTAAACTAAAGAACTGACTCCAAAATAAGAAAAACAAATTCAAAAATGATAACATTTCATAAATTGGTGGTTTTAAATTATTTTAGCACCCATGAGATTTCATATTTCATTTCATTATATGTATTTAATAAATGAATAGAGATGTCAAATTTACGTTTGTTTTTATTAGTTTTCTTTGTATCTTATTGTAGGTTTTTAATGCAGATGGCTGTGGATTGTTGAACCACGTCTATCATTTATTTTTTATGATGATCTTTATGTTTATTGTGTTTGGATTTGTTTTTATTTTTTTAAGATTTATGTGCTTTTTTTATTCTGTATCATGAAATTTTGGTAAATAAAAATTTTCCAGTGTAGCGACCGCCATTGGCGGTCGCTGTAGGCCAAAGTCTCGGCCACCTTAAGCGACTGCCAGTGGCGGTCGCTGTAGGCCGGATTTTCTTCAGGATTCAGTGACCGCCACTTGTAGTCGCTATTTGCTAGAATTCCGGCCAGATTCAGCGACTGCTGTGGTCGCTGTAGGCCGACAACGTCAGGCCTAAATCGACTGCCACTGGCGGCCGCTGGGCAGCCCCTACAGGACAATAGTGACTGCCAATGGCAGTCTCTAGAAGTGGACATTTTAGTAGCGAGAGGTATATAAAGACACCTCACCAAAATAAGATTAATTATTGGAAACCTTGAAGGAAAGTCTTTTCCCATTAAGAGGTTAATGAAAAAGGGATCTTATTCTAGTTGACCAACAACCAAATGAAAAAAAGACATCCAAGATTCATTTGGCAGCCTCAATAAATTTATCCTAGGCCCATCTTTAATTATGAATCTCGTTTAATTAAGGCTTCTTATCTTATATCTTATAGATTTTAAACAATCATTGTGGGCCTTCCATGCATAGAAAAATTACATTTGTAGTGAAAAAATAATTTATTATCTCAGTAATACAATGCATGAAATTGAGAAATGATATTTAGATATTGAGAAGAGATGTCTGGAAATGATATTTTTAGATCATAAACTATGTTACTATCTATGCCAATATGAGGTAAATTTTATATCTCATGGTTAAATGGTAAAATATATCCTCAACTATTCCATGTTCACCAGACATTTTTCATTATAGGAGGTCATTTTGTAATAGTTTGACATTTTTTATACCATAGAATGTGATAAAATTAATGGACATAGAAAATATCATCATGGACCATGACTCTATAGAAGGAGTTTTGATGAGTACTAAACACCAGATGATGAGATCCTCTCCATTAAAGAATGTACCCAAATTTAATAAATGCAATTTGACTGTAAATCCAGAATCCCAAGTAGAAAAACAATGAGAGACCCCAAGCACAAAAAATTCATGTTGGGAGTCATCCGTATTTTTTTCAGTCAAAGTAGTTCTACCCTACCCCTTCATACTATTAGAAGTATTCACTAACAATGAAGATAAATACTAAACCCTCATTGACATCTTAAGAATATACTCTCAAATACAAGTGAATCATCTGAGAATAAAATTTAGCTCCAAGTTGGTGACTAAGCATATCAATAGTGATTATGAAATCATTAAATAATAGCTGACCCCCTTCTTAATTACAATTGAGGGGTAATGGAATAATCAGCATATGATCCAACACCTAATAATGTTACATGTTCACAAATCACTAAGGAATATTCATTATAAAACACTAATATGGCCTTATAAGATCTAATTCGGGATGAGACAATCATCAGTATCATCCATCACAGAATAATATCGCAGTTTTTTTAAAATTGTATAGAAGACATCAAAATGTTTGACTCCAAAACTAAACCAGATATTTAAGAAAATGGTGGGATGACACCCATCCTATAATACCTTGAAAGTGGGATCCTCTAATCAAAATGATCTATAAAATTATATATCTAATCTTGTGAAGTAAATTTCAATCTCTATAATAGTCCAGTTCATCAGAGGGTTCTTTTTAAGTGAAGCTTCAATGGAATACTCCTCAGATGAATTGATAGAGATTAAATGCTTTCCACTATGAAGGATTTTTATCCTAACACATGTAGTACCCATATGTTAGGAACCAAAATTTTCCACCAAACCATGAGTATTGGGTATTTATGGACTTTGATGAAGCAATATTTCAAAAAACTCTACAAAAATGTTTCATTTTTTCCAAGTGCATTCCAACTTCATCTATAAACCCCAAGAGTAGTTACAAACATCTAAATACTTCTCTTAATTCACTATATGGAGATGTATGTTATTGGGACATACCCTCTAGATACTACAAAAAGGTTCAAATATATCTCCATAGATATCTAATTATTCTCAAAATTGGTTGAGATAGTACTCCTTAAGGAAGTTGGGACCAAGAATGTCATCAATTTCATTAATTAAGACATCATCACTAGATTTAGTTTCACTCACACAATACTGACAGAAAACTTCACCAACATCAATTAATTTAAATTGAATAAGTTGTACTGGTAGCACAATATCAAATCCGACCAATATTTTCACTACCATGCAATAGAAAATGGAATGACAGAGGCTTTCACTAAAACAACATCAAACATTCTCTATAAAATTATGGGTAAATAAAATAATTCTTTGACCAACATTGTCCTACATTCCTTGTGTGGATATAACACTACATGCCATACAACTAACCAAGAGACCCCATATTTACTAGTTTACAGGACGTAGGTAGTGCTTACCATTGAAGTCAAATTTCCATCACTCTAAATAAGTATCCATAGAAAACTCTCAGATAATGATAAATCACATAATAAATTGGGCATGTTAGAGTGACTCGATGAGAAAGGGTTTCATACCATGCACACTTTTATATTCACCAAAACTGGATAGTATGAGCCATAAATAATATTTTTTTCTTTATTTCATTCATAGATAACTGGTTCTATTTTTGATAACCATAATGAAACCCAAGAAAAAACCTTTTATGTTAAACCAAAAATCAAAGGACCTTTCATAATTCATAATATCTATCTTTATAGTTGATATTCATTAATTACCATACACAATATGTGTAACAACCCTGAATTTTATCAATCAAATTTCCCTTATTACAATTTTTCATAGAGTATAAAACACATACATCACATATATAACAGAATAAAAACATTATTTTTATTAAATATGAATTAAATAAGTGCTATTAAGGAACCTATAAAATTGGATAAGTAACATGATCGTTGGTGTAATAATGTGACCATTAGGAATAGTAAATTTACCAATAAGATAGTAATCCCTCTAATTAAATTATATATAAAATTTAGGTATCTTATGAATGAAAATATAATATATGTATATCAAGGAATATGTAAATAAATATTTTAAAATGATAAATTAAGTAATGGAATTTTATTGAAACATAATTGTTTACTTATAATTTTACAATTAATATAATGATTTGAAAGAAAATTTAATTTCATAAAATTCATTCAAAAATTAATATTTTTTGAGTTATGATTATAACATTGTTTTATGAGACCATAAATAATTTTTCATAGTTTCATAAATTCATTCATAATTTTTAAATCAGTATTTTTCAAATAAATGATTATTTTAATTAAAAATTATAATTTTCATATTTTGAAAATCGTTTTCCTAAAATGGTGTCCATTTTTAAAATCTATAATATGAATAATGGTTGGGGATATTTTTTGGGATTTTTATAAAACAATGTAATTTTTGTGAATAGTGAAATATTGTAATTTACGGTATTTAACATTATAATTAAATAAATGAATTTTTGAGTCATGATTGAGTCATGGATGATGTAAGGGGACATTATATAGAAATCACTTTCTCTATTTACTATAAATATATAGAAGAATCCAAAATATTGATAGTTATAATCCTGAATAATAAAGTAATGAATAAAATTATCAAAACACTCCTCTTTTCCCCTATAAATTCAAACTCTCACCACTACATATCCTCACAAATTATAATACCTGTATATTTATGATATTATAACTAATTCATCTATAAATTCTCTTATCTAAATTTTGGCCTTTTTGGTCTCACAAAAAGATCATTTCCAAGTGCCTAAAGGAGGTTCTCAAGAAGACGACACTCAAGAGGTAAAACCTTCACAATTTCCCTTTTAATTTATTTATTTTCTTATCCTTTCCTCAAATCCCATATACAAAGTATCATGATAAATCCATTATCTGATATATAATATAATTTTATTATGTTAATTGAATAACCATCTTCAAATCTTTCTCCCGCCTTTTTTGCAAAAATAAAAAACATCGTCCGCGAGGTGTTGATTCACCACCTTTGCAGATGACCTATTTTTCTTTTTCATTACCTCATTAATGTATGCTCATAAAACAGTTTTTTATTGTTAAAAAAGATTATAATATGGTTATTAAAACATATTTAATTTCATGAAAAGAATATATAAGCATATAATTAAATAAAAAGATACAAATTCCTAATATTCATAAAAACTGACAAAATAAACTAATCTTTTTTTCATCAATATTAAATCTAAGTATCCATCATCATGAAAAAAAATAAATTATATAGGGGAAAAATTAAATTAATGGAAATAAATTAATACCATCTCATTCTAGTTATCATGTTTTTCTTCAATATGAAAATTACTTTCCTAATTTTACACAACCAAACCGACTATGAAACCATAAAATGAACACTCCCAAAATGATACAATTTGACACTATAAGTCAAAAAATATCCTTAAATTAACATAATAAAAATATAATAAAATCAATACATGTAGAAAATGTTTTTAATTAATTAATTTACTTATTTAAGATGATTATCCAATACATTAAGTAAAAGTAGAAAACAAATTCAAACAGAAGGTAAGGGATTCTCTCTAAATCCCTATTTTTCCTCCAGGTTACACTTTATCTCTCTTTACCCTAATGTAAATACTAATTATTCTTATATATTACTTCTATATACTATTATTGTGTACAAAAAATATGTACCTAGCTCAATTCTTATTTCATTAGTGTGGAAATAAAAGTTTATATGGTTCCCTTCTCAATTCCTCATGATAAGAAAGCCCAATTAAAGGGAACTTCCAAATTTTTTTACCCATTTTCATGTACACTCTATATTATGATTTAATCTAAAATTATTTTTATAAAACCACTCATTTCACTGTGAAAAAGATATTTAATATTGTTCTAGTTCCATAAAATAAATTACATCTTTTTCCTCCTTAAAGCATCGTTACTATTTTTCATTAAACCGCACTAAAGTGGGTCCTTTCTAAAGTTTCTTAAACACTCTTTTTTACATGTTTAGACTTTAGTTTGATATAGTTAATCATAATATATGAATATTTTACCTTGATAATTTTCAAGCATTGTTTAAATCTATTGTTTCATGGAAACCATAATGATACACCCACTTTTTAGGCTTTATAACTTGGTTATGATACCCATTTCATTATATGGGTAACAATTATGTATATTCATTATGTTTGATTCTTCATGAAGAACACATATGCATGAAAAAAAATTTATGGGTGCAACCATATAATTCTCCAATGAGTTGGATAATTTTTTAGTCTCTTAATATTTCATGTTGGGACAAAGAGTAAACATGATTCCTTTATGGGATTTTGTCCACCATGTGATATAGTCTTGAAAGTTATCCTTGAGTCATGTTTATTTAATGATTTATGTTACTTATACATTCTTATGACACCATGATTACATGATCACATGTTCTTCATGTTATGATTCCATTTTTTTTAATTATGTACCAAGTCTTTTATATCGTCATGTGATGCCTTATAACACATGGGCTAGGTTTTATTCCTTTGTTTATTCCATTACTAGTCTTTTTAGCTCATAACATTTTTCATGTATTAAAAATATCATCCAATTCATATGTAAGATCTCATTGGAAGTTATAAGATCATTATGGAGATTAAATAAAATAGGTTTTTATTATGGTGTCAGGTTTTCAAAATTTGTACCTCATCTTCCAAAGACACTAGTCTTTATGAACCTTGGTTTATATTTGATGGTCAATTATGCGTAAAATAATGTAATAATATTTTTAAAATGATAGGGTCTCTATAGTTGGTATCATAGGAAGTTATAGTTATTTTTTGGATTAGTATTAGAAAAATATAGTAAGAACCCTAGGAGTAAGTATATCACTAGGGATAACCTATATTAAATCATCGGGAATAACATGTTATGATATACATTTGATTTTCTAATTTATACTTATATATTAAAATTTTCCTTTTTATATGATTATGGTCTAATAATTGAATACCCCGCACTAATTCTACTTCTTTTTATTCGTTAATAGATGGAAATATTTTAATGTATTTCAATGGTTAATGTTATTGTAAATGTGATGATTACACTAATGGAATGCCAAATATGATAGGAATGAGTGCTCAGAAATTCCTGATATTACAAGAAAAACTTTTTCAAGTTATGAATAATAACTTAAATTATATAGAACTCCCTTATTCTCCTAAGAAATATATTGTTTCAATTGAATCCTTTATGGGAAAAGGCCTCCAATATTTAGTGGATCTTATGATCCCATAATCACAAAATAGTGGATTAACACCATTGAGAAGATATTATCTATCTGTACATTCTCATAAGAGGAGAATGTAATACTGGAGGACTATTATTTTGATGGGGAAGTTGATCATTGGGGGACACTAGTCAAAACACAATGTCCAATGAGGAAATTGTTTCCATTTATTGTGATGCATTTAATAACCTTCTTTAAAACTTTTACCCCAAACAACCCATATTAAGATGAAAATGGAGTTCCTTGTCATATAGAAAAAGGAATAAAATTAATTGGGGTATACAAGTAAAACATTGCAAGGATTTCACGATACTCCTCCAGCTTTTTCATGAACACTGAAAGAAAATTGGATCACTTCATTAGTGGACGGAAGCTGATTTTATGATATACCTTAGTGAATTAAAACTTTTATGGCTGTGAAGATATTGTCCATTGTGACCTTAAGGTTGAAATGAAGATCAGAGACTCTGAGTGGTCTCACAAGATTAGAGATGAAAAGTGGAATATTTAGTTTATTGTGTGAGGAACAATAGATACATCCCATGATGGAATGAAAACCCAACATCTCATGTATCGAAGTGTGGGATGTGGCATCCTAGAAACTGCCTAAGGGGAACCCACAGATGGTTCGAATGTTGAAGATAGGGGAATATTTATAATAATTGACATAGGGATAAAAAAGACACAAAAAATGGGGGGGGGATGGATGTTTCATATCAAAACTCATCCTATAGTGATGTTTCTCATCTAAAAAGAACATAAGAATTATGTGAGAAATCCTAAGACAAATGTTGTCAGAGGAAAACAACAACAACAACCTCCAAGGAGACAAAAAAGGGAATATACTATCACTACAACTAGGTGGAACAATAAAATGGTGTAGTGATTGGTAAAAAGATTATTCACTCAATAATCTAGAATGTTCTATTTTATTCTGGTTCTATACATTATTTTATATATTTCATGTTTATTTATACACCACTATAAAATAAGAAGGTTGAGTTGACTATGAGAACATTAAAATGGAAAATTATTGCATCCACTGTGTACAACTCCTCCCTTACTATTGTTTGTTGTACTGAAGCTACCATAATATCTTATCTTCCTCCATATGGTGGTATTTGAATCTATATTGGGAATGAATTAGGAATCATTAAACAAATACAACAAAAAATAATGGGAAAGGGTGATACCTCTTCACATTTTTAGGAATCCTCCAATTCAATATAAGTGCAAGGATGAGGATAAATATACTCTAGAATAATTGTGTCAATTGTGGCTATAATTTCCTTATAATCAAGAATATATAGATGAAATTATTGAGACATAGGAGAGAATCATGATTGAATGAATTTCCACTACGAGGGACTAAACTGATGTGTTCCTTGAATGAGTTCTTAGTCTTCTTCTAGACCAAGTTATTTAGTCTTAAATTGAACATGTACCTAGATTTCTACAAATATAAAATAAATTATATAGGGATAACACAATTGAGTTGGGGGAGTTAAATAATAAGTCACAATAATAGCTAGACGATGGTTTCATATGCTCGAGTTCTTCACCCTAGGGTAAACCAGTCGTCTTTATCAATATTAAGGATGGATCATTATTCCTATTAATTTATAATTGTGAGCTCAACAATATAATGATAAATAAAATGTTTCCCCTACCAAGAATAAATGAATTTCCCAATTAACTACTTGGGGATATGTATTTATCTAATGTGATCCTTCAGTAGGGATATCACCAAATAATGGTAAGTAAGGAAGATATTCACATGATTTTATTTCAAATGGGGAATGAAATCTACGTGTACATAGTTATTTCCATTCGAATAAAAAATACTCTATAAATTTTTATGGAATTAATGAATATAGTCTTTATATATTTCTTTTATTTATTTGATATTCTTTATTGATGATATTATGATACAATCTAAGAACAAAGAGGAATATGAAGTGTATTTTATTACTATAGTAAATACCATATGAAGGTAAAAACTCTAGGAAAAGTACCATAAATGTGAGTTCTAGAATGATGAATTATCATTTTTAGGGCATGTTATCACCAACAAATTTATATATATCAATCATTCCATGAAAAAGGAAATCAAATAGTAGACCATGACAACATCTATAATGGATAAATATAGTTTCAAAGGTAAATATGGGTCTAACCGATTATTCTTGAAGAACATATAATGATTTTAAAACCAATTAATAAAATTACTTGGAAGGGAGTAAATTTTACCTATCCATATGAATGTGATGACTACATCAAAGAGTTGAAAAAGATACTTACAACAACACAAGTTCTCACACTACCAAAAAGTGGGGAACAGATTGTGGTTTATAATAATGCTTCAATGAAGAGATTAGGATGTGTACTGATGGGAAATGATAAAGTGATATCCAATGCCTCATGGAATTTGAAAATGAAATTTCAAAACTATTCCATACATGATTTGGAGTTTGTATTAGTGAGCTTCACATTGAAAATATGGCAGCATTATATCGATGGGGTGAAATGTGAGATATATACTAATTATAAGATCCTAAAATATATATTCACACGGAAAAAGATTAATATCATCTATAGATAATGGGTAGATCTCATCAAGTATTATGACTACTTAATACACTACCATCATGATAATTAAAAAAGAGGAAGATGCTCTAAATATAATGTATCCTGCTATATTGTCAATATTGAGAATTGGGAAGGATCAAATATTTATAGATTTTGAAAGGATAGATATGGGAATCATTAGTGAAGCAAAATCATCAATCCATTATCAAATAATTTTAAATCACCCTTTATTGAGAAAATAAATGATGCTAAAATAAATGATGTGCAAATTCAAAAAAATGTTGAAGCTATCAAAAATGGAAAATCCTCAAAGATTGAAATTTTTTAGGAATGAGTTGAAACTCATAGGTTTTGTTTATGCATACTATCCAATCCAGAGATAAATATAGAGATTAAAAAAAACCCACATAACTCAGACATATCTATTCACCAATGTAGAAAAAATATGTATCGAGATATCTAAGATCACTATTGGTTGGAAAATTTGATGATAGAGATTGTTCAATATACATCAATGTACCTAGTATGAGAGAAAGTGAAAGTTGAAAGAAAAATGTATAAGGAGATGATGCAAAAACTACCTACACCAATATGTAAATAGGAAATCATCACCACAGAATTTTTCTCTGGAAATCTAAAGACATGTTGAGGAAACAATGTTATATAGGTTGTTGTAAGTCATCTTACAAAGATATATAACGTTATAAAAATTTGAGATGAATTATAACTTGACCAACATTAATAGATATAA
Source organism: Viscum album (assembly GCA_963277665.1). Taxonomy (NCBI): domain Eukaryota; kingdom Viridiplantae; phylum Streptophyta; class Magnoliopsida; order Santalales; family Viscaceae; genus Viscum; species Viscum album. The sequence continues at coordinate 857,776,188 of OY728158.1, forward strand.
ACCAAAGATGTTGGGAAGTTTCATGGAGTAACACTATTGATTTCATCTGATCACAATCCTAGATATTCCATTATGTTTTGGAAAACACTCTAACATTCTATAAAGACTGAGTTGAACTAATGTACGACCTATCATCCTCAACATGATGTCCAATCTATGTAAACTATTTTGAAACTGGAACACATGTAGATAAAATGTTCTATAGACTTAAATAAGGGACATGAGTAACATCGGCCTCTGGTCGAGTTCTCATACAACAATAGTTTTCACCCCAGCATCCAAATGGATCTATATAAATCCATATATGGTAAATGATGTTGAACTCCATCATGCTGGGATGATGTCAGTGAAGGTAATATATTAGGACCTAACATGGATGATGACATGATATAAAAGATGAAAACCATTCAGTAGAATATAAAGGCAATATAAAGAAAAAAGATAATCTATAGAATAAATTATTGATGTCAAAAATAGTTTGATTTTGGAGACATGGTATTCAACTGTATATATCCATGGAAGTGGATCATAATATTTAAGAAGAATGGAATGTTGAGTCCTAGGTACATCATACCCGTCAATATTCATTATCATGCTGGAGCTATGGACTGTTGAATAACACTTCCACCTACCATGTCTCAGGTACATGATGTATTCCATGTATCCCTCTTAGTTATGTACAAACTATTTCCATCACATATACTGAATCTAGTGGTGGTACAATTGGAGAATCACCACTCATATTAAGAAAAGCTGATGAAAATCATGGACTATAGAGATAATGTTCTACATAATAAGACTAATCACCCATTTAAAGTACTATGAAATAATCACAAGAATGATGATTTCGCATGGGAACTAAAGGAATAAAATAATGAGAATTACCCCGACCTATTTTTCACATAGAATGTAAAATGAAATTTTGAGGGTGAAATTGCATAAGGGGGGAAGAAAGCAAAGACCCAAAATTTTATCAATAAAATTTCCCTACTTATAATTATGTCATATTTTATAAAACACACACATCAAATAGAGAACCAAATAAAAACATTATTTTCAGAAATTAAGAATGAAATAACTTTTTTAAAGGAACCTATACCAATGGAATAGTAACATAACTATTAGAAAAGTGAAGTGAACATTACAAATATTAAACCATCCAATATAAAAATAACCTCTCATATAAAAGTAAAAATTAAATTTATGTATCTTATGAATAGAAATATGATATATTTATATCATTGAATAAGTAAATAATTTTTAAAAAAATTATAAATTAATTATTAATATTTTTGTGAGACATAATTATTCAATTACACTTTTATAATTTATATAATTATTTTAATAAAATTTTATAATCTTAAAATATATTAATAATTTGTTATAGTGTTTTCATATTATTTTAAGATAATTTTAATGATACCTTAATAAATCTTTAGAGTGTCATAAAATTAGTAATAAATTTAATATCAGTATTTTTATGTATAAATGATGATTTTAATTAAAAATTAAATTCATAATATTTAGAAAATTTTATTCATTAAATGGAGTCCATTTTTTAAATATACACATTGGAAAATGGTTAGGGTTAATTTTTCATATTTGTCTAAATTTTTTGAATTTTTGGTGAATAATGAAATAAAATAATTTATAGTATTTGAAATTATAAGTAAGTATTTGAATTTTTGAATCATGTTTGAGTAATGTATGGTTTAAGTGGAAATGTTATAAAAAAACATTATATATAAAATATTCCTAGTCACCTGAATAAATAATATTGATTTTCTTGAGAAAAATAATAAAAAACGAATAAAATAACCAAAACACCCCTCTCCTCCCCCTATAAATGAAACCCTCACCACCTATTCTCCCCACACTTTAAAAGAAAAAGAGAAATAGTATATTCTACCTAATTAATCTCTTAAAACTCAACCTATAGCTCTTGTTTTTTTGTTCTCACCAACGTACCATTTTCAAGTGCCTTATGGAGGTTCTCACGGAGACGACACTCAAGAGAAAAAACCCTCCCTCTTTCTCATTTAATTTCTTTTCGTTTTTTATTATTCAATCACCTCCCCCTTTCAAAACTTCAATGATAAATCCAATTTCATATATATACAATAATGTTATTTTGTTAATGGAATATATATCATCAAATCTCTTCTCGTCTTCATTAGTTCTAAAAATGAAAACATCATCCATGAGGTGTTGATTCACCATCTGCATAGACAAAGAGTTTTTTTGTTTCTCATTACCACCCCCAAGTCAATATTAAAACCATTTTTTGGTTAAAAAAGTATATAATAAGGTAATTACAATAGATTTATTATTCTGGAATTATTAAATAAACTTATTATTAAAAAACCGATACTAATTATTGATTGATGTAAAAATAGCCAAAATAAACTAACATTTTATTCATCAATGTTTTATCTAAAGAGTCATCCTAGTTTTAAGAAATAAAAATATATATAGAATAATCTAAAAATAAGAAAATAAATTCATAAAATATCATTCCATTTAGGGAGTTTTTATTTTATTTTAAATGAAATTTCATAATTATAAACAGGTGAACCGATCATGAAACCCTCAAATGAACACTCCCAAAGGGATGAAAATAGACATTATAAGTAAAATAAAGCCACAAATAAACCTAATAAAATTATAATAATTTAAATAAATGTAGAATTATTTTTTACTAATTAATGGATTTAATTTGATTATCTGGGATATTAAGTACATTTTTGGAACACATTCGGACATAACGTAAGGGGTTATCTATAAACTCCCATTTTCCCTTTGGGCTACACCTTCTCTCATTTACCCCAAAATAGTTATAAATTATTCTTATATAATCCTATTAAATTCTATATTTATTTTCCAAAAATATGTACCTTGCACAATTTTTCTTTAATTTGTAGGAAAATACATGTTTTTCAAGGTTCATTTCTCAATTCATTCAAATAAGATACTCAATTAAATGGAAATTCCCAATTTATTACCAATTTTCTTGTATAATCCATAATATGTTTTAATCTCCCATTATATTTTTAAATTAACCCATTTAATCATGAAAAAATTTCTTTTTCTTGTTGTGATTTTATTTTAAAAAAATGTATTTTTTCATCTTTAATGTCTCTAATATTTTCACTTAAACCGCACTAATGTTGATCATTTTTAATGTTTCCTAAACACTCTTTTTAATGGGTTTCTCTTCAGTTTGAAATATTTTATCAATATCTATGCCGATTTTCCCCTATGAATGTCCATGTATTATTAAAATTCTATATTTCATAAAAACTTTTATGATATGACAATTTTTATGCCTTTTGACAATATTAGGATGCCCATTTGTTTCCATGGGTAACCCGTAGGTTTAATTCTTATGTTTGATTATTTATTTGGAACACCAATGTGTGAACATGTTACAATGGATTCCCCTAAATAGTGCTCTAATGAAATGGGAAATGTTTTAGTCTCATGAGACTTCATATTAGGAAAAAGAGTATGCACAATTCCTTTATGGGACTTTATCCACCCTGTGATGTAGTCTTGGAAGTTAGCCTAGACTCATATTTATATCATGTTGAATGTTCTTAGAAAATTCCTATGACACCATCATTAAATGATCCAATGTTCTACATGTTATTATTTGATATGTTTAAACATGTCCCATGCCTTTTTACATCTTCATGTTATTTCTTCTAACCCATGTTCTACGCTTTATTCCTATGTTTATTCCCTTCGATTTTTATCTCATTCCTTTGTTTATGTATTCCCTAGGTAATCCTATACCGATATATGAGCTCACAGAAAGTTAGGAGATCATTATGAATATTAATTAAAATATATTTTATTTTGGTGTATTGTAGCCTAATTATGCTCCTAATCTTCTGATGAAACTAGAATGTATGATCCATGGTTTGCATTTGATGGTTAATTATGCTTCAAATCATATAATAATATGATTCAAAGTCTATGGTATATATATAGTGAGTGTACCATGACCCCTACCAATGCATGATTTCTCATGAAATAATTTATGTGACCAATAATGCTATGGTCCTAGTCATAACACCCTAAACTATAAGACACCATGGTCCTAGTCATAAGACCCTAAACTGAAAGAGACTATGGTCCTAGTGATAAGACCCTATATAGGAAGATAAAATTATCTTAATCATAATACCCAAAACATCAAAACACCATGGTCTCATTCATATGAATCTAAAGTACAATACATTATGTTTATATTTTTAAGAAAACTAAAATTAAATACACTATGGTCCTTGTCATAAGACACTAAAATGCAGGACCCCATGGTCTTAGTTATAAGAATATAAACTAAAAGACATCATATTATGAGTTTTATGAATATAAGATATATATTATAATGTCCCAATCAAAAAAAATTATATTTTATGAAAAATTCCATTCCATATTATATAAAACTACATCATTCACATTACTTTTTCATGACGTAAACATCATAATAAAATTGTCTACGCATAAGAAGACAACAATTCATTGTGGTTTTCTCTTAATGCCTCACCAAAGTATCCTTATTAAAATACATGCATATATTGTTTCAAATTTAAATGGTATAAATAATGTCTCATAGACTATATATTTAGGTCCCATCCTGAAAATAAGAAAAATCCCCCCTCTCTTGCATACAAACAAAATTGATATCATGGACTCCAAAATGAGTCCATCAATTTGTGGACCCACATTAAGGAAAGGGAAATTGATTTCAACATGATTCTGATTTTTTCTGGGAATTATTTTTAGAACTACATGGGTCTTGAATATCAACTTGAATATATATATATATATATATATATATATATATATATATATATATAAATTCATGGGTCCTCTGACTCAGGACCAACCCTAAATCCCACCATTTATAAGATTGTTTTCACCAACCATTGTCCCTTGATACATCTCTTCATGCTGGGTTTATAACTTATTGGTTGGAGGGTGATAAAACACTATTTTTTTTAATATTTTATTGATAATAAATGATATAATTTCATCACATTGTGCTAAATATTTTCATTTGTAAAATATTTTGGATTAGATCATTCATTTGAAAATTTGATGAAAATTCTTTTTTTACCCTTTTAAAATGTATTGTATTATTTTAAAGATAAATATTTTAATATTTATTATACGAACATAATATTTTTTAAAAGTTTTCCTAACTTAAGTTTCTAAAACTTTTATTCTAGACACTAGAGTTAAAGAGTGCATTTGGATTGAGTAAATGGGCCTTTAAATCAATGGTGGGCTGGACTCGGCAGAATAGACATCGGTTCTATATTTGGGCCATGACATCTTCATCCTTGCATGGATCAAGATTAAGATTTTAGAGGAGATACATGACTCATTTTTGCGTGAATAATTCTTCTGGAATGACAGCTGGTTCAAGCGTTTTGGTGGTCATATGGGCGGTGAAATTTGACATAAAATATTTGGCTGAGATTCCCCATTCAAACTTGAAACCACTTTGAACCTAGCATCCCCAGCACTATATAAATTGGTTTTATTATCATTTTGTGTGGTTAGGACGTGAATTGTAATGTTTAAGGAAGAATATAAGTGGTTTCAATCTAATTCTACAACCATTGTAAGAGGGGTAGCACTTGAAGAAGGGATCCCCTCATCAAGCATTCCTCTTCTCCTTCTTCTTCTTCTTCATGTTTTAATGATTTTCCTCTTTCAGTAAACTCTTAGTTTTTCTTCCATTTATTTTGTTATATAAAATTTTCTTCTTCTCTTAATCTTCTATTTTGGGTTGGAAATCAAGAGTGGAAATGAGATTGGGTTATACCCTTTCTAAACTGTTGCAAATGCAAAATGTTTCTACGATGACTACACCGCTCATGGATAAGTATTTTTTTATGTAACCGATCTAATTATCACCACCTTCATTCATTTATATTGAATCAAGGAGGTATTGTAATTATAATAATATGGTCTATTAATTGAGTTTTAATTTAAATGAAATTAATAAAGCATTTGAACAATTTACACAAAAACACGCGAGGTCGTGATTTTGTGTAAATTATGAGAGCGCAAACTTAATCTATAAAACCAAGTCACACGGGATAAATTTGTAGAGTTAAAATATCATCCCAAATATCAATTAATACTCATTTAATAGAGTTTATTTGTTCCCTAACTAACTACTGACCATAAGATAGACTTAGAACATTAATCAAAGCAGGGTGCTATGATTGCATGTTCCAAAACTAGCCTAGGGTTTAATTCATTTCATCATTGTGGTTAAGTTAACTCCCATAGGGTCGAGGGTTAACAAATTAGGGGATCATAATTAATTGGTTTTTAATTTAAATGATAAATATTAATAATTAAATGAAGAGGTAGAGTTAGATCAATTACGTCTTTTAAATATTTTCTAAAAAACATCTTCTTGTTGTGTCATTTTAATCGAGATTCATTTCAAAACTAAAAACGAAAAATATATATACAATATTCTTCCAGAAAAATTCTTCCATATTTATAAACTATAAACAAACCCCATCCTTTCAATTAGTGTTATTACTCTCTTTTATTTTATTTTTAGAGTACCTCTAAGAAGTTGTTTTAATTCACTTCCTCCTTTAAGAGACGACATTGGTCAGCCACTCTACTACACCTAAGTACCCCAAAACTACACTAACCATTTGAGGGTTCCCACAATAGTTCTCTTTCCAATTGGCATCATTTCCGGTGAGGCCAGTAATTATTTCAACCAATTTGATGTATTTATTTTATTTTAAATTTTATTTTATTTTTCATTTCTTTCTTCCTTCTTTACCCAATCTTATTTTTTTCATCTTTTATTTTTAGCTACATCTTTTTGGACCATCAACTCAAACTTATTATTTTTATTTTACTATGTTCCAATTTCTTTATTTTCATTTTTATTTGATTTATGACACGAACTAATCCAGAAGATCTCTTAGACATTGACCCTGAGATTGAACATAGCCTTAGTGCACGAATCAGACATTCTCAGTCTATGGGAGGTTTTAGTATTCATCCAGTTGGAGAAGTCCTCCACTTTCAGAACATTAAAATTGGAAGAAATTCAAATTCAACCATAAAACAAGAACCAATGGATGAAAATAATATAAATGCACTTAATATGACTATTCGAGAATTGGATGCACTCGATATTAATTATCAACTAAATTGCATTGCATATCCAAATCTTGAATCAGACTTTGAACTAAAATCTGGATTAATTCACCTGATTCTAAAATTTCAAGACCTCTCTGGTGAGGATCCCAATAATCATCTTAAATAATTTAATGTGGTTTGCTCAAGCTTAAAACCAAGAAGTTATTCTGAAGATCAAATCAAACTAAGAGCATTCCCATTCTCACTTGATGGAGCTGCAAAGGATTGGATGTACTATTTACAGTCTGAATATGTAACATGTTGGAACGATTTGAAATGTCTTTTCATGAAGATATTTTTCCAGCATCGAGGACCACATACATTCGTAAGGAGATCTCGGGGATCAAGAAATCACATTGGAAGTCAATGTATGAGTACTAGGAGAGATTCAAGAAGTTGTGTGCAAGCTGTCCACATCACCAAATTAGTGAGAAACTCCTCATTCCGTACTTCTATGAAGGACTCAAACCTATGTAGAGGAGCATGGTGGATGCCGCAGCAGGAGGGGAATTGGTGGACAAGACAGCAGAAGCCACACATGCATTGATCGACAAGATGGTCCAAAACTCTGAACAATTATGTCATAGAGGTACCCCACATGTCAGGGGAGTACATCAGGTAAATCCTTCTTCTCTTGAAATTCATTTTCATGATACAATGTTGGAAGAATTGACCAATATGGTGAGGTATATTTCTTTGGCTCAAAATTTGTCCCAAACAACTCCTTCTAGGCCTTGTGGTATTTGCAGTGAGACAAGCCACCCAACTGACTGTTTCCCACAACTCCAAGAAACAGAAGATTGTGCAGCAGTGTTCTCTTAGAGACCCTATCAACAACAAAAACAACAACCATATCCCCAAAAAAAGTTTTATCCAACATACAACCAAGGGTGTAAGGATCAATCAGACATGAGGTATGGCTCTGGACAAAAACAAAGGCCCCCTTTTCAACCAAACATCCAGCAACCTCCACCTTACCAACATGGTGTACAACAACCCTAAAGGAGATTCAAAGCTCAAACATCAACAACTCAGCAACAAGGGAATATAAAACACAAGGTAGTCTTTAAAACTAATTATCTTTTGAAAAAAATTGTTCTTAATCAATAGAATGAGCTGAAGAGTCTAGGTTCGGAGTTGAGGGAGTTGAAGACTCAAATGAGCCAGATTGCCACTACCCTCCATGAACTGGTGAGTAAGAATTCTAGAAATCTTCCTTCCCAGTCTACTCCCAATAAAAAGGGGAATTTCAGTGCCCTTACATTGAGAAGCTGGAAGCAAACAACTGATGCTTCTCCACCTATCATTCCACCATGATTCACCTCAACTCTGGAGAAGCCCCATTCAATACCAACTGATGAGAAACCCAATGAGAAAGATAAAGGTAAGAAAAATATTGATAATGTTCTTCCTAAACCTCTTCCCTTTACAAATAGGGTTGTTCAATCCAAGAGGATGGTAGAAGAGGAAATGAAAAATGAGGATTTGGACACATTCAGGAATGTTGAGATCAACATACCTCTACTTGAATCCATCAAACAAATCCCATGGTCTTCCAAATTATAAAAAGAACTTTGCACCAATCGAAGATGGCTCAATGGAAATGAGAGGATCGACCATGGAAGGGATGACTCAGCACTCATTACACCAACTCTAGAAATTCCAAAAAAGTACAAGTATATAGGGACATTCACCATCCCATGTACCATATGGGAGTTTCACTTTTATGATGCTCTTTGTGATTTAGGATCTTCAATAAATGTGACGCCTCAATATGTATTCTCTTCTCTATGGGTTGGCGAGTTGAAGCTGATGAGAGTAGAGGTGAAATCGGAAAAGAGAGCTACACCATATCCAGTGGGAGTCCTTGAGGATTTACTTATCCGGGTAAAAGACATGATCTTTCCAGCATACTTATATGTGCTCCAAATGGAGGATGATCAGGTAATTTCTTGTTCTTCCATTATCTTATGTAGACCCTTCCCCAAAAATTCAAAAAAAATCATAAATGTTCCTGAGGGTACACATTCTATGACGTTTGGAGATGATGTTGTAATTTTTAATCTTATGGAGTCCATGAAGTACCCATATGAGGACCATTCTACTTTTGTTATCTCCCATACTGAACCACCAAGTAAAAACTCCATGGATTTTGATTGGCCTATTCTTAGGGAGATTTTGATTATTGGTTCTAGTTTGATAACTAAGAGTACTTCCACACCTATTTTTGATGGGCAAACCTCTCTTGGATTTTATTTTAACGTGGATTCAAATTCTGATCATATAAACTCTGATTATGACATGGTTGTTGAGTATGCGGATGGATTTGATGCATTATTTTAAATTTTTTATTATTTTTATTCTGATAATGATGTTCATTGTGCAGATATGTCTGTTGAATCAATTTCTATCCATCTATACATTACCCCCCCTATATTGGAACTCAAGCCATTTCCCTGAAATCTTAAATATGCATACTTTCTGAGTAGTGATATATTACCTGTTATCATTGCTAACAATCTCTCTTTTGAACATGAAGAAAAACTTTTGAATCTTTTGAGAGATAACATTAGGTCAATTGGTTGGACATTGGCAGACATATAAGGTATTATCCCCTCCATTTTCATTCATAGGATTCTCTTAGAGGATGGGGCTAAACCAATTAGGTAGCCAAAAAAGAGACTTAATCCAATAATTTTGGAATTTGTTAAGAAACATGTTGACAAATTACTTGAGGCAGGTATCATTTACCCTATTTCTAACTCACAATTGGTTAGCCCTATCCATGATGTACCAAAGAAAACTTGTTTCACTGTTATAAAAAATGAAAATGATGAGTTAGTTCCTGTGAGAGTTCAAAATAGTTGGAGAATGTGTATTGATTATAGGAAACTAAATCAATCAACTCGTAAGAACCATTTCCCACTTTCATTCATTGACCAGATGCTTGGGAGACTTGTAGGTAGGGCACATTATTGCTTCTCGGATGGTTTCTATGGCTATTTTCAGGTTCCCATTATAGTAGAGGACCAGGAGAAGACGAAATTCACCTTCCCATCCGGTACCTTTTCTTACTGAATGATGCCATTTGGACTTTAAAATGCCCCGGGTACCTTCCAGAGATGTAGGGTTAGTATTTTCTCATATTTCATTGAGACCTGCATGGAGGTATTTATGGATGATTTTATAGTTTATGGATACGCATTTGATGAATGTATATCTAGTTTGGGTTATGTGTTTCATTGTTGTATTGAGAAAAATCTGGTCTTGAACTTTTCAAAATGTCATTTTATGGTCGAAAAGGGCATTGTATTAGGGAATGTAGTGTCAAAACATGGCATAGAGGATCATAGATCTATGATACACATTATTTCATCCTTACCCTATCCTTCATGTGTGCGTGATGTTAGATCTTTCCCAGGGAATGCAAGATTTTATCGGTGCTTCATCAAAGATTTTAGTAAAATTTCTCTTCCTATGTCACGATAACTTCAAAAGGATTCAGATTCTATGTTTGATGATTATTGTAGGACTCCATTTGATGAGATAAAGAAGTGTCTGACCACTCCTCATACCTTTTGAGCTTATGTGTGATGCCTCCAACTTCACAGTTGGAGCTGTCTTATCTCAGAGGGTGGAGGGATGTTCACATGTGATTTTGTATGCATTGAGGACATTGGATTCTGCCCAATTAAACAACACCACAAAAGAAAAGGAGTTTCTTGTTGTTATATTTTCTTTAGATAAATGTTTTTCATATTTATTGGGTTCTAAAGTAGTTGTTATTTCTAACCATGCAGCTTTGATGTACCTCCTAAAGAATCCAGATGCAAAGCCACTACTTATCTGTTGGATGCTCCTTCATCAAGAGTTTGACTTCGAGATAAAAGAAAATAAGGGGTCAGAAAACATGGTGATAGATCACATGAGTAGGCTTAATCACACACTAGAGGATGACACCTTGGACCAGGTACCACTTATGGACACTTTCCCCGATGAGCATCTTTATTCCATCTCATGTACGCATCCTTAGTATGCAGATTTAGTTAACTACCTTGTTTCCTCTGAAATCCCTAAAAATTTAATGAAACATCAAGTCCAAATATTAAAAAGTGAGTCTCTGTATTATGTTTGGGATGATCCATACCTCTGGTGCAAGTGTAGTGATCAAGTTATTAAGAGGTGTGTTCCAAATCATGAATTGATGTTTAATTTACATTTTTTTCATACACTTTCTTGTGGTGGACACTTTGGACCCCAACGGACAGCTAGGAAAGTTTTGGACTCTGGATTATATTGGCCTGGCATATTCCAGGATGCCCATGTGTTTTGTAAGTCATACTCTCATTGCCAACACACATGGAACATTTCTAGGATACATGAGATGCCCCAACAACCCATACTATTCTGTGATATTTTTGATGTATGTGGTATGAATTTCATAGGTCCTTTTACAAGTTCATTTTTTTGTACATTTTGTTTACTGTTGATTATGTGAGTAAATTGATGGAGGATACGACCACTAGAACTGATCATTCTCATGCTGTTGTGGACTTTGTCAACGAGTAATTTTTTTTCAGTTTTGGTGTACTGAAGGGCATCATCAGTAACCAAGGGACACACTTCTATAATCAGAATTTGGCTTCCCTCCTTCGGAAGTATGGGGTGACACACAAAACATCGACACCATACCACCCCCAAACAAATGGCCAGGCTGAGGTTTCAAATCGTAAGTTGAAAAAGATTTTAAAGAAAACTATGTCACCAAATAGGAAGGATTGGAGAAAGCACTTGAATGATGCATTGTGGGATTATAGGATAGCATACAAGACACCCATTGGTAATTTCCCATTTTGGATTGTTTTTGGGAAAGCGTGTCATCTCCCTGTGGAAGTTGAGCATCGAGCTTATTGGGCTATAAAGAAATGAAACATGGATTTGGCCCAAGATAGAATCCAAAGGAAGCTACAAATTCAAGAGCTTGAGAAGATTCGATTGTCTTCATATGAGAACACAAGACTCTATAAAGAAAAAATCAAAACCATCTCATGATAAAATGATCCAACAAATGGAGTTTCAGGTTGGAGAAAAAGTCCTTCTCTACAGTTCACATCTGAAGCTGATGCCTGGTAAGTTGTGTTCCAGATGGTTAGGTCCTTATATTGTGATTAATGTTTTTCCTTATGGTGTAGTAGAGATCACACAAGAGGACACATGGAGGAGATTTACAGTCAATGGGAAATGTTTGAAGTGATACATTGAGGGACTTCTTACTGATGTAGTGGATTTTATCACACTGTATGACCCCATCATCACTTGAGCATATTAGGTAGTTCTTAACCCTTTAACTTGTTTATTCTTTTTCCTATTTAAAATTATAAATTTCAGGTGTATATATCACCTCATGAGATCACATTTAGTAAAATGAAATATTTTAAGTGTGGGGGAGGTAACCTTTTAGTTTAGTAATTTCAATTGTTTTCTTGTTAAAAATCAAAAAAAATGTGTGTTTTTTAAATTTTGTGCGTTTATTTTTTTCAGTTTTCTATGTGTTTTTTGAAAATTTTGAGCTGAAATGATTCTCAACAACCATTTTGAAATCCATATCAATAAGTGAAACAATTTATACCTTGAAACAAAGCTTAAATTAATGCTGAAATGACTTTGTTTCAAGTTCAAATATATAGTAATTTCTTGAAACGTACACTGAATTTTGAATCCCATGCCACATCTCACTGTCTTTATATTTGAAATCAGTTTCCTGTGAGGCTTCTGAACCATTATTTTTATATTCTTTGCATTCACCTCACTTTTTGAGAGAACCAAAACATGCTTTATTTAACTAGAATTTTATTTATTCCTGTTAAAACACGAGGTTTTGAGATACTTATGTTTAAATAATTGAGGCGTTTGTTTGGTATTAAAGCCCCTATTTCAAAGAATCCTTTTTTATAATTCCCTACCATGAACATTTAATCCTTTTATCCCTTATAAGCCATGAAAAACCTATTAGGATAGCCACATTACAAGGTAATTTTCCATATCCAACCAAATCTTTAAGTGAAATTGCATATTCTAGTTGATCTTAAGTGTGGGGGAAGCTGTCTTGTGTTGTGCTACCATATTTTGTGATACTTCAGGTGAAAAATTAAATTCTGAAGAGATAAGTTTGCTACTGAGTAAAACCATTATATTGAAAGATGTGACATTCTGGAGCATTCATGATAAATGAAGATGTGCCTTTTTGGATCTTTCATGATAAATGAAGTTGTGCCTTTCTGGAGTTTCTAATAGAGAGGGAAAGTTGTTCCTATCTTGAGATTTTAAGAAAATCATGTTCATAAAGATTGACATTTTTAATGCTAAAATGTTGAATGGTTTTCCCATTCCTTTATTTTTCATGATGATTAACATGAATCAATGCTATGTCTATTGATGAGGAGAACATATTTTAGTGAAAATTAGATTAATGCAATTTTCCTCCAAAAAAAGTCAAGCCCTCTTCATTCAGCCTGAGAATTTTAAAACATCAAAATCCTACCAACTGAATTCCACAGAACAACCTTAAAAAGTATTCAAGATAAACATATGTCCTTCACTCACATATGATGTTGATTTAGGAATTTATCGAGCTTATGGTGACCCTTGTATGAGTTTGGATGAGAAAGACATTGCTAAGAAATTGACATTTATGTGATTAGTGAAAATGAATGTCAGCTAAGTGTTTTGTGTTCATGGGAGGATAAATAAAGTGTAAATATATTGAATGATATAAATGACGAACTTTAAATAATGGTTTTTTATGAGGCATGATATCTTTTGTTTCTTGGTGTGTAATTTTTTGATCCCAAAGATATGTGTTTTAAAATTGGTTTTGATATGATATTGATGTTTAGGTGATATGAGGTTTTTCCCAGGAGTAAAAAAGGGTAAGTGTGTGGGAGTTGATAAAAAACTATTTTATTGATAATAAATGTTATAATTTCCTCACATTGTGATAAATATATTCATTTATGAAATATTTTGTATTAGATCATTCATTTGAAAATTTCATGAAAATTCTAGTTTTTCCCATTTAAAATATATTGTAGTATTTGAAAGATAAAATTTTAATATTTATTAATTGAACTTAATATTTTGTGAAAATGTTTATAACTTAATTATCTAAAACATTTATTCAGGACACTAGAGCTAATGAGTGCATTTGGCTGGAGTAAATGGGCCATTAAGTCAATGATGGGATGGACTTGGCAGAATAGAAATGGGTTCTATATTTGGTCCATACCGTCTTCATCTGTTCTTGGATAAGGCCAAAATTTTGAGAGGAGATACAAGACTCATTTTCTCATGAATCATCCCGCTGTAAGGATAGTCAATGCACGCGTTTTGGTGGTCAAATGGGTGGTTCAATTTGGCATAAAATATTTGGCCAAGATTCCCCATTCACACTTGAAACCACTTTGAACCTAGCCTTCCCACCACTCTATAAATTGGTGTTTTTCTCCTTTTGTGGCGTTGGGACGTTCATTTCGAAGTTCAAGGCATAATAGAATAGGTTTCACTCCAATTATCCAACCATTGTAAGATGGGTAGCTCTTGAAGAAAGTGTCCCCTCGTCAAGCATTCCTCTTCTCCTTCTTCTTCTTCATGTTGTAATGCTTTTAATCTTTCAATAAACTCTTAGTTTGTCTTCCATTTATTCTGTTATTTTCAATTTTATTCTTCTCTTAATATTCTTATTTGAGTTGTAAATCAAGAGTGGAAATGAAATTGGGTTATACCCATTCTAAACCATTGCAAATGCAAAACATTTCTACGATGACTACACCGTTCATGGAAGAGTAGTTTTTTATGTAATCGATCTAATTCTCACATACTTCTTTAATTTATTTTTAATCAAGGAGATACTTCAATTATAAAAATATTTTCTATTAATTTAGTTTTAATTATAATGAAATTAATCAAACAATTGACCAATTTACAGGAAAACACGCGAGGTCAAGATTTTGTGTAAAATATGAAAGTGCAAACATAATCTATGAAACCAAGTCACGTGGGATAAATTTGTAGACTTGAAATATAATCCCTAAACTCAATTAATCCTCATTTCTAGAGTTGATTTTTGCCAAAATTAACCACTTACCATAAGCTATACTTAGAACATTAATCAAAGCAGGGTGCTATGATTTTATGTTCCAAAACTACCCTAGGGTTTAATTCATTTCATCTTTGTGGTTAAGTTAAGTTCCGTAGGGTTCCAGGGTTAAAAAATTAGGGGATCATAATTAATTGGATGTTAATTTAAATGATAATGATTTATAAGTAAATTAAGAGGTATAGATAGATCTCTTACGTCTTTTAAATATTGTCAAAAAACATCTTCTTGTTATGTCATTTTAATCGAAATTCATTTCAAAACATAATACAAATAATATATACAATATTCTTCCAGAAAACGTCTTCTAGATTTATAAACTATAATAAAACCCTATCCTTTCAAGTAGTGTCTTTATTATCTTTTAGTTTATTTTTATAATACCTCTAAAATGTTGTTTTAATTCACTTCCTCCTTTTAGAGACGACCTTGTTCAGCCACTCTGCTACACCTAAGTACCCCAAAATCACACTAATCATTTGAGGGCACCCGTGACAGTGCTATTTTAGAGGAGAAATGTTTTCACCCACATATCATTCAATGAATTATGACTTTAAACAATAGTAACTCCATGTTCATAGTCATAAGACCCTAAACTACATGATAGTATAATCCTTTTTTTATGACTATAAACTATATAAAGGTCCTTATCAAACAACCCTAAAAGGAATTATTGATTCATTCATGTTTCATGGAATTAAACTGTATAGAAATTTCTTCCTCATATCACTTTAATATGGGTGATGTCTTTCTCTCTCCTTATAAAATATTCCTCTATTATAGTTCCAGTTATCTGCCAAACTACACTCCTAAAACAACAAATGACTTTATTCCAATTACCAAATGATACATAATGTATCACAGGCCTATTGAATATGGTCTACAGAAAAATGATACTAAAATTTGTCCTTTGAGACCACCCATAACCATGTGTTATTTACTTAAAAATCTTCATGAAAATGGGCCAATGTTGGACCCCCTCTTTACATTGGGTTATTACCATCTACATGTCATTCAATTCTCTCCATAGCACATGATCTAGCGGTCCATGTCATATGAACCTAAAATACAAGACATCATTAATCCTTACAACACAATGTTACACTTCATAACGATATCAATGCCTAATTACACTAAAAGTAATGAACAATTTCTTCTTTTTCATAAGATATTAAATTTTAGGACACCATCTTCAGCAAATAATGTTAAAATGTAGCCTTACCCTATATACCTTGCATTGGATTCCATGTAAAATAATCTGAAGAATATTCATGTCAAAAATAATAGATTCCAATCATGAGATGATTTACTGAATGCATGCACAACATTTTTGGAGCTTCATGCCTTCTTTTTCATGTTGGGTAATTATTTTCATTACCACACAATGATAAAATACATAGTGGATGACCCTATAAATTCATTAAATCTCATATGTTTGGTGAAATGAACCATTTCCATTAATTATTTGTTACCCTAGTCAAAGCTCACATGAAATTAGGAATTTTGGTTAGGGATTACCCACTTCATAAAAACATATCAATTCACATCTGGGTTTGTAGGGTCCCAGATAGAAGACCATATAAAATAACACAAAATGTATTTACAACAAGATTTTAAACATCATGGTTTATGTATCTTACTTGATGTAAAAATATGCATTGTTATGGACCACACCAAATAGGACTATTATTCATGGTTGTAGTCTCCTACCACACATATATCAATGAACTACACGTGGATTTATTCTCATTCAAATAGAATGCATAGTGTTGACTAGATCCTACATCTAATTCTAACCAAAATATAAATATTTCCCCACTCTCCTAGGTATGATCTAGATTAGTGTAGAAGATTCCAATGCTATATATCACCCCATTCATTATCCCATATATGAAAAAATTCATATTAAATGATATGAATCAGGAATGTGTGGCAATTTTTACATCTTTAACTCTGTATAGATTGATTCTTGTTACCACAATATATTTACTGATTCCTGGGTAAAAAAATCCTTGGTGTATCTGAAAATGATTCCATCATTATATACAAGTTAGAAATAATACTTGGTCAAGGAAAACATTACCAATTCCTGGTCAATTCTAGCCTAAATTATTCTTACTTACTCATTCATTCTCCATTCACAAAACACACTTCATTTAATGGGAAATTTAGATCTCCATAATATTTAATTAGCTATCAGAGATGGAATATTTTATCTTTGAATGTAACAATTTTTTACCATGCCTATTACAATTTAAACAAGGATTTGCTTTATATTATTTCAAATATAGATCCTCAATCAGAGTTATGGTATTATCTCAAGAGGAGAGATATTTTTTCTTTTTACATCCAATAAAAAACGAAACAGATGTTTCTTTTCTGACATGGTCTATGCTAATTCCTTGGAACGTATCCTATATCATTTCATCATATCCAAAAACTCATTATAAAAATCATACGAGCTTCCCTCTTCACTCCCATAGAATATCATAGTGTTAGTTTTCAAATCACCATAAAATAGAATGTACTTTTAACACAAACGTAAGAGGAATGATAGACATAATTTCAATAAGATGTTAAATTTTATGACAACATCATTTCTACATGGCATAAAACAGAATATTTTATATTCATATTGCATGATGTAAAACTACAAAACACGTTGGTCATCACATAAGTTGCACCAAATATCTATTTTGGTCTCTTACCACACCATAAATCTATATATCCTTTAGAACTGTGTGTGTAAATATTCTCACTTCAACAGGATACATAGTTATGGATGAGTCCCTCAAACAATTAAAAGCCATAAAAAAGAGAATGTATACCTTTTCTCCTAAATAAGACCCCAGTTCACATTGGAGATCATAATTCTAGTTCCCTAATTCTGGAACCCATCACTGAAACAATAAGTCACCTACCTTTAATGTTATTTAGATATTTGTCATTAACCTCACATTCACTAGAAAATATTAATCCTATGGATACATTTTTGCTCTAAAATATCCCCTCCATAGATCATACCCCTTATCCTAGGGGAACTCAGATATTCACAATCAATCATTTTGATATCAATGATGACAGTTCTTGACACTGTTGGAAGCCACCATTTTGGAAAATAATAATAAGACTAAAATCGGTTCTGCAGAATGAGTGTGCTAAAATATGTCCCTCAAACCAAATTCCCCTTCAAACATGGAGGAAATAATTTTATCTCAATACACATTGAAAATGTCATAACTAAAGCCACTTTTGTAACATGGTCAATGTTCATTAATTGGAAACTTGTCCCACCTCATTCCTCTTAATTCAAAATCCCCCAATATCATCATTTAAATCCCCCCAAAATATGTATACTAGAAAATCCATTTAGACGTGAAATACCCAATTCTTTTATTTATCCACAGATCATTAGGTAAAAGATTAGTGAACTTACAATATAAAAACTATTGGTCTCAGTCTCATGACAATAAAGTATTAGACAACACCCTTGGAATGAATCATGTGGGGTTTAGAAAATGAAATACTTGATCAATGTTATCATATTGTCTAGGTAATCATCCCAACTCATATTTCATCCCACACTAATCATTAATATCATGATTGTAGAGAGATCATGTGATGAACTTATTTCTACATAACCAAACCATTCCATAATCAAAATTTATTATTGTTTTTTCTTCAAGGAAATGCCATAAGTGATGCTTTAAATCTACATTCTAACTCACCCACAATTTAAGAAAATATCCCCTCAACCTTACAGGATCTTGATTATGGTGGGTAAATCCTTATTGTATCCACTCAACATAATTTTGGGAATATGGCCAACTAGTTGATGATAGAATCAAGAAAAAAATACCACAATCATGCCTCAAAACACCACTCTTCTAATGATCCACACTTCATGTACTAGATGGAACTCAAACCCTTTTGGTGTTCAATTCTCTATTGACATTCATGGAATTATAATATCATAGAAACATTCAATTTACTATAAATAATATGCCTAAAATAGGCATTATATAATAAGTTCCATAAAATAGAGCCCTCCAAATATTTTAATTTTCATCATTTGGAGTAAAACTTTTGGTCCTTGGGTGACTTGACATTATCATAATGAAAATTCATTTTAGAACATGGTTTTTTTGTGATTCATTATTCATGTGACTCATCACTTCAACATCTCATAATCACGACCTATATGTTGTCTTTAAATAATAGGGAATTTGGTTCTACGTAATTCAAGGCCCACAAAATGAAATCTGGATTATTTATTTGGCACAATGGTCAATGGTGATTAATTTAAAACAAAAACTAAATTGGAATATCTTGTAATACCTTAAATATCCAGTAGAATAGGTGCATATTTTTTGATTCCAATTTTATCTCCTAAATAATAATACAGTTTTTCTCTCTAGATCAAGTGATATAATCACAATTTGGATCATTATTAATTATTATGATCCTTTAATTATGATTTAGATATATGGACAAAAATAAATTAATTTAAATGTGTCTGTTTTGATGTAATGTTTTCCAATAGGCTGGGAGAAAGAAATATATGATAAAGGAAAAAAAATATTTTCTATGAATATATCCAAATTTATAGGATCTCCTTCATGTTGGAGTCTCTCCATAAATTATTATAAGTATTCCTCAACACAGACCATGATCTCCTAAAGTGAGGCTCGATATTTATATACATTTTTTTAGATCCCATTAAATTTTGTGGTTATGGATTCCTCATAAAGATTAAGTTTCTCTTTTTTTATCACAACCTAATATCTTTCTTATGTTAGGACCATTTTTAGGGATTTATAGAGTTTGAAAATATCTTACTTCACAACAAATAATTAATCATTAATACATATAATATTATGATATTTCTTATTATTGTAACACTTTGTCTCCTCCACTTACATTGAATAGATAATCTCCCCCTAGGATATAGTGGCTCTAAGTTCATCAGACTGGACCACTAGCTAGCCCTCAGCATGCTATGAAATTTTCCTCTCATACTGTTACTGGATGATTGAATTTAGAGCTTGATGGATCATTAAGTAATACAATCAACCATACCAAAAAAAGGAAAACATGGTTGGGAGTTAGTGAATTTTCAATGGTATATCTTCTAGAGGAATCTTAGAGATTAACCTCAAAACATCTCTCCAAACAAAATGGTGTGGGGCAAAAAAATAATTTTTTGCCTCTAAGACTGAGTCAGAGCTTCTTTCAGAGGAATATATATACTTGATTATAAATACACTAAAATAGACACCCAATAATTATTTTTATGAAGATGTATATTATTCAAATTCTGATATTGACTGATTCTGTATAAAATCCTCTCCCCCCGGATTGGTAAATGATGTGGATGGTGTTGGATAACAGGTGGATAATTTTTTTTAACACTAGAGGAAATTTATTTAAATACAAGGGATTCAATTATACTATTTAATAATACTAACCCATTGGTGAGTCGACTACTTGATTAGAGGCAACCCCTATATTTGAAATTTTTAATCTTGAAAATGTACCACTAGATGGGAGGTAATTGGATCACGTTTCTATGATTCATGGGTAGAGGGATCTTTGGAATTTCCCATATCATAATCTATGACTGGTATATCATTCAATTGACAAGGAAGAGGAATCTTGTTAGCCTACCACTCAATAGACTCAAAAATCAGCACATGAAAAGAAATGCATGAATCATGTATTCATGATTAAAAAATCATTCATAAAAATGGGTTATGCAGAAAATAAAGGCTTAAGTCTATATAACTCCAAAGTAAATTCTTCAAAGTATTCTAAAGTTTTAGGGATATTAATATTTTAAATAATAACATTAATTGTGATATCAAAATTAATAATTTTTTAAATTAAATCCCCAAACCCCATGGAAGCCTCACCTCTGGGAAAATATTATAAATCAGGATCGAGACCCATTAGTATACCCTCCTCTAATGACCTGAGACCCCAATCAGATTCTCTCAAGATATTGAAATAGTCAGTGTTGATCATCTGATGGTCCTCAAATAATTTCCATGGGCTAGAAATATTAATAAATAAGATATTATTTCAATATTGAATGATATCCTATAGTAAATAATTTATATAAATAGGTTTTTCTTCTCTTGCAACAATAATATGAAAAGATGAATTTTGGTCCCCTAACACTTCTCCCATCATGGGTTAAGAATTTTTAGAAAGTGTTTTTGCTGAATTTTGAGTTTTTTATTTATATATTAATGGATTAATTCTTTACACCATGAAGGATGACATTAAATAAGATCACTGAAAGAGTAAATATAATCATATAGGTACTTAAATCGAGTTATAGGACTGAATAATTTCTGGAAGACTTTTTTCTGCGCATATTATTGGACAATGTCTATTCCCTCTTATGTTTCATTAGCTGAAAATGTGAGGGGCATTGGTTGGTATTCTTAAAAATAGATACCATAGGTGTACTGTTTCCCCCTTACATATTCTCTTCCATTAATATTAGAACTGAAGATAACTCATTGGGCTCCAAGATAGACCCCTTAACCCCGATCAAGGTTCTTGTTGAAGTATATCTCTAAGAGGTTGGTACTCGTGATATATACATATTTAATTAAAATTATATCATTAATATTATTTAAACTACTTGAAAATTTATTATTGGTTTAATGGAAAGGGAATGAAGATTAAAAAACAAGTATAAAAACATATTCCCAATCATTGTTGGATTAGTCAACCACTCCCTCATCATCATCTTAGTATTTAATATATATTTCCATATTTATTACATGATATGGTAATAATTCATATATATTAACAAATAAACTCTTAGCATACTACCAATACTCAATAAATTTGGGGTCAGGGTGAATATTAATGAATGATAGAATATCCCTATGTTTCCAGATATGTATTCTGTCGTGAAAAAATACCCATTATTCTATAATGTCATGGGTAACAACTTTACACATATGGAACACCATAGGATTCACATAAGAAGATGTCGATTTGGCCAGTGGTAAGGTAGTCCTAAAATATTTTGACTTTGATGTCCATTCATTCCTCTCTACTTTGGAGGGAGGTTGGTTGACCAAATATCCAGTCTCCTTTGAGTGATGATGACTAGACCACCTTGTCTTGAGTTAAGTGTTGTTTTCAACACTACCTTACACTATAGATCATGTCTGAGATCTTTTAGAAAATATTGGATCTTCAATTTCATCAGCCTAATGCTGAGCCTTCCTATCTCTCTTTCCATGATCATTAATTTTCATGTTATTTAATTGAGATACACTTTTTTAAGGAACCCATGAAGGAATGAATAAATCTATCCTTTAGAATTTTCCATTTTTAATAAAAAATAAGCACTAAAAGAAGGAAGATTAATTGACATCCTGGATGCCCATAAGGATATAAGGATATGTAATTTTCAAGGAACCATCATGTGTTTCACATACCAAGCATGCGTGTGTGGGGACGGGGGGGATACATTTGGATATCGGAAACACTTGATCTAATAAGAAAATTTTTATGGATCCGATGTTTCACATATTTCCTATATTTCAATCTATGTTTCCATTACACTATATTTGAACACGTTCATGTATGACCTCTGGTAATCATCACCCTAGAAATTATTAATGATCATTTGGTTGGTGGATCACCGTATGTGAATAATTTAATCTCTCCCAGTATCTTCAGATTCATTATAGATTCACCCTACATCAGATTCAAGGAATAAATACCAAAAAACAAAGAATCAATGGTTGAAATCATCCTTCATGGAATTTAACTTTACTCAAAATCGCGTAATAACTAATTTGTGCTTTAATCCACCCACAAATGAATTGAAATGGACCTAAAATTATATATAGGGACGTTCTTATGTATACATGCAATAAAAATGACAAATTTATTTTGAAAAGAGAGAAATTATACCATATGTGATTTGATTTTCCTAATTGGGCTATTATGAAAACCCTCCAGGGCCTCACGCTATCGTTACATTCATAGACCGACAGAAGGTAGTATCTCACAAATATTAATGAGAATTTGGTTAGTCAGGTACTCAAAGGGTCTTTATACATTACTACTGTCATGACCCATCCTCTTGGCCCATGCCGTGACTACCCCAAGACTGCCTTCCATAGGCCAGGGGCAGGCGAGTAGGACCAAAGGCGTAAATCCCGATAAAAAGGGAATATTGCATTTATGAAATGCAAACAAACACACAACCCGAGTACAAGTGGAAACAAACACTAAGTAAAGCAATGAGACAAGTGTGCTGAAAGTACAAAGGGGGCCGGAAATACAAGCCCAACAGTAAAGTACAAGGAAAAGACAAAATAGAAGGAAGGTATCAAGATGCTCCTGGATCATCCTCCGGAGTTCCTACCTGAAGGGTAGGTACAGATGGACACCTCAACTCTCCACTTCCCTCTATCACCTCCGGGTACTGTCTTGTCATGAAGTCCACCTCTGGGTACCGTCTCATCGTGAAGTCCACCTCTGGGTACTGTCTCATCATGAAGTCCACCTCTGGGTACCGTTCAGTTCTACAAGCCTCAACCATGATCAGTGTTGTCTGTCGTCGGCATCCAACACAACAAGGTGCGAGCATAGCCCGTGCAGGGGTGAGTATAATGATACTCAGTAGGGACCCCGAGACCCTCAAGGTCTCACTAAATTCAACAAGGGTAAACCAAAAAGAATTATCTCAACAGATAACCTTTACTTAGGTATATTCCAATACATATACCTAAGTTATCATGTAACCCATCTCAATCATGAGGAAAACATAAAGTTCATTGACTCAGCTCAAACCAGGATTTTTATTCACGATGACGATAAATATGGCTGCTGGAGAACTCCTCCTCTGTCGAGTGCAGTTGTCTTGTCACGCCTTCGAGGTGTCACTCACTAACCTTTGACTGCAAAGGTACTCCTCCTGTCGAGTACCGCGGGTCTGACACCTCACAAAGTAGTGCTCCTCCACCATGGGTCTGCCACCTCACATAGTAGTTCTCCCCCTCATAGCCTACAGAGGTACTCCTCTTGTCGAGTACCGTGGGTCTTCCACCACACAAAGTAGTGCTCCTCCGCCATGGGTCTGCCACCTCAAAAAGTAGTGCTCCACACTGGGCTATGCAAGTCACTCCGAATCAAATCGGAGAAGCAGTCATCAGGTTTCATCTAGCTACAAGGTCACCGTACTTTGTATGCTCGCCTCCGTAAGGGTCTGCTCCATGAGCTACTGGTTGATACTCCATGTATCAAAAAGTGACATGAATAAGTATCACAAAGGACCTTCATGTCACAGGGGTCTTAACGCAATAGATGGCGCGTCAATCGGATGCCCGGTTCATGAGTTATTAGCCTCTTTGTTCCAGGGGACCGACTTGTTTCTTTTACAAACCAACCCGGCTATATCTCAACTATACCCCAAACTCCCATGGGGTATACTCAAAGGGATGACTATGCTCCAAGAGTACCGGCGCTGCTGACGGTTCGTCAAACGGACGTCCGCTGCCAAGGATATGGCCCAAGAAGGTAATGGGTCAGTAATGAGCCCGTGTCCGGTCCGACCCGGTCAGACCAACTCGCCCTAACCCAAACCGGGACGACCTAGTCTGGGTCGACCCGGTCAGACTCACTGGGTCTGACCCGGCCCATTGGGTGATTCATCCCACTATGTTTTGACACGGTCCACTGGGCCCGGCCTAGTGGACCTCGAGGGCGGTTTGGCCCGATAGTCGCCACGTAGGCGGCTCGGTAACCTGGCCCAGGAGACCGGGCTGGTTCAACCAGCGACACAACGAGGGCGTCGCGGGCCGGTTCAGCAGGCCAGTGACCAGGAGGCCAGTGAGCAGACCGCGCGGGGTGCGGGCGGGCAGGCTGGGGTCTGGCCGGCCGCGGGTGCACCGACTATGGCGTGGGTGTGCCAGGCAGGCTGCTGAACGCCGGGCAGCGCACAAGGGCGCGTCGGGTAGCGCGACAGGGTGTCGTGGGGGAGTCGGGGTACACCAGGTAGGCCGCCAGTAGGGGCTCCAGGTAGGATGCTGGAAAGGTCACAAGGTGCGGGGCCGGAAATGTAGCATTCCAGGGGGCGCCGGGGGTGCGCCGACAGGACTCCACCGGTGCACCGACAGGGCACCGCGGGTGCGACGCTAGGGCACCGGCAGGGGCGCGGGGCACCAGGTGCACGCCAGGGGACCGCGGGTGTGGCTTAGTTCGTAGAGGTCTCGGGTAGCGTGACCTTTGTTTTCCACCTTCATCATCACCTCATTGTCATGCCGTCGTGGAGTCATTACAAAAAGAACAACAAAGGGGCCGGGCCATGTTGGTATGGCCCAGACCCTCCATGTTTAGGGTGGTAGCAATAGGTTCTTTCAATTATGAAGCACAACAACCACCGTTCTTCATTTTTAGAGAAAGGAAGAACATGTTAAAGGTTCATACTTTAAATAAAAATAAAACCCCTACCTCTTGCTCGTCGCTCATTGGTGGAGTTGCGGAAGGAAGACGATGAAGACCGTTGTTCGTCGCGTCCGCCACACGTCCCCAATTCCGAGTTGCGTCGGTTCATTGACGATGTAGCGGAGGATAGGTTTCTGGGGAAGGAAAGTCGAAGAAGAATCGCGTGGAAGGTCGTCGTTGGCGTTCTTCATGTTCTACCTTGGAGAGGATAAGATTTCCCCAAGTGTTGGGCGTCGCAATACTTTACCAGTGCTTCGTCGCTTGGTGAAGCCATCCCAAAACCTTATCCGAAGCTCCATATATATAAGAGAGGGGGAGGGGTATGTAACCATCGTGGAATTTATGACGCTTCATTTATTTGTAACTTTCCTAAATTCCAACGATGCAGTTACTTAATTTAAAAAGGGGGTCGGGCGAATTAAATTGCATTGGCGCAATTTAAGAGGTGCATTGGCACAACCTAAGAGTGGATGATGCCAAGATATTTCCCCCACATAGCCTGCATCAAAAAATATGACACGAATTAATTTTATGTTGACACATAAAATTATTTGACATCAATTAATTTCACATCGACACATAAAATTAACTCACATCAATTAATTTTTATGTCGACCCATAAAAATAACTAACAACAATTAATTTTACGTCAACTCATAAAATTAATTGAGAGCAATTAATTTTACGTCGACAAATAAAATTAATTGGAAACAATTAATATTACATCAACCCATAAAATTAATTTAGTGTAATTAATTTTAGGTCGACATATAAAATTAATTCATGGGGGGTTTGAGAGGTTTTATCTCCCTCCGCATTAAATGGGAGGTTAGGGTGTGGCGGTTCCACCAGAAACTCCCAAGTGGAGCTTCTAACCACTTTATCCACACTGCAAGTGTTTAAAAAAATAAAATAAATTATTCACTTATTTTATTTTATTAACCCACGTAAAACCCCAAAAACTCACTTTCATACTCGATCATCCTCCATTGAGGTGAAAGTCTTCATAAGAGAATATCGGCACTGCGAGTTCAACGGTGCCCCCAGAATTCGATTCCGAGCACCGGTTCAAATGTTATAAAACGCCGCTTGTTCGTTTACTGAACGTATCCAAAAAAAGTTCAGAAAATTATTATCAGTCACCCTCGACCCACTACGGTCTTGGTTAGGCTCTGCCTAGGAGAAACATGCCCCAATGAACTCAACGGTACTCTCAGATTTTTAATTCGAGTTATCATTTAGAAGTTATGAATTTTACAATAAAATAATTTTCACTGAATTATTATATTTACGGCCAAAAACTAACTTTCTCAGGTGGCTCACGCCAGCCAAAGTTTGTATCTGATTAAAGGAAGCATACCCTCATGAGTTTAGCGATGGTCTCAGATTTTTAATCGGAGTTACCATTTATGATTTATAAGCATTTTAAAAATAAAATAACTTTATTTAATTATTTTATTTACAGTTATGCCATTTTCGGGTTTTCTCACAGGAGGCATGCGCCGACTAAACTTAAGTCACTCCTAGGGTAAACCCGCTATCCTGAGAACAATGGTTCCCTTAGATTTCTGATCCGATTAACCATTTTAGAGTTATTCCACCTTTTTAAGAAAATTTCTTACTCTCATTAATTTAAGCATAACAAAACTTCAGAAAATTATTCCGGGAAAATCGGGCCTCAGAATCAGGTGCTTTCAAAAATAGTGTACTCAAAAAATTCCAAAGAATTTAAGAAAAAAATTCCTTGAAATTTACAGGTCTTTACATTACTCCCTACTCAGCGCTTTACATCCCTGTAAAGCTACAACACAAACTAGGGAAACTAAAGGAGGTACCGAGCACGCATCTGAGCCTCCTACTCCCAAGTGATCTCCTAGAGGTTCTTGTGCTACCAATGAACACGCAGTAGAGGAACCGACCGTCCACGAAGGACCCGCTCCTGTCAATCCATGATCTCCACCGGAACCTCCAGGAAGGTCGTACCGTCGTCGATGTCCAGCTCCCCGTGATTGATGATGTGGGTCAGGTCATGCACGTACCTCCTCAGCTGAGATACGTGGAAAGATGTCATGCACCCAGTGCAACTAAGGTGGAAGGGCCAGATGAAGCACATAGATAACTTGCTGCCCTGGACAAATCTCCATAGAACACGTCAAGGTGAGACCCGTAAGAAAACGTGGTTGCCATACTCAAACTCCAGTGCTCTCCGTCTCCTATCAGCATAGGACTTCTGTCTGCATTGTGTAGTCTTCATCCGCTCATAGATGATCTGCACCTTCTCCGTCATATCCTGCCCCATCTCTGGTCTTACAAAAGCTACTTAGATTTCCCCTTTTCCGAAACAGAAAAATCTTGTCTCATCCTCCGGATGAACCACGTTCTTTGCCTAATACAGTCAATCCTGACATGAACGGTACATTTCATGTCTTGGATTACGTCGTAAGGCCTCGATGCTACTACCAAGAGATCCAATCGTCACTCTCACCTACAAGGGTTGAGTCACACTGTCAGCATCAGTGTGTGGTCACTGGGTCTCCTCCAGTAGGAATCTTAAATGTGAGGGTCAAGTCAACAGTTTAAATTAGAACCTCTGAGTATCAACCACACAAAAGGGAAGGAAAGAAAACGTCATAAGGGCAAGTGTCTTTTATTACTGAATCCCAAGTACAAAGACACACAAAAACCACAAAAAACAACATCATAGAAACTAGAAGCACCAAGATCAAAGGCATCCATGCCTGGAACAAGTCCCGCTCCTATCCCCCTTCTTCTGGAGCTCCATAGTCGTATGCTTCAACTGTCTGATGTTGTGATCTTTAATGTACACCTATTCCCTGTGGTCAGGGTGGAACTCCTAGTGGTGGTGGTGGCAACACCTTGAAGCGTCTTCCACCTCTAGCTGCACGGCCAGCTCCCCTGCCTCAGTCTCCGGCTCCTTGCGGTCTGGCTCGATAGAACCTCCGCCTCTGCCTAGGAGGTCCTTCATCTATCTGCTGATCATCCGAACGGTGGGTCGGATAGTCACGAGCCATGTGACCCTGCCTGCCACACGTGTAACATAGCATGGCAGGTCTGGGTCTATCACTCCCCTTGGTGCCTCGCACTACTAACCCTGAGTCATGCGGCCGACCACCTGTAGGTATGGCCCTCTTGGTCCTCTGCGTTATCTGTCTACTGCCAGCTATAGAAGTCTCCACTGCATACCGGCTAGTAGTGTATCCTGATACTGAAGACTACTCAGTAAATAAACTCTCTACTAAGAGGGCTCGCTCCAACAACTCCGTCTGCGTCAGGATGCTATTAGAAACAACTGAATGTAACACCCCAGGATTTCAGAGTGTGTTATTTCTTAAAAATAATTCAATAACTTGCACTACACGCAACACCGAGTTCAATCACACCATTAAAAGAGGTCATGAATAGTATTAACTACATTTTGAACTTTATATAATCCTTATAATTTTAGAATCCCTATTATGAGTTTCTTAGTCATAATGCAAGAACAAATTCATTTTCAGTATTTCACTTTTATCAACTTATAATAGTGAAACCTTTTTAAATACAATATTTTAAACTTTTTGACTAAATGGAGACATCAAAAAATTTAAAATGAAACATCCCAAGCGTCCACGTTACGCTTTCCTTTGGATAAAACAGTAGCGTGTGTTGTACGCAACTTCGAGTTCTAACACACCGTAACCAATCAAACTAGTTGTTATGAATAGTAATAACTACTTTTTGAAGTTATATATATTTTATATTTTAAAATGGACTTCATTTTTGGATTCGGAATATCAAATTTAGCCTAAGGTGAAATTTTGGTACTTTTCGGATAACTTTCATATTTTGATGAATAGTGAAAATTACTAAATTTTAATTAAAAACAACTTTTTTAATCAAAATAATTAATAGTGATAAATTATGAATTTGAGTGGTTTTAAAGTATATTTAAAATATATTTTTACTATTTAATATAATGTTGGTCATTGGACATAATTTTACAATTAAACCGAACATAAACAAGTGTCAATCTTTTGATAGTTATTATCTCTTAAAAACACGCTTTTTGTTTTGACAGCGGGAATTAATTTTAAATTAATTTCTGCCACTTCTGTGTTTTGAATTTAGGAAAATGGATTCCATATTTGGAATCAGGATGTTCAAATTGTGTAAATAGGTAACTTTTATTTTTAGACATTTTGAATAATTACTGCGGTAAATATTTTATTTACCATGGTTAAGGGTAAATCCGGTAAATAAGGGTTAAAAAATAATATTATAATAATACTAAATTACCCTAAAACGTGTCTTAACCCTATTGGTGGATACATGGTCGACCATGGTCATATTTGGGTCTATTTTGGGACCCCATGGATCCACTTGTAAGTGATAATGACACTTTATTTTAATTTAGTTAAAATGAATACAAAAATGACACAAGCATATATCTTTTAGAACAACAATTTTTACATAGGGTTATATATGTTGGATTTTAGATTATAAATATTCATTAGAAAGATAAAAAGATTTCCTACATAATGATATTTTATTTATAATTTTTAGACATTGAATAATTTATTTTATTTATGACACAATGATGATGCAGTAATTACTATAATAGTGAAAAATTAAAATAATTGATATTATAAATACCCAAATAATTATAATATGAAACTTTTAATGAATTATACTAATTTTATATGATAATATGATATATTAGGAGTGATATAATTGACTTTGTTCGAAGTAATCAATCTGTTAGGAGTTTCAAAAAAATCAACTATTGAATAGTGTCAAAATTGACATAAAAGAGTTCTTAAAACAAATATTATATTATTAATTGATATTAAATTCCTAAAAATCTAAGGTTCGGCCAAGAGAGTTATATTATGATAGGTTACTCATTAATGGACCACTTGGGGGTCTCTTGGATGTATATAGTAAGTTTATTAACCATATTATATAAATATACAAAGAGACATTGTAAAAGTGAAACTAATTAACTTAGAGTTAATACTTAAAGATAAGGTTAATATAAGTACCCAAACCTGTCTAAA
Organism: Viscum album; assembly: GCA_963277665.1. Taxonomy (NCBI): domain Eukaryota; kingdom Viridiplantae; phylum Streptophyta; class Magnoliopsida; order Santalales; family Viscaceae; genus Viscum; species Viscum album. The sequence continues at coordinate 857,807,076 of OY728158.1, forward strand.
TTCTATTGGTTGAGTGGTTTTCGACCTATCCCCACCTTAACCTTTTAATAGTCAACTTTGGAGCCATTAGAAACCGAATATGAATTTATTATAAATTAATATTTCTATCTTTTCCAAAGGTGCCCCTCACCCCTCTTATAAAAGGGCACTCCTCCTTCTCATTTCTTCACACCTCTAAAGCCTTTTGGTTCGGCCAAACTCTGCCCAAATACTCTCCCAACATCCCTCACTACAACCTAGGAGCCTTAGTTTGATCAGAAAGACAACCTAAGGAGCCCTTTTGATCAAATCAAAAGGAAGAACCCGAAGAAGAGGTAATGTTTTCACCACCCCTTTTCCAAGTTCATTTCTTCTTCCACTTCTTCTTCCTTTGTTGTTACCATTCTAAAATAATGACTCCAGTATCATTTATATACTGTGATGTTATTATAAATATGGTACAACCATATTCAGTATTCTATCCACCCTTTGAATAACATGTCACCATACGTGCGTACGTACGGCTTACCGTCTCTACGTCGTGGTGTAATTGTTATTCAATATATTATTATTTGGATGGGTATAATAATGATGTGTAACTCATGTAAATAATAAATATAACATATTAATGATTCTGTATATATGATATACCATCCATTTATATATTATCAAAAGAATGATATTGTCGCTCGTGCGTACGTACGGACTACCGTCTCCACGAACGCGATGAGATTCATTCTCCATCGTATCCATTCAAGTATAATTATCATTTGATGATTTAAAAATGATGTTTAAGGACTTGATATCATTCTGGATATGAATAATATACAACCTATCCTTTACAAACATGTCTTACGTAACAAAACATATAAAAGAAAACAAGTAAGTTAACACCCGATATAATGATAATACTAAGATATTATTAACAAATCAATGTTAAAAGATCATATATGATATCATATTATTATATATGATTCTTGTATAATTTAATAACAACTATTTCACCATTATACAGGAGGTTAACCTACTCCAACCAAGGAAAAGTACAAGGTAAGGGTTATTTCACAATCTCTTCATTATTCGAGGTTGTATATACGTAATAATCTACTGGGATCTCTTTATCATCCACATCCATGTTTTCTTAAAAATGTACTTCAAAACATTTTTACTATTTACAAGAATATGGGTTTAAGTCATTTATACCCTTGTTTGACTTTTTATAAGAGGTTTATAAAGGAATCTTTCCGTCGTTTTCAAAACAATGTCCTTTTTAACCTTTTCGACAGAATTGAGGTAAGAATGTTTTTTTAACTTATACGGCGGGTGCGGTTATTTTCCACCGTTATAAAATCGTCGAAGCATTCCTTACAAGCTTATAGGAATATTTTCAAAGAAAATGTTTTATTTTATATGGATCTTAAATGATTTCAAAATAAAAGGAGATATTTCTTTAAAAAGAATTTTGATTTCATCTATGTCAACATCCTTTGATGGATTTTAAGATTATTTATGGTTGATTTATTATGATACAAAACTTCTATATTGTATTGAAGGTTTTGTAATATGTTTGACTATGGATGTGCTATTTTTATACCATTCATAGTTTATGGTGAAAGTATTGACATTTCGTATGCTAGTTTTAATCCGAATGTTTATGTTATATTTCAAACTTTTCTTCAGATGAATGTGCTAAACAAGTATGTTCCGGGTTGGGGACCGGTAAAAGTAAGCCCTCCAGGTTGGGGACTGGTTAAAGTAAGCCCTCCAGGTTAGGGACTGGTAAAAGTAAGCCCTCTGGTTTGGTCTCCGGTTATTAGAGGTACTCCGGGTTGGTGTCCGGTTATTAGAGGCACTCCGGGTTGGTGTCCGGTTATTAGAGGCACTCCGGGTTGGTGTCCGGTTATTAGAGGCACTCCGGGTTGGGTTCCGGTTAGAAGTAACCCCTAGGTCTTGGGATGAGGCCTAGACAATGAAATTAATGTTTGACATTATGCATTCCAACATTATGAAAGTGGTTATTGATTTTTGCATGTGATTATTCGATTAGTAGAATATCCATGTGAATAAGTAAATGGCATTATTTCATTTTATTTATGCCATACCATGTTGAAAGTTCATATTTAAAAGGCTTTTGTTTTAGTTATACATTGCCTTAAATGTTTATTCTTATTTATGAATGTTTCCGCTATATTGTTATCCTTACTGGGCATTTGAGCTCACCCCTTTTCTATGTTTTATTTTTCCCAGGAAGTGAAGAAGTAAATTATGAATGACCTGCAGGGATTTTATGAGGGGATAATAGTGTGGTCTATTGAGACATTATGTTTTTGTAGTAGTTTTTCATTTTATAATGTAATGTAAAACTTATGAATATATCTGGCATTTTCCAAGGCTACTAAACCAATCGGTCTTTCGAGATTTGATCTTTCTTATGATCATGCCAATGTTACGAAGTAATGCACCGACTCTGGGTAGCTGGGGTCGGGGCGTTAAAGTTGGTATCATAGGAAGTTTAGTACAAACCTTGGAAGCTAGATTTAGATAAAGTCTGATTAGAGCACGTAGACCTAAGATGAACTTTGAGGATTAGTATAGAAGAACTTCCTAGAATTTTGGTATTGTAGAGATTTTGTGAGTTTTCCAAGCAATACATCCCTGTCTGGATACGAGCAGGTAGAGGCGGCTCTGGCACAGATGTACCTAGGGGTAAAACCCGAAAACACCGCTTTGAGCTAGACTCGAACGGGAACTGGTGCACGACAACGGGCCTTGCTGCACTCTTGGTTACGACACTCCCGGGGGATATGCTTAGGATAACTCTCATTTTCTTTACAAATCATTTTGAAGGGATTATGAGTATATACTTCCTCAAAGAAAACATTCTTATGATTATGGATTATATCCATAAATCGTTCAATTTATGTTAGGTGTTTTATAAGTATGGGATTATGTATTTTGATTCATAAACTGATCTAGTTTATGCCATGGTATAGAAATGGCGCACAGTAGAAAGAATGAGAACTCCAGAAATACACATGATTCAAAGAGAAGGAAGGATCATATCTTTCATGGTCTTAAGCTAGAATTTATAAGAGAAATAGTCTCCCATGTATTATCATCATATGAAGAAATAATATCATGTGTTGATAAGATATGTAAAGAGTTTACTGAGTCCTATGGCTTTGAAGGGAAGAAAGAGAAGAAAAGGATGGAAGAGAGAAAGATGGATATAGGGAAGAGGGAAAAGAAGAATTTTCCCATATGTGGTAACTGTGGAAAGAAACACCCTGGAACTTGCCTGAAAGGAATGGGAGTTTGTTATAAGTGTGGAGGAAAAGGGCACAAAGTACGTGACTGCAAGGGTAAGAAAATGGTTTTAAATGTACAATGCTTCATTTGCAAGGAGTTTGGACACTACGCGAACCTATGTCCCAGTCATCAGACTATGCCGCAAATGATGTTATTGGATAATAATCAAGTTATGATACTACCACAGATGAAGAGGAATGATTAGAGTTCTTATGTTGATTATGTCAATTGAGCTTTGTATCAACAATGTACTTGTTATAATAATTATGGAGTATATAAGGATTGTACTACAGTACTATTTCATTAAGGACTTGAGATTGTGTGGAACAAAGAAAAGTGACTCATTAGCAGGATAGATTTTTGGAAAATATATGGTTGAGAGAATGATAAACCATAATATAGTTCTGATACTGAGGTAGTGATTTTGGAATAATATGTGATTGTTTTGGATAAATTATATTGGATATTCTTGACTACCTTGGAACTGATTAATGATTTGTATATTCCATCATTGTTGGGGTTTAAAACATTTTTGGATTAATGAAGTATATCCAGCATTCTATATGGAATAAGGGAGCATGAATGTAATCAATAAGGAATATGGTAATACATGATGAAGGTATTCATATGCTATTACGGGGTAAAAATGATCTATATTATGTTTACCTTCCTTATGAATGTTGGACTGTGAGTTTGGACAGAAGTATTTTGGATAGTTCTAGTTTGGATTATTTTGGATTGCCATAAAAGGACAACCCGGAGGTCGGGCGGCAACCCGTCGCGTCCGGCAAGGCTGCGAGACTTGAACCCGCAACCAAAGGGCGACAAGGGTGTATCACCTACCACTCCCACGAGATGTCCTGGATTAAATAAAGTAGTTTTTTAAAAGATCTGGTAGATGAATTATAAATTCGTTTATTTTGGAACCCTCTATGAATAGTATAAATAGAATTTTTTTTACGAGTGAATGATGAGTTTTGGTAGAAATTTATTAATGGATAAAACTCTAATTATAAACTAAGTATATCTCCTTATTATCTTATCCAATCTCATAAATAAATTCCTCAACATTAATAAGAGAAACTTAGAACAAAAATGTTGTCCTAGATGGTACCTTAAATCATCACAAATTTATGGCTTTGGGATTGTTGGCCTTTTCATAGCCATGTTCTCTACCACTCTCCATCAGATAATTGATGGCTAGATTTTTCTTCCATATCCATATTTTCTTACATGGAACCCTAGTATGTGTTATTTTCGGTAATCTTCATACTTTCGACTCTTTATTTTAAATAGAGGCCTCGTTAATTCATTTTTCGATGTGGGATTTCAACTAAGATATTTTGAAACGTCAAAAATGTGTTATCCTAATACCCTATATTTTGTTGAACCGACGGTACTTCAAATCATCATAGATTGATGAGTTTAAGGACCTCAATTATACACTTGTTTGTGATTGATGACCTCAATCACTACCTATAAATATTTACGTTTTTCCTCCGATTATATGTCTCTAATTGCCACCAATGTTCTCCTAATCGAGATCATAATTTGGTGGTGACCCTTTAATTTCTCTTTTCCTCATATTAAGACTAAATTTTAGTAACCCAATTTCCAATGTGGGTTTTCCCACAAATATATTTTCTACTTTCAACCTTTTATCTTCGAAGAACAATTTCAAATTGCGAGGACGCAATTTATTGAAGGAGGGGAGAATGTAACACCCCGGGATTTCAGAGTGTGTTATTTCTTAAAAATAATTCAATAACTTGCACTACACGCAACACCGAGTTCAATCACACCATTAAAAGAGGTCATGAATAGTATTAACTACATTTTGAACTTTATATAATCCTTATAATTTTAGAATCCCTATTATGAGTTTCTTAGTCATAATGCAAGAACAAATTCATTTTCAGTATTTCACTTTTATCAACTTCTAATAGTGAAACCTTTTTAATTACAATATTTTAAACTTTTTGACTAAATGGAGACATCAAAAAATTTAAAATGAAACATCCCAAGCGTCCACGGTACGCTTTCCTTTGGATAAAACAGTAGCGTGTGTTGTACGCAACTTCGAGTTCTAACACACCGTAACCAATCAAACTAGTTGTTATGAATAGTAATACCTACTTTTTGAAGTTATATATATTTTATATTTTAAAATGGACTTCATTTTTGGATTCGGAATATCAAATTTATCCTAAGGTGAAATTTTGGTACTTTTCGGATTACTTTCATATTTTGATGAATAGTGAAAATTACTAAATTTTAATTAAAAACAACTTTTTTAATCAAAATAATTAATAGTGATAAATTATGAATTTGAGTGGTTTTAAAGTATATTTAGAATATATTTTTACTATTTAATATAATGTTGGTCATTGGACATAATTTTACAATTAAACCGAACATAAACAAGTGTCAATCTTTTGATAGTTATTATCTCTTAAAAACACGCTTTTTGTTTTGACAGTGGAAATTAATTTTAAATTAATTTCTGCCACTTCTGTGTTTTGAATTTAGGAAAATGGATTCCATATTTGGAATCAGGATGTTCAAATTGTGTAAATAGGTAACTTTTATTTTTAGACATTTTGAATAATTACTGCGGTAAATATTTTATTTACCATGGTTAAGGGTAAATCTGGTAAATAAGGGTTAACAAATAATATTATAATAATACTAAATTACCCTAAAACGTGTCTTAACCCTATTGGTGGATACATGGTCGACCATGGGCATCTTTGGGTCTATTTTGGGACCCCATGGATCCACTTGTAAGTGATAATGACACTTTATTTTAATTTAGTTAAAATGAATACAAAAATGACACAAGCATATATCTTTTAGAACAAAAATTTTTACATAGGGTTATATATGTTAGATTTGAGATTATAAATATTCATTAGAAAGCTAAAAAGATTTCATACATAATGATATTTTATTTATAATTTTTAGACATTTAATAAGTTATTTTATTTATGACACAATGATGATGCAGTAATTACTATAATAGTGAAAAATTAAAATAATTGATATTATAAATACCCAAATAATTATAATATGAAACTTTTAATGAATTAAACTAATTTTATATGATAATATGATATATTAGGATTGATTTAATTGACTTTTTTCGAAGTAATCAATCTTTTAGGAGTTTCAAAAAAATCAACTATTGAATTGTGTCAAAATTGACATAAAAGAGTTCTTAAAAAATATATTATATTATTAATTGATATTAAATTCCTAAAAATATAAGGTTCGGACAAGAGAGTTATATTATGATAGGTTCCTCATTAATGGACCACTTGGGGGTCGCTTGGATGTATATAGTAAGTTTATTAACCATATTATATAAAAATACAAAGAGACATTGTAAAAGTGAAACTAATTAACTTAGAGTTAATACTTAAAGATAAGGTTAATATAAGTACCCAAACCTGTCTAAATTCTATTGGTTGAGTGGTTTTCGACCTATCCCCACCTTAACCTTTGAATAGTCAACTTTGGAGCCATTAGAAACCAAATATGAATTTATTATAAATTAATATTTCTAGCTTTTCCAAAGGTGCCCCTCACCCCTCTTATAAAAGGGCACTCCTCCTTCTCATTTCTTCACACCTCTAAAGCCTTTTGGTTCGGCCAAACTCTTCCCAAATACTCTCCCAACATCCCTCACTACAACCTAGGGGCCTTAGTTTGATCAGAAAGCCAACCTAAGGAGCCCTTTTGATCAAATCAAAAGGAAGAACCCGAAGAAGAGGTAATGTTTTCACCACCCCTTTTCCAAGTTCATTTCTTCTTCCACTTCTTCTTCCTTTGTTGTTACCATTATAAAATAATTACTCCAGTATCATTTATATACTGTGATGTTATTATAAATATGGTACAACCATATTCAGTATTCTATCCACCCTTTGAATAACATGTCACCATACGTGCGTACGTACGGCTTACCGTCTCCACGTCGTGGTGTAATTGTTATTCAATATATTATTATTTGGATGGGTATAATAATGATGTGTAACTCATGTAAATAATAAATATAACATATTAATGATTCTGTATATATGATATACCATCCATTTATATATTATCAAAAGAATGATATTGTCGCTCGTGCGTACGTACGGACTACCGTCTCCACGAACGCGATGAGATTCATTCTCCATCGTATCCATTCAAGTATAATTATCATTTGATGATTTAAAAATGATGTTTAAGGACTTGATATCATTCTGGATATGAATAATATACAACCTATCCTTTACAAACATGTCTTACGTAACAAAACATATAAAAGAAAACAAGTAAGTTAACACCCGATATAATGATAATACTAAGATATTATTAACAAATCAATGTTAAAAGATCATATTTGATATCATATTATTATATATGATTATTGTATAATTTAATAACAACTATTTCACCATTATACAGGAGGTTAACCTACTCCAACCAAGGAAAAGTACAAGGTAAGGGTTATTTCACAATCTCTTCATTATCCGAGGTTGTATATACGTAATAATCTACTGGGATCTCTTTATCATCCACATCCATGTTTTCTTAAAAATGTATTTCAAAACATTTTTACTATTTACAAGAATATGGGTTAAAGTCATTTATACCCTTGTTTGACTTTTTATAAGAGGTTTATAAAGGAATCTTTCCGTCGTTTTCAAAACAATGTCCCTTTTAACCTTTTCGACAGAATTGAGGTAAGAATGTTTTTTTAACTTATACGGCGGGTGCGGTTATTTTCCGCCGTTATAAAATCGTCGAAGCTTTCCTTACAAGCTTATAGGAATATTTTCAAAGAAAATGTTTTATTTTATATGGATCTTAAATGATTTCAAAATAAAAGGAGATATTTCTTTAAAAAGAATTTTGATTTCATCTATGTCAACATCCTTTGATGGATTTTAAGATTATTTATGGTTGATTTATTATGATACAAAACTTCTATATTGTATTGAAGGTTTTGTAATATTTTTGACTATGGATGTGCTATTTTTATACCATTCATAGTTTATGGTGAAAGTATTGACATTTCGTATGCTAGTTTTAATCCGAATGTTTATGTTATATTTCAAACTTTTCTTCAGATGAATGTGCTAAACAAGTATGTTCCGGGTTGGGGACCGGTAAAAGTAAGCCCTCCAGGTTGGGGACTGGTTAAAGTAAGCCCTCCAGGTTACGGACTGGTAGAAGTAAGCCCTCCGGTTTGGTCTCCGGTTATTAGAGGTACTCCGGGTTGGTGTCCGGTTATTAGAGGCACTCCGGGTTGGTGTCCGGTTATTAGAGGCACTCCGGGTTGGTGTCCGGTTATTAGAGGCACTCCGGGTTGGGTTCCGGTTAGAAGTAACCCCTAGGTCTTGGGATGAGGCCTAGACAATGAAATTAACGTTTGACATTATGCATTCCAACATTATGAAAGTGGTTATTGATTTTTGCATGTGATTATTCGATTAGTAGAATATCCATGTGAATAAGTAAATGGAATTATTTCATTTTATTTATGCCATACCATGTTGAAAGTTCATATTTAAAAGGCTTTTGTTTTAGTTATACATTGACTTAAATGTTTATTCTTATTTATGAAAGTTTCCGCTATATTGTTATCCTTACTGGGCATTTGAGCTCACCCCTTTTCTATGTTTTATTTTTCCCAGGAAGTGAAGAAGTAAATTATGAATGACCTGCAGGGATTTTATGAGGGGATAATAGTGTGGTCTATTGAGACATTATGTTGTTGTAGTAGTTTTTCATTTTATAATGTAATGTAAAACTTCTGAATATATCTGGTATTTTCCAAGGCTACTAAACCAATCGGTCTTTCGAGATTTGATCTTTCTTATGATCATGCCAATGTTACGAAGTAATGCACCGACTCTGGGTAGCTGGGGTCGGGGCGTTACACTGAAGATCTAATCTCTCTCCTGAGCCCCTGCTCAAAGGTCTGGGCCCTGAAGAATAGGTATTGTACCATATCAATGGAGTAGTATGAGAGGTCAATGAACCTCGCTGAATACTGCGCCAATGTCATGCTACCCTGCTGAAGATGCAGCAACTCCTCTATACGCACCGCTCGAAGGGTGGCAGGTACAAAATCTGCACGGAACAAGCTCTCGATGTCTTCCCATAGAAGTGTCACCTCATCATGAATCTGGAGCATCAGGCTCCACCATCTGCCTGGTGCTTCCCGATGAAGGTTGGAATCAAGGATAACCATAAAGTCTGATAGTGTCCCTACTAGCCTAAAGACTCTCACCATAGCCTGCAGCCAATCCTCAGCTGCATATGGGTCCGTCTCTCCCGGGAACATGGGTGGCCCTTGGCGCTGGAACTCGTGCAGCGCGCTCAAGCAGCGTGCATCGCCTGCTACTGGGGCTGGTGGAATTAGGGGCCCAATAGGTGGTAGTACCGATGGTGCCTCCGCTGGTGCCTCAATTGGAAGAGGGCCCTGTACTGAGGCTTCGTCGATCGGTGGGATGTCAGTACGTACAACTCTCGGGACTCTAACTGGTCATCCTCGGGGAGTCATCCTGAACGAAACAGATGTGACACGGTCAAAAGGCTATACCTGGTTAGCTGACCTGATTAGAGCTGATCTAAAGGAAAACTTTGGAAAACACACACATAATCAGTGTTTTGTGCACCGAGTAGGAAATTAGAAGTTAGGGTCTTGGTGTATGGATACGTCATCCGCCGCACCTACACCAGACTCCCTGAATTGAAAACCACACTCGGTACACTTAACACTATTGCTTCACAGAAAGTAAATATCATAATCATAAGTTCTACGGTAGAACCGACGTCCCCTGATACCAATTTGTCACAACCCATCCTCGGGGCCCGTGCTGTGACTACCCCAAGCCCGCCTTCAAGAGGCCAGGGGATGGAGAGTAGCACCAAAGGCTTAAATCCAGATAAAAAGGGAAGGCATTGCCTTTATGAAACAAAAATAACACACAACCAGAGTACAAGCGGATGAAAACACTAAGTAAAGCAATAAGAAAACTGTGCTGAAAGTACAAAGGGGGCCAGAAATACAAGCCCAATAGTAAAGTACAAGGAAATGACAAAATAGCATGAAGGTTTCAAGCTACTCCTAGATCGTCCTCCAGAGTTCCTACCAAAAGGGTAGGTACAGATGGCCACCTCAGCTCTCCACTCCCGTTTGTCACCTCCGGGTACCGTCTCTTCATGAAGTCCACCTCTGGGTATAGTCTCGTCGTGAAGTCCACCTTCGAGTACCATCTCGTCGTGAATTCCACCTCTGGGTACCATCCAGTTCTACAAGCCTCAACCACGATCAGTGCTATCTGTCATCTGCATCCAACACAACAAGGTGCGGGCATATCCCGTGCAGGGGTGAGTATAACGATACTCAGTAGGGACCCCAAGACCCTCAAGGTCTCACTAAATACAAAAAGGATAAATGACAAAGAATGATCTCAACAGATAACCTTTACTTAGGTATATGCACATACATATACATATGTTATCAACTAAACCATCTCAATCATGAGGGAAACACAAAGGTCATTGACTCAGCTCAAACCGGAATTTTTATTCACGATGATGAAAAACACGGCTCTTGGAGAACTCCTCCTCTGTCGAGTGCGGTAGTCCTGTAACGACTCTAAGGTGTCACTCGCTAACCATACATTGCTGAGGTACTCCTCCTGTCGAGTACCGCGGGTTTTCCACCCCACAAAGTAGTGCTCCTCCGCCATGGGACTGCCACCTCACACAGTAGTGCTCCCCCTCATAGCCTAGAGAGGCACTCCTCTTGTCGAGTACCACTGGTCTGCCACCACACAGAGTAGTGCTCCTCCACCATGGGTCTGCCACCTCACAAAGTAGTGATCCACACTGGGCTATGCAAGTCACTCCGAATAAAATCGGAGAAACCATCAACAAGTCTCATCCAGCTACAAGGTCACTGTACTTTGTATGCTCGCCTCCGGGAGGATCTCATCCACGAGCTAATGGTCGATACTCCAAGTATCACAAAGTAACACAAAGAAGTATCACAAAGGACCACCTCGTCACAGGGGTCTTAACGCAACAAATGGCGCATCAATCAGACGCCCTGTTCGTGAGTTATTAGCCTCTTTGTTCCAAGGGCCCGACTTGTTTCGTATACGAACCAACCCGGACATATCTGAACTATACCCCGAACTCCCATGGGGTATACTAAGAGGGGTGAATATGCTCCAAGAGTACCAGTGCCGCTGACAGTTCGTCAAACGGACGTCCGTTGCCAAAGATATGGCCTATGTAGGTAATGGGCCAGTAATGAGCCCGTGCCCGGTCTGACCCGGTAAAACCAACTCCGCCTACCCAAACAAGGACGACCGAGTCTGGGTCGACCTGGTTAGACTCGATGGGTCTAACCCGGCCCATTGGGTGAGTCAGCCCGCTATGTTTTGACCTAGTCCGCTGGGCCCGACCCATCGATCCGCGAGGGCGGTTCGGCCTGATAGTCGCCACGTAGGCGGCTCGGTAACTCGGCCCGGGAGACCGGGCTGGTTCAACCTGCGACACCGCAAGGGCGTTGCGGGCCGGTTCAGCAAGCCGGTGACCGGGAGACCAGTGGCCAGACCGCGCGGGGTGCGGGCAGGCCGGCTGGGCTGCGGATGGCCACAGGGGCACTAGGTAGGGTGCGAGTGCGCCGGGCAGGCGACCGAACACCTGGCAGCGCACGGGGGTGCACCGGGTAGTGCGACAGGGTGTAGCAGGGGTGTCGGGGGGCGCCGGGCAGGCCGATGGTAGGGGCACCAGGTAGGACGCTGACAAGGGCATGGGGCGCCGGGCCAGCAGTGCATCATGCCGGGGGGCGCCGGGCTGCGCCGGCCGACAGGGCGCCGGGGGTGCGCCGGCAGGGCGCCACGGGTGCGCCGACAGGGCGCCGCGGGTGTGCCGGTAGGGGCACGGGGCACCGTGTGTGTGCCAGGGGACCGCGGGATGTCGTTGTTCATGAAGGTCGCGAGTAGCGTGGCCTTTTTTCGCCACCTTCATCATCGTCGACTCATTTCCATACCATCTTGGAGTCATTACAAAAAGAACAACGAAGGGGTTGGTCCATATTGGTTTGGCCTGGACCATCCACGTTTAGGGTGGTAGCAATAGGTTCTCGCAAGTAGGAAGCACAAAAACCACCGTTCATCATTTTGAGAGAAAGGAAGAACATGGGAAAGGTTCATACATTAAATAAAAATAAAACCCCTACATCTTGCTCATCGCTCATTGGCGAAGTCGCAGGAGGAAGACGATGAAGACCGTCATTCGTCGCGTCTGCCACAGATCCCCAATTCTGAGCTACGTCGGTTCGTTGACGATGTTGCAGTGTATAGGTTTCTAGGGAAGGAAGGTCGAAGAAGAATCGCATGGAAGATCGTCATTGGTGTTCTTCACGTTCTTCGTTGGAGAGGATAATATTTCCCCAAGTGTTGGGCATCACAATACTTTACCAGCACTTAATCGCTTGGTGATGCCATCCCAATACCTTTTCTCAAGCTCCATATATATAGGAGAGGGGGAGAGGTATGTAACCATCGTGGAATTTATGACGGTTCATTTATTTGGAACTTTCTTAAATTCCAACGATGCATTTAATTAATTTAAAAAGGGGGTCAGATGAATTAAATTGCATTGTCACAGTTTAAGAGGTGCGTTGGCATAACCTAAGAGTGGAGGATTCCAAGATGTTTCCCCCACATAGCCTACACCGAAACATATGACTTGAATTAATTTTATGTTGACACATAAAATTAATTGACAACAATTAATTTCACTTCGAAACATAAAATTAACTCACAACAATTAAATTTTATGTCGACCCATAAAATTAACTGACAACAATTAATTTTATGTCAACTCATAAAATTAATTGTGGGAAAAAAATTTTACATCGACACATAAAATTAACAGAAAACAATTAATTGTACGTTGACCCATAAAATTAATTTAGTGCTATTAATTTTACGTCAACATATAATATTAATTTATATGGGGTTTGAGAGGTTTCCTCTCCCTCCCCATTAAATGGGAGGTTAGGGTGTGGCGGTTCCACCACCAACTCCCATGTGGAGCTTCTAACCACTTTATCTTCACTGCATGTGTTTAAAAAAATAAAATAAATTATTCACTTATTTTAGTTTATTAACCCACGTAATACCCCAAAAACTAACATTCATACCTGATCATCTGTCGTTGAGGTAAAAGTCTTCTCAAGCATATATCAGCACTACGAGTTCAACAGTGCCCTCAGAATTCGATTCCGAGCAACGGTTCAAAAGTTATAAAATGCCGCTCATTCGTTTACTGAACGTACCGGAAAAAAAGTTCGGAAAATTATTATCAGTCACCCTCGACCCAATACGAACATGGTTAGGCTCTGCCTAGGAGAAACACACCCCAACGAACTCAACGGTACTCTACAATTTTCAATTCGAATTACCGTTTAGAAGTTATGAATTTTACAATAAAATAATTATCACTTTATTATTTTATTTACGGCCAAAAACTAACTTTCTCAGGTGGCTCGTGCCAGCCAAAGTTAGTATCTACTTAAAGGAAGCATACCCTCATGAGCTAAATGGTGGTCTCAGATTTTTAATCCGAGTTACTATTTGTGATTTATAAGCATTTGAAAAATAAAATAACATTATTTAATTATTTTATTTATGGTTATTCGATTTTTGGGTTTTCTCACAGGAGGCATGCACCAACTAAACTTAAGTCATTCTTAGGGTAAACCCGCCATGCTGAGCACAACAGTGCCCTCAGATTTCTGATCTGAGTAACCGTTTAAGAGTTATTCCACTTTTTCAGGAAAATTGCTTACTCACGTTAATTTAAGCTTAAAAAAATTCAGTAAATTTTTCCGGGCACACTAGGCCTCAGAATCAGGTTTTTTAAGAAGTTGCATAGTCGTAAAATTCCAAAGAATTTAAGAAAAAAAAAATTCCTTGAAATTTACAGGTCTTTACAACTACAAACCCCCTCTAATCATAGTAGCACAGCTCCAATATAAGTTTTTAACCAGGAATTACTTTATACACCAATTAAGGAAATCTTGTTGGGCACTGGAAACAAGGACACTGTCCATATTTCTCCATGAAGAACTTCATCCTCATCTTATATTGAATATAAATCCATTTAAAAGGGTCCCTTTTTATCACCTTTTGGAAACTATTTAACATATAATTAGAAAAAATGGTGTCCTTTCAATGTTTTCCAATGTTGCTTTTGGAATGATAAATTCGTTACACATTTATCCAAGAATAGGTGCACCCGTGATCTTGTAGAAATCTCATAAACTTATAAAAACTTCATCATGTGTTAGTTTGATAGTATTTGGATGAGAGATCCCTTAGATCAAGAGCACACTGATTATTTCAAGATTCATTTAATAATATTTCAGTCCACCCAAACATTTTTATAAATCAAAGCTAGTTTTATATAGGTTTTATATTACAATAATGTGTTTGTGATGCCAATATGGTCACATCAATTCATATTCAATTACTCTCTAGAAAAAAAATCCCATTCCTCTTTCCATGGTTTTTTGGATTCTTATTGGCATTATGGAAGATCAATGGATCATAGTGTGGTCTTGACACAATGGTGTGAGGTTTTATATGAGGGTAACATAAACAGTGATGAATAATGCATGTCGTGGGTATTTCTCGCTCATTGATGAACACACCTATGAAAGAGATGTTGAAAGTGGGAATGTTTTTGTACTAAGAGAAATAATAATTTGGAAAATATATCTATTGATTTGTTATGAATTCATCTTTTATAATAAATTATTCATAAATATATAGTTGATCACTTAGTGGGCACTAGAACAAGTTATTCTTCGTGTAGTTTTCTATGTTTGGAATGATGGAGTTGAACAAGTTATAGTATTCTGCCCTGATGAAATCAAAAATTTAATTAATGTGTTTGATAGATTTATCATTAGGGAACCTTTGAATTTAGATTGGGAATATGTAAAGGAAAAAAAAAAAAATTTCATTTGAGAAAAGGCCTTGATTTGTAGTTTTCTTTAAAAAAGAGATAATTTCGCAACTTGGTGACCTCACATTGGTCACATGCTCATGTGACCTCATATAGGTCACCTAATCAAATGAAAAAAGGTAGGTCACCCACTCCCATGACCTCATTCCAGTCACCTACTCAAGTGACCTCTCATTGGTCACTCATATAAGTGGCATGGGAGAAACATCTCACACAAGTCATCTTATTGTACATATTAATGGTACACAAGACAGCAAAGGTGAATGTGGTACCTAATAAAGTTGTGTAGAATAATAGTTTGGAAAGAAAACATAATATGTGTTAACATGAGGTGGAATAATTTAGATTGGATAGCCTATTTATAGACACCCAATCACCTATGCATCTTTGTACCATGGATTACAAGCATGGTTGAATATCATAACTAACTAGCATTACCAACCACCATGACATGCCTTTGCAGTGGAAATTCATACTCTATTTTCATCTCACTTTTCAAAATATAAGTGGGTTGTTATTATTGAAGAGAACATGGGGGTCAAAAATTGAAAATAAGTTTTTCAGTAGTGAATTCATCAATATGAATATTCCTCCCTACCTCCAGATCAAATCCTCTACAACTAACCATAACCAGTCACAAGGAAATAATTTTTTGACACTCCATTTATTTACATGGGGATGAATATATTTAATGGAAAATACCTCACTTAGTTGTCGATAAAAGGGGAGTCAATGAACTCACCCATGTTAACTTATATGAACACCACCAACAAGGAAAGATTATCATTATAACCCAACATGAACAACCTGACTTGAGTTTTTAGTACCTGGGAAAGGGTCTCACATGAGAAACTTGCATGATGGACATGTGTGAATGATATCCATCACATAGGGTCGTGATTGTTTTATATAAATTGGACAGAAGGTCTATTCATTTGACATGACAGTAAGAAAAAGAGATCACTAAAGCTATCCCTTCCTATGTCTCTCACCCGAGTCCTCTAAAAATATAGGTAGGGACCTAAGGCTATACAAGAAGAGGGAATTTGAAAAAGGCCAATGTATTTAGGTCATTCAAGGTATACAATACCAAGAAACAAGAGAGGAATTATCTCCACAAGTCAAAACTACTAGTGCGAAAGGACCTTCTAAAGATAAAAACTTATGTGTCAGTATTCTAAGGACATCTTAGGAGACCATTGGAGAAAAGAGTAAATCCCCTCTGATGAATGGTTTTCTTAAGGCATTTTATCATCCAAGAGTAATCTCCATCTCTCCTAGGTCCACCCAATGTGATATTTCTCTTGCTCCCCTAGGTCCACCCTATGTGAGACACCTCTAGATCACACCAGACCACCATGCACAAGACACCATTACCTCTCCCAGGTCCACCCTATGAGAAGCACTTTAAGCTCACCCGAGATCACCCAATGTGAGTCACCTTTAGTTCTTAAAAGTCTCATGAACTCTATATACACTCTGATTCTACTTTTATATCACCAATTTTATGAAACATATTTCCATGGATACCTCATCTAATGGGGACCATGCCTAAGAATAACTTAAATCCTTTATATATACATGTTCCAAAGACATGGAACAGTTTTATATAATCTCAATTATAAATTCTTTTGGCAATTAAAGTCCAAAATTTATCCTACCCAATAGGCAGGATCTTTAGTGTTCTATAAATTATATATTCCCATGGTAATAAGGATCCCGAAATTTGGGATGTTGATGGGTGGAATCTTAGGGAGGGATACAATATCTACTTTCAGACATGTGAAAATAATTGGAATATATTTTTGTGTATACATAATACCTAATCCATAGGGTTTGAAAACAATAGAAGGTATGGGCACACATACACCCCATCTATCTTCCTAACTTCGCTGCTATGAATCCATTATCGTCTACCAGTGGGAAAGAATCAAGTGAATCATTCAGGAATCCTTCATATAGTAGGCCCCATAGTTTTTCATGTATTCTATTCCCCTACATTCCATATCACTACCTTGTCCACTAGGGGAGAAGGATATTGTGGGGATTTTGAAATCTTATTCTTCTTCTTGTTTCTCAAACCAAGAATGAATCACATTGGATTGGAGGTTAGTGAAAATAATTTAAACAACAAGACCAAAACACCACATAGTTCCTTCTATATTATATAAGCCAAAAAACCATGTTACATTCCACTAAAAGTGCTATACTCCTGATACGAGAAGCCTTCATAGGGATAAATTTCAAATGAAGTAAACATAGGAATCCTCCATATGTGTAAAATAATATACTTCTAAACCATGTATGATTTTATTCCTATCTAAATGGGACATATAGGAAGGCTCCTTGATGGTCAAACCCCACACCACAAACACAGCTTAATATTCTCTGTGAAATATTCCCAGTTGGGTCACATCCCACTTGTGAGGCAATATCTCATCCAGGTCCTTAGGTATATTTTGATATTAGTCTCACACCATCCTTGAATGGGTACCATTCACCAAAATGTACTTGCAACATGATGTCAAACTACTTGGTCTGTTATATGTCACATTACCTCAAAAGGTATGATGTTACCCAATAATTGGAACTGAACTACATGGTTTTTGATTCATTTGACAAGGATAAGTTGGATTCCTTTCTCAAGGGACCTTTTCAGACAACAAAAAACTCTTCTCTTACTAGAAGATGATAAATTCTATAGCATCCCACAACATGGATTAAAATCAATATCATGATAATAAATGAAGAAATAATTTCTCATTTGTTTACAAAGGATATCATCTATAGATAACCTCATATAAATATAATTTTCCCATTCATGTGAAATCCCTAATATATATATAGATTATTTTCATTATAATACATTTAAAATTTTGATAGTTAAAATAAGGGAAACCCAATATATATTTGAGATTTAATAAAATATTGAAGAATATTTTTTATGTCTATGAGAGAGTCCCAGAGTGTAAAATAATTTCCCAAAAATCAATGACGATATCAACCTCCCAACCTCTCAAAAAAATTTAGTCTCTATGCTTTGTCAGAATGATTTTCCAATGACCACCTTCCGTTATAAATTAGGTTAATGGAACATCCTGAATAAGGGAACCATTTGGGGTTTTTAGTTCCATCAATAAACCCCATTATAAAATTCCCAGAATGAACATGGAAATAAAAAAGATTTATTTAAAGTGATGGGTTGATCCACTACCACCAATAAATTACATTCAAACCCCATTGTATTTTAAAATTGAGAAAATCAAGAACCTAATGTCAACATTACTATTATAAAAGAATGATAAATTCAAAAATCAGACCATTTGGTTGTCATCATTTGGATGAAGCAATGATATCAATACATCAAATGAATTTATATAACAAAAGAAACAATGATATGATATTATTTATTATATCAAATTATTTTTAATCATATCATTACATAATAATTGTTTAACCCAAATATCCCAAAATAATATATATTTATATTGAAACATATTATATAACAGAAAACCATTATATGTATAGAGGTTTTAGGTAATAACTATATAATGATCAAATGATATTAAAATTTTATTATGATTAGAGTAGATATGATTATTTTTGTTAAAGGATTTGTTTTTTATAATATAAATAATGTTTTCCAAAATACGATATTAATATTGGATTAACTAACTGATTATAGTTCTGGGAATTTGAAAATGTGATGTGATTGATTTCATTTGATTATTTAATTTATATAAATATTTTGGGAATGATTATTTTTTTATTAATTTTTTTTGTAATTGTGATGTTTGATTTCATGTTTATGATTTGATTTTATAGAGTTCTGACACTTATAAATATGATGAGCTTCCCCATTGGGAGTAAATATATCATTACTGACATGATTAGTGATAACATAATTGAGAGGATGTACATGATCCTTCGATTGATGTATGTGATAATCTTATCAGGGTAATAATGACAATGAATTTTTTAAATTTGAATTATAATAATAAAGGAAAACCTTATCATGGTGGAACTATTGCACTTAATGTTCATGATTTTTGGGAGTAACATCTTTATGTCTTTTGCGTTGATACTATACCATGAGGTGTGGAAGAGTTGTCATAGGTGATAAACATAATTTTAGAATTGATTGGTGAACTCAATATTATTAATTTGAATATTTGTATTTTTAAATCATGAGGGATTAAAAATAAATTGATGAGATATTTTTGTTTAGGAGAATAAGTATAAAGGGATGAACTGTGATGTATTACACTCCCGGTTCATCAATTTGTTTTATGAAGAGATTATATAAACAGAAAGAAGTTAGCTATTTTTTGTGATAAAGAATGATAAAATTTCTATTCATTCTTAAAAAACTATATTATTTTATTTTTGTTATTTTTTAAGAACTTTGGGTGGTGAGGATACTAATAAGGCTTATAATTTTGAGTATGAATTGTGATTGAAGATTTTTTTCACAGGTGAGATTATTTTTTTAACATTTTTTGGATGTGGTAGATGAAACCTTGATAGTTGATAAATACTTAGAAGATTAAATTAACATTATTGTGTGTTGTAGTGGACCAAGAAGCAACACATATTGTAAAATTGTTTATTTTTTATAGTTTAGTTATTGATATAGCTATTTTGGGTGCCTATATTTTTAATATTATATATTTAGGGTAATGTTTGAGTTTATCAGCACCGTTTTAATGGAAAACATGACACTTGATTCCTATTTAGCTAATACACTATCATTAATATATCAATATTCAACAAATTTATAGGATTTTTTGGAAGGTGACTCAATTAAGAGGAGGTTATGATTTTTCTTCCACTAGGGATTCTCATTCCCAAGTTTTTGGGCCTCAAAATATTCATAGTTGGATATAATCTTGGAGTTTTGGTCACAAATATTGTAGGTCTTCATAGTACAAGTCATATTGAAAAGATAAGGATTAGGGGATTTAGTATACTTTTATCAAAAATTGTGGGGTAGTTATGAAGTAGTTATTTTATGTAAATAATGTACTATATGATATTCATTGGGGATGACCAACTATTTAATGTACAATATTAGAAAATTCCACCATCTCTTGTGTATTATTTGAAACTTGGTTATCTAATTTATTAATATCTACCTATTGTTTTTTAAAAAAAATTCTACACTATTATTGAATCAACATTTGCGATGTGTAAAAACCATTAAACAAGAAATTAACATGTAGTCCCATTTAACATCCATGTACAATACAAAAAAGTACGAGGTCAAAAATATAGAATCATAGAAACTTATTAAAACCTTATACCCTATATATTAACACCTCTTTTAGAAAAAATATCTTACACTAGGACGATCAATTATACTATCATTATAGGCTACTACTATGAGTTTCATATTGAATTTTCAACATTATAAGATAAATTAATTTTAGGATAATCACACCTGAAATAGATAATGGGAATAATCTAAACAAAAAAGTAACCCAATGTCTAAATGATAACCTTAACAAAAAAAAGCACATATTCATAAACTGATTAGTAATATATTGTAGTAGAGTATAAATTACATTAAAAACATCAAATTTAAAATATATAGTCTAAAACAAATCATATAGTGTCTAAGGGTCCATTTTAATAAGTTAAAAAATCATAGGGAATGTTTTTTAGGACAAATGGTTCCATTATAGGAATTGTGGTCTGAATCATAGACATAATGAAACTGAAATAGGAATTATAATGGGGAACCACCAAAAGTAAGGTGATGATTTAGAAAATAACACATTATTCAATGGTGATACATGATCTACAGTAATTTATCATTGAATCTATAGGGATTCAATGAATATGGAAGAAAAATATAAAAACAAGTATAGGGGATGATGATATCAAAATAAATCAACATAAATTAATGTAACATATTTAAATTAACTATGAGGAATTGTTTTTGAAAAAAAAAATTATTGAAAAAAAAATTGTATCATATGAGTAATGTAAGACATCAAGATAATAACATCATCTGTAGTGAAATCTTAATATTACAGGTTAGGGAAAAGGGTAATGATGATCATGATAAAGAGGTCTAGGATCCATAATGAATCAATGTCATAAGTTGCTATAAAAAATGGAAGCCATCATTCTCAGAATCAAAAAATGATCTAATACATATGTATCCTTATAGAGGGGGAGAATTAGCATATTTAGGGATGACTGAGTCCTCTCATGCATAGAAAACTAAGAAAGGGGAAACCAAATAAATCCCCATTGAGAGATCCTTAAATGTGACAGACTTAGAAATTGTGAACAATAAAAATGTTATGTTTGATAGAGTAATAGTAGAAGGTTTATATGGGGTATGGGTAATAAATGATTTTAAAAAATTAAAAGAGTTAAATTAAATCTGGAAATTAATTACCAAAGTTATTATCATGCATATGAGAATTAAATAAGGAGGGGACAATTAAATAATAAATACAGGTATTATTTATAGTAGTTTAACTTAATGGGGACCTAATGTGCTCGTACCCCTCTTTACTCTTTACGAAATGCGTTATGTAGTACCTAATTTTTAAGTGGAATTATAACCTAGTTATAACCTATTTTTTCTAGGGAAATAGCAACTAAAAAACCTGAATTGTTTATAGGGTCTCTAAATCCATTGCAATTAATGATAATGAAATATGAAATCCAAAACATTAATTTTCACGAATTTAGAACTTTTGAGTCATAACATGTTGAGAGAGAATTATTATGGATTGTACATGAAAAAACAAATGGTTATAGAACAACTGAATAGATATAAATAATAAACACAGACTCATATTTTTCCAAAATAGTGAAGAGGATAAAAAAAGATGAAGAACAAATATTTTTTCATTGAGTAATGGATCAGATTATCTTTTCATGGTCATTGTAGATACTGAATATGTTTTGGGTCCCCTTGAGAGATCATCTAGTATATTTGAATAGATTTTCATATGTTATAATAAAATGCCATAGTAAATATTTTTTTGCAATACATAGATAGTTTGAAACATATCATCAATACAATTTCATTGATAAAGTGCAGTAGTATACTATCTTTTATATGAAACCTCCCAAATGTGTTTTTTAGTACTTTAAGTAAAGATAAAAAACAACTCAACACACAGTCGTGTAATCCATTTTAAAATCACTGTTTAAATAATAAAAAAATTTGAGTGAGGGAGAATATAATTCCCCAATAATTATCAGTATTTATAAGATAAGAACTAATTCATCAAAATTAAATTAATATTTTAGAAGTTTAAAACATCTCTATAAAAATTGGTCAAAGATATCCCATAGTTTTCTCATAATTTCGTTCCATAAACATAAAATTAAAATTTTGAATAACTTTATTGAAATTGTCGATATGTAGAAATAAATTAGTTATCCATTATTAATTACTATAAATAAATCTTTAAAAATTTCATTATCATTAAAATTTTATTTACAAGAAAATAATAATAATAAATCATTCAAAACAAATAAATTTGAATCTTGAAACACCATGCCATAATTTTATGTTGGAAGAATAGAACAAAGTATTTTTTTATAAAGATATTTAAATCATTACAAAAAACACTTCACGTGGTTTCTATATAATATATATGTATTTATGAAACAAATAAATCCATAAAACTAGCAGATATAAACTTGTGGTATTTTAAAATGTATAAATATATAAAAAATAGAGCATTCTGAAAAATTGTTGATTTTTAAAAAAATGTTAATGTATTAGACAAACTTTTCTTATAGACTATTTTTTTTGAATGAGAGGATCAATTGACTATGAGGTTAGATTATTCACTTAAACAAAACAATCAATTGTGAGATATCATATTGGGCACATAACTAAAAAATGACTTTGTGGTATCAACTACATGAACAAATGATCAACAACAAGATAGATAAGAAACCATGTTGAAAAATATTGGATGGACCACATGAAAAAAAATCAATCAACCGCAAGCATAATTGACTATCCATAATAACAACTAACTAACCACATGAAGGAAGTAACTAATCATATGAAAAAACAAGCTATAGTGATGAAGCTATAATGAGATATAGTCATACAGTTTTTCATCTGACCATACAAAGCATAACATGTGATAAATGAAGTAACCATGATAAAAAATGATTAAAAATAAATAATTAAATAGTATATTCTGGTCAGTTTATAAAAAAAAATTAATAACCATATTAATTATAAATAACCATTAAGGATATGATTTCAAGATAAATCATAATTATACATTTTAAATAAAATTAAAATAAAATTATAAACTAAAAAATTAAAATAATATAAAATATATGATGTACTTTTAATATTAAAAAAACACCCTATAAATAATAAATGTACCATGAAATCATAATAAAAACAAAACACAGTAAAAATAATTTTAAAAAAAAATACAGAAAAACATTTTTCAAACAATATCCTCCATTTTTAATTTTTTAAATGACAATGAAAAATAATTTAAAAACTAGAAAAATACCATTCAAAAAATTATTATTAAGTTAAAACCATGAACAAGAGTAAAAAAAACTAAAATTAAATATCAAACATACCATACTCAAATTTAATTTTCTCAAACTTTTCAAAATCCCATAGTTTAGTAATAATATTATCAAAATGTGATTTTTTATTGAATTGTTTTCAAGAATATTATCGATTATTTTAATATTATCTATAATAAATTAATATAACATACTAGTAAGTTTTTTTCTCAAATTATATAAAGGATTTTATAAAATTGAAATAATAGAATAATTTTCACAATAAATAGTTGTCAATTCAAAGTTAAATTAATAGTCAAGAAAGGTTTTTTTCACCCTTAACGATTGAGAAAAAAATTAATTCGTAGATATATATTCACACTAATATGTATATAAGTCAACATATATATTTGTTATTTAATTCAAGGATAATAAATTTTTCCTAATAAAATTAATTATGCCTGAAGTACATTTTCTATCAAGTCATGATCATCTAAAATATGAATTAAAAAAACAAATAAAAAAATCCAATCTAGAGTAAAATAGTCCACAATTAATAATTCCATTAACATGTCTAATAATATTTTGAACAATATTCAAGGGAGATTCCTTAGGTCAAAATTGAATTTTTATACATAAATAAAATCTAATAATAATATATAGTTTAGAATAATTTAAATATAGAAAACTATAAATAATGACTCTAAACATTTTAGAATCAATAGATTTTCCATTAATATCTAATCATAAATTACAGTTATTTCTCCTGAGGGTTTAATGAATTTAAAATAATCTAAAACAACCCTATTTTATAAATATTTAACGTATTTATTTGATTTTGAATTATTCCATTATATATGAAATTAATTTAAATGTCCAAAAATAATTGATTTCTACCTAATAAACTCCTATCAAATTCTCATTCTATCTAATTAAAAATATCATTACAAAGAAGATCACTTTATGAACCAAAAATAACATCATCCAAATAAATTTGAATAGTTAAAATATCATTTGAAATAACATAATAACCAAATTAGGATCTAATTTACATTTATATAAATCATTTTTCCACAAACACAATTTTAGTTTATCATCCAAATAATGTGGTGTCTGATTAAGAACATAAATGTTTTTTAATAACATAAAAACATATCAAAACTAGGTGGTTAAAAAATATAAATTTATTACAAAATAAGACCATTTTAAAAATTATTTTAATATAAAAAAAATTTAATATTATTTGAAAACCCATGAAAAATTCCACAATCAAATTTACAATCAAATTTATCTAATAAAATATGTGTATTTAAAAAATATTACACATAAAAACATTCAAATAACCAATACTAGGTTTCTTATCTTTCAAAAATCAATATGTAATTTTATTTAAATAATTTCTAAGTAAATTATATTCATTTAACATCATTTTGTAAATTTCAATAAATTTTCCATTTTTATTTTCTACTACCCAATTTTTTTGTGGTGTTTTAAGAGAATAAAATTTATGAAAATTCATTTATTCTTCACAAAAATATTCAAAATAATGATTTTAAAATTTACACTCATTATCACTTGTAATTAAAAGACATACAAAATTTTTATTTTTTTTACCATTTGAGATGATAATAAAATAATAAAAATGGTTCAGTTTTTTGAGCCATAAAATAAATACAAGTAAATCTATTAAAATCATCAACAATCACAAAAATATATTCCTTAACTCTTATAATAGAAACATACAAAGGAATAAATAAATAAAAATAAATAAGTTTTAATGGTATATCAGTTTTAACTCTATTAGTACATCTAAAAGACACTCTATTATATTTACCATTTAAACAAGTATCATAAATAACAATCTTAGTAATTTTTAAATTGGGTGGATGCAACACGTGAACTGTATTTGAATGTTTTGGTAGCAACTAAATGTTTTCATGCAAAATTCTCTAATTCCATAATATATCATCTATTTCTATAGAATTAAGATTATTGACATTCTAGTTAATTAATTAAAAACCCAATTGAATAAATATTCTCTTTCTTATTTGAATAACATTAATATAATTTATTTTTGAAAAATGAACAAAAATTATCATCAAATTTAACACTCACTCCATCATCAAATAAATGAAAAATAATAATTATGTTA
Source organism: Viscum album (assembly GCA_963277665.1). Classification (NCBI taxonomy): domain Eukaryota; kingdom Viridiplantae; phylum Streptophyta; class Magnoliopsida; order Santalales; family Viscaceae; genus Viscum; species Viscum album. Next base: position 857,833,081 of record OY728158.1, read on the forward strand.
TGTTTTAAACAATCAACATACAAAAAAATTTAATTAAAAATAATATTATTTATACCTACATCACTAATTACTTTAACCCTGCCTTTTGAATTATCATAGAATGTCATAGAGCATCCATCACATTGATTACAAGATAAAATCACTGATAGATCTCCAGTCATGTCTCTAGATCATTTATTGTTCATGTATCATATATATTTTACACTCTTAAGAGATATTTCCAGTTTTTATTTATTATGTAGAAGAAACAAGTGGTTCCCATTCTATCTTTGTCCATGATGGGTTAGTATATGAATTATTTTGTACCCACATAAAATATTAAAAAAATTCAATGGAAATCTAGAAGATAAATTCTAAAAAATAATTTTCTGTGTATGGATTACAGATTGATGAAATATCAAGGAATATTATCTAGTATAGTTATCTATCGTACCACATATTAAAAATATAACATTAAATGTGATTCCTTTATAAATCTTAATAATGAATGTTTTATATAACATAAAAATTTATTTATCAGAACCAAACCACCTTTTCTTTATTTTATTTCATTATTGACATAATTTTATCAAAATTCTATTTTCCTTGAACAAAATAATATAACTAAAACACTATTTCTTTTTTATATATTCAACTCTTTATGTGAAAACTATAAATAATTGAAAAAATTTCATTTGAAAAAGAATATTTATTTTTAAACATTTCATCTTATTGAGTTAATTTATAATTTTTAATAGGATACTTATTTTATCCTTTTATTTTTGGGTAGCAATTATGAATTATTAAAAAATATTTTTCATTTTTTCATTTTTTATTAATTCACTCATATTAGTTTTTTTATATTAAATATAATATGAATCATGGGTAGAATAATTACTGACCTCGTTATTACTTTGATACATTAATAATAGTTTATCCATTTATTTTTAAATTTTTGTTTAATAAATTGAATTATATTTTTTTTGAATCTCTATTCTACTATCAAATATTTTCTATCCTTTTATTATATTTATTTTATTTTCTATATTGCTTTATTTTTTGATATTTTTGATTTATTTTTCCTTCTTTTTGACATCATAATATGTTATTTCAGAAAAATCATTATAATAATTTTTATCATTCTTAGTTATATCATCCTTATTATCATCCTTTTTAAATCATATATCGAATACTTACGTTATTTTCATCATATTGTAAGCACCTTTAGTAAAATATCAAATTTCATTCTATCATTCCTATGATTCCAAATCATATGTGTTAATGGAAATAGATATATTCGATTTAAATGCCCCACCGTTATTTTTTGAAGTATCTTATTTTGTGATGTCCTTCATTTTTAGTTTATATTGATGTAACAAACTAATTTGATCATCAAACATAAATTAAATAATATTTTTTCTTTTTTTCATTATTACTTTATTTTTATACTAATTCATAGGTAGTTCTCTCATAACTCTTTCAACAGGTATATGATTCTGTAATGTTTCTCTATGGGGATTCATTACATTCAAATTTCTTGTAAATTTGATGAAAATTTGGTTGAAAATTTCTTCTTAACCCACCTTTAAATCCTGGTAGTCATCCTAAAGTATTCCGATCATAGTTCAAGTTAGTTTTTTCAAGAAATGATTAGTAACATGTAGAATCATTCAAATATCATGGTCTATCTTATATGAAGATAAATTACTAAATAGGGTTGTGTTAATTAAACATTATAAAACATTCATAATTATGTAATTTAAGACATAATTAATAGAATCATTTCTAGTAAGGGATTAATGTTTATAATAAGGTGTCTTAATTTTTTTTATCATTGTATTATAGTGTTCAATATTATGTTGACTAACATGTTCTTTCATTCAAGATTTATATTAACCATAGTCATTGCCATAAAAATGTAGTGGATTTTATGGAATCAAGCCATCATTTACATTTTTTATTATAAATATATACTTCTATTGACTGTTAGATATAGGATATTTATTTTAGAATAAGAAAAATATAAATAAAAATGCTAAATTGTCCTTAACAATGTCCAGTATTGTGTTAGGTATGATATAGTAATAGATGAAGGTCTACGGGGAGGGGTGAATACATTGGTTAAAAAAATTAACGAGTCAAATTAAATGTATAGTTTAATTATCAACGATATTATAATGAACATGAAAAAATAAATAAGAAATATAAATGTAAATAATGAACCATGTATTTTTATATTGTAGTTCAATTCAATGAGGACCTAGTTTAATAAAAAAACTATATACTATTTTATATATGTGTTATACAGTACTTGGATTTTATAGCAGATTCAAAAACGAGTTAAAAACAACTTTTTATAGTCGATTTATAATCAAAACACCTTGATTTTCTATTTGGATTCCTAAATATTAATAATTTCTAACATTATAATCTGGGATTCACAACCCAAAATGTACACACATTTGGATTTGGGAGTTTGAAAATAATGATATTGAATTATTTAAGATGGGAAAATAATAAATTGAATGTATAATCATAGTTGAGAATATAAAAATAATTAATACATACTTAGAAAAAACTATAACGTGAAGTTGATGAGAAAGATAATGAAAGACCTTGGGTTTATTAAGAAATAGATCTGTTTGTATTTCTAAAAAAATAAGAGTAGTCAAATACATTTTTGATCACCTTAATAGATCATCATGTATATAATAATTTGTTTAAATAATATTCTCATAAAAGTTTATAACAATGTATAAATTCAAAAAAATTAAAAAATTATAATGTTATCATTAAAACAAAGTCATAACATTAATGTAGACGTATATTTTCTATTATCTTTAACATCTATAATGAGTCTCAATGTCCTTATAAAAAAATTATGAAACAACTCAACACATAGTAAAATAATGTTTCAGACAATTCAAATCCAAATAAAAATATTATCTAAGATAAATAGAAATTATCATTCCATAATAATCGTCAATATTAAAAAACAAAATTCTCATTCAAACCACGTTTAATTAATCATTTAATAGTTCAAAATATCCCTATAATAATAATTCAAAGAGATCCTATAATTACGACATCATTTCCAATATATAAAATTTAAATTTAAATTTTGAATAACATTCTATAACATGAATATATGTGTGTTATAATTTATATAAATTAATTAAATACTATAAATAATCATTGAGTGAGTTTATTAATATTAAATATTAATTTAGGAATAAATAAATAAATGAAAAGGTTGAAAATAAATAAATTTAAAATTTGAAACAACAAGATGTTAGTTTATGTGTGAATAATAGAAAATTTTAAATCTATTTAAAATATTTAAAAAAATAATTTTAATTCTTTACATATAATATATATGTATTTATTTAACAAATAATACAATAAAATAATGTAATATAAACATGATATAAGTGAACATATCCAAATATATAAAAATGATGGAATTCTAGAATTTTCAAAAAACTAATTAAAGTATCAGCTCTACTATGTGTGAAGAATGACTTTTTTCATTGAAAATGGGGTTCAATCTACTATGAGGGTAGATATACTTTATGAAAAATTTAACCAACTCTGAAATATTAGATCTACAATGTATGGAAAATAATTGACCATGAGGTATCAATTTCATGAAAAAATGATCACCTAAAAGACTTAAAAGTGATCACATGATCAAAATTTAGAATGACTAAATAAAGAAATTTTTTTACCAAATAAATTTTCTAACTATAAGAACAATAAACTAATCACTTGAAGGAAATGACTGACTCCATGAGAAAAAATAACTAGCTGTGAAAAAGCTAGCATGAGAGATAGTCGTGGGGTAAGTCAAGTGACAATGTTAATTATAATGGGTGGTAGGTTACGAGACAATTTGATTATAAATGTAAAATATATTGAAATAAATAGTAAACACATAATCTATTATCAAAAAATAGAATATAATAACAACAATAAAGATAAATAATCATTAATTACATGGTGCTTTGTGAAAAAATATTATACTTTTAGAATAAAATAAAATAAAATAAAATAATAAAATAAAATAGTTGAGGTATCTATAATATTAAAAACAAGAAATGTAAATAAAAAACTACACTGGAAATTGTATCAAACCCCAAGCATTAACAAATAACCCAATAACGAGGTTATAAAAAATAATCAATACACTCTCTCAATCCATTGTGTTTCTGATCCACCATTTAATATAGTGATATTTCTTGGAGTATTTAATATTGATACCCCACTAGGAAAGATACCAAATCCCACATAATTTTCATAACTATTGTTATTTTTAATAGTTAATATATTAATCATCAGGAATTATTTATTTTAGAGACGTCTAATTATGCTATGATTATAGAGATAGATTATCGGACATGTTTTTGGGATTTCATTAATTTCTACCATGTAATGGTGACATGCCTATTGAACAGGAAGGGCTGGAGATTCTCTAATATAGGACTACTGGACATGAAGAGGAGAATCTGATGGAGTTTTTTCTTCATTATACTGACTTGGTTTCTTGGAAATCTGATATTACATGATCTAAGTTAATTGATGAACTGAATGTGCAGTGAAACATAAACAAAATTTTGGGCATCATGAATGACACGAATATTGAAGATTCACCCAAGAAAAAATATTATTGAGATCCTGTTGACAATGTAAAAGCAATTGTTGAAGGTTTTTCTTTGACACCTTTAATGAAGTCAAGGCCAAGGAAGTACTACTTGAACTTGAAATCCACTATGATAAATAGATCCAACTCAAGTAGAAGAAATGTTCAAGGTAATAGTTTCAGTCATTAAAGGATGTGTCTGATTGGGATTATGATGACTACAATCCTATTGGTTTTGATTACTGAACTGTGTTCTTTTGAATGAGGGCATTAGGTCTTGTATGACCATATTCATCTCCCTCATCTTACTTATTCCTTTTATTGAATATAGAGCCATTTCCTCTCCTTTAATAAAAAAATATCATATTACTACTATTATTCATGGTTGCACGGAGTATAAATAAAATTTACTTCTCCTATTATAGAAAATCAATTTCATGTTATTCTACCAGATAATTTTACATGACTACATATGAAAAGTGAAGTATAGTATATTAAATAATTATAATAATATTCCTATAGAATTTCTTTCTTTCCTCAGTACATGGATCTGGTTGAACCTAAAAAAATATTGATTCTCTTGGTGGATCTTTTTTGGAAAAGTGTATCGCCTTGTGGTGTATTGTACTTTTTCCAAAACAAAGATGAGAACTTATAACTAAGTAATTATTACCCAAAGTATAATAAAGTTACATCTAATAAAAACTATATTTTTCTAAGGATTAATGAACTATTCTATTATCCATGGGGGTAAAATATTTTTAAAAAGTTGATCTTCAATTTAGACATCATCAACTATTAGTGTTGGCCACAGATAAATTAAAACCATGTTCAATACTTTTTATGTCCATTATTAGTAATTTATAAATCCATTTTGAATAATAAATACAACATGTATATTCATATATTTTATAACTAAAGTTTTTTATCAAATTTAACACTATTTTATTGTATTTATCAGTGATATATTAGTATCATCATCATAAAAAGATGAGAATCATAATCATTTTTTATTAGCATGGAATCATTAATGAACATTGTATTTATTATAAGATAAAAAATGGAAACTTTGAAATGATGAAGTAATGTTTCTTAGAATATTATATCACAATCTAGACAGTTATATGTTTATCAAAATACAATTGTGGTGTTATCATTCATAACACCCATGATTGATTTTTGAGATTCATGTTTTTTATAGGGATCACTTTGTTTTGTCAGTTTTTTATATACTTTCTCCCATTTATCATCATAACTAATGTTATTAACTATAAAAAGTGTACAATTTTAATGGTATTGTATATGTGATACTTTGTTTTCAGAGTTCAAAATAATATTGACATTATATCCCTTTATTTTGATACTGAAAATAAGAATGAATTTTTAAAATTGTTATGATGTATATGTTTTTTGGATTTAGGTGAGTATTGATGTAGGATTATCATCCAAAGTAATATGGGCATCAGTTGAATATATTGAATTTAAAGAATTATGCAATGCATAATATTGAGTTAGTTAATGTATTGAACACTATTATGTGTCGCCAACAATGTTTGTTAAGTGAGAGTATTATTTTATATAACAATCAAAAATTATTTACTTATATTTTAGTCAATGGAACTTGAATATCAAAGAGAGGATAAGGTAATAGTATCTATGGTTATTTATCTTTGATAGGGAATATACTCTAAATGTGGGAAATTTTAATTTCATTTTTTGAGTAGAAATTATATAATTGATGAGGATTTGGAATTAAATTATATATGATATGTTATTTTATTTTTATCAGCACTATTCTGATATGGGTATATGTGGTAGGATCATGATATGTTCGTATCTCTAATTGAATCTAACTCAATGATAATGTGATCGAAGTATTTTCACAGTTCGTATTCTAGGTTTCCTATTTTTCATGAAATAATATTTAGTTGGGAGAAAATACCTATATGTACTATAGATATTGAAAAATTATTATTTGTGATTGTATATAATATTTATCAACTGTGTATAAAATAGTAGGTGATTTCATTAATTCATAATTTGTGATGGGTATTTCATCTTGGATTGACTACTATGTACTACTATATTCGATAAGACTTTTTGTAGAAATGGATGAAAAGAGATATGGTTGAATTTTTGTTCATATAGATTACCTATCAGTAGTTAAAGAAAAATAATCTGTGAAAAGTGAGTATATATTATTCATTTCTAATCATTGAGTGGAAATGGGTTAAGGGTAAAATTGTTTTTTAGAATGGTTTTAGATGATGATCAAATGGAAAGAATATAATATAAGTGATTATTTATTATCAAACAAAACCTTACAAATTTCTACCTATCAATATATCATATATGATTTATTAAGGTGGAATGGTTTATGTCTATGATATGTTTTATCTATCATTTATCTCTTAAAAACATTATATCTGATTTTGGTGAGTAATTTAAAACTCTTTTTTTGTAGGGTTTGTATAATAACTTCGGTATTTATTTAAATATTATAATGAATTACCATCATATGACATTCAAACATTTTTTTCTCTTTTTCAAAATACATAAGGATATAATTTGAGCATGTTTTATTGGTTTTAGTGTCTTGTGGGAAGATCATATAGCTTTGGTGTAATATAAATATAATAACAACTCGTAGGAATCTGTTTTGATACATAATTTTAATGAATTATATAGTATTCGATTTTTATATACTTTTTTATTGGATAATTATTTTTAAAGAATATGTTTTTGGGCCTAAATGAGTTAGGAGTCCACGGGTTGGGTTTAACTAATTTTTAATGGATAATTATGGTTTAACAAAGGAAGAAATAAAATAGTGATAAATGATTATAAACTATTACAATTGTTGATGGGGATAGGTTTTTCTTTATTGTATCTCCTTAGATAAGACATAGATCATTGGGTAATCAAGGGAAGTTGCAACCATATTTTATAGGTAAAATAATTATTCTTGTGTATATCACGGAAGGTTCTTATAATTTATAATTATTTATAAAATTTGTATGAATTCATTATTTCTTCATATAACAAATTTTAAAAAATGAATCAAACTCTTATTATATAATTCACTATTATGATTTGAATATTATATTTTCTGTTTCAATCATTGAGTCTCTTGTGTCTATTATTGATCATATATGGAATACTCTATTGAGAATTTTGTTCAAATTGTGTATGTATCACGGTAGCATGGATTAATTAAATGAAATAATTATTAATTATAAGTTTAAATAATGTTTCATTGGTTGTATTCGTTCATTATAGATTCTCACTAATGAATCTTGAGAATGATACAACCTATGAAGGCGATCTTATAAAAAATAATGGTTATTGAGGACTATATTAGTAGATTTTTATGATGTCAAATTTATTCATATCTTGGTTTTTTTGGAAAGTATTTTTTTTTCATTTAGAATGAAAGGGTGAGTTTATGGGCATGTTAAAGATATTTTTTTGTAATATAATATGTTACATAATTAGGTACTAGATATTATGTAAACATTAGTTAAGGTAGATGTAAGGGGCAGTCTTTGGATGGGTTACTAGGTGGTAGGTGGTTATCCACAGAGAAATCATGGAATTAAAAGGCCCTATTTTTAATGAGGAGAATTTATATCTTTCCCTAGCCATTGGATTGTGGTATAAAATAATTATTCCGCCTCTAGGATGAGTAATACTCAAGATTCATTAAATCATCCCTCTTTATAGCATTGTATCCTTATTAAATAAATACATTCCTGGATTCAGGATAGATTTTATATCTATTGGTGATGTTATAATATTAAGAAAAGGGAGGATTTATTTCTATAAGATTTTCATCAATGATGATATATTGATTATCTTTTGATTCAACCCATCTCTATTCATCAAGTATATAGAAATTCTTATTTTCTTAAGAATTATTTTATATTTTCCTCCCTTTTTGATATGATTTTTTATAATTGAATAATAGTTATGACATATAACTAATATATATGAATTATAGTTAAATGGGTTCTTATGATTTGTGTATATTTTTATTAGAGGTGCTATGTAAATAAAAATAAAAACAATTCAATTGAAAATTAAATAATATGAATAAATGTATCCAATGGATGTTATTCAGTTATTCATAACCACTATAAATAGATTATTTTTAAGGAATATAATTTACTGCTTAAGATTTTAGTGAAATTAAATAATAGTTAAAATAAATCATTTTTATATATTATGATAATAATCATTATATTATAGAATTTATGTTATACAATTCAATAGAGTTGATCTGATTTATTATTAAGAAAATGCTTCCATAATTCAAATTGATATTATGTGAATTTATATAATTTTATGGAAGTATTAAATATATGATTTTCATGATATTATTTGTTATATAATGTTAAAAATACCTTTTTCTACTTCAAAATTTATTTATTTTAATATTAAAAATTTTAATTAATATATATATATATATTGATTTTTTGAAATTTAAAATTGTTATTGGTTAGTTATAAAGTAAAAATAATTATTTTAATGGAATTCATATTATGTATATATATTTTATACATATTAATTACTGTTTTATTTCTAAAAAATATACATAGGGTTAAGGAACATTATTTGAGTGAAAATATTTTCTTTATGAAATCTTTTTTTTTGTTGGATTAAGTAATTGAAATGATATTTTTATAAATATTGGTAAAATGATAGAAATATTTTCAATTGTGGTTAAAATTGGGAATATGAGAAAAAACATATTATTTTTAAAAATATTTGAAATTCGATTCAACAATATTTAAATATATTATAAAGGGATAAAAGACTATAACTAAATTATAATTTTTTTTGGTTTATTTTTTTATAAATTAATATGGAATATGATAAGTATGATTATTAAGTAATTTTAATGTGAATATATAATAAGTATATATGCTAAAAAAATACTTTTTGCATTTAATGAAATATGTCTAATAATGAAATATGATTCCACATTATGACATGGATGGGGTTTTAGTTTATATTAATTACACTGAAATATGAAAATGCATTGAATGATGAAATTAAATTTTTTTGTTTCAGTTATTATACTGTGAAATATATATATGTAGGAATTCTAGAGATATATGATTTTGTAAAATTGAATAGGATCATTTAGTTTGTCTATAATATGATTAGATCCCTTTTTTTACTAGGCCAGGGGAAAAGCCCGGAATTTTATCTGAACATGGGTTTAGAGATTTCTTATGTTAGACTATAATGGTAATTTCATAGTACTTTTTATGGATATTTTATGGTAAATTAGTACAGAAGGGACAATATATGACCTTTGTGATTTTTTGGGATAAAATATATTCCCTGAGTTTGGATATTCCATACCATGGAATAAATTATAAACATCTATATAAATGGGATAAATAAGATAAATGTGATGTCTATGTAGATTAGTTAGAACATGATGTTTTTATATATGTGTTTTTAAAAAATGTTAAAATCATTAAATAAAGTTACACCGCCCACATAACATCATTTTGAAATTCAAGTGGCTCTTGGGGTCATTGGGTTTTCTTTAGATATAACCTTGTAGTTACTTAACTCAGGTCCATATAAATTTTATTTATAGTGAAAAAGAATGAGAAAGTGTCATATATAACAATGATTTACTATTTTGATATGTCATGGAGATGAATTACATGCGGTTCTATAGTCTTTTAGATGATCTATAATTTTATTTATTTATTACTGAGACATTATAGTTTATTTTAATTACATTTTGTATATTTGGGATACATTTTTACTTGGTTTGTGTATATTCTCATTGGAAACTATTGGATTTATAATAAAACAATTTGGTTGATACTATTCAAGTTTATTCTATTATATATGTTAATGAATAATTTACTTTATTATTTTGATGATCCATTAAAAGTGAAATCATTTCCCATATATTGTACTTGATTATGTGGTGTTATTATTAAGCCTCTTGCAATCTAGAAGATCTCCCAAATCGAAATCACATTATTTACTACGCAGAATGATTCTAATGGGGTGGGACATTTCATAGTTGATGTGATCAATAAAAATACACCACTAATGATTGTCATTCTATTTTACTAGAGTATTTTAATAAATATTTTAACTCAAAATATCAATATATATAGAAAATTCATGAACATAAAATTGTTGTCTAGTTTGGACGTAAAGAATCAATGTAATGTAATACCTATTTTCTATATAGAAGATAATATGTGCATGTGTTGGAATTTTTAATAAAGTCAATGAGAATTTTTATGTATGTGACATAACAACCAAATATGATATATTTATGAATATAAAGGACCAGGTATAACTCAAATTGACAATTATAATTTTAATTCTAAATATATTCACTTATTTAATGGGTTGAGACAAAAATTTTAGTTTTTTTTTCAAAATTATGGAACATTTATAATTTTTTTATTTTCTAGAAAAATAGATGTTTCATTAATATATTTAAAAATGACATAAATTATTTATAGTGTAATGAAAAGGTAAAAATATTTTTCATATTAGTGATAAAAAATATTTTTTAACACTTAATTATAAAAGAATATAATGCACTATATCATTGAAGACTTTATCATTTAGGACAAAAAACATGATAATATTTATATAACTTGATATAAAAATAAATATTATGTTATTAAATTTTATTATATCTACCTGTAGTTATATTTTTTTCAAAGGTAAGATTGTGAATAAAAACACCAAAATTAGTTATATCAATAGTTGATAGCCATTTATACATTAATTTTCAAATATACAGGGGCCTATGAGATTAAAATTAAACAAAAATGATAATTACTATGTAAGTTTTTTAATGAAAAAACTTATTTGAAATGTAATTCATTTATTCTAAGTAAATTATTGTATTTAAAAATATATAAACTCTATAAAAGATGTTTTTTGAAGAAAACATTATGTATTATAATGAAGTTTCAGTCAAATAATTTATTCATGTATGAAAACCATTAGTTAAAAAAATACATTCATTTGTATGATATAATTCATTAATATATTTTTTCTAAAATTCCTATAAAAATAGAATAATATTATTGAAATATATAATAGGATTATTTTTAAAGTAAGATATTGTAATATCATAAAACATCAATGTATTTTTAGAGGAAAACAAACAAAATAGTGATCTATAATCAAAATAGATTATTAGTTTAACAAAATCAACTTTATAAAAGAAATGAATTATTGTTTTAATAGTTGATAAACCTAAAATGTTTTAGTTTTTTAATATTCTGTTTTATATCATGATCACATGAAGGCATCTAGGAAACTCTACATAATGGTCCAATAGAGAAATTTCACTAAATTATTTACTTAATGGATGTAATTATGTGTGTTTTCACCAGAATATATAGATTATTATGTATATAATTAGTGGTATTTTAATATTCCTTGATAATCATCATATCTTGAATATTATAATAGAGAATATCAAAGGTAAAATATAATAAAATAGAGTAAAATACAGATCTATGGAGCATAATTGATTTAAATAATTATTTATTTTGATATGCTAAGTTACAATACAGGTATAACGAATATATAAATAATATATACATGTGAATGGAAAACATTTAATACATAAAAAATCATTGGGAAAAAGATTAATGTATTTATAAAAAGATTAACTGTGAGAAATTCATATCTTATTCTCATACATTCATATATTGAAATAAAAAGTGTTTATGAATATTTTAAATTTGATGATTGTATTGGAAACATGAATTATGAATTGAATGAAACTAGGGATATTAACAATTATAAGATTGTGTCACATAAAAATTATGAGAATTTGATATGGAAATTGTTTTTTAAAAATAAACTCAATAATAAAGGTATTGTAGCATTAAATAGAGGTCATTTGAATTTAATGATATATCCTCAAATTGAGATTAATTATTTCGGCGAAAGGTTGGGTCCAATTACAAGAATTGAAATGATCTGAATTTTTATTGATATACATTTCCAATGTAATTATAAGATCATTAAAATGGATATAAAGTATTAATTTTTAATGGTTATATTGTGGATGAGGAATAAAAAAACATTCAATCTATTTTTGGGTATTTCATGTGATGCATACACTGTTTTTTATATTTTTAAATAAAATATATTATAATTATTTATTCAATAATTGATAGATTTAATACATTAATGAGGTATGTAATACTGTCTTTCATGGTAATTAATTATAAATTAATAATAATATATCAATGTTATGTCTGTAGAGACCAAATGTTTTCCCTGTAAGACCTTGAAATATTGATACATATAATTCCAGTGCTAGTCGTGAAGACTGCGTGCGATTTTGAGGCCTGATGTGCCTGGAATAAATTTTATAAAAATATTATGTGTTTTTATACTATGAAAATGGCGGGGTTGTGTTTCCTCTTAAACGGTAGCTCGGATCAGAAATCTGAGGGCACAATTGCATCCTGGGCATACTGTTTACGCTATGCTGGGTGTAAAAGTTGCGGGCGTGGGTCTGCTGTGAGAGATGTCACCTAGGAGAAAAATCGTCACATTTAAAAATAATGACTTACTGATTTTATCACTGAAGTTACTTTGAAATAAATTTTAATTGAACCCTTGGAATGGAAATCTGAGACTTTCATTGAGTTTGAAACGGGTCGTTTTGCCAAGGTGCGACGTAAAATGAGAGGGCGTGGTGAATTCGGATTCTACGCTAAGCGGGTTTTTCTATAAATAGAAAAATAGTAGTTTGGAGTTGGAGTTTCCCTTCTCTCTCTCTCTATCTATCCAACTTTCTTTGATGTTCATCACCGTTATTCTCCAGATCAAGGAGCGATCTTCACCAAAACATCGGCAGATCGAAGGTGGAGAACAACGAAGTCATCACCAACGACGAAAGGATCCAAATAGGTAGGATTCTTGATTTTTTTTTTCAAACCCTTTTTTTCAATTCATAATTTATTTGAACCATCGTCATTTGGTATTTTTTTTGATTATCATCATTGATCGCTGCACGAATATGACCATCAAACCATGCATTTAACCACTCATGTTCGGTTTCGAATTTGGGACACCGGAGCGGTGGTAGAGGCCGTCAGAAGTCCCTGCTCCGGCAAGGGTGGTGACCAGAGGTCGGGGTGGCATAGCGGGGGTTCGGGCGTCAGGCAGCGGTTTCGGCTTCGGGTTCGGACGAGGTGGCTGGTGTGGATTGGGTTCAAATTGAAGTCGGGGCAGCCAGGCGGTGTCGGGTGTCGCCGGCTGGCCGAAGGTGGTGCGTAGCCGGAGAAGCCGAGTGGTTGGAGGAGCAGTCGGCCAGAGTCCAGTAGTGAAGATAGTGGTGGTGAAGCCGGGACGACGCGTAGTAGGGTAGTGTTGAGGAGGAGGCACCAGAGCGGGGTGCGGCCAAGGAGGTAGCGTGGTGTCGCCGAGGTAGTGCAGCGGTGCAGAGCGGCAGTAGGCGGAGGCGCTGAGGGCGTCCGGCGGAGGTGTGACTTGGCCGGCGTCCGGAGTAGCACCGCGGTCGAATGGAGCCGGAGGATTGACCTCAAGCATGTGGAGGAAACAGGGATCCATTCATTGCGGGTCCTACTAGTGCGTTAACAAAGACCGTCCAAAGCCGGTCTGCTGGGGAACAAGGACCTGCGCCTTGCGGGTCTTGTGGGGTGATAAAGACCGGCCAGTTGGCCGGTCTGTTTGGAGAAAACCAGACATGAGGAAGGGTTCCTGTGTTGCTGGGAAGGCCATGGCCGGTGGGCCGTAGCGTGTTGGGCCGGACCCACGGCTGGGCCGTGGGTCAGCTGTTCGGACCGGGCCGGCCAGGGTGAACCGGCCCGGTTAGGCCCCCTTGCGTTCGGGGAGTCGTAACTTCTAAACGGCGTGTACGTTTGACACGCCTTTGGAGGGTGTAGATAGATCTCTTTGAGACTGAATTTTATTATGGGTTACGGGGTTTTTGGGTTCCGTTCCCAAAGGCGGGTGAACCGAAACACGTTAATTAAATAATATTATTATTATTATTAATGTTACGACGGGCGTGGCTCGCGAGCCGGAAGTCCATTTGATGTGCCGTCAGAGGCGCGGTGGCCCCAAAGTAGAGAAGATCATTTAAATGTTGGTTTGGAATTCTTTCGGGTTGGTTTCGTTGCTCGGTGGCATAAAACACGGAATCTGAGTAATTATTTAATTATTTAATTATTTAATTAATTATTACGTCGGACCTAACTTCTGTTTGGGATGTCGGATTGATGCGCCATTAGTGGCATCATGACCCCAGTCCTCGTGCGGAATTTTTGAGGTACTTTCCAAAGCATTCAGTTTGGAGACTAGGTGCGGGCCCCACAGGTCATAGTTCACATGTTTTACGGTGAAACACCACTTTTTCACCCGACATCCGTTTGGGGTGTTTGAGCACTCATTTCTGAGTGTTTTTACAAGGGGATTGCAATAGTGCAATCCACCCGCCTATGTTCAGGCCCGAGGAGTGGGCCCCATAGGGTAGCTTTCAGATGGATGTTGCATTTTTATGACTTATGCTACATAAGTCTGTTCAGGGCAAATGAATTGCCTATCCCGCGTGGTAGTCTACAAGGAACATAATGGTATGATCTGCATGACATGTTTCGGGATCGAGGTGCAGACCCCAATGGGCCCGATTGACTTATAATGCGGGGAGTTGCAGCTTCTATGTATGGAGTCTGTTTTAGGCACTGTCAGCAGCGTTGTGACCCTAGTATTGAGGCGATTTTGACTAGGGTGGTTTCAGGCATTAATGTCAGAGTTGAGGCATCTTCCCCATGGGTCGTCTCTTAAGCTGTGTGTAGCGTGCTATGCCTTTTTTTTTTCAGGTGTCCATTTGGGGCATATGAGTAGTCGTTTTGGCATGTTTTTCTAATAGCATCACGGTGGCATAGTTCAACCAACCTCTTTCGGGACCGAGGTGTGAGCCCCATGAGGCACCTTATGGCCATGAAGCGATGGTGAATAACTTTTTCATCGTGAGCCCGTTTCCAGCAAGTGAATAGTCTACCCCGCATGTTTTTTCACGAGGATTACAGCATTGTAATTTTTTTGGGAGAGAGTAGCATCTTTTGATATCTCATTAAATGTGGAAACATGAAAGGGTGTTGGTCGAAGGTTCCTTTGATGCACTCCGAACTTATGCACGATAGTGGTGTTCGTGACACCGAGTGATGTCACGGGTAGTGTGAATCTATCGGCCTTGTTCTGGGTTTACCCTCCAGCAAGGCTGGGAAGTGGGATACCTGTTGAACATACAATTTAACCTTCATTGGGGCTGGGCAGTGGGTCACCGTCGACTTATTTATGGTTTACCCTCCAGCAGGGTTGGGCACTGGGTCACCTTATAATTTATTATGATTTACCATCCATTGGGGCTCGACAGTGGGTCACCATGGACTTATTTAGGGTTTACCCTACAAGGGGGCTAGGCAGTGGATCACCTAATAATTTATTACGGTTTACCCTCCCGCAGGGCTGGTCAGTGGGTCACCATTGACTTATTTAGGGTCTACTATCCAGCAGGGCTGGGCAGTATGTCACCCAAAGATTTATTACAGTTTACCCTCCAACGGGGCTGGGCAGTGGGTCACCATTCACTTATTTGGGGTTTACCCTCCAGTAGGGCTGGGCAGTGGGTCACCTAATGATTTATTATGATTTACCCTCCAGCAGGGCTAGGCAGTGGGTCACCTGATGATTTATTATGGTTGAGCCTCCCGCGGGGCTGGGCAGTGGCTCACCGTTGACTTATTGGGGTTTACCCTCTAGCAGGGCTGGGCAGTGTGTTACCCGACAACTTAATTCAGACTCAGTCCTTTCTATGATGCTAGTCAGTGACTTTTCTCCCTGATTACAGGAGCGGGAACCTTGGTTTTATGGTTCTGTTATGGGGAAGCTTTGGCGTACGGGATTGTTGGGCATCAGTGATGGATACCCTTAGAACTGTTGGCAATTTCTCTAGGGGTGAGCATGGAGATAGAGATCCCCTTACACACTCATTCGGGTTTCTTGTTGAGTATATATATATATACACCCCAATTTTTTTCCCACTCCTTGGTTTCAGTTAGTCTCCTTCGATCAGGGGTGAAGACGCGCGGGGTATTCCACGTGCTTTCCGTGTCAAGCTCCCTTTGGATTGGACAAGTCTACATCCTTCCTTTTGTTGGGTTGAGCTGCACTCTTTCTTTTGTACTCTTGCACTGCTCATGTTCTATCTACTGATCAGCTTTTTAGTATCTCCTTTATTTCTCCCTCGAGATTTTGGGTCATCATACTGAGTATCTTTATACTCAACCCTGCTTAGGCTTTACCCGTACTTGGTGTGCCCTGGAAGACGACAGATAGTTCGATCGAGACTATAGAATATCATAGAGGACATAGGAGCTTGGGCTGCATCCAGTGGTCATAGAAGGATTTCCGGGTGTGAGACTCACTAGAGGTTTACTTTCATTTTACCTATTGCCAGGTTGTGGCTTCTTTCTGGTTGGTCGTGTGTTTGTCCCCTGTTACTATTCAGTTTACTTTTCAGTCTGCTTTTCAGCACATTACTTGTACTGGTCAGAGGTCTATGCATGTATGTTGGTTTCCATTTTGTAGCAGTGTTGTATCTTACATTCTTTTCTCTGAACTTTTTCATTTAGTTAGCTGCATGTGTGTGTACAGTTCCTTAGTCAAATGCCTCCCATAGTCTGTTGTGGATTCGGTGCTAGTCGCGAACCCCTGGCCTATGGAGGTGGGCTTGGGATAGTTGCGGATCGAGCCCCAATACAGGTTGTGTTGTAACAAAGTGGTATCAAAGGTGGTTCCTTCCTTAGGGCGTTGCTCGGACGTCCCTAAAAAGGAATTGGTCAAGTTTGGGGCAATAGTGCCAATGTTTCTCTAGAGCAGCTCTCTAGACAGGGAGTCCGGTGGTTGTGTGGTGGCTGACGTATCAATTCACCAGGACCTTGATAACCCTCTTTTCTACTTGGCACACTGAGACACTTGTTGCAGGGAATTTGGTTCATGCATCATATAGAATTGAGTCTTGACTATCCTTCTTGAGCCAGCTCCCCATCGTTGTTGGTATATATATGCTCATTTGACCGCGGTAATCCTTGATCAGATTCAGGATGTCTTTACAATGATATCCATCCAGGATACTAGCTCTAGACCATGACGATGATTCCATGAGCGATGAGGCCTTAGTTCGAGATCCATCATACGATTACCCTTTCTCCAGGAGGACAAGCAGAAGCACCTCAACCTGTGGAGTAGTAGATAGTACCGGTAGTGAGGGCCGATGACGAGCTTAGGCTGGGCGTGCTATGTGAGTTCCAACATCAATGATCGCTGAGATTCCACAGTGAGCCATACCCTCAGACAGTGAAGGGTTGGCTAGAGTTGGTGGTCCGCCTCTTTAGGCGTGTTCGGACACTAACATGTTAGATGGTGGCTTTGATAGCCAGTCTTTTTCCACCAAGAAGTTTGGCGTTGGTAGAGATAGGGTTACTCACATACATGATGAGTCGGTAATCTCATGGGATGACTTCTAGTAGTTGTTTTTGTGAGGAGTACTACCTATCTTGCTTAAGATTTTTACAGTTTCGGGAGCTGTTGGAGCTTCAGCGGGAAATGATGGCGGTGGATGAGTATTCGACTAGGTTAACATACCTTACTCGGTACTCTTTGGAAGGGTTCCATGAAGGAAACTTCCGATCACAAAAGTTTGAATGCGATATCTATACAGGAGATTCGTGCCAGTGTAGTGCCCTTGTACATCCTCACCCATCTCGGGGTGCTGGAGAAGGCACTCGTGACAGAGAAATTTCTAGCAGAGAGATGTTGATTGGTAGTGCCTTGACACTGTAGGTCTCCCCATGTTGAGACTTATACATATGGTCGGGGACAACATAGAGCACTGAGATAGCCTAGGGAGGAATATTGTTATGGTTGTGATGTGAGAGGTCATGTGTCGTGAGACTACCCGACCAAATGTGCTGGGTTTCCAGGTAGTTGGTAGATGCACTGCCACGATAGAGGCAGTGTTCTGATCAGATAACTCCCAGGTGAGGACAGGGTGGTCCCCAGGGAGGCGGTGTTGGCAGAAAAGCAGAAAGAACTGTGGTTGGTGGACGATGTTTTGAGGTCCTTCCACCAGCAATTGAACGCCATGTCAGGCTCAGGGAACTGACGGGCAGGGCCACAGGTGGCTGTGTGCTATGGATGTCTACAATCCTGCAATGCAATAAGTGATAAGATGTACACTCTGTGTCTTTTTCTTCTTTTATTAGTAGAAGATGATAAACACTGCGTGCGGTACTCTTTTCATATAACTCCTTGTTCAAGGGGTCACCTTGGGTGGTACAGTGTGTCATTGTAACCCTGTGTTGATATTTTCCGACGTAGCTTTGAATGCACCGGAAAGAGGGGTTCTTCCCCCACTGAGATACATTTTTGTTATGCGATCAAAACCATGAGGGAGGGTCAGTACCACCCAATGATGATAATATTGAAGTGCGGTGGATGAGTCCCTTTGACATGTGCATTCATGGTGGGGTTGTGCGGTGGAGTGTCAGAGAAGATTCTAGGTTTTATAGTGGGGCTTTTCTATTTGACCTCCATTAGCTTGGAGTGTTGCTAGTGGGTTTGGAAGAGTTCCTGTTTTGGGGATTACTCTCCTTCCGAGAGGGGAAAACACGTGGGGTATTCCACGTGCTTCCCCTATCTAGCCTCAGGCATTTGGACGAGTTTTCTCACTAGCCTTTTTATTTGGTACCTTGCGTGCTCAACGTCAATCTTGATACCATTATCAAGTACAGGTCGAGGTGATGGACACCCCATGAACAGAACTACACATTTCACTATCTGGTGCTGGTGGTGGTCCCTGCGGTGATAATGTGGAGACTCTATCTTCTGTGAGAGTGCTTTGTAGTTTTCTCTAACCACTGGTTTCCCATGTGCGTCCCCACCTAGAGAGACTTGAACCTGAGACGACAGTGCTGGTGGGAGTTTCTACAGGAGGGTACGGATTTCTTGCAATCGATGATGCTGACTCCTTCCTTTGTTGGGCATTTAAGAGAGTCTCGGTTGTGATGCACAGACTGTGAAAGCTTGTGTGACTGGATATCCTTGTTTGTTTCACCACATGTGTATTTTGAAGGAGGGAATCACGAGGCCATGTTCTAGGAACAAATCATGATTTCGGTAGCGATGTGGGAAAAAGAGGTTCGGTCGGGGAAGTCCCCCGAGTGTCTTTGGGCCATTCGGAAAACGTGAAATGGTTGAGAGGTTGCCTACTGTCTTGCCCTACCCTCCCAATAGTAGGAGTGAGTTCATAATGTCTTCCACATGTCGCAGCTGGTAATGTGAGTGGATATCCCTACGCATGTCTTCGAGAGTAGCAGACCTTATAAGTGTGAACCATCTCTTAGTTTCGCTTGTTGTGCCATTATGGTGTTGTTCAAGTTTTCTTCGGACTGGGAGAGCTATGTGTGAGCTCTGTATCCTAGGCTGTATTCCCAAGTTTTTCCTTTTAGGGATAAAAAACATGAAGGAGAGAATTATTTAGAGACCCTACTTTTTCCTTATAAGACATTGTAATATTTCTATATATAATTCCAGAGCTAGGTGCAAAGACTGCGTGCTATTCTGAGGCCTGGTGTGCCCGGAATAATGTTTATAAAAATATTAAGTGTTTTTACACAATGCATGTGGTGGGTTGTGTTTCCTCCTAAATGGTAGCTTGGATAAGAAATCCTAGGGCACGGTTGAGTCCGGAGCGTGTCGTTTACCTTATGTGGAGTGTAAAAGTAGAAGGCGTGGGCCTTCTGTGAGAGATGTCACCCAGGGGAAAAATCATCATTTTTAAAAATAACGACTTAGTGATTTATATCACTAAAGTTTCTTTCAAATAACTTTCAAACAAACCCTTGGAATTGAAATATGAGACTTCTGTTGAGTTCGAAATGGGGCGTTTTTCCATGGCGCGAAGTAAAATGAAAGGGCGCGGTGAATTCGGATTCCATGCTAAGCAGGTTCTTCTATAAATAGAAAAACAGAAGTTTGGACTTGGGGTTTCCCTTCTTTCTCTCTCACCCCTCTCTCTCCATATTCTTTGGCATTCTACGCCATTATTTTCTTGATCGAGGAGAGATATTTTTTGAAACCTCGTCGGATCGAAGGTGGAGCGCAATGAAGGCATCACCAACGACGAACGGATCCAGAGATGTAGGATTATTGTTAATTTTTTCCACCCCCTTATTTTAAATTCTGAATTAATTTGAACAATCATCATTTGATATTTTCTTTTATTATCATCATTGATCGCTGCACGAATACGACCATCAAACCATGCATTTAACCACCCGTGTTTTGTTTTGAATTTGGGCCACCGTTCCGGTGGCATAGGCCATCGGAAGTCCCGACTCCAGCAAGGGTGATGACCGGAGGTCGGGGTGGTGCAGCGGGGGTTCGAGCGTCAGGTAGCGGTTGCGGACGGGGATTCAAACGAGGTGGCCGACGTGGATGGGGTTCAGATTAAAGTGACGGTGGCCAGGCACTATCTGGTGTTAGTGGCTGGCTGAAGGTGGTGCATGGCCGGAGGAGCGGCTGGCCA
The DNA here is from genome assembly GCA_963277665.1 of Viscum album. Taxonomy (NCBI): domain Eukaryota; kingdom Viridiplantae; phylum Streptophyta; class Magnoliopsida; order Santalales; family Viscaceae; genus Viscum; species Viscum album. The sequence goes on from OY728158.1 coordinate 857,854,338, forward strand.
GAATCCGGTAGTGCGGCTATGGTTGGTGAAGCCGAGACGACGAGGAGCAGGGCCGTTCTAGGGAGGAGGTGCCGGAGCGGTGCGTGGCCGAGGAGGCGGTGCGGTGTGGAGCTGGAGCAGCGCAGCTATGCACTGCCGCATCAGGCGGAGGCTGCGAGGGCGTCCGACAGAGGTGTGCTAGGGCCGACATCCGATGCGGGTCGTGGTCAAAGGGAGACTGAGGATCGACCTCGGGCGTACGGAGGAAGTAGGGACCCTTGCTTTGTGGGTCCTGCTGGTGCATCAATGAAGACCGGCCAAAGATGGTCTGCTGGGGAACAAGGACCCACGCCTTGTGGGTCCTGTTGGACGACGAAGACCGGCCAGTTGTCCAGTCTATGCGGAGAAAACTGGACCCATGGAATGGGTCTGGTGTTGCTGGACGGGCCGTGGCTAGCGGGTCGTGGCGTTATGGGCCGGACCCACGGCTTGGCCGTGGGCCGACGGTTCGGACCGGGCTGGCTGGGGTGAACCAGCCCGGTTAGGCCCCCTTGCGTTCGGGGGGCCGTAACTTCTAAACGGCGCATCCGTTTGACGTACCGTCTGCGACTGTGGATCAGTCTCTTTTAGCCGTACTTTTAATAAGGGTTCCGGGGTTTTTGGGTTCCTTCCTCGATTTTGTGTGACCCGAAACATGTAAATTTAATAATAATAAATTATTATTAATGTTGCGACGAACGTGGCTCACGAGCCGAATGTCCGTTTGATGTGCCGTTAGAGGCACGGTGGCCCCAAAGCTAAGATGATCCTTCCAAAGTTGGTTCGGAACCTTTGCGGGTTAGTTTTGTTGCTCGGTGACACGAAACGCTAAATGTGAGTAATTAATTAATTAATTAATTATTGCGTCGGACCTAACTCCTATTTGGGATGTCTAATTGATGCGCCGTTAGCGGCAGCGTGACCCCAGTCCTCGTGCAGAACTTTTTAGGTGCTTTTTTAAGCGTTCGAGTTGGAGACAAGGTGTGGGTACCACATGTCCTAGTTCGCACGTTTTATGGTGAAACACCACTTTTTCACCCGACATCCATTTGGGGTGTTTGAGAACTCATTTCTGAGCATTTTTCAGAGGGGATTGCAGTGGTGCACTCCGCCCACCTATGTTCAGGCTTGAGGCGTAGGCCCCACGAGGCGACTTTCAGATGCATGCTGCGTTTTTACGATTTATGCTACATAAGTCTATTCCGGGCAAATGAATAGCCTATCCCGCGTGGTTTTCTTCAAGGAACATAATGGTATGATCTGCGTGACAAGTTTTGGGATCGAGGTGCGGCCCCCAAGGGGCCCTGTTGACTTATAACACATGGAGTTGCAGCATCGGCGTCCGGAGTTTGTTTTTGGCACCGTCAGCAGCGTTGTGACCCTAGCATTGAGGAAAAGTTGACCAGGGTGGTTTCAGGCATTGAAGATAGAGTTGAGGCGTTAGCCCCACATTCCATCTCTTATGCTTTTTGCATCGTGCTGCTCCTTTTTCGTCAGGCGTCCGTTTGGGGTGTATGAGTAGTCATTTAGACACATTATTTCGAGAGCATCGCGATGGCGTAGTTTGGACGACTTCTTTCAGGACTGAGGTGCGGGCCCCACGAGACGTCGTATGGGCATGAAGCGATGTTGAATAAATTTTCCATCGGGAGTTCATTTCGAGCGATTGAATAGTCTACCTCACATGTTTTTTCACGAGGATTACAATTTTGTAATATGTTTGGGAGAGCGGAGAATCTTTTGAGATCTCATTAAATGTGGAAACAGCAATGGGAATTTGTCGGAGGGTCCATTGATACACTCAGAGCCTACGCACGATAGCGGTGCTCGTGACACCCTGTGATGGAACAGGTAGTGCTGAGATATCAGCCAAGTTCCAGGTTTACCCTCCAGTGAGGCTGGGAAGTGGGATAGTCATTGAACATACGGTTTTCCCTTTAGTAGGGTTGGGCAATGGGTCACCGTCAACTTATTTTGGGTTTACACTCTAAAAGGGCTGGGCAGGGGGTCACCTAATAATTTATTATGGTTTACCCTCCAGTGGGGCTGGGCAGTGGGTCATAGTCGACTTATATAGGGTTTACCCTCCATCAAGACTAGGCAATGTGTCACCTGATAAAATATTATGGTTTACCCTCTAGCGGGGCTAGACAGTGGGTCACCGTCGACTTATTTAGGGTTTATCCTCCAGTAGGGCTGGGCAGTGGGTCACCTGATGATTTATTACGGTTTACCCTCCAGCGGGGCTTGGCAGTGGGTCACTGTCGACCTATTTGGGGTTTACCCTCCAGTAGGGTTGGGTAGTGGGTCACCTGATGATTTATTAAGGTTTAACCTCCAGAAGGGCTGGGCAGTGGGTCACATGATGATTTATTATGGTTTACCCTCCAGCTGGGCAGTTCAATGGGTCACCATTGCCTTATTGGGGTTTACCCTCTAGTAGGGCAGGGCAGTGGGTTACCCAACGACTTAATTCACACTCAGTCCTTCCTATGAGGCTAGTCAGTGACTTTTCTCCATGATTACTGGAGAGGGACCCTTGGTTGTACGGTTCAGTGATGTGGCAGCTTTGGCGTGTGGGATTAGTTGGGCATCAGTGATGGATACCCTTAGACTGCAAGCAATTTCTATTGGGCTGATCTTGGAGATAGATATCCCCTTACACACTCGTTCGGGTTTCTTGTTGAGTATATATATATTCACCCAACTTTTGATCCCACTCCTTGGTTTCAGTTACTCTCTTTCCAACAGGGGAGAAGATGCGTGGGGTATGCCATGTGATTTCTATGCCTGGCTCCTCTTAGATTGGAGGAGCCTACATCCTTCCTTTTGTTTGGTTGAGCTACACTCTTTCATTTGTACTCTCTCACTTCTCTTATTCTGTCTACTTCCCACAATTCTAGTATCTTGTTTGTTGCTCTCTCAAGCTTTCAGGGCATCCTACAGAGTATCTTTATACTCACCCCTGCTTGGGCTTTGCCCGCACTCGGTGTGCCCTTGAAAATGACGAACCGGTCGATCGACACTATGGAAAAGTGTAGAGGACACATGATCTTGATCTATGTCTAGTGGTCGTTGGAGGATTTCTGGGTATGAGACTCACCAGCGGTTTACATTCGTTTGACCTATTGCCGGGTTGGGGAACCTTTCTGGTTGGGCGCGTGTTTTCCCCTTTTATTGTTCAGTTTACTTGTCAGTATGCTTTTGAGCACTTTACTTGTACTGGTTAGAGGTAGATTCATGTATTTGGGTTGCCCTTTTGTAGTAGTGTTGTATCTTTCTTTCTTTCCCTTGCACTTTTGCATTGAATTAGTTGTGTGTGTGTTTACAGTTCCTTAGGCAAATCCCTCCCTTAGTTTTTTCTGCCTTAGGTGCTAGTCTCCAGCCCATGGCCTATGAAGGCGGGCTTGGGGTTGTTGCATCCTGAGCCCTGGTTCGGGTCGGGTCAAGACAATGTCAAATTAATTTTAGGAGCTTCAGAAGGATTTTGTTATACGTGAAAAAATATAAACCATAATTCATGTGATTTATTCAAAATAAACATAATTTAATCTCATATTATAACATAAATATTACAATAATAAAATGTGAAAGAATACTATAAAATTATATATTGAAGTGGATCAAGTTAAAATTTTCATAAATAGTACTATAATTTCATGATTTAAATATTATACCTCAAAACAGCCACATAACCCAATAACTGAAAGGTTTAGTGTCTTAGAGACTTTCTATAAGAACTTATTTTCTTAAATGACTTTTAAAAATTTCACCATACACTTCATCCAATAAAATATTTTATAGATACCTCATAGTAAATAATCATCCTAAAATCCAAGGGAATATAAACAAAAGAAAGGGATATGAAAAAGTGTAAACGAAATATCATAAGGTATTAGATCATAAATAAGGAGAATATGAGGAATACATAGATATCATAATAAAAAATCATAATACCATGTAATCTAATCATAAAACATGAATGAGTAACATAATATTATAAAATTATCATTAAATAGTAATAAAATATTTTACATGGATCAAAACATATATCAATAATCATAAAACATGTGAGCATGATATAATATTTAGGGATTAGTTTAAAAATAAGTCATGGATTTGATAATGTACAATTTTATGGAAATGAAATGCATCTTATATAATTGAAATAAGTTTATAAACATCATAAAAATGTGACTTAACATTATTAAAATTGAAAATGTGGCATGAGCATTAGAATAGAAAAAAAATATGTCAAAAAACCCACTATACTCATGCCTATGTTAACAAAATTATTACGCAATGCCTAAAATGTGGGAGAATCCATTAAAACAACCCCTCTCAAACAACTGGGTTCGAGCATAAATGTCACAAGACCTCATGCATGCCTCCCCATACATAAGAGAATGATTACTAGTAGTGAGGGTCTATGTCTGATAATGGGGAGATTATACCCTCTATGTCATGTCACCGAGATGGATAACAAATAACAATAAAAAGAAAATTCATTAAATAAACAGAGTAAATGTAGAAACTAGAGATGGCATACAAGGTTTATAAATATGTGCTCCCAATATGAATAGATGACTAGATTAATAATATTTAGATGATAAATAAACCATATTTAGGGTCCTCTAGTGTCTGTCCGGGTCTTCTGTCCTCCCAAGTTTCGATTTCCACATGCTCATCCAATCACCACAAGGACCTTTCCCTTCTCCATGTCTCTCATAAAATATATAAGTGCAACAAAATTCCCAATTTTGGTATGAGTACAAGACTTAGTAAAACACCTCTAAGGCATCCTTGGCCTGATTTTCTCATGTATACATGTGTATACCATAATATTAATTTTGATGAAAAAAAGAAACATAAAATCAAAACTATGTGGTAATGTGCTAACCATGATACCACAACCCCTGCTGTACTTACTTGGGATTTATGCTATAAGATAACTGAATGAGTATTGGGAAACAATTCTTCCCCTATACGATATCCTCACAATGTTGTGTAAATGATACTCAACATCATCTATCCATCAATTGGACCATGTCACCTAGATCCTCTAGACAGGATCAACTTGTGTACTCACATCGACTATGCTATCTCATGTTGAATGACACTTTTTATCGAGGAGTCCTCGATCACACCATCGACATGATTCCAGGGCATATTCATACCTCCACACTATGCTCAGGCCCCTCATCACTATGGATGAATACAAGCATTCATCCCTACAAGAGGATATATAATTCATAACGGTCCACCTACCCCAAATATCACTAAAAACCAATAAGTCATGGTAATAAATATATAGTGCAAGCACACAAGTAGGAAAAATATATCAACATTAGTATATATAACCATACACAATAACATGTGATCATAATCAAATATTTATAAAATTTACACTTATATCACTCGTGGAGTCACAATAGTTTCTATGGGTTACACACACCCACATGCGATCGCAATAAAGCACAATCAATTTAAAATCCAAAATTATAATTATCAACACATATGAAAATTTTTTATCATTCTATGTGATGATTTAAAAATGATAAAATAATTATTTAATTTATTAGTGCACATGATAAAATTGAATTAAAAGTCATAAATTTTTATTTATTGTGACTTATTCAAGGATAGAGTTATAATTAATATTTATCTGCACTAATGATAAATTTAAGGATAATTTGTGAATCTTTCACGAAAGAGAAATAACTATCACACATGATGTTTATTTCATTGAAATGAAAATAAATTTTATGAACACAATAAAACATCTACTAAACTTCAAGCACCAACGCACAAACAACATGAGACTTTGATGTGCTACTCTGATGTCGGGAAAAAAATATGAGAGGTTTTTTCAAACAATTGTGGTAGGATGTAATTTACCTTCTTGGGATCATGTATACAATTGTTGATTTGATAATAATAATTTTTATTAAATAGATCGTTATTGATTGTGATCCCATGTGGGTGTGTAGATCCCATAGAAACTCTTGTGACTCCATGAGTGACATAAGTGTAACATTTATACATATTTGATTATGATAACATGTTGTCGTGTATGTTTCTATATACACATGTTGATCTATTTTTTCTACTTGTGTTCTTAATATTTATATGTATTACCAGGACATATTGGTATTTAGTGGTATTTAGGATAGTTGGACCATCGTTACATCTTAATCCTTTAGTTGAATGAATTATTTTTTTCACCCATATCAATTAGGGAGTTGCGAACAGTGGTGGTGGTGTAAAGACACCATGGAATTTTGTCAATGGTGTGCTTGAGGATTGCTTGATGCCAAGTGTCATTCACCATGAGACTGCCTAGTTAATGTGAGTACACAAGTTGATCTCATATAGAGAATCTTGGTGACATGGTCCACTTTTTTTATAGTTGACTTCGAGTATTATCTCCACAAAACTGTGATGACACCGTACACAGTCTAGTTTGTTTCCTCTAACTAAATCAACTATTTCATAGCCTGGAGCTGAGGAAGGTACGACTGGGGGTTGTGGTTGCTTGGTTAGAAAACTACCGCTCAGTTTTGATTGTATCTTTATGTGTTTTCTTACATTTATTAATATTAGTGTATAAACTTGTATACCAAAAAAATTAGGTCAAGGACACATTATTGGTGTCCTACCGAGTCTTGTATTCACACAGTACATGGGAATTCTGATGTGATATTAGATTTCACAAGAGACTCATAAGAGACAAAGATCCCTTTGGTGAATGGTTTAGAAGGTGGAGCTTTGAACTAGGGAGGATGGTAGACTAGGGAAGAACTGGAGGACCGTACATTTATTTTATTTATCGTCTACAATTTATTACTCTTATCACCTTTCAACTTTGGGAGATCGTATTTATAAAACTTATATTTCATCTCTAGTTTCCACATTTACTTTTATTATTCCATTTTTTCTATTGTTATTTTTATTTTCATCCTTCTAGATAAAATGAAATAGAGGATATAGTCTTTCCATTACCGAATATAGACCCTTGTTTCTAGTCTGCGACCTCTTGCATAGGTGGATGTTAACATGAGGCAATGTGACATTTCAGCTTAGACCCTGTGGTTTTGGTAGGGATGTTACAAAATGGTAACATAGGATCATGTTTTTACTAATTTTTTTCCACTTTTTCTAGGGTTGGTATAGGTTTGACTAGAGTTAGGATAGTTGGAACTCAGGTTGGGGACCTTTTTCAGTTCCTGACGAATACTACATAGCAGACCTTTGAGTTTCTATAAAGTGGGTAATATATGACATTTGTTACTATTGACTCACCATGGGAGACACACATGATGATATATATGATTTATGAGATTTTTTGTATGTCCGTTCATCATGACTAGGCATGTAGGTTCACATGACATAAATATACCTCTTATTGTGCAACATAGTAGATCATTAATTAAATGGCTTGATTTGTACTATCTATTCATGATATTTTATTCTATATGATATATCTGTGTTGCCTTGTTGTCTAATATATCTTTGTTGACATTAAGTAGTTGAACTAAGAATGTTTATTTGTGTCAGTGTATATATAATGAATGAAACTAAGGTGAATGGATGAAGATAAGGGTTTGTGTTATAAGGGTATACCATGGGTTAAGGGTAGACTCCAAGGAAATCCATTTTTTATCCCATAGACTGGTTTATAAAAAATACATTGTTTGATCCCTTTGGCTTTTTAGGAATTTCTGTGTTCCTAATAATCTTTTTTGTTGTGAATATTACCCAACAGAGACATTTTGCGGGACCGCCAGTTGAAATGGTTACTCCTAATAACATCCCCACCAGCTCTAGTGGTGGTAGCAGTAGTTACTTATCAGCTGCCACCAAGTTCCACTGTAGAATATGTGAAGGATTTGCATCTCTAACTTCCTATTTCCTTCCAGGGAACCGGTAGATCATATAATGATGAGGATATCATAGGGGGTATCATTGACCTACTAGAGACACCATAAAATTAGAAGGTGAACCCTCCAACCTCTATGATACAAGGACATACTAGGAAATTGTGGGGAGTTATGGGACATGATGGAAAAAATGAGGGTCTCACCTAGGTTGCTTTTAAGACCCTATTTTAGTGAGTTTTCCCTAACAAACTGAAGATCGGTCAAGCATTGTAGTTCATAGAGGTCCATTAGGGTTTTATGACAGTATCAACATACTTTTCCTATTTTACAGAACTACTCCATTTTTCACCACTTCTAGTTGGTAATGAGGCAATGAAGTCTAGGATGTTTGAAAATGGACTTCTACTAGACCATAGAAATAAGGTCTAGAGTTTTGACCAATATTCATACCCAGTGGTTTTGAGGAAGTTCCCACCCATTGAGAGGATTCTTGAGGATGGATGAACAACTGGAATTTTCCATTCGTTCACCAATAATACTAGTGGATCTTCCACTACTGTTGTGAACACCTCTTTTGATGAATGAAATAAAAAGTTCTGAAAATGAGGCAGAGTAGTGGCATGCAAGTGAAACAAATATCTTTCTTTTCTATTCCTTCTAGAAGTTACCGAAATGTTCTAATTGTGCTATTTTTGCACACTATATTCAGGTGATTATGGCATGCCATAACTAGTGCCAACAATGTGGGAGGATAGGGCACCTTCAATAGTTTTCTGCTAGAGTATCATCTTGGAGAGGGAGGCCAACAAGGCTAGGGGGCTAGAGTATGAGTGGAGAACTATAACAGAGGGATGAAGAATCCCCTGATAACAATGAATCAGGTGTAAAGACCTAGAATATTCCATGTATATTTTTTTAATTATAGAATTATTGCAATTCTGTGAAAAATTATTGTGCGTGATTCTGAGGCCCGGTGTGCTGAGAATGAATTTCTGAACCTTTTTTATGCATGTTAAGTAAATACAGGAGTGGTGTTTTGTAACTTTTGAACATGTGCTCAGAATAGAAATCTGAGGACACTATTGAACTCGCAATGCCAATATTAGCTTATGGAAGCCTTCACCTCGACCATAGTAAATCGAGGGTGGAAGTTGGTTTTTTAGTTTTTCCTGGGAGACTTAAAAGAACAATAATAAAATAAAACAACAATTTTTATTTTATTTTATTGAAATATCTCATTTGAATTTGGTGTTGGGGACCACATGACCTTGAAAAACTTGTAACTCTTGGAAACCCCCCAATTGATGTGCCAAAATTAAATATCCAAGTAAATAATACGTAAACATAGTTAAGTTGTCTCCTCCCCTCTTGTGGTTGGGGAATCATTAGAAAAGAAGGGATTCGGGAGAGCCGCTGGAGAACTCTAGGTGGAAGAACATCCTCCAATAAATAATAAACCTTCCAAAGAAGAACAAGGAACCAATTCTCAATCCTAGATCAGAAGAATATGGCGGGGGTGACAAACACCGACGTTCCCTTCCTCATCTTCATCTTCTTCGTCATTCCTTATCCAACAAACAAACGAGGTATGATTTGTTTATAATTGTTCTTCGTGGTTTCGCATTGAATCATTCTTTTCGAGCTGCATGCTATCGGTCTAATGCAAAGGGTGTGGGATAAACAAACATGACCCAATCCCACCACGACTTCATTTTTGATGTGATATTCATGGGTGGAGAGATAGGTTGAGTGGAAGCCGACCACATAGCCGAGGACCGACACTGGAAGGGTTCAAGTGGCAGCCAGCACCCTGGCTGGCTGCGATGGCGGCGGCAGTGCAACCACACTACCGATGAAGTCCGTGGAGGAGGAGGGTTGCGGCTGGTATGCCGGTCGGCTACGTGGTGTTTGGGTGGAAAGTGTCTGTTCTCTCGATAGAGGAGGGGGCTTCAGGAGAAGTGTCATCACACCAAAGGAAGGGGAGCCAAACTAACTTCTGTCTAGCCGCATCACACGGAGTAGGTCCCGCTCCAGCAGGTCCCATGTGCCAGCAGGCAACACCACATGGCGCCATCGTGTCGGCCAAAACCGAATGGCCCCTGGGTAGTTCAGGAATCCAGGGGGGCTCTCAGGGTGTCGTCTAGGATAGACCCCTTAAAGGCTGGCCACCCAGCTACGGGCCTCCCTATCTGGCCGTACAGAGCGGGTTGCACCCAGCGGGATGCCCCCAGTGGGCAGCTCTATGTGGTTCATGGCCCAGCCCCACCAGGTCAGACCCGGTTAGGCCGGGTCAGCCCAGGATGGGTCGGCCGAACCAGGTTGGACTAGACCTGGTCCTATTTAGACCTAGATACACCTTTTTGGTCATATCATGAGAACCATGAATCCATTTAAAAAACCTTGTATGACACTAGAATCCTTATATTGAGACGATCATTTTGGTATACTATACAAGAGTTTTGGATAAAGTTGGAGTACGGCCGGGTTGGATCGAACCTGAATCCAACTGGGTCCTCGGAATAGAAATGCTAATAACTTATAGACCGAGCATCTATTTGACATGCCTTCTATCGTGTTGGGTCCCTAATGATGTGGAAAACCTTTGGGGTACTTCTACATTAGACTTTGTGACAGTTGGAGTATTGATCGATGGCTTGAGGAGTGGATCTTCCTAGAATCAAGCGTGCCTAGTGAGAGAACCCTATGGCTAGATGTACTTGAAGCATCTACTGATCCTGTGTGGGTCATCCTTAGATTCAGTTTGGGTCATCATCTTCAGATCCTATGTGGGTCATATTCATATCCTATGTGGGTCATCTTCGATCATGTGTGGGTCAAGAAAATATCTTCTCGACGATGTAAGACGATCTAGCAATACAACTAATCATCTATACTTATATACATAAGTTATACCTGATGTGGGTTGAGTCTCTACCATTGTAGTACACTTATGTGTGGTGATATCTTTGTGGTATTCTTATGGATGAATTTACATTTGTGTAACTATCCTTCCTGCTGATACCTTTATAGTATTCTTTTATGTGGATTTACCTTTGTGTTACTTACCTTTGTGGTGTTACCTTCACAGTTTTCCTTCCTTTGTGGAACAGTTATTCTTTTGGCTAAAGAGTTGAACCTTGTGTTTCCTCATGAATGAGATGGGAATACATGATAACTTAGGTATATATATGGGCATATACCTAAGTAGGGTTGGCTGGTGTTTTCATGATTGGTAATTATGGTGTTGGTTTGTGGTTTATCCTTTGTGGATTCTGAGATACATTCTGGGGTCTCGGGGTCTATACTGAGTATCGTTATACTCAACCCTGCACGAGAAACACTCACACCTTGTTGTGTGTTGTTCATATGACGGACAACACTGATCGAGGTCAAGGGTACCAGGACTAGAGGCTGCTCGGAGGTGGACCATTAGACGAGACGTTTTGTAGAGACAACCATTCAAGAGTGGTACCTACCCTTTAAGTAGGATCCCTGGTGGGTGTTCTCAGGAGAAGTTTTCAGTTATAGTTGTACTTTTTAGTTGGGATTGTATTTTGGCCCATATAATTATTTTACGCACTCTTTTTTACTTAATAGTTTACTTTGTTCTTGTATCATGATATGTGCTTGAATTGTGTGAGGTTGTAGGTTGAAAGGGAATGCCTTCATGGTATTTGGGATATGCCTTTCTGGTGCTAGACGCCATCCCCTGGCCTATGGAAGGTAGGCTTGGGGTAGTCACGGAACATGTCTCGAGGGAGGGGTCGTGACATCTGGAAAGTCACATATATGATCAATAATGTGAGAAAAAAAACATGTCCATGCAATATATCTAGCACCAAATGATTGAGATAAGGAATGTGCTACTGTAAGAGGTACAATCTAGAGAATGTCCTTTTAATCATCTTCCCTATTTGATACTTCTTGTGTCCATATTTATAAAAGTTATGCTTGGAATTGACTTACCAATAGAGTTATGTTTCCCCTTCTAAAATTAATTTAATACCTCATTGAATAATGGAAAGAAACCCTAGTATATGAGATAGTGGTATTCAGTTATTCTTATAGTGAGATATGGACGAGGGAATCACTCAGTGGAAATGAGTAGTGGTGTATCATATGAAATTCTCTTCTCACTACTAAGGTATACATAATGTGTTCTGCATTTTCCCAGTTTTGGAGGTACATGTCTGGTCCTATTCATGTTGTATATTGCAATGATGTGGAGTTGTAATATGTTTCATCATATGATGTTTGTCCATGTGAATTACAAATCAAAATGGGAAAGGACTCTAAGGGAACTAAATGATACCACTAGTCTAGTATTAGTGGTTGCATGTGTGGTTTTCAGAAGAGAAGTGGGAACATGAGTCTGAAGTTCGATCTGAGTGGATTGAGTTATCCAAGTAATATTGTAAGAGATATAACTTGAGGACAAGAATTCGTTAGAGGGAATAATTGTAACATCATGATTTTTTATAATAATCATAAAACCCTATTATATTAAATTTTTAAAGGAATGAAATAATTTATCAATAAAAAGGTTACATTTTTTCTAAACGCATCATGAAATAGTCAAACTCCCAATTAATATTCTTAAATATGAAATTAAATAATTTTCAGAGTAAAATACTATGTTAGTGAATGTTTCTGAGGTCTGCAAAAATCTTAATGAAGGATGAATAAAAATATTAAATATAATATTTTAAGCATAGAAAAATTAATCAACATAATTGAGTAAATAAAAAATAGTACATCATATGGGAAATATGAGACCACTGATGGGTCTGGGACATAGTTTTTACCATAGGTAGTGTATAACATTTATAGGCATTGGACCTTTGATTTGATTGCTCACAAAAATAACCCTTTTTATTTTAGTTTTTTAATCTGTTTTTTGAATATTAAATAATTAATATTTCTCATATGGTGGGCAGTATTAGAAATATGAGAAAATGATTGGATTTGAAATGGGTTTTATACCCTTGTTAGGGTAAAACTTTTATTCACAACATGATTTTGGAATGATTTATTTATTTTTTAATTATTGAATACATTTAAAAAAAAATAAAAAATAATTTTTTTACACATTTCATCATCTTCATTCCACAGTATTACACAAACAAAAACCACCATTTTAGAATAGTTAAGATTTCAATAACATCCATTTATTCACCTTTTTAATCTTTTTTAGTGGAAACAACTTTAATGGGTAAAAATGACTCATCAATGAATTATTTGTCAAATAATGGATTGTATATAGGGTAATAATTTCAGGAAATGGAGAACATGAGATTTTGGGTTTTCATTATTACTGAACTGATTATTGTGGTTTGTGATAGATCTACATGAGTTCAAACCAAAATTGGGAATCCATTTCATAAGATCAGTGATGTTATATCCCTTTTCCACAGTATTCTCCTCCGGTAATCGTGACTCCATCATCCATGGAACTGTGAGTGGCACCCCTGGTGTGGGTTTCTTTTCATTATTTTATATTTAATTTTTTCACCCATTCCTTTATTCTCTATAATAAATAATACAAAAGAAATTGTAGAACAATAACTTGGTGAAACCATAATTATCAATGAATATCTATGTGAAATATCCAATGATAAATAAAAAAATTTGATTTCTCAAAATTATAGGGAGATATTTAAATAATAATATGATATAATTAATAGAGATAATAATAAATAATTGTTTTATGATAATTAAATCAATTTAACAAGGATAATTTAAAAGATTTAATAGGAATTACATTTAACAACATAAGAGATAAATTTAAAATTTTAAAATAATTATTATAATCACATTTTAATTATTCAATTAATATAATTATCATTACATATACTTTAAAAATGATATAATTATAATTATAATTTATAATGCATATGAATTTTTTTCCTAGTTTATGTGATGTTTTAAGAATGAAAAAAATGATAATTTAAATTATCAACGCATATGAATTTTGTTTTATAATTTTAGGTGATGTTTTAAGAAATGATAAAATGATAATTGAAATTATCAACTCCTATGAAAAATGTTTTTCATTTTATGTGATGTTTAAAAAATGAAAAATTAAAGATTTAATTTATCATAGAATGTGGTAAAATTGAATTAAAATTCATGAATTGTTATTTTTTAGTGACATATTAAATAGTAAAGTGATAATTAAAATTTATCTGTGCATGCGATAAAATTAGGATAAATTGATATTTTTTTCAAGAAAGGTATTGAATTATTAGACATGATGTTTATTTCATTGAAATAAAAGTAAATGTTATGAATCCGAGGAAACCTCTACTAATACTAAAGCATCAACGTGCCAACAACAGAAGACTTTTGAAAAGCCACTCTGATGTGAGAAAAAAACTACAATATGGTTTTCATAACTATTAAGTTAAGATTTAGATTACCTTCTTGGGATCATATTTTCAATTGTTTCTTTGAAAATTATAATTGTAGTTTTTAAATTGATCCTGCTGGATTGTGATCGCATATGGGTGTGTGTAGCCCATGAAAACAATTATGACTCCATGAGTGGTAGAATTGTAGCTTTTAAACACATTTAATTATTATCACATGTTGTCGTGTATTGTTTTATATACTCATGCTGATATATTTTTCCTTTTTGTGTGCTTTCCCGGTATAGGCATTACCAAGACTTTTTGGTTGTTAGAGGTAATTGTGGTAGGTGGACTGTCATGAGTTATTTATCCTTTAGTGGGGATGAACACTTGTTTTCAACAATAAAAATGAGGTAGCCAATAACATGGTGTATGTATAAAGACGCCATGGAATCATATCGAGGGTGTTCTTGAGGATGAATTGCTCCCAAGTGTCATTCACTATGAGATAGCCTAGTCGATGTGAGTACTCAAGTTGATCTCTTCTAAAGGATTTGGGTAACATGGGTTGTTTTATGGATAGATGATGTAGAGTTCCATCTCCAAAAAACTGTGTGGATTCCATAAAGGGTTTGGTTTGTTTCCTCTAACTCTTTCAGTTATCTTCTAGCATAGTGGCAAAGTATGTATGGATGAGGGTTATGGAAGCTTGGTTAGTATACTACTGATCGGTTTTGATTTTATGTTTATGTGTTTTGTTGAATTTATTAATATTATAGTATACACATATATACTTGAGAACATTAGGTCAAGTAGTCCTTGGTTGTGTCCTACCGAGTCCTGTACTTACACCATAGTTGGGAATTTCAATGCACTTGTAGATTTCAAGACATACTTGGAGAAGGGAAAGAGCCCTGTGGTGAATAGATGAGCAGGTGGAGCTTGGAATTGGTGTAGAAGGGAGACCCAGGTAGACCCTGTAGGACCCTGTAATTGGTATACTTATCATCTATATTTTACTACTCTAGTCAGCTTTCCACTTTGGGACCTCATATTTATACACCTTGTACGTCATCTCTAGTTTAATAATTTATTATGTTTATTTAATTCTTTCTCTCGTTATGAATTTTTTTATCCTTATCGATGAAATAAAATAAATGGTACAGTCTCCACATTTTTAGACATAGAACCTCAATTTTAGTCATCATCCACATTCATACGGGTAGGTGCACCCGAGGTCGAGTGACTTTTCAACTCGGACCAGGTGGTTCAGATTGGGATGTTATATCCACCTTACCCATGGATCTATGAACACAATCATAATGTTTATGTCTAAATATATCATGATATATAATCTTATAATAATGAATTGGAGAGTGATTAAAGATGCAATATGTCATTATCCATACATATGTGTGCCACATAAAAACATTCATCATTATAACATAAATACACGATGAAAAAAGAACAATTTTTTAAAAACATAGTACATAACTTGAACATAATAAATAATACCATACCGAAATATCATTTCTCAAAATGATTCAAATCATAATAAGATATTTATAGTGATAAATACTTCACTTTATGGGATATAAATCATTAAGTAAAAATATTAGTAAAAATATAAATGTTTTCAAAAAACCTTTTGAATTTTTTTCCTTAATTATAGAGTCTGAATTACATTAATAAAATTAGAAGGTAAAGAGAATAATTATTTAAAGCCTTATTATAAAAAGGACCAAATAAAATATTTTTTAATAGATATAAGGTTTCAAAAAGGTGAATTGAAAATACATGAAATACTTAAATGTTTAAATAAAATATTGAAAAATTGAAAATTAAAAATTCTAAGAATTTTGAAATAAAAATATAGAGTAGATAATAAATCCATTTATTTTGAAAGGTTATATTTATTTTTATATATTATGAAATAACATTGTGAAAACTCCCCATTTTAAAAAATGATAATGATACATTTTATTTAAATTTAAATATGGAGAATACTAGGACTATTGGTGAAAACAATTTTCATTTTATAATATGGAAATGCCAATATTATTGGGAAGTAAAAATATGGGCATGGAAGAGAACACCATTAAATGTAATGATAATTATTATAAAAAAAAATTAATTGAAGAGAAAAATATAAATTCATACATAAAAAATAATTTATTGTGAAATATTACATATAAAAAAAGAGGTTTAATAAATCCTAAAATAATCATAGATTTTAATAGAACAATTGTAAAACATAATATAAAATGATGTGTTATTATGACCCATGGAAAATAATTGATTCATGAAAATACCCTTAATACTTTTTTAATTTTTGAATCAAATGATTTGGGAGGCATAAATATATTATTGTTATATATATATATAATGTATTAAATAATGTGTGTTTAATAATACATTCATTGGAAGTATAGAAACCATATAAATAAGAAAATTGTGGAAGACATTAAGACCAGTGTTAATGAAGAGAAGTAGAGATGAAAACACTTAAGACCATTGTATTATTTGAATCAAACCAATAATATAGAATGAAAATGGAATAAAAAATTGGGAAAAATAAATTTAATAAAATCAAGATAAAAAGTTAAAATGTCCTGGTATTTACGCTTTCAAAAAATGAAACTTGGTGTGTAGCATAATCATGTGCTAATGGATTCAAATTTCAGACAAATAAACTCTTACCTTGTTTCCTTTCTTAGACGAATTTTATATAACATCCTATAAAATAAATATAAAAAACATAACAAAATATATTAAAACCACATTCATACATAACAATATTTATATAAATTTAATTTTTAATCATTATATATATGTATATTAGTTAGCGTTTACCTATTTTTTCACATTAGGGGGTTATAGTTTTAACACCTTCTTATAGTTTTGTAGAAATGGTTTTGTGTTTTTTTATTATTGTAAAGTTCATCATAAACATTTCATTCACTATTATATAATGGATTAATTACATTTATTATTATTTTAATATTTTATTCTTTTATTACTTTAGTTTATAACATTGAATATAATATAAAAAATGAAAAAAAATCGATGATTTTTGAACTACAAAGGGTGTTTTATTAAATATTGAGTTAAAAATGGTTGCATCATTTCCAAAACAAATAAAAATTATTTATTTATATATTTATATTATATTATAAATTTTTTTAATCCATTATATAATTTCATGTAATTATTCAAGTAGGTGGTGAAATAGACCCAATCTTGAGCATGCTTTAACTCGATTAGTGAGTAGTGTTAAGGGTTTGTTTATTTTATCACAATATAATTATAAAAGAATCATAATGATATTATTTTGATATTTTCAGAATGGGGGAACATATTTTAATATTTTTATATAACAAAATAAAAACTAGAAGAAAAAAATGATTCATTATGGAGGCGGTAGTCCACAAAACACACGAATAGTGTTTCCAATATTCAAAGAATTAGAGGGATGAAGTTAGATACTATGTGATAATTTAATTGTAATAAATCTATTATAGAAATCATATTTATTCGCAAATACAACTATTAAAACCATACATGAGAGGATGCGATTAAAAACCAAAAGCATTGCTTCGTGGAGGCAATATTCTTCACAAACACACTAAAGACAATACTTATTTTTTAATATAAAATAGAAGAGAAAAAATAATGGATTTGAAATTATTATAATAAAATACCAACACTCTAATGTTGTTTATTTTTCTATTTTACTATTTTTATGATTGTTTTGAAATGTAAATAATAATAAATAAACATCAAGAAATATTTGAAACCTACATCGAGGCCTTAAACATTCATTTAATATAATGTCTTTAGATTTCAGGGACATATGGTAATTTTTTGCTAGATGTTTCATTTTTCAATGTAAAGGACATTAATTAAAGATATTTTTGAAGGTAATCAAGTGAATTGTTTAATAGTTTTATAGTATTAAAATGGTAGAAGTGATCCCCCTTTTATAAGCGAGGAAGATGGAATTTTCCAGGGAGAAGAATGGTAAGTATGGGGTAAGAATGAAAATGATTTGATGTTTGGTGATTTAGGTGAGGTAATAATGTTAATATATGTAGTTATGACTTAAAAATCGAATAAAATTTTCTATAAGGTATAAATATCTTGTTGTTTTCACACAATTCGAGTAACTATTCATTATTCCTTTAAACACTTGTTACTTTTAAATAATTATTATCCATGTAAATTATTTTACTACTAAAAATATAAGTGGATCCTTTTTAAAAAAATTCAGCATGATGGATATGAATATGAGATCCATTTACCATAATTAAAATTTGTGATATTATAAAAATAACTTTTAAATCAAAACCAATAATTCGTTAATTTTTTTATAAAAATGTCATTTTAATCAATAAGAGTTATTAATCAAATTTAACTTTTACTACCCATTATATGAGTGTTAATTATTTTATATATATTTTTAAATATAAAATTAGAATGTTAATTTAAAATTTATTTATTTATTTATTTTATTTTTCAGTATTTATAAATGTAATATTATTTGAAAAGATAAAAATTTTACGAGGGTAATTTTTTTATACAAGGTATCTTAATATTCATACCTATTAATAATGTGAACCATTTTAGATAATTTCAACCCATTGATTAGAAATTTAAAATCCATATCAATAGATTCAATAGATGAAAATTAATTTTAATAGAACAATGTATACTTTATTAAAAAAATTTAGAAAACAATACGTATGTTTTAAAATATCAAATATAGGTTTGTAGTAAAAAAATAAATTTTAAAATGTACATATATTTGGTCAAGAAAACAGTTTCCTTCATTTTAGGTTATTCATATTTACATGTTATTTCTGAAAACCATGGCTTTACGAAAAAATTTATTTTACTATATTCAAATAAAAAATAATAATTTTATAAAAATTTTAAAAAATTAATCTTAATTAAATAAGACAATGATAAATCCAATAAAATGCTTCTAATTTTGAAAAATTAAATCTCTAACATTTGATAATTCTATTTTAATAAAAATATAAAAAATATTAAGGAAATATAATTATATTGATTAATATATATATTTTTTAAAAATAATTAATATTGTTTATAATTATTCATTTCAGATTTAGAAACTAAGGTTTTGCCCCTGTCAGACTTTGGAATATTTCTATGAATAATTTCAGAGCTAGGTACGAAATCAACATGCGATTCTGGGGCCTGGTGTGCCCAGAATTAATTTTATAAAAATATTAAGTATTCTTATACTATGCACGTGGTGGGGGTGTGATATCTCTTAAAAGGTTGCTCATAATGGGAATATGAGGGCACATTTGTCTCCCAAGCATGCCGTTTACCCAAGGCGTGGTGTAAACATTGCAGGCACGGGCCTGCTGTGAGAAAAGCCACCAGGGGAATTTTCGTAAATAAATGGAAAAGTTTATTTACGAGCATCGACACAAATAACATCTGAATGGAGTCTCAGATCGCAATTTTGAGTTCGTCGTTGTGTTCAAGAATGACGTGTTTAACCTAAAGAATACCTTATATTTGTCTGCATCGCGCGTCGGGCGGAGGCATGTCGGGAGCTGGAGGTGGGAGAGTTTAGTTATATATATATATATATATATATATCTTATTCTATCCCCACTTCAGACGTGTGATGCGCAGAGGAGGAACTCCTCCTCATTCCTCCTTCTCCTCTCCTTCCGACGGAAAATCGGCGACTGAATCACGCGAACAAGGTGCCATTAATCTAGAATTTCAATGGCGGACACTCCATGATCATGCAATGGAAGCTTTGGAGCGCGGATCATCGAGGTTTCTCCTATGAGGTAGGTGGTTTGCATTTTAATACCCTGATCCCCTTTATGTTGCATTTTCCTTCGATTTGTCGTCGTAGGAATGAAGATCGGGAACCGAGGGTCACACAGACGCCTCCGAATCAAAAAAACGGACCACCGGGGTGGTCCTGGAGGTTCGAAGAAGACTCGTCGGTGTCAAACTGGTGCAACGGCGGCCGGGCCGGCCGGACCGACCAGTTCTGGCAGGTCTGACCCCTTTTTTTAACACACGGGGGTTTTAAAACCCTCGTTTCTTGAAATCTGAGGATCGGAATCATGTTCTGTCTATGAGGACGCGACCCTAGAGAGGAGGCAAACCTTTTGGTATGGATTCTGGAATTTTAAGATTCGGGATCGTGGCCTGGGTGCTTGAAACATTGAATATTTTATTATTATTCGACTTCGGGTCGTCGTAACATCTACCCAGAGAGTACAATTGACGTTTCGTCACTACCGTTGAGACCCTGATGGTACGACATTATTTTCTTGATGGTTTCTGGGTGTTGGGACTGAGTTTGGGGTGCGGGCCCCATGAGGCCGGGTTTTGGCGTTTTCAGGGAAACACCACTTTTCCACCGGATGTCCATTTTGGATGCATGAGTAGTCGATCCAGTGTGTTTTTCTGATTGGATCGCAATGATGCAACTCCCTTGATGTGTTTTGGGATCGAGGCTTGAGCCCCACCCGAGTTGGCCTATGATGAATAGTACCTTTTTCACTGGGGGTCCATTTCGAATGAACGAATAGTCGATTCAACAAGTTTTTCTGAGGGAATCGTTGTGGTATGATATTCTTGAGGAGTTTCAGGATTGTTATGTGGGACCCACATAGACTGTCCACGTTGAATAGTTCCTTTTTCACCGACCGTCTATTTTGGGTGAGTAAAAATCCTATCCTGCATGTTTTTCCTCATGGATCGTGATGGTGGCCTCGGTGTCGGCCTTGGAGGTGCGCGGTGTGGTGTTGTAGCGGGTTGCTTGGGTTAGCGACGTTTGTACCAGTAGTGGTTGAGGTTAATCCCTTGGTTCGTTTCTACAAGTATTCATGCAACATCACAAAATTGATATAGGTTTTTGATCCTCTCGATGGGATTTTTAAATCTGTTAGAGTTGTGGTATCCCTCCTGTGGGCTCGGAACGAGATCCTCTAGCATCGTTACCCTAGATCGGGTTCTTGGAATCGTTGTGATTGCTTATCCAAGGGCGACGATCCCATATCTAGCAGGATAACTACGTAGGGTTTGTGGCATCATCGGGAATATGATCCCCTACGTAGTGGGTCATTCTCCGTTGGGTTGTGGCATCATCGGGTATATGATCCCCTGCTCAACATGAGGATTTTAGTAGGGTTGCGGTATCATTGGTTATACGATTCCATACCCTACGCGTGGGTTTTGTAGGGTTGCGGCATCGTCAGTTTGATCCCCTACATCACGAGCTATATTAGTTAGGGTTTTGGTATCGGTGTGACCGTCTTTACGCAGGAGACGATCCTCTATTTGAGTGACGTGCTTCTGTACGAATGGCATATTGGGTTGCGGTATCCCCCAGTGGACCCTGGGAGTGATCCCCTATCTGTGAGATCATCATATACCGGTGTGGGTTCTAGCATCCCCTAGCGAACCCCAGGAGCAATCCCCTTTCCGAGGAGTGTGTTGTTCTTGTTGTTCCAGTGTGGTTTGCTCAGTGACGGTATCCGACGAGCGTGATCTCTCGAGTGAGCGTCTGAGATGTTTTTGTGAAACCCGATGGAGTGTATCTCTTGGATGAGTGTAATATTGAATGGCAGAGCTTGTGGAGTGTGATCTCTTGGTTGTGAACCATTTCTAGTGATGATTTCGGTACCTTATGTGGCTGGGTGTCTAAGATGTGTATATCTGGATTGTTTGTGTTGTATGTAAGGGAATACACCTGAGTTGAGCTGACTAGTTGTGTTTAGCCGAGGATGGTAATGAGATGGAGTTCTCTCCTGTCTGGGTTTCCTCTAATGAGATGAGAGGACTGTTTCCTTTTAGTTTCTCTCTTTTGTTTTGGGTTTTTGGGGTTCTTACAGAGTATTTTTTTACTCACCCCTGCATGGGCTTTGCCCGCACATGTTTGTGTCTTTTGCAGACCACATTCCTTTCGACGGTTTCCTAGGAGGACCCGGAGCAGGTGGAACCGAGTGAGCGGGACTGACCGTGGTGTCTAATAGGAACTGTGCTGAGGATATTTCTGGTGGTTCCTTTGGCAGCGTACCCATTATTCCGAGCAGGTTAGATGCTTTTTTGGTTTTTTTGGTGGGCCCTATTTTTCCCTTTTCACTTCTATTGCAATCTGGTTCGGGATAGTTGTATGCATTCATTTCTTTAGTTTTATATATCTCTGCACTATTTCATGGAGGTTTATCTGAGTTCGTGTGTATAGGTACCTTAGGATAATGTCTCCCAAGTGTGTGATAGCCTACTCGACACTAGACGCCATCCCCTGGCCTATTGAAGGCAGGCTTGTGGAGTCGCGACTCGAGACCCATTGGGTCAGGTCGTGACAGAGTTGTATCAGAGGAGATTCTACCTTTGGGATCTTAGAGCGTAGCTGGTTTTGCTGTGACATTGTTTTGGGTTGCATAGCGGCATTGTCAAGATGCTCCGAGTTCAACTTTCAGGCCAGAGACTCTAGTGTTGGTGCGGTGGCCGACGTATCCATTCAGTAGGACTCTGATAACCTGCCTTTCAACGTGGGACGTTTGGAAACTAGTCATAGGGGAAAAATGGTACATGCATCATATAGGACTGGGTTTTGGGTTTTACTTATTCTTCATGAGTCAGTTCTCTAGATATACTCTTTGACCATGGAGAGTCTTGATTGTATTTCAGGATGCCTCCACGACGACAGCCAGCGAGGGTTCCATTGCGAGATTGTGGTGACAGTCCTCGCTGTGTAGAGGCTTTGGACCGGGGCATAGGATCTGAGGCTGGACCTCCAGGTGGGCCATCGTTGAGTCGCCACCTGTCGAGCAGCTGGTTGTGTCAGCAGTGCAGGATGAGGTTGCATGCAGGATGAGTGTGCTGCACAAGTTCCAGAGGCAGCGACCTCTGAGTTTCCGGGGTGAGCTAGACCCCTAGGTAGCTGATGACTGGCTTGAGGCAGTCAACCGAGTTTTCTGCCTGGTGAGGACACCCCCAGATCTGATGGTGGTCCTAGAAGCGAGCCTTCTGTATGGTTTGGCCGGGGGATGATGGATCCTAGTGACGTAGTCCCACGATGAGGAGACTCTTAAGTGAGCAGAGTTTGAGCTGCTCTTCAGGGAAGAGTTCTATCCGGTGACACTGAGGTCAGTGTGGATATAGGAGTTTTTGCAGATTCGACAGGAGGGAATGATTGTATCGAAGTACTCAGCAAGGTTTACAGACCTGTCCCGCTACACCCTGGACATGGTTCGAGACCCATTTTTTAGGGCTCGAACCTTCATGTAGGGCCTATGCAGAGACATCCGGGTAGCTGTAGTTTCCATGTTCCTTCCCACCAATGCTGGAGTGCTAGGGCGAGTGATGGTGGTGGAGAGATTTCTGGCTAAGCAGATTCCCCCTATTAGTGATGGGCACGCGAGAGCTGAGACGTCGGCATCTGGTATCCTACGTAAGACGCAGGGGTCTGGGCATGGCCTACATTTCAAGAGGTGACCCTAATATAGAGGCTCTGAGGCTGAAGGCTCACAGGGCTCACATGCTAGTTTGGGTCAGCTGTAAGAGATGTGGTGTTACACTTGTGACAGTCGATGACATCTTTATAGAGATTTTCTGACCCGTCGTGCTGCTGAGAGGGATCTGGTTGATATACCACCTTGACAGAGGCAGCGTCTCGAGAAAAGAGATCCATAGGGCGATGTACATGATGACGGAGCTTGTTCAGCAGCAGGAGGTGGTAGGCGGTATCAGTTGGCACCACCCCCACCCCCGGGTGGTCCACGCCAAGCTCAGGGAGCTGGTGGTCGAGGGCGAGGTCAGCTGAATTCCCTAGGTCCTGTTGAATCAGAGGCTCCGTAGATGGATAGAGGTACACCTTTTGTCCTTTCTACTTTCTGTAGTTGTTTGATAGACATTGTTCGGAGGTACTCTTCCCTTTCCGTTTCTTGCTTGATTTTTGTTCAGAGAATTGGTAAGACCCTGTTTGGGTGTTGATTGACGTGCTTCGAATGCGTAAGGAAGAGGGATCCTTTCCCCACTGAGATGCAATTAAAACCGTGAGGGTGAGTCAGTGCCCCCCAAAGTGGATAGTGTTGAGGTGTGGTGGATGAGTTCCTCTGACTTATGTGTTCGGGCATGGGTGTTTGTTGGTGAACTCACTGGCGTGGGAGACCCAGTTGAGAGTCCCGTCGCTTTCCTTGGGCTTATGGCTTTTCGGGGATGAAAAGATCAGGGGGGAGGATGTAGCGACTCGGGTTTTTGCCTTGTCATACTTTGGAATATTTCTATGAATAATTCGAGAGTTGGGTGCAAAGACGGCGTGATATTCTGAGGTCCGGTGTGCCCGAAATTAATTTTATAAAAATATTAAGTATTTTTATACCATGCATGTGGCGAGGGTGTGATATCTCCTAAAAGGATGCTCGAAATAGGAATCGTATGGAATGGTTGTGTCTAGAGCATGTCATTTACCCTTGGTGGGGTATAAAATTTGCGGGCCCGGGCCTGCTGTGAGAAAAGCCACCAGGTGCATTTTCGTAAATAAATAGGAAAGTTTATTTAGGAGCGTCAGCTCGAATAACTTTTGAAAAAAGTCTCAAATCGAAATTCCAAGTCTGCCATTTCATTCATAATGACATGTTTACCCTAAGGACGACCTTACCCTTGTCTGCATTAGGCATCGAGTAGAGGTGAGTCGAGACACGAAGGTGGCAGAGTTTAGGTAAAAAAATATCTTCTTCTCCCCCCCTTGGGAGTGTGATGTGAAGAGGAGGGTTTCATCCTCCCCTTATGATGGCGAATCAGTAACCGAATCGGGCGATCAAGGTTCCTTAGAGCTCGGATTTTGATGGCGGACGCTCCAGGATCATGCAGCAGATTCTTTGGAGCACGGATCATCGACATTTCACCTGCGAGGTAGGCGGTTTGAGTTTTAATCCCCCAATCCCCATTATACTGCATTGTTCTTTGATTTGTCGTCGTAGCAGTGAGGATCGAGACCCAGGGGGCGCGCAGATGCCTCCGGATCAAAAAATAGACCATCGTGGTGGTCCCGGCGATCCGCAGAAGACTCGACGACGCGACACCAGTGCAGTGGTGCCGCGCCCGCGCATTCTGGCCCAGGCTAGCCCGACCGGCCTATTCATGCCGGTCTGACCTGTTTTTTTTACACACTGTGGTTTTAAAACCCTCGTTTCCTACAATCCGGGGATTGGATTCATGTGCCGTCTGTGGCGATGCAACCATGGCGACGAGGCAAACCTTCCATTATGGGTTCAGGAATTTTAAGGTTTGGGATCGGGGCCCAGGAGCTTGAAGGGTCGAATATTTTATTATTATTCGACTTCGGGCCATGGTAACTTCTACCCAGAGCATTTTATTGACATGCCGTCAATGGAGTTGAGACCTTGATAGTAAGGTGGAATTTTCATGATGGTTTTCTGGTAGTGGGACCAAGTTTGTGGTGTGGGCTCCATGAGGCTGGGTTTTAGCATTTTCAGGGAAACACAACTTTTCCGCCGGATGCTTGTTTTGGATGCGTGTATAGTCGATCCTGTGTGTTTTTCCGAGAGGATCACAATGATACGATCCACTTGATGAGTTTCAAGACTAAGGTGTGGGCCCCACCCGGGTTGGCCTACAGTGAATAGTACCTTTTTCACCGGGGTCCGTTTCGGACAAACAAATAGTCGATTCCGCATGTTTTTCCGAGGGGATTGCTATGGTGTGATTTACTTGATGGGTTTCGGGATCGTTTTGTGGGCCCCAAACAAAATGGATATGGAGAATAGTGTTTTTTTCACCAGCCTTCCATTTTGGGCAAGTAAACATCCTATCCTATGTGTTTTTCAACATGGGCCATGATGGTGGCCTTGGTATTGGCCTTGGTGGTGCACGGTGTGGCGTTGTGGTGGGTCGAACAGTTTAGCGACGTTTGGACTAGTAGTGGTTGAGGGTACTCCCTCGATTCATTTCTATGAGGATCCACATGGTATCACAACCTTGATATATGGTTGTAATCCTCTCGATGGGATGTTTAAATCTGTTAGAGTTGTGGTATCCCTCCGGTGGGCCCGGAGCAGGATCCTCTAGCATCGTTATCCTAGATCAGGTTCATGGTATCACTATGACCTCTTATCCCAGGGCGACGATCCCCTATCTAGTAGGATAACCCCGTAGTGTTTGTGGCATCATCGGGAATATAATCCCTTACGTAGTGGGTCATTCTTAGTAGGGTTGTGGCATCATCGTGTATATGATCCCCTGCTCCACATGAGGTTTTTAGTAGGGTTGCGGTATCGTTGGTTATACAATCCCCTACTCAGCACATGGTTTCTGTAGGGTTGCGGCATCGTTAGTTTGATCACCAATATCATGAGTTATACTAGTTAGGGTTCTGGTATCGTCATGACCCCCTTTATGTGGGAGACGATCCTCTATCTGAGTGATGTGTATCTGTACGAATGCCAGATTGGGTTGTGGTATCCCCAAGCGGACCCTGGGAGTGATCCCAAATCTGTGAGATCTTCGTATACAGGTGTGGGTTCTGGAATCCCCTAGCGAACCTTAGGAGCTATCCCATAACTGAGGAGTTTTTTGTTCCTTTTTTTCCAGCATGGTTTGCTCAGTGATGGTATCCGATGAGTGTGATATCTCGGGTGAGAGTCTGAGATGATTGTGTGAAACCGGATGGAGTGTATCTCTCGGACGAATGTCATCTGGGATGACAGTTCTTGTGGAGTGTGATCTCTTGGTTCTGAACCACTGCTGGTGATGAGGTCGGTACCTCATGTGGTTGGGTGCATGAGCTGAGTATATCTAGATTGTTTGTGGTGTATGTATGGGAATACACATAAGTTGAGCTGAGAAGTTGTTTTTAGCTGAGGATGGTCACGAGATGGAGTTTTCTCTTGTATGGGTTACCTCAAGCTAGGATGAGCGGATTGTTTCCTTTCAGTTTCATTGTTTTGTTTTGGGTTTCTGTGGTGCCTACTGAGTATTTTTATACTCACCCTTGCACGGGCATTGCCCAAACATGTTTCTGTCTTGTGCAGACCATAGGCCTTTCGACGGTGTCCCAGGAGGACCCAGAACTGGTAGAGCTGAGTGAGCGGGACTGATTGGGGAGTCTTACCAGATCTGTGTCGAGGAGCTTTCTGGTGGTTCTTTTGGCAGCGTACCCCTTCTTTTGAGTAGGTTGTACTATTTGTTGGTTTTTCTTTTGGTGGGCCCGATTTTTCCCTTTTTTACTTCTGTTGCACTCTAGTTCGTGATTGTTCTATGCATGCATTTTTTTTAGTTTTATATATATCTTCAATGTTTCATGGAGGTGTATGTGGGTGCGTGTGTATAGGTACCTTAGGCTAATTCCTCCCATGTGTGTGATCGCCTACTCGGTGCTAGACGCCATCCCTTGGCCTATTGAAGGTGGGCTTGGGGAGTCACGGCTCGAGCCCCATTAGGTCAGGTTGTGACATCATATATATATATGTACATTTATGTAATGAATAAAAATATATACATATACATATTTATATATAAATGTTATATGGTTCAATTTACGAAAGGAACACAAAAAAATGGTTTAATCTTAAAATGGATTTTATATTGAAATTCCTAGTTTATTTTATAAATAAAAATTACATTTTTATATAGTAGTAATTTATACTCAAATAAGTTTTTGTAACATTTACATAAGATCTAAGGGTAAGATAATAAATAATGGAATTTTTGGTATATTATTCCGCTAGTAAAGATTTTGAAGTGGGTTCAATAATCTTATGATATTTTATCATGTGATTTCCCTCAAATTTTAGTTTTATGACTTTTTTTAGGCTCGGTATAGGTAAAACCCTGGTGATGCTAACATCCTTCTGAGCTCAAAAAATTTGTCTTTTTTATGAAAGACCACTACTTTCAAATTTCATTTCCTCTTATTTTATTTATTCTTTTTTTGATATGTCCACTTCTATGTATAAAATAAAATTTAAAAATGATATTTTGAAAGTAATATTTAATATTAAAAATATAACAAATATTCTTCTTTAAATTAATTTTTTATAGTGTGTGAAAAAATATATTTAATATAGAATCTATTAGAGTACAAATAATTACATGCTTATATCCTACACCCTTATTCAAATTATGTCATCATAATTTTACTATTATTTACATATATCAATAAATAAAGATTAAAAAATGATCGATATAACTACAAATGATATATCTCATGAGATATGATACCCAATATCATAGTAAAGATTAGAAAAAACTTATTTTACCTAACCATTTCAAGGAAAGTTAATTTTTAAAAATGTATTAAAGACCACGTGAAGGATTAATTTTAATTTTTAGATAATTATTATTTTTACTTGTAGTAATCGATGGTCATAATTGATTTATAAAGTATTTGTACTATTATATAAGTTATTTAGGAGTAAAATTGAATATATCCACTTATTTTAAAAATAGAATATTTGGGGGGGGGGTAATATTATGATTTTTACAATTATTATTTCTAAAAAACATAATAATCATGCCACTAAATGTTTTCCTCAAAATTAAAATACCAGATGGTTGTGAAATGATATTATTGAAAATAATACTAAATAGAAATGTGTTGATAGAACTAGATTACAACAAATAATTCAGGGTAAAGTGTTACTAAACACCTAATTTCCACTATCCTTTTTTATCGATATTCATTGTATTTGTTATTCCTTACTCATGGGTAATATGATTTTTTCCAAGACTAACATCATAAGTAGTAATTGGATTGGAGAATTATATTATATAATTATCGATTTATCTATAGATAAGACATTGAATTGTTATTGGTTCCCTTGGATGAGTTCTATCTTCTTTCCTTCTGTTAATAGAACTATTCATTTTACACCAATTTTTTGATGCTCTATAGAATCCTTTAATACAATTAGATATTGTTCTCAAAAAATGTTGGAAATTTCTTTGATTATTCTTCCCATATTATTGACGTATTTTTGGCTTAATATCCTTTCATTCATCATATTTATTGTAGCAACCAAAAAAATTCTAAAAGGGTAACTTTTTTTTTCGATAGCATGTCTGAAACACAACACCAAATATAAAAACTAATATAACCACTCAAGAAGTTATGGTAGATTTAATATTTTAAATAAAATTAATATATTCTATATCTTGAAATTAATGTAATACCGAGTTAGCTTTTGTCACTTGTAACAAGGACTTTCAATGACACTTGCATTACACACAAGACAAAGTTTTATCGAATGAAATATATTATTAAAACATCATTATTTAAAATAATAAGATATATCCTATTCATTTAATTATAGTTTATTTATATTATTAACTATGTAAAGAAAATATATTTATTAAAAAAAATCATAGGCAAGCAATTAATTAAAAATTAATATCAAATCCAATTGAATATAAAGGAAATGGTTTTATCCCCACAAAAGTGTTTTATCAAAATAAATTTAATTAATTACTATAATTCAATTATGTCAATGAGATATAAATCTATATTATATATTATATATTTGTTTTAATATTCATCTAATAGATTTTATAATCATAAGATAATAATAAATCTTATTTTACAAATAAAATTGATTTTATCTAAAAAGAAAATTTTGACCCCACTTAATGGAACACCTATTTTAAATCCATGTTATGAAAACTTGATAAATTTTATATACAAAAATTATCATAATTTTTATAATTTCAATATCCGAATTATCTTATTGTGAATTTTTGGTATTTTATGTGATGTTTTATTTTTTGATGAAAAGTGGACAATAGAAAATTTTAACAGAAGGCAACTCTTTCATGTAAATAATTTATAGTGTAAAATTAATTTTTTAAATTGATTTTAACGATTAATTAGTTAAATTAAACACAATTTAATAATTTTTTAGTCACTCAATTTTTATTTAAAAACATTTCAATATTTTGAACATTTTACTTTAAAAACATGATTTGTCATGTCTTATGCAAGATTAATTTTAAATTAATTTTGACCACTTCTGTTATTAGAATTTTAAAAAATTGATTCAATAGTTTGATAAAGAATACTTCAAAATGTCTTATAATTTAAACTTATTTTTTACCAAATATATTAGTGAATTTAATTAAATATAATTAAAGTGATTAAGAATAAAATTGCAAAACAAGGGACAAAACTATAACCATAAGGGTATAAATGACATAGAAACTTATCCAAAATCCATTTTCTGGACTTATGTTGACCATATTATACCTTTTATTTAATGGATTTCATTATTTGATCCAAATTAAATTGAAAAAAAATTGGTGGATGTCCATATTTAAAATCATTACAAAAATGTAACTCCACATCCACTATAAAAATGCACTCACCCATACAACTTATTCACACCTCTCATGCCCTTTCTAATCTCAAAAAATCTACCTATGTAATCTCCCAATACCCCTACCCCCATCTAATAATCCACACATCATGAATAAATTAAAAAAATGAATTCATTTGGTATAAAAAAATATTTACCCAAATACGAGGTAACGTTCTTCAATAACCACTTTTGTTTCATTTACTTCTCCACCCCTTATAATATTTTTAAATAATTATTTAATAAAAACATCAATATGATAAATGTACTTATAATTTATATTATATCATTATACCTAAAATTTCACACATATCCATCAAATGTAACAGCCAATCATCGTTTGTGTTTACGAAAGACTACTACCTCGTGAATTGATGTCGTTAGTTCATCCATTTACCACCTTTAATGGTTTCAAATAATGATTTATATATAATTTATATAACATATATATACTATATATTTTATTTATGCTTATTTAATTTTTTATATAACACACAAATTATTATTTCCATATATGGGAACACGATAACTTCATTTGTGGACCTGCGGATTACTGCATATTCAAAGCGATGTCATTCATTCAAGATATAAATAGAATATATTAGGGATGATATTAATAAAAATATGTGAAATATATGAAATAAAATTGATAATATTATTATAATACACACAAAAAAACAGACACACACACACACATATATATCATTTACCTTTTTTATATTATATACGGTTAATAAATAGAAGTAGCATTCATGTGTACATATGACCAACTGTCTCTATGAACGGTGCATTTCATTTCCTATATCCATGCTTTAGGGATTAAAATAAATACATATATACAGAATATATGAATTGTTTAAATCATTTTATAAATTATGTATAATATTAAATCAGTAACTATGTAATAGGAACAAAAATAATAAGTTATGTAATTCTTAGAATAACAAGACAATTTACACCTAGAATGTGGTAAATAATGAAATATAGTTGAAAAAGAGGTATGAAGAAATTGTAAGAAGAATAAATATTATATTATAAATATAATTATAATTATTTTATAATTTACTTAAATGATTAAAACTATTATACATGATGTTAAAATAAATTCCGTTATAAGGAAACAAGAGATAAGTGATTTCATCTCAATTTCATTTTATTGATGCATATTGTAATGCTATAAAATATTTATCTTTTATATGGTTTATATACTACCTATAAGAAATTTACTATCTTTAATAATTTATTAATTATGATATTTTGAGCTTTAATTTGAATAATCTCATCTATGGGTGTTTTTATATAATATTTCAAAGTGTTAAATAAATTTGATAAATCAATTTATTTTCACTAGGTTATACTACTTAATCATTTTTGTAAATAATAATTGATTAAGTGTATAATTAATTTGACTATCTACATATGAATTTAAAATTATTATATTTTTATATATAGTTGATACTCATAATAAATTCATTGATTAATTCTCACTTGAATGTTATGATAATTGTAAGGGTTCATTTCAGAATCTCATTATAATCATGATTATTTATTCATGAAATTCCATTAAAATAATTTACCTGATTATTTTCAATAAAATCCTAAATTTTCTTATACCATGGAAATTCATAACTTTTTTCCAGTAATATTACAAATTTTCTACTATTTTGTACTCAAAATGTTTAATAAAATGTTTTTCAGAAAACCCGACATTATTTATCACTTTACTCGAAAAAACTATTCTTTTCTTGAAAATCCTATTTTCTAAAATTATTTTCAAAAATATTTTTAAGCATTCAAAAATTATTTATCCTATAAAATTTTACCCTTTTTATCTTAAAAAAAAATTCAATGGAATATTAATGTCTCTTTCTGAATAATGAACACTTCATACATTTTTACTATATGAAATGAATATTCTTTTTACCATATAAAAACTTAAATGGATTTAACCTATATTTTTTTATAAATTGCATCCTTTGAATTTTTAAAAGGTTAATTTCTAAATAATTTTTTTAAAAAATTATTTTCAAAGAAAATAATTTCAAAATGTTTTTCAAAATGAAAATTATAGTATCCTCAAAAGTAGTTTTAAAATATCTATTTATAGTAAATAAATTCATTAATAAAAAAATTATTTTTACACCCCCTGGGAGATTTTGTATTTATACCATCCTTATTATTTTTTAGATGGGTTTTTATTGATTCGTCCAATAATAGTATTGATGTTTACTGTCTTGACTAATTTTTATAGTCCCCTTGAAATATTCAATTTCCTAAGATCATGGGAAAATTAATTTTACCTGATAATCGATATCATTAATCATGGTTATATTAATTTCCTAAACCATATAATATTTTTACATATAATAATTTCTTTTATATTTATTTGATTATGTGGTGAAATAATGATAAATCTGTATTCTTTAATCAATATGTATATTTGATAAGGCACATTATTTATTAATTTAATTGAGTATTTTATATATGAGAAAAGATTTGGATATGTTCTAAATTGGTCTGGGGAATGTTTTAAATAATCCCCTCAATGCATTGTCATGAGATGAATCCAGTTGGGGAATAGCACTTTGTGTTTGTTTAAAATCAGAATAGAGGGGTTTCTACCCATAGATTTAAAATATCTTGAGAATATGTATTGATGCTAAAGGTATAATGTTCATGGAAAACATGATGTCTGACATTTTATCTTTTCATTCATTTTATTTATTGTAATTATCCATTATATTTTTTCTTTAAAACTATATATAGATGAATTTTCATTATCATTTTACTAATTTAGTGGCATGTTTGTTCATTTATTTACCTTTCTATATTGATTATGCCTTATGCAACCATTTAAATGGAATGTGTGTTAAATTATTTATTTTTATCTTTTTTACACACTTCCTTATCAATTTTCTAATTATATTGAATTTTTATTTACCAATTACCATGCCATATTTACTATTCTCATTTATATGTTAATTACTCTTCTATACATAACCCTTAATGAGCATTTAAGACAACCCTTTTTTTCATCCCTAGTAAGCCAAGATGTGATTTAGGAAAGAAATGGAAGGATATTATGTGTAGTAATAATTTTGTCCTAAAACCAATATTGTAATTAGTGTATTATTTTATAATTCAAGACTCATGTATGTTTATGGTTTATAAAGACTTATAACCTCTTTGGTACTTCATGATTTTTCCGTTTAAATCATTCTAATGTAATGGATTTATACATCGGTTCTAGGATCACTGTGGTCGGGGCCCAATAGTTGGTATCATAGGGAGATTAGTAAGTACCTTGGGAACAAGATTTAAGAAAACATAGATTTGGTAACACATCCCTAATATATACTATGAGGATTATCATAGAAAAAAATATGTATTCATTAACTTATGTGTTATGGATTCCATCATATGATTATGAAATAATGGTTTTTTATAAGTTTTATACCTTAAACCCCACTTTTTAGTTTTTATGTAATGGAAGTATACAATGATTAATGATATTATTGCACAAATGGATGAAAATAAAACTCATTTGTTTTGTATTTTTTAGTGGAAAATCAATTTTAGGAATAATTACCTTAAATTTAGGAGTCACAGGTTTTAATTTATTGAAAACCATTAGTTTCATTATGATCATTAATGACATTGTAATTATAGTCAAAATATATAATTAGGCCTTGAAAAAATATTTTATTGAAAATTGTATAAAAAGATTATTAAATGGTCAGATTTAAAGGATTTCTATCAAAGGTATTTTTGAACTTATTTTTAAATGTTATATAAAAAATAAAACCTATATTGAGGTGGTTCTTGAACTAATGAGAAATAGAAGATAAGGTTTTCGTGCCATCCACTTGCCTACGTGATTTCCTAGTTAATATGTAATAATTTTTAGTTATGAAATTTTAGGGATAAATGTTAATGATAAAATAGTGGTAAGCCTATTAGAGATTAATATCGTAACAATATAGGTTTTTTAAGATAGTAATAGAAATATAAAATAAATTTTTTATGGAAATTATGATTCTTTAATAGATAATTTTAGTACATCATGAATTAAAGTTACCTTTTGGTTATTAATTTCTTCAATTAATCAATGAATTTGAAACAGATTGAAGAAAAAAAGATTGAGAATAGGATAATAATATGTAAATTAATTCTATGGTATTTATATTATTATGAAGTAAAATAATTTTAAATCATTTGTAAAATGATCTAGAAAAAAAATGTTCTCTGAAAACAAAAATTTTTATTGAACTGATGGTCTTCTAAATCATCACAAATTTATGTCTTGGAGGCCCTCAATTTTCCATTGGTCATTTAATTTTTTTGATATTGGTTAATTGAATCATTCCATATAATATTTACTCTTTTCCTCCATGTCTATATTTTTACATTCCACTAATGTTCTCCGATGTAGAAACCGATTTATATGTATTCCATGTGACCTTTGTAATTCACATTCTCTATTATGAAGAGGATATTTTATATACTCTTTCATAATGTGAGTATTTCAAAAAATTAATTTATAAATATGAAACCTTTACTACTAATATTGAGTTTATATTACGGGGATTAAATTTATTAAATTTGGGTAGAATGTTTCATCCCAAAAATTCAAAAAGAATAACTTTTTAATCAAAGGGGTGTCTGATACGCAAAAAGGAATAATGTAATATAACCTGTCAATATTGTTATAGTATATTTAATATTTTGAATATGGTTTTTATATTTTATAGCTTTTTGTGGACACAATATGGATTTATCTTTCATCGTACACAACAATGACTTTCATCGGTGGCTTTTATTATATAGAAGGCCACATTTTATAGAAAAGAATATATTAACAAAAAATTGTTATTTATTATAATTAAATATAAAATAGCACCTAAAAATGTTTTATGAATAATTCTAAATAACTTATGAATAAATATGGGTTATAAAAATTTATAGGTTACTAATTAAATAGAAATGAATATAAAAACCAAATGAAAATAAAGGAAATGTTTTTATGCTCACAAAGGTGTTTTATCCTAATAAAGTAAATCAATTAACATTAGTTAATGATCATAATGATATATATATATATATTATATTCTATCATGTATTTTTTATATTCATCCAACATATTTTATAAGCATAATATAATAATAAATCCCGTTTTACGGTTGAAAATTATATTTTTCTAAAATGACACTTTTACCGACTTTAAATGTAACACCTATTTTAAAACTCAATTTTTAAACTCATATAAATTTTATAGGTCAAAATTATATTAATTTAAGAAATCATAACATTTAAATTATTATAGGTTGTTGTTTTGTTTTTTTTTCTAGGAAGATTCATTTTTTGATAAACAGTGAAAAATACTAAATTTTATTTGAAAAATGTTTTTTCATGTAAAA
This sequence comes from Viscum album, assembly GCA_963277665.1. NCBI lineage: Eukaryota > Viridiplantae > Streptophyta > Magnoliopsida > Santalales > Viscaceae > Viscum > Viscum album. Next base: position 857,890,379 of record OY728158.1, read on the forward strand.
ATTTTATTGTGTTAAAATATAGTTTCAATAAGTTTTAATGTTTATTTTGTTAAATTAATCCAATTAATTTCATTTTAATCAATTTCACATTGAAATTTGATATAAAAACATTTTAATCTTTTGAACATTTTACATTAAAAACACCCTTTGTCGTCCCTTCTACACGATTAATTTTCAATTAATTTATAAAATAGATGTGATTCAGATTTGGAAAAATTGTTTCCATATTTGGAATCATAATAATTCATAATTTCAATTATGTTAATCTTAGTTTTGAAAAAAATTATTAGTGAATGTAATTAAAATTATTTACATTGAATAAGAGAGAAATTTTCTTAACAAGGGACTAAAACTTTAAATTAAAGAATAAAATGACCTAGAAAGTTTTCCAAAATCAATTTCATGAAAATTGTAAAAAATATACTCCTTCGTATAAAAAGTTGGTTCATTATTGGATCCATTTTACATTGGAATAACATCAGTGGAATTCTAACATTCTAAAATATACAAGAATGCCACTTCTCCGCCACTATAAAAAGGAACACACCCTTACAACTTATTTACACGTATCAAGCCCCTTGTATCACCCAAAATCAACCCAAAATACTCCCAAAAACCCTCCACTGATCATAGAATCCCCAAATTATGAATAAATCTAAAAAAGTGTTACTTATACTATTTCTGGAATCATTATATTACAATTTAAATGTTATTTTATTATATGTTTCTTCTTGTAAATTTTTGGGATGTATAATTTTTTAATAAGTGGAATTTTTAATTTATTATCTCTATTAGATTTTTTGTATTCTAGTTCCACTTTTTTTCTTTATTAGTCAGTTTAATTGGTACTTTTAATCAACCCTGATCAAACAACCATGATTTAAGGAATTTGTGTTTCTTCACTGCAGTTTTGATTTGCATATTCACTTTTATCCATTTTGGTACCTCTACATGTTATTTTAATTGGGGCCTCATGATGATATTAATATAATTTTTCATCATGTCCATCAATGTTTCCATCATTCGATGAGTTTTGTGATGGTTTATTCAAGTTCGCTAACACACCCATCATTGCATTGCTCATCTTCTTCCCCTTGAAACAATTTTTTGGTTCATTTTTTCATCTATAGAGTTCACAGAGAGATCTAGAGAACATATATTGACTTGGTTTTCTTGTGATATTGATTAAGGAAGAAGAAAGAGCCTCCAAATTCTTCCCCCTATTCCATGATTATTCATAGTTCCAATATTCTTGAACTAGATATCATGTCTAGTGGAGATTTTGTGGAGTCGTTATTAGGAGATGTAATGGATGATCCAAGAATGCGACATGGTTACAGATGGATTGAAATATTCATCATAACTTGATTTTGGTAATGAAATATGCCTCTCTAAGAGATTTAATTCTATTCGTTTCAATTCATTAAAGTATTATTTATGGTTAGGTGCATGTTTGAGTCTATATAGGACTCGACAGTGCTAACTCCATGTGATGAAGTTCATCATCACTACCTAGATTACAAATTTCGGACTACTTGAATTGTTTCTATGGTCATTTTCTTTCTTTCATGATTTCATTAATCTTCTTGTTTTAATTTTTCCTAATAAGAACATCTTAACAAGTGGTTCTCATTCCTTTAATTTAGTATCCAATGGATCCAAAGAAAATTACATATATGTGTTAGATCTAGTTTTCTTTTCTATTCTAAACATGTGAATTCCACTTCATCAATTAACTAATGATTTGTAAACAATTATTTTTTCTAAATCACCTCATAACCAAATAAAATGCTTTAGTGGATCTTGTTTGTTGGGTTATGACAACCACAGTAATAATTCCACTAACAGTTGGTATTAGATCCTTTAAGAAGCATTTATAATGGGTTAAATTAAGTTTGAAATAGAAAAATTCAATGGTGAAAATCATTTCATTCTGTGGGAAATTAAAATAAATTATATATTAGATCACAAGGTGTTAATTGATTCCCTAAGTGGTCCAAAATAAAAATGTTACCACTCTTACCACCGATGGACATACCATTATTTATTTTATTAATGTTTCTAATAATATTCTTATAAAATCCAGTAGCCTCATTTGTTTTTCATTAGGGGATAATATTCTTACGGAAGTAGCCTTTGAATTGTATTCCACTAGTATCTGGTCCACGTTAAAATACCTCTATATGTCTATGTCTCCAGTTGAAATATTAAATAAAATAATGAGACATTATACCATTAAAATGCACCATGGAACTATAGTTAGGTCACATCTTGATTATTTTAATAAAATTACATTAGACTTGTCCAATATAAATGTTCAAATATGGGTTGAGTACCAATAAATATTTCTTTTAAATTCATTGGATAAAAAATACACTTCTCTAAAACATTTGATGATTTATAGTAGAGATTATTTGACTATTGAAAATGTTATGTCTTCTTTGTTATCCAAACAAATATGAAAGAAAGGATCTATTAAGAATGAGGATGAGGGTTTAATTATTAGAGGTAGATGTGAGAATATAGAGTATCTATGAGTAGGGGTGAAACCATGAAAACATAGGTTTGAATCCTTTAATAGGGATAATATGACTAAAGAGTTCAAATTTTTTCATTATAAACTTCCTAGGAAAATGAAACCTAACTATCCGAAAAGAATGAATGTCTATAATGAAAATAACAGCGAGCGTTATTTTTTAATTGAATAATTCATGTACATGGATAAAGTGTTAAATATTTGTAATTGTTCTACCTTTAATGAATGGATCCTAGAATCATGATGACCATTTCATAAGTGTTGGAATAAGGAGCCTTTAACTGAATTGATAGATATTGAATCATGTAATTTCTATTTAGGGAATAACACAAGTTGGATCATTATGGCACTGTGTTGTATTTCATTATAAATTTATGATGGGATGGTTAAAACTACTGAAGAGGTTAGGTAGGTACCCAAACATGAATGAAACCTTACATTATTATATGTTGTAGACCATAAGGGTTTCACCTTCAAGTCTAGATCTTGTTTTCTTAGAGTTACCCATGGATCTATAATTTTCATTAAAGGAAACCATAATAATGGGATGTATGTTTTAAAGGGTAGGAATCACATAAAATACTTAAATGTTTCAGATGGTCAATCCTTAGATAATACTACCTTATGGAATATAAGGTGAGGGGAATTTAAGGATAATGGTTTATATCAACATATAAAACAAGGTCTACTAAACAATGTCGACCCTAAAAGGCTTACTTTTTTTAAGGATTTTGTATATGATAAATCTAAATGGGGTTGTTTTATTATGTCTTCCTAAACATATATAACCATTTATATTTTTTACACACATAACTTTGGGTCCCCTCTAAGAATACCAACCATAGTGAAGACTATTATATTTTTTTATTTATAGATTAGTACTCCTGGGAAGTTTGTATATACAAACTGTATCACAATTCGGATGTGTTCCAAACATTTAATAAGTGGAAGTCTAGTGTAAAAATAGAGTATTGTAATGGGATAAAATATATCAAAACTGATAATTATTTAGAGAATCTATCCTATATGTTTGATGAATTTTATATATCTAAATATTTTCATTGGTATAAGTCTATTACATAAACCCTACAACATAATGGGTTATTGAGGATATTGAAAAAGACTATCCTAGAAAAATGATTGATGTCTGTTTTCTTATTCCTCCCATTACAAGTCCTTTTCGGATAAGGATGTTAGTATAGTTGTGTATATAAATAAATGATTCCCATCCTTATATAATTATTTCAAAACATTGGAAGAACTCTAGATAGAAAAATGACATATTTTTGACCACCTTAGGGTTTTTCAATCCATATATTATGTGCATTCATAAAATGATAAGTTGTATCCAACGTTTATCAATTGTGTATTTTTTATTATCCAATGGGTTTTATGGGGTATAAATAGAGGGTATACAGATTAAGTTATCAAAAATCTGTCCGTCATGATGCCAATTTTAGAGAGTCATGTATTCGAAAACAAAATACTAACAAGTTTTAATACACCAGTGCATACCATCCCTTTGGCGTTGAAGTGAGTCATGACTCTCAAGAAACATTAGAACCCGAACACACACCTTCATCACAACCCTCACAACATGAGGGTGAATCAAAATCTGATTCTGATTCTGATTCTGAAGCATAAATGTAAGAAGATATAGGATACTAATTGACCTAATACTAAGATAGTAGGGTCATAGAACTCTTTTTATGGCATCCTGCCTTTTTATTACATGACTTTTCATTACATTTTAAAAATAGAGGATCGTTAAAGACTAGTGTCTTGGAAATTAGGAAAAATAATACATGAAAAATTAAAAAACACTTTTAAATCCCCCTGAAAAGCTTCTAAAAAAGTCCATCTTATGTAAAATTACTCCATCTCATAACCTAGAGACATACATCAATGGAAATGGTTAGCTTAAGGCCCTATAGGGAAATCTAGTGAATCAGTTTTCTTGTGAAATCAATAAGAACTTGATAAAAACAAAACGACATGAGAAATTGAAGTGGAGGAATTTCATAATGAAAATAACATGAACAATAAAATTAATATGTGGCTACAACATTGAATTTATACATTCATGAACATATCACCAAGGATCATACCTAAAGAGTCATAAAAATCACCAATATTATTCACCAATGTATCATGAAATTAGTTATCTCTAGAGATTAAATTACCTACCCAATGAATTATAGAGATATCAAGGTGCACACTTAATATGTATTTATTTTCATATGAGCCACAGAGATCATAATCATACATTTCATAAGTAACCCAAATAGAGTAAATGAAATATGATTCAAATAAACATCATGATGTTTTAAAAAGGATTTAAAATCATGTTCATTATGTCATTTATAACCCATATAAGTGAATGAGGGATATATGTATATCAATTCTTGGATCAAGATTTTAATTTTTATGTCTTTATAAACTCCCTTATAGACGTAATAAGTATGGTTATTCACATAAAAAAGATAAGAGAATTTATTGATAGAAAGAGAGTGGAATTTTGAGATGAAATTTCTACAGCATAACGACTATATAAGGTGGTTTTAGAAAACAATAAAAAGAGATGGTCCAAGGGTAAAAAACTCAGACATGACTCATAATGCAATATAGGGACCAAATAAAATAGAAACAATAACATGGTATGGATATTTTAATGACATACCACATGGAAAGGAAACCTGAAAAAAGAGAAGATGTGATTTCTTTTAGGAAAATTCGACAGCCTAACAACGTCACTTAAAAATTCACAAATTAAATTGATGAGAGAAAAAAACATCCCTCATAATTAATACATGGAATGTAAGGAAATTAGAATATATAAGAACATACCCTCAAATATGAATATGGAAACTGGAAGACATAACTTAAAGGAAATCATGTCTAAAAAACAGAGGGTGGAAGGTTCCCTTACCATGAAGAGTGACTTCGAAAGCTATAAGGTTGGGACCTTGGGGGATTGAGGGAACCATTGGAGGACCCCATGGGAAGAAAAAAAGTCCACATATTCATTGATGAGTATTTTGGAATTAAGTGAATGAGGAAATTTTTAGGTATTTATAGAAAAAGTGAGGAATATTTAATTAATTTCTAAGGGACACCTCATTAGTGGTAGTTGCAAAATGAGGGGCTTGCCCATGGTATTTTCCCATGGAATTGGAAACCTGGGAAACCTCATAACATATAATACTATTTAAAATTAAACTAGACTTATTACATCATGATTACATCATTAATTATGTCATTAAACTCCCTAAACTGAAAACTGAATTTTTACTATTCACTGATAATTCAACTATTATAGAAAAATCCCCAAAAAAATTACCCTAACCTAATATTGATGCTATGAGTTTAAAATTGAACTCTATTTTATGAAAACAACTTTTTAAATATATTCAATTTAAATTTTATATAAAATCATTATTTATTCTAGATAAACATCTTTAAATCCGTAACTTGTTTCGTAAGACATTCAAAAAAGTAATCAAGGTCCCATAAAATCATCGTATAACCATAAGACAATAAAGTAACAATTTATGATTACATTTTATGAAAATAATTTTTTATTTTAAATTACTAAATTAATTATAAAATTTTAATTAAAATATTTATGACCTACAACAATACAAATACTTATATTATGACCATTTTCAATTTTCTGATGTATAAATTATATTTATACATTCATGTTTGAAGTTTCAATTTCATTGGCCAATATACTATTCATTACTATTAATAAGGTTAGTTTAGTATTAATACTTTACTATATACCAAAAATTATGTTGATGTTATTAGACTCTAAATTTATCACTGGTCACAATTGTAGAGGACCATTATCTGAAAATAAATTCACATTATTAATTATTTAATGTTTACATAAATATTATAAAATACCCATTTTTCCAAAATTAATCATCAATATGGAACTTCATCAAACATTTATTCGGAAATTTGAAAATCACAAAATTTACCATAATAATAAATAAAAATGTTATTTACACCAAGGTATTACAATAAGTATCTAAGGCCTCGTTACATAGCCCCATATAACACCAGCATATGACCTAAGTGTAAGTTGTTCTATGGTGACATACTCTTGGGTCATCTTAGAAAAAATTTCCTGAGTGGTGATTTCTATCTGCTTGAACTTATCCCTTAAGAGATTCTGTTAAAGTTTCACGTGTTGAAGCTCAGTTTGGGATTGGTCTAGAGCAAAGTCCAGAGATGCTACCTCTTTCCCAAGATATGACAGATGGGCATCAAACGACCCGAGTCAACTAGATGAGGCCATCAATTCTTATTTCTACATTAATTAACCAAGATTAATTGTATTTATAAACAATAATGTTAACGTAAAGAGTTTAGTTTCCAAAAGTCATATTGACCAATAGTCATATAACAGTTGAATCCCGACAGTTTCATTTAATTACACCCACTTCATTAATTAAAGGATATAGTTTTGTAGAGTATAAAATGAAATAACACACAAATTTATGAAACAAATATTATTCAAAAGATCAGGTTGTTACATTATTCCCCATTAAGAAATTTCATCCCTAAAAATTTAGCTCGTACACTATGAAGAGAAAATGTGTGGGTATTTCTGCCTTATATACTCTTCTGGTTCCCACATGGATTCTTCGCATTTGTGGTTCCTACACAACACCTTAACAAGGTGGGTATTCTTGTTTTGTAGAACCTTGTCTCTATAATCCATGATCTCCACCAGCTACTCCTCATAAGAGAGGTCATGTTCCTGTTGTACCACCATTGGATTTAGTACATGTGAAGGGTCAGATATGTACTTTTTCAAGAAGGATATTTGGAAGACATCATGAACTTGTGCTACATTTGGAGAATGTGCAAGCTGATAGGACACTTCTCCCACACAATTAAGGATTTCGTGGGGGACAATGTACCTAGGTCTGAGCTTCCATTTCATCCCAAACCCCAAGACTCTCTTCCAAGGTGAAATGCAAAGAAAGAATTTTTCGCCAACATCAAAATCCATGTTCTTTTGATAGTTGCAGGAAATCATCTTTTTCCAACTATGAGCAGTAATAATGTGTTGCTAATTATTGAGGAACTTTTCTGTCATCTCTTGCATAAGATCAGTCTGAAGAATATTTCTCTCACCAGATTCATGCCAAAAAGTAAGAGTTCTACATCACTTACTATATATATAATCATACGGTTCCATTTTAATTCTTAAGGGGAAGCTAGTGTTGTAAGAGAACTCAAATAAATGGATATATTGATCCCATCCATCTTATAATTCCATTAAGCATGTTCTCATCATATCCTTGAGTGTTTGAATAGTCCATTCAGATTTACCATCAGTTTTTGGGTGACATGCCATACTAAAATTCAATTCATTTCTCAGAGTATATTGACGACTTATCCATTATTTTGATGTGAACCTTGGATCACAGTTAGATATGATAGTAAGTGGAACTCTTTATAGCCTTACAACTTCCTTTAGGTAAATATTGGCAAGTTGATCAATAGAGAAATCTTCCTGAATGAAGATAAAAAGGGCAGTCTTGGCGAGATGGTCCAAAATAACACATATCACATTGTTTACTTTTGAAGTTTTTAGTATATTAAAAACGAAGTCCATTTTGATATTTTCCCACTTCCATGTTTGTATGGGTAGTGGTTGAAATATCCCTTTATGATGTTGTCACTCTCCCTTCACATGCTGACATACCATATAACTTCAAGTGTATTCATCAATCTCCTTATTCATATTACCCCATGAATAATGATCATGAATGTCCCTATACATTTTTGTGCTTCCAAGATGTATAGAGAATGTATAGCTATGAGCTTCATCCATAACCTCCTTCTTTATTTATAGAATAGATGGAAGACATAGTTTTCTAAGAAATTTCCGTACACTTTATTGATCAATATTGAACTCATTAAACATCCCATCCTTCACACCCTTAATCTTCATCTAAAACAAAAGTTATTCTTTCTAATATTTCTTGATCATATATAGTAGTGATGATTGAGAAATCATTTGGGTTAGGGTCGATGATGCCACTTCCTTTATAATTCTCATGTCCAGCTTTACTAATTCATTGATCAAAAGATCTCTTTGAATAATTATCATAGAAAGAACAACTGGGTCTTTCCTGCTTAATGCATCGGTGAATTTTTTGTTCTTCTGGGATGATAATGAAGTGAACAATCATATTATTTGAGAAGTTCCAACCATATCCTCTATCTCATGTTCAATTAATTTTGTTTGAAAATATACTTCAAACATTGATGGTCTGTGTATATATCAAATTTCTCCCCATAAATATAGTGCCTCCATATCTTTAGATCCAAAACGACCACAGCCAGCTCCAGATCATGCATAGAATATTTTTTTCCCATGAGTCTTCAACTATCGAGATGCATAAGCAAAGACCATGTCATTTTTCATGAGGACGCACCTAAGCACTTATAGTGATTCATAGATAAAAATAATGAATCATTCTCCACTTGAAGGAAAATGTTAACATGTGTGTAGAAACCAATCTCTTCTTCATTTCTTGGAAACATTCTTCACACTCCTTTGTCAAGATAAACTTAACCCCTTTTCGAGTTAACTAGGTTAAAGTATTAGAATGTCCAGATTTTGTTTCAAAACCCTTTTATAATATCTCGCCAACTGAGTAAAACTATGAATCTCAATTATTGTTGTTGGATGAGGCCACTCCTCTATAACTTTTTTCATTGTAAGGTCAACTATGTTTCCTTCAATGGTTACAATGTTCCCCAAGAATGAAACTTGTTGCTACCAGAATTTACATTTTCTGAACTTCCCAAAAAGCCTCTCCTTCTATAGAGTTTGAAACATTACCCTCATATAATCTTCATGATCCTAAAAAATTATTGAATATATCAAAATATCATCAATAAAAACTACCAGAAAGATATCTGGTAGCCATTAAAGAATCTATTCATAAAATCCATAAAAATAGAAGATATATTAGTCAGTCCGAAGGGCATATCAAAATACTCATAATGCCCATATCTTGATCGAAAGACGGTTTTTGTAATATCATATTTCCTCACCCATAGTTGATGATACCAAAATTTAGATAAATCTTTGAGAATAATTGATCCCCATGAAGATGGTCAAATAAGTAATCAATTCTTGGAAGATGATATTTTTTCTTCACTATGATCACGTTAAGTTCTATATAATTGATGCATAACTGCTTTGATCCATCCTTCTTCTTCACAAAGTTAACATGTGCTCCCCAAGGAGAGACACTCGATCGAATAAAACCCTTATTTAAAAGATCATTGAGTCATTTCTTTAGCTCCTCCAGCACCACATTTTCTATCCTATATGCGGTCACTAATATCATATGCTATCCAGGTATGAGTTCAATTGATTACTCTACCTCTCTTTCTGGGGGATTTCTGGGTTACTCTTAAGGAAATATGTCAATTTATTCCTAGGATATGGGAAAATTTTCTATCATAAAAATCTCATTTCATTCGTCATCTTCCCCAATCAACTCAAAAAAGAAGGATATATGATGTTCTTATAGATAGAGATCAGGTTGAGATATCTATCATTGGATGATAACTCTAGGATTTCTCTTCAAGACTACTGATATTTCCTTGGTTCTGCATTTTATCTTAGAATTATAATTTGAGATCCAGTTCATACCTAGTATAATGTCGAGTTCCTACATGGGGATGACTATAATATTTTCGATAAGATTTTCCTCACTAAAGTAAATACTTGAGTTTCTAAACAATGATGATGCTTGTACAATCCCACCCAAAGTCTTGACTGATAAATCTACTTTTAGAAAATCATGGGTGATTCTAAATTCATTGCAAACATGGAGTAAATAAAGGAATTCATAGAACTAGAATGAAACAATGTACTTTATATCATTGAGAGAATAATAATATTACATTCAACCACATAATTTGGTTCTACAACTTCAGCCGTTGTGATAACAAAATCATGACCTTACTCCCTTGGCCTTTGCTAAGGCTGATGGTGATTATCCTCCACTGCCCTCAGATTTGGACAGTGATTAGAAAAGTTCCAAAGTTGTCCACACATATAGAATTGGACATCAGGTAGGGCCTATACCATCTTTCCCCTGGCGTTACTGTTGGAATTTGTGGCTTCACCTAACTATGAAATTCCATGCAATGTGGCCATCTCTACCAAACTTGTGGCACTTCCCGCTCCTAAGAACATAGTTCCATGAATTCTTCATCCCACATTCCATACACGTGGGATATTTCACTTGCTTGACTCCTCTACTTTGATGAATTTTCCTCCATAATCATGGATCCATCAATCTCATCATGTCATTGGATTTATGAGACCACTGCATCCCACAATTCCCCGGTTCGACATTCATCGCGCTTCGTGTGATCTCCTCATAGCTATTATAATCTCGGTTGGCTAGACTCTTCTGCATATGAGGTCTCATTACTTTGAAGAATCTACCAATCATTACATCTGGATCTATGAAAAATCTATATGTTTAATGTGAAAGACTTGTGAAGTTCATCTCATAGGATCCCATGGATTAATTCTCCTTCTACTTCAGCTCGAGAAACTCATTCTCCATTATTTTTCTCATCAATCAAGGGAAATACATGTGGAAGAATATCACTATGAACTGTTCCCACTCCATAGCTTCAAATTCCACTCTTGGACTTGTGTTTTTAATTATTTTCCACCACTAATAATATTCTCCATCTATGTGATAAACAACCATTTTAACGTTCCCTTGTTCATAATAGCGGATCATAGAAAAGATATCCTCGATAGAGCATATCCATTGTTCAGAAATCCTTGGGTCTGTAGATCCTATGAAGGTTAGTATTCATTGATTAATAAATGATTCAACATAAATTTATTACCTTCGTGGTGATATATGTCTCTAATCCTGATTCAACTTATTTCCCATAACATGAGTTAGTTGGTTTATCATTCGCATGAAAGTTTCCATTTTGGCTTCCATCGGAGGGCCTAAAGTGCATGGTCCTTTGCGGTCACCATTTGTATAGTTCCTTCTACATTCCACCATTTTAAAAAGGAATAAAACCTTAGTGAGAATATTATTTCATTTATGAGTCTTTTAACTATAATGAATTTTATGTCTTAAAACTTCATGCTTTAAACAATTACATTTCTCTATAAATCATTCATAATGATTCATAAAAAGCTTATGATTAACCAAAAAATATCACCCAGGAGTTTCATAACCAAGAATGTTGAAAGGAACATTGTCATGTACCAGGATACACCGGGTCAAGACCGAAACTCTATGTCAGAGTTTTCACTCTTAGGTATATCTGTGCTAGAGCCACCACTACCTGCTCATATCAAGACAAAGATGTATTTTATTGATAAACCACATACTCAATACTCAACAAAATACCCGGATGAATTCCTATATTTAAAAATTTATATGGGTTCTTACTAATGTTTTAATATAATAATTTTTATGAATAACTAAACAATCCTCTGATACAAACAATAGCATACCACCTTTTATTACCTAACTTTTCATTACATTTTACAAAAAAATGAGCCATAAATTCTGGTGTCTTGGAAATCAGGAACAATAAAACATGAAAACATAAATCAAACTTCTAAATACCCTTGAAATGTTTCTTGAAAACATAATCCGAGGTAATGTTACTGCATCTCAGAACCTAGAGACATACATCAAATTAAAGGGTGAGATGAAGGCCAAGTAAGGAAAGAAAGGGAATTAGTTTACTTGTGAAATCAATAAGAACTTTATAAAAACATAAAGTCATGGAAATGGAAGTAGAGGAATTTCATAATGAAAATAACTTGAACCAGAACATGAATACATGGATACAATATTTAATTTATACATTTACTGACATATCACCAAGGTTCATCTCCAAGGTGTCATAAGTATTACAGTGGTTATTCACCAAGGTATCGTGAAACTTATCATATTTAGAGATAATTTCTTTACCCAATTCATTAGAGCACTATCGGGGTGCACCCTTAATGTGACTTTATTTCCATGTGATCCACATAGATCATAATCATTCATTTCAAAAATATCCCAAATAGACTAAAAGAAATGGGTTTCATATCAACATCATGAAATTTTAAAAAGTGTTTAAAAACATGATCATTATGTCATTTATAACCCATGGAAGGGAAAGAGGGTTATATGTATGTCAATTCCAGAATCAAGAATATATTTTTTATATTTTCATGATCACCCATTGATATGTAATAGGTCTGGGTATCAAAATAATTAATATATTAGGATTTATTGAGTGAAAGAGAGATAAATTTTGAGACAAAATTAATGTAGCATAACGACTATATAACGTGGTTTCAAAAAACAGTAAAAAGGGAGGAAAAAAGTAAACCACTCAAGTATAACTCATAATAAATTATAGAAACAGAATTAAATAGAAACAATAATAAGGTATGGATGTTTTAATATCATACCACAGAGAAAGGAAACTTTAAAAAAGACAAGATGTGATTGATTTTACAAAAATTTGGCAGCCTAGCGACATCACTTGTAAATTCAGAAAATAAATTAATGAGAGAAGAAAGGGTCTCTTATCATTTTAAAATGGAATGGAATGTAAAATGGGATATATAAAAACATACCATCACATAAGAAGTTGGAAACAAGAAAACATAACTTAAAGGAAATCATGACAAAAAAAGAGGGTGGAAGGTTCCCTTACCATGAAGAGTGACTTCAAAAGCTAGAACGATGGGACCTTGGGGGCTCAAGGGAACCATGGGAGAACTACCTGGGAGTAAAAAAGACCATAGATTCGTTGATACGTATTTTGGAATGAAATGAATGAGGGAATGGCTTGTTATTTAAAGGGAAAGTGAGGGAATATTTAATTAATTTTTAAGGGACACCTCGTCGGTGGTATTGGAAAAACCATGAGCTTGACCATGGTTTTTCCCCTGGTATAGGCCACATGGGATACCTCAAAACATATAATACTATTCACAAGTCAACCAGATTTATTACATCATCATTACATTATCAATGATGTCATTATACACTCGAAAACCAAAATTGTATTTTTACTATTCACCGAAAATTCCACTATTTTTGAAAAATCATAAAAAATTTCCCTAAACTAATATCAAGGATACGAGATCAAAAATGAACTCAATTTTATGAAAATATTTTTTTAAATTTTTTAATTTAATTTTTATATAAAATCATTATTTATTCCAAATAAACAACTTTAAATCTATAACTTATTTTGTAACAACTTAATAAAAGTAATCAAGGTCCCATAAAATTATTATATGACCATAAGAGAATAATGTAACAGTTTATGATTAAATTTTATTAAAATAAATATTTATTTTAAATTATAAAATTAATTATAAATTTGAAATTAAAATATTTAGGACATATAATAATACCAATACTTATATTATGAACATTTTTTTAATTTTAAGACATCTAAACTATATTTATAAATTCATGGGTAATGTTTTAATTTTTTTTGGTAGATTCACTATACATTACTATTAATTACTATTCATATGGGTATATTACTATTCATACATTACTATTCACCAAGAATTAAGTTGATCTTATTAGACTCTAAATTTTTTACTTGTCACAATTGTAGAACACCATTTTCAAAAAATAATTCCACATTATTATTTATTTAAATTTTACCTGAATATTTTAGAATAACCCTTTTTCCCAAATTCATCAATAATAAGGAACATCATGTTACAATTTATTTGGACATTTGAAAATCAAGAAATTTACCATAATAAGAAATAAAAATTTAATTTATATTAAGGGATTACAAAAAGTATCTAAGGCCTCGTTACATAGCCCCTTATAACACCAGCATTGGACCCATGTGTAAGGTGTGTTATGGTGATAAAATCTTGAGGAGGATCAGAAAATATTTCCCAAGTGATGATTTATATTAACTTGAACTTCACCCTCAGGAGATTCCATTCAAGATACACATGTTGAACGTCTTCTTGGGATTGGTCCAGATTATAACCCAGAGATGCTACCTCCTTCCCAAACTCTAAAAGATGGGCTTCATACAGCTCAATTCTACTGGATGAGGCCATCAACTCTTTTCCTTCATTAATTAACCAAGATCACAAGTATTTATAAACAATAATTGTAATGTAAAGAGTTAACTTTCCAACGGTCATATTGACCAATGGTCATATAATAATCAAAACCCAATAGTCTCATTTAATTATAATCACTTCATTAAATAAAGGATATAGTTTTGTGGAGTATAAAATAAAATTAAACAATGATTTAGGAAACATATATTATTCACAAGTTTGGGTGTTTACACCATTATATGTTAAGCTATGCTGACATGGTTTTGTGTTCATTTATTGTTTGTCAAGATGTCTGTAATGAAGAACCATAAAACATTAAGAAAGTGTTATAATAAAAAGAAAACCAAAATTTGATGGACTCTATGAATAAAGATATACATTCACTTAAAAAGAATAAAATTTGGGCTTTTGTAAGTAAATGTTAAAATGAAAATGATATATGTTATAGGTGGATCTTTATGAATAATGATGATAAAATGAGGAAATTAAAAATAAAATTTATAGATCAGATAGTCTCTAAGGGGTACCTCCAACTTGAAGGTGTGTACTATGGTAATATTTTTTCCCCAGTTGTTAAATATTCATCTATTGATAATTTACTTTCTTTTTTTAAGAATTATGATTTCCATATATAATAGTAAGATTTTAATACTATTTTTCAATTATTAATGGGATGAAATAAATTATATAAAACTCCTTAAAGGTTTTGTGATGAATAAATAATTAAATATAGTTTTTCTTTTACAAATGTTTTGGAAGAGTTTGATGTAATCCTTTAGTCTATGGAATAATAATTTTGATTATTTTATGATTAAAAATTGATTCAACATATTCAGATTTGAGGATTGTGTTTTTTAAAAACATATTAAGCAAGATATGATTTACCTAAACTTTTATGTTAATGAAATGCCAATTATTTGTAGGAACAAGAAATTAATTTTCCATATTAAATCCTGGTTGAATTATAACCTTGAATTGAATAATATGGGAAATGAAAAAGAGACCCTTTGAATGGAAATCATAGGCATATAAAAAAATATTTTTTTATATCACATTATGATTTTGTATAATGGTTTTTTAAATAATATTTATTTGAGCAAATTAACTAATAGGCATTCCTTTAGAAGAAAAATTAATTTTTTTAATCCACTCCCATGTTAGTGAATCTAAGATTGATTTTATGAGAAATGCACCTTATGCTACTGTTTTTGGGAGTCTTATTTATGAAATGGTTGATTATAGGCTCGATATTTCTTTTGTTATGTGTATTCTGAGTAGGATTATAGGAAAACCTAGGAAATCACATTGGAATTATCTAAAATATATTCCCAATTATGTCTCAGTATCATCTAGTTTATGAACATGTTTTGGATAAAAATTTAGTGATGATGATTATATTGTATGATTTATAGACTATGACTATACTGCCAATGTAGAAACATGTAAATCAATTACTAGTTTTGTTTTACTTTCTTATGGTGTCCAATTTCATATAAATGTTACATTTAATCGGTAGATACTCTCTCCACCACATAGGCTGAGTACATAGCCTTTTATGAAATCATTAATAAATAAATTTGGTGAAAATATATTATTCATGATTTGTTCTTATCTACTTTTATTATTTTCACACAATGTGATAGTTAGTATGATTTTTTTTCAAAAAACATTATTTCCAGGGTATGTAGAAGCATATAAACATCGTAATTCACTTTTTTAGGGAAATTTTTGAACATGTGGATGTGTGTGTCATTAAGATACACAATAGGGAGAACCCAGGAAATTGTATGACTAAGGATGCCCCTTTTCTAAATTTTACCATGGCTTAATTGATATGATATTTTTCCATGTTTAGTAATTGTAATTCCCAGAACACCATATTTAAATAGGAACTATTTAAATTTAATGGTGGAGATTTATAAATTTTGTCATGCCTTGAATCATCAAATTGTAATAAAAATGAAATTTTATTATATTTCTTTAGTTTTACATGGATGTGATGCATGGTTTTGGATATGTGGAATTTTCAATTTAGTTTCCCCATTATAATTTAAGTATTCTGATTTTTCTTCTGTTATTTTTTCTTATTATCTCGTTTAATTGGGAATATCGATCAACTCTGATTTAATAGTCAAGAAACTAGGTGTTTGTGTTTCTTCTCGATGTGGTTGATCGATATCTCCACTTTTTCTCTAATGTGGAACCTCCACATGTGTGTTCTTGTTGTATCCTCATGGTGATCCAAACCATCATTATCATCCTATCCATTTACACGGCCATGATCTTATGTATTCTATGATCACTACCCCAAGATCAAGGAAAGACACATCCTTGAATTGAAAAATCATCCTCTATTAGGAACTATAGTTTTTCTACATTCTGTTTATCTGTAGAGTTCACTGATATAACAAGGTAAAATGAAACTGTATGGTTTTCCTATGAACTTGAATAATGTAGAATACAGAGGTGCCGAATTCTTCTCCAGCTTACCTGATTGTTCGGTGTTTTGATCTTCTAGAACTGGACATCTCATACAATTGATGTTTTGTTTGAGTCTCTAGTGGGATCCTTACTAGGACGATCCTTGCATGGAACTTGGTTGCTAATGGATTGAAATCTTTATTGTAACCAGATTTAAGAATATAGGTATGGATCTAGAAGTTATTTATTTTTTTCTACATCAATGCACTATTGTATAAAATAATGCCTGGTGCATGTGTGAGTTCATCTAGGAGTGAGTGGTTCTAACTCCATGTGACAGAGTTCATCACTGCCACTAGGTTTCGTAAGGCCAACCTCCTCTAATAGTTTTTCATGTCACATTAATTCTTTCACAATGTCTATAATATTCTTTTTTTCTCATAATAACTTCTCTCCTAGTGGTGTTTTATCCATTCATATAGGCTCTATTAGATCCGAATCATGTTAAATCCATGTTTTCTTCATCTTTTTATTTTATATTCTAAACCGGATTATTTTCCATAATTGTTAAACTCATATTTTATAATGAAAAATGATTTTTCTAAATCAAATCATAACAACAAAAAATAAATCAGTGGATCCTTTGTGTCGAGTAGGTACAAACACATCAACCCTGACGTTAACACCAATGAATTGATTTGGTATAAACCAAAAGTATTTACTTGAATAATAGGTAAAATTCTTTAATAATCACTTCTATTTCATTTACATATACACCCCTTAAATTTTTTTGAAATAAATTTTATATAATAACCTAAATATCTACAAAATAATAATATGTTGTTATAATAATATTTCAACAACCATTTTTAGATACATCCATCAAATGGGATACACAATCATCATTTGTGTGTACAGTAGACTACCACCTCACAAACTGATGTAATCCATTTTCCATTTACCACCATTCAATATTAGAGATAATGATATAATTTTTATATATAATATATGTCACACCCAGAAATTTTAAAATTAATTTTTATTTTATTGTTTAATTATTTTGTGGATTCGGGTTCTCGGTCCATGGTTCGGGCAAGGTCTCGAATTAAATTTTTTATCTCCTAATAATTTTAGATGGTTCCAGACTCATACACAGTCACTGTAGAGTGGGAAGTAGCTGTGTGGTCAGCCTTGGTGCCCACACAATAATCTAACAATCAAAATAAATAAGGTTTTATGTGAATAATGTGAGTTAAAATTTTAAATTTTAATATTATTATTATTATTATTACATAATTAATAATATTATTATTAATAAGGTGTTATTATTGTAATGTTTTTTATTTTATTTCTTATTTTTATTTTTACTTTTATAACAATTATGGTTGTTATATTTATAATTATTGAATTATTATTATTATTTTTATTCTTCTTTATATTATTATTATTTTATTGTTGTTGTTATCATTATTATAATCATTTATGTTTTTATTAGTACTTTTATTATTAATATTAAATTTATTGCTATTGTAAAATGAAAAAAACCAACCCTAGGTATACCCGTGGTGACCACCATTCCCCATTGTTTTCTCCTAAGCACATACATCAACCCCCTCTTTTTTTCTGTTCAGCACATCGGGTCATAGCAGCAACACCTTTCCCCCAAGGATCTAGGCCCTTCTCCTCTTGCCGCCTTCAAATCCCTATTTCCATTCACCCTTGGATCTCGATTTCCCCTACAGGACCCTACCTCCCTCACCCTCATGCTCGACAGCCATTGCCTACTCTGCTACCCACCCTACACTCAACACCAACTCTCTCACTCTCTGCTCCAGCAGCGGATGGACCCTTCTCACCCTGTAGTTTCCTCTACAGCCCTCACCACACCTAACCACCACTTCCTCTAGCCAGACCACACCCTGGCCTACATGCTCTAGCTAGTAGTGCATCAAACCCCCCATCTCATGTTGTATCCATTCACAATGGCTATGCACCTCTATGTTGTTTTGATAAATAATATTTAGTGGGTTTTTCTATAAATTACTGAAACCCTAACACCACATTTTCATTTCGTGTGCTCTTATTTAATTTTAGGGTACACAGTCTGTCCGAGGGGTATGGTCCTACCTTTCTTGAAGTTTCATCGCTTTCGCACGACCTTAAGGTAGGTGGATTACCTTATTTCCATTCTAAAGATATCCATTTATACTTAATTTGTTTTAAATAAATTTTCATTTCATGAATCACAAGTTTATGATACCTCTTCCTAACATAAAATGATGTTTTAGTATTGATATATTTTGTTAAAATTTTGTTTTGAAGAAATTAACTGTTATGTATATTTAGTTGTGCACCAAACGATACATGGTTATTTTTTTAAATTGTCAAACATTATTTTCACCCATTGTGAATTTTTAATTAATATGAAAATGCGATTCACATACTTTCCACATATTTATTTAGGTTTGTGTAATGTTTTCATGATGGCAGAGATTGGTGGAAGTGTTTTAAGGGTTTATAGCTACATGATATGTAATGGTACGCAAAAGGTGTTTGATTAACAGAAAAATTGTTTCCTTTAAAATGATTGATTAATATCAAACATGGTTTCAATATGGGTTTTAAGGGCATTGTGCAATGAATTTTTAATTCGGATTTTACACTTTTTGGAAAGGTACTTGGGTTTTTTCAACACCTATTAGTGGTTTAGGTGTTTCCATGTCCTTACACCCATATTTTTATCCATTTAATTCTTGTGTTTTCTTAATTAAATCATATATTTTGTTTCACTCCTATTATATGATATATTTAACTTATGATAGTATTTTCTTGGTGAAATTTTTTTTTTAAAATTGAATTCACATGTGAACATGTTGAGATATTGATGTAAAAATTTTATTTGTCCTTTGGATATGTTTTATAAAAATGAGTAAATGATTTATTAAATGATATTTTAAGTGAAAATCATTTGTGAAACGTTTTTTAGTTTGTGTTTGTGTTTACTGTAAAGCGAATGGTAAATTTGTCATAAATATTATTGATTTCCAAACGACACTGGGTAATATGGGTAGTTTCTAAATTTGATGGAAGTGAAATCTTTAAGAATATGCCCATTTGGCTTGTAAAGATAAAATTGGTGTTTGTTTAAGAATTTGATATTGTTTTTGGACATGTCAACTCAAGGGCCCGTTTGGAACATTGAACATAAAAGGAGAGGTAGAGTAATATTTTTTTAATAGATGTGGTTTAAAAAACATGTGTGTTTGGTCGGAGCATAAATGTTTTAAGAAAAATGGTTTCGACATGGATGTGACGTGATAGACCATTTGGTATCTTCACCTTTAGTGTAATGTTTGTGTTAATTCATTAATAGGATTGATTTTTGATCAATTTTATTCCCACATTACATCTTTAATAATTTTTAAATGGTTTCAAATGGTTTTAAGGGTTTCATGGCTTGACGGCCCGATTGGTATCTTTGATAAAAGGATGTATATATATTTTTGGGGAACCTCTTTTTGGGGGTTATCTCTTATGGGATATCATAGGGAGTGTACGTGTTTGGGGTATGCATGTTAGGTGAGATGAGTCACATTTAAGATGCCTCCTATATGCACAGTTTTATTATAACCACCATTGGTTCCTCGGTGTCTTTTAGATGATCGAGTAACAGTTGCTGATCAACCACTAATAGATTGGATGGTAACCCCAAGATTGTTTATTAGCCCATATGGGATTTCCTACTAGATTGGTCAGTAATAGGGAAGCCAGTTGGTTACAGGATAAATATATTTACCATACACAGACACGTGGTTCTGAAACCGAGTATGTTCAGGGGTCTTCTAGGGATGTTTAGGATCAACCATGGTTAATCATTTATTTACATTTCTTGTATACATTTGGCAGTACTAGTTTATTTACATCATTCTATATTTACCATTATTGTTTTAAACTAGCATTGGTATCTTCTATTTCATGTTTTTCATGTAAAATAAAAAATAGTGTAATTGAAATAGCATATAGTGTCTGTTGGATTTATGAATGGGAAAAATCATGATGCTTATTTTAAAATATGAAAACCCTAATTTTATGATTTTTTTAAACTTGTGTCATTAGTTTTTTGGGATGTGAGTTTCTTGGATTCTGTGGCTTATAATGGAAATTTTATGGAGAAATGTTAATGCTCATGCCTATTTTATAATTTTAGTTTCAAGTTTCCATTGATAAGGATTTCATGGATCAGTTTCTCATTATCGGACCAAGGTTGGTCTTTGGTTGGGAGGTGACATGGATGATCACATGAAGGTATGTTGAGTTGTTCTGATTATTTATTTTCTTCTACTAAAGTTTTTTTATTCTTGTTTATTTATTTGTCTTTTATGGGATGAATCATTCACAACATTTAATTTTTTATGCTTGGCACTGGTTTCCATCCCGTGGGGATTGAGAACACCTCTAGCACACATCGTGGAACATCTCGTGTGACTGGTTCAGGGTTGACCTGGGTTGGTTCATGAAAAAACGGTATCAGAGGAGTCCCTTGTTATTTAGGGTGTCTGGAAGATGAAAATTAGGATTTTTGGGACTCGAGAGGTAGGTACGTGAATGATGTAATGAACCCTCACTTGTTCCAAACCTCAAGTCACTAGGGGTAGTATGGGTATTGAGTCCTTTTCTCATACTGGTTAATTATATATTTATGGAGGACAACAAAGGGAATCCGATGTTACACCATGATTAAACATGGAGTAGTGACCCATGTGGAGTTTGAGTACATTATTTAAGTTCCTCATAGTTAATGACGCTTACATGGGGAACATACCACATCCATGTCTCAATGTTAATCATGAATACTAGTCACTCAATATAGTATTTTAATGAATGTTGAGTGTATTTTTTGTTCTGGATGGTGTAATTATAGTTATGAAAATTGGATAAAGGATTTTGAAATGAAAATGATTTCTTTTAAATGGATTTAAATTCATGAAATGGTTTTTAAAACCAAAATCCTTTTGTCAAGAAATATCATTTGTTTTCTTGGAATTGGTAGATATATGGTTTGGGTGTAACCTCTGATACTCTTTATGAATGTATAATCATGTGACTGGATTCTTGTGAAGTGCGTGTTGGTGCATGTGGATTAAATCCGATGAAGACTTGTGAAATAGTTCATGGGATTACTAGGGATTGTACATAGAGTTAAAGGCTAGACCTCGTTTTTCTAAATTGATTTTAAAATGGGAAATGATTTTGGAAATTGATTTTGGTTTGACTAGTTGGTTTGATATTTTTAAAGTGGCCTTGAAAGAAGGCAGCTTTGAAATCTAAAATGAAATGGGGATTTTAAAAAGGTGATTTTTTTGTGTTTCAATTATTTTTGGTTTTTGAGTAGTTTATTATAGCTTAGGATGTTACTTTTAAGTATAGTTTGTTTTGATATCGGTTTTGGCTTAGTGTTTTATTTGTTTTTCAGAAAATACTTCCCAAAAAGATCACCATGTTTTTTGATAAGTCATGACGAGTATTTGGTCTTTCTCAGAAATTTCTAGTCATTTACAGTGATCAGGGTCTATTAGAGGTAGCAGAGTAGCTTAAAGGGGTTGAGCGTGTCTTCAGGGAAGTAGGAACTACCGAAGCTATCAGTGTGCATGTTGTTTTGGGTCTATTCGATGGTCCATCTTTTGAAAAATGGGAGTTTTTCTCCCCACAATCACTTAATGTTGTTATGATGTGGGATGTATTTATGTTCTACTTTGTACAATGGTTTATACCTAAATAGGTAAATATGATGAAAACAGAAGAGCTCATGTATATTCAACTGGGCCATTAGACGATGAAAGAACATGTCGACCATTTCAAGGAACTGGTTTCATTTTCTCTCGGGGATGCATCATAGGTTTTAATTAAGACTTCCCTCTTCACCTGGGGTCTTCGTCTTGCGATAATGGAGCGGGTCCTCACTTCTAGGGACTATCGTTTTGATAAGCTGGTTGATAAGGCATTCCTAGATGAGTTGGTCTACAGAGCGTAAATGGCTGGCAATCCAGCATATCCAATTACTTGTGAAGGTTACCCATTTGGAATGAAGGATGTACTAGAGGGGACTATTATTAAAGAGTCATCTTCAGTGGTTTTGGATTCCAGTTCATTAGATCATTTAGTGATGTGCTTCTAGTGTGACTAGTTCGGGCATGTTAAGTATTCATGTCACATCCCTCTGAAGACGTGTCATCGTTGTAGCTTTCTGGGTCATTTGGAGAAGTTTTGAAAGAAGTGTTTCCTGAAGAAGACACTTTGACTGGAGGAATTCCTGTACTTGAATGTGGGGAAAGAGTTGCTTCTGCCATCAGATCCCCAACCACATTGTCCTGGGGTGAAGCCCATGCATAGTAAGGATTTGCTATTGGTGTGAATCCTTGGTTATGGTTTTGAGTTCCGTGCTGGCGGTGGAACATTTAATGTCATTCCATTGTTTTTTCTACGATTAATGTTTTTAATATGTTGAATGATCCTTGTTTTTTTTGTGATGTTATGATGGACTCGTCCTATTATGATCCATGAAGTCCTATTTGCGTGTATATGGTTTTCAGAATTTTTTTTTCTTAAAGGTGTTTTAAGCCCTTTTATGGGTTGATATTGATTTAAGTGTGTTCGTTTGGAAGTGAAGGTGCCTATGGTAAAATCTTCGTTTGTGGTTATGGTCGGATTAATTATTTGTGTCATTTTCCACTCGAAGGATTTTCTCTAGTGTTCGGGGTTTTTGGTTTGGGTTGAGAGTTCCATGTTTCAGTGGAGGTGTTGTTTCACTCGTGCTATAGAAGTTAGTTTGATTTGGTTGGGAGTTTATGCGTCACCCCATATTAATGGTTGTATGTATATGTGTTAAATTTCATCAGTAGATTACTTTTTGTGGTGCGGAGAACCCTCATGTGTTCTCAAACTCTCTTATGTTTTGGTTTCTTTTGGTTTCAGTTGGGAATGGATTCATGTTCTGTCTACAGTTCGGCTGAGTGACTTTCTGGGGGAAGAAAGTGTTTGTGGTGGGGAGAATTTTTACACACCAACTTTTTTAAATTAATTTTTATTTTTTTCATTTTATTATTTATATGATTCGGGTTCATTAGCCATGGTTCGGGCAAGGTTATGGCTTAATATTTTTGTCTCTAAATAATTTTTTTGTGTTTGAAACTCATGCGCGGTAGCTGCACAGTGGGCGATAGCCCCGTGGGCAGCCCAGGTGCCCACACAAATGTCTAACAATTAATATAAATAATGTTTTACTTCAATAAAGTGAGTTAAATGTTTAAATTTCAATAATAAGAATATTATTACATAATTAATAATAATATTATAAATAAGCTGTTGTTATAGTTATTATTATTATTTTTTTATATTTATTATTATCATTTTCATTATTATATCTTTTATGGTTATTATTATTATTATTACTGTTGTATTATTATTATTATTTATATTATTATTATTATTATTATTGATTTTGTTATTGTAATATTATTTATATATAATTTTGGATTATTATTATTATTGTCGTTATTATAAAAAGAAAAAAACAAACCCTGGGTCTACACGTGGAGCCCCCCATCACCATTATTTTCCTCCTTCACAAATTCCTCACCGCATCATTTTTTCTGTTAGGTGACTTAGGTCCAGCAGTAGCGCATCAACCTCCAAGATCTAGACCCTACAACTCTCACCCCCTTTAGCTCCCCATTGACATTAACCCTTGGCTCCCAGTCTCCCCCCTAAGGGACCTTGCCTCCCTCACCCTCATGCTCCTCAGCCTTCACCTTCTTCGTCACCCTCCCCACGCCCAGAACTCACTCTCTCACCCTCCGCTCCAGTAGCGGCTGTACCCCCCTCTCCCTGCACTTTCTACGTCAGACCATGCCGCACCTAACCTCCACCTCCTCCCACAAGGTCGCGCCCCAACCTCCTAACTCCGACATGTGGCGCATCTGACCCCCATCTCTGACCATCTCCCTTTCTGGTGGGTATGCTCATCCCACTTGTTGTTTTGCCAAATAATTTTTGGGGTTTTCATTAAATTATTGAATCCCTAATTCCATAATTACATTTCATATGCTCTTCTCAATATTTAGGTATGATGTTTGTCCACGAGTTATGGTCATATATTTTCTAAAGTTTCATCAAGTTCGCACGGCCTTATGGTTGATGGATTCACTTATTTCCATTATAAAGCTCTCCATTGTTACTTTAATTCATTTAATAAATTCTCATTTCTTGAATCACATGTTTAGGATACCTCTTCCTAACCTATAATGATGTTTTAGAGTTGATAGATTTTCTTAATATTATAATTTAATGTAATTAATTGTTATATCTATTGAGTTGTGCAAAAAATGATGATTAGGTATTGTTTTAAATTTTCGAACATGATTTTCACCACTTGTGTATTTTTAATTAATATAAAAGTGTGATTCCCATAATTTCAACATATTTAGTTAGGTTTTTGTGATGTTTTTATGATGGATGTGATTGGGCAAATTTTTTTAAGGGTTTATGCCTATATACTATGGAATGATGCACATGATGATTTTGATTGACATGAAAATTGTTTCCTTTCAATGGATTGATTTCTATCAAACATTATTTCGAGATTGTTTTTAAGGGTGTGGTGAAATGGTTTTTTAATTGAGATTTTAAATGTATTGGAAAGGTTCTTGGGTTTTTTCTACAACTATTAGTGGTTTAGGTGTTTCCATTCCCTTGATCCCATATTTGTAACCATTTAAGGCTTGTGTTCTCAAAATTAAATCTTAGATTACGTTTCACACCACTAATATGTTATATTTAACTTATGATAGTGATTTCTTGGGGAAGTATTTGATTTTAAAAAGGAATTCACTTGTGAACTTGGTGAGATCACGATGTAAGAATTTACATGGTCCTTTTAAAATGTTTTATGATGTAGATAATCTATTTATTAAATAATGTTTGAAGTGAACATCATGGGTGAAACTGTTTTTGTGTGCTTTTGGTTTTAGTTTAAAGTGAATGGTAATTTTGTGAAAATGATTCTTGTTTTCCAAATGACTCTGGGTTGTTTTCATAATTTCTAATGTGTTTTGAAGTTATATATTTGAGAATATGACCGTTTGGGTAGTATGGGTTAAAGTGGTGTTTGTTTAACAGTTTGATAGTGTTTTTGGACATGTAAAATCAAGGACCTGTTTGTAACATTGAACATAAAATGTGACGTTGAATATGATTTTATTAAAGGCTGTGGTTTGGAAAATTGTGTGTTTGGTTGGAGTTTTAAATGTTTTTAGAAAAATGGTTTCGACATGGATGTGACAAAACTTCCTATTGGGAAATTTTATATTTAGTGTAATGTCTGTGTTTATTCATTGAAAGGAAGGCATGTTGATATCTTTATTCCCATTTAACAATGTTAATATTTATTAAAATGTATCAAATAGTTTTAATGGTTTCCTAGCATGGTGGCCTAATTGGATCCTTTGATGTCCTGATGTATATATATTTTTTGGGAACCTCTATAAGGGGATATCCCTTATGGTTTGTCGTATGGAGTGTCCGTGTTTGGGGTAGGCAATTGCAGTGAGATGAGTCATGATTTCAAGGCTCTATTACTTACAATGTTTTATTATAACCACTATGGGTTCATTGGAATCTTTTAGATGATTGAGTAACAGTTGCTAATCAACCCCGATTAGGCAGGTTGGTACCCCCTAGAATGGTTGTTAGGCTAGATGGGATTTTGCACTAGATTTTTGAGTCATATGGTGGAAAATTTGTTATTGAAATTGGATCTTGACCCTTTCCAAGTAGGTGGTTTTGAAACTAAGTAAATTCAGGGGTATTCCAGTGATGTTTAGGATCACACATAGTTAATCATTTATTTACATTTCTCATTTACATTAAGTTGTACTAGTTTATTTCAATCATGCCTTGTTTACTTGTATTATTTTAGCCCAGCTTTGGTATCTTCTATTTTTGGTATTTGTTTGTAAAATGAAAAATGGTTTTACTGAAATCGCATACAGCGTCTGGTGGGATTAACAATTGGAAAAATAATGTTGCTTATTTTAAAATATGATAACCCAACTTTGTAATTTTATTTCAAATTTGTGTCATTGGATTATTTTGGGAAGTGAGATTATTAGATTCTTTGGCTTATCATGGAAACCCAACTGAGAATTTTTAATTCCTATACCTATTTTATCATTTTAGTTGGAGGTTTACATTAATTTGGTCTTCTAGGATGAGTTTCTCATTGTTGGAGAACGGTTGGCCTTTGGTTGGGAGGTGACCTGGAGGTTCACGTGGAGGTATTTTGAGTTGTTTTGTTTATTTATTTTCCACTGCTAATGTTTAGTTTTATTATTCCATTTATTAGAGTCTATTTATTTATCTTTTTTAGGACTAATCATTCCCAGCGATTAAATATTGATGCCCGACACTGGTTTCGATCCTATAAAGATCAGGAATGCACTTCGGGGCATATCACAGACCGGATCAGGTGACCAGTTTAGGGTCGAACTAGGTTGGTACGTGACAATATATATTTAATATATATTATTAATATTCTATAATTTTTTATATAACACATACCGTTATGATTTCAATTTTTGGGATTACGACGACTTTGTCTTTGGGAATGTGGACTGCCACCTCCTCAAAGAGAAGTGATTCATTTACACTATACATGGAATGTATTGAAGATGGTATTAATAAAAATTCATGACATATAAGGCAAAAATATGATATTTTAATTATAATATAAATTTATATATTATACTTTTCATTCTATTAAATATGATAATGAAATTGAAGTAGCGTTCTAGTGTACGTACGACCTACCATCTCCACGAATGGTGCATTTAATTTCTTATATGCAGATTCTATGGATTAATATAAATACATATATAAATAATATATATTATATTGAAATAGTAATTTAAAATCATTAAATGATGAAATCATGACCTATATATTAGAAAATTAAATAAAAATTCAAGAAAAACATGAAAAAAAAGACAACGAAAACAAAAAATTAGGAAAATAATGAATGATAATTAATAAATAGGTAATATGATATTATACTGAGATCACATAAAAAATTCTAAATATTATCATAATTATTTTATATATTAGTGAAATTCTTAAATCCATTATACAATAAGTTAATGGGTTTTCACCTGAAAGGAAACAAAAGGTAAATGATTCCAGTTAAATTTAATTTTACTATGTCATATTGTAATATTAGGCACCTAGTTTATTTTATGTTGTGTATATACCTTCACTCTTTAAATTAATATCAAGAATAATTCATTATTTATTGTATATTGAGTTTCAATTTATATGATCTCTTCTATGGGTAATCAAAGATAATGTTACTAAGTGGTAATGAAATTTCATGATTCATTTCCTTTTTATTGTGGTATATTTGTTCCGTGTAATCATTAATATTATATGATTATGTGTATAATTAATTTTAATATCTATTGATGTATTTAAAAATCTCATATATTTATTTATATACTATTCACATAATAAATTCATTGATTAATTCACAATTCAACGTTATGATTATTTTAAGGGTTTATTTGACAATATCATTCTAATAAATATTGATCATTCCCAAAATTTAATTATAGGAATTAATATGATAAATTTCCAATTAAACCTTAAATTTTATTATCCAATAATTATACATGACCATTTCATGTAATAGAACAATTTTCCAATCTTTAGATCCTAAATTTTTTAGAAAATTGTTATAAGAAAACATGAATTCATTTTCAGTATTAGTCAGTGAAATAATTTTTTTCTAAAAATCATGTTTTCTATATTGGTTTTCAAAACTCTTTTTAACCTTTTTAAAATGATTTATTAATGAAATTTTTATACTATTTTCTACTAAATATTCATTCAATGTAATTTTCTTTTCTATTTTTCCAAATAAGGATGTTTTATAATATTTTACCATGTAAATGTAATGTCATTGTTATCATGTATGACACGTATAGATTTTCCTCCCATCATTTAATAGAAGATTCATTTTCATGTTCAAAAGGATAATTTTTAGTGATTTTTATGAAATTTATTTTAAATAAAATTAATTTGGAATAAAATTTAAAAATGAATGTTTTATTATCCATAATTGTATTTAAAATATATTTATATATTATTTCCATTCATCAATGAGAAAAATCATTTATTTTTATAGAACAAGGAATATATTATATTAATACCTTCCAAATTCTTCCTCTGGATGGTTTTTGATTTATTTGGCCAATGATAGTATTGAAATTAACCTCAATGATTCAATTTTGTATTCCCTTGAAATATCCACATTCCTACGATTAGTGGTCATTGAATTTCTCCAAATTATACATATCATTAATCATGGATATGTTATTTTCGTAAACCTTATAACATTTTTACATATGATAATTACATAGATATTTATGTAATTTTTTCTAGTGAAATATTGATAAATCAATATTCTTTACTCAATAGGTACATTTGATAAAGCATAATGTTCATTAATTAAATTTATTATTCGATATATTAGTAATTCATTGGATATGCACAGTAGAGGATGTGGACCATTGGAAATAATCCCCACAAAGCATCGGTAGTCTCATGAGATGAAACAAGATTGAGAAAAACCATTAGTATTTGTTTCCAAGTAGTACTGATGGGTTTCTGCCCTTATATATATATATACAATATTGAGAATAGGTCCTAATGGTAAAGGTATATTGGTCCTGGGAAACATGGTTTCTGATAATTAATCATTTTATTCATTTTAGTGATTTCCATTATCCTTTAGATTTTTTCTTTGACACTATATATGGATTCATTTTCATTTATAGTTTATTGATTTAATGGAATGTGTGATTAGTTATTTACCTTTACATATTTATTAATCGTTATCCAGTGATTTAAATGGAATGTGTTTTCTGTTACTTACCTTTCTATAGTGTTCACACACGTCCTTTTAAGTTTATTGATTACATGGCATGTATATTCAGCCATTACCATTCTATATTTACTATTTCATTGATTCATTATTACATATACTATACTTTACCGTTAATGAGAATTTCATCTCACCTATATTTTTTCCCTCCCTAGGAATCCTAAAAGTGATTTTGGAAATATATGAATGGATATGCTTAGTGGGAAAAATTTTATCCACAAAATAAAAAATTGAGGTAATTAGTGTTTTCATTTTTAATACAAGTCACAAATATATATATCTTGTTTATAAAGAGTACTAAACTCTTTGTCCTTTGTAATTTTATTCCTAGTATTCATTCCAATGTAATGGTAGTAAACACCAACTCTGATCTTACTAGGGTCCAGGCACTGTATTTATTATCTAAATTTTCCCAAGCCGTCCTCCATATATTATTTAGAGAACATAGTCTTTTGACTACTATAGAACTGATAATTATGTTTTATGATAGTTGGTTTGGAATAATAACTAATATTTTAAGCCTATCTCCTATTATAATGGGTTTATTGTTGAGGTAATGATGACATTTTCCCTAGAAACAATGGTTAACTCCGTGTATTCTAGTTCTAGCCTTCACTAAAATGAATAATAATTGACATGAGTAAAAAAATTAAATAATATGGTAGAATTATTATAACAATAAAAAAAATTTAACATTAAAAAATATTGTTCTTTTATATTTTCACATTTCCGTATTAATCATCCAGTTCAACCAAAATAAATCTTCGATCGACATTTTTCACATCATTTTGGGTTATCTTATGTTTATAAATGAAATCCATCAAACTAAATAGGAAATAAATCATTCATAGTTGTTCATAATGATCTTGTGATCAACCAAATAGTATCCATCCAGAGTGTCAAACCATTTTTATAGTTCTAGAGCCACTCATTTTGCAGTAGGGTGATGGTGAAGTCAATGCTTAACCAACCCTTTTTATTCTGATTAACCCAATGGGAATTTGTGTCATAGCTACATTACGTTGTGGTATCCCAGGAAATATTTGTTTCTTGTAATTTACTCTTAATAAATTATTTATCTATATTAATGATAAAAACCTATACTTAGTTCCATATCCATGTTTTCTTCTAAGGTTCTCTGAAAAAACATCAATATAACTAAACTTGAATCCAAAAATATCTAAACTATCCTCTGATAACAAATTAATTAACCCAATCCAAAGATGAAAGAAATCGTGAAAAATATAAATATTTAAATATTATATCACACAAATAGTTGAATAACCTAGAAAATTAAATCATTATTGTTATGGATACTGGCTATATAAAAATAATATTTTATAACATTTGTAAATATTTCTGCATAACCATGCTCCTCTAAACCCTTTTTTAGAAACCTTACCTAACGTAATCATATTCCCAACCTAGGTAATAAAAACATAATAATGGGATGATATAAAATGATTAAAATGGTAAATTACATATCATAAAGCGTTATTTCATAAACCTGAAGGATAATAGGAGGAAGACAGAACTATATTAATAAAAGAACATAAGACCATGTATGATAATTAGAAAACATTATTATTAAACATATGATCATAGAAATATAATTAAGTAATTATAAAATATATGAACTTTATCAAAAGAAATATCAAAAATAATAAAACCCATGAGCAAGGTAGAAACGTTCAGAAATCCTTAAATATAGGTTTTGAACATAAAAACATTTTATTTAATGGAAATGAATTTATTCTTGTAAAATAGAAATTACTTGACAAAACACTTGTGAGTGAGGCTTTACAATATGAAAAAAATGAAAAATATGCGCCAACCACAAGCATTATGTGAGAAAATCCAATATTCCCATGCCTATATGAACATACTCATTATATCCATGTATGAAATTGTGACCAAACCCCTCATTCTGACACCTTTGGGAGAAAACTAATTATTTCTAGTCCATAATATCTCATGATGTATAATCATATACCAATTAATTTGAGTGAAATATAGGACCCCACCAGTAATAATAAATACATATATGAGACATTTATAATTAATAATCATAATAACCTTATTAACCCATGAGAAAATAAAGTGTCTCTTAAACATATCAAAAAACATGTACATTTTAAATAATAGGATATCAAAATATAATTTCCTAAAAGGATTCATAATATAGTTACACATGGTGTGTGATCAAAAAATCACTTCATGGGATATAATCCTTGGAGGAATATTTGGAGTGAAAATAAAAAATTTATTAAATAACCTTTTAACCATTTTATAAAATATGGAATGTGAATTACGTTCCAAAACCCATTTTTAGAAGGTAAAGAGAATAATTCTATAAAACCATTCTATAAAATGGTATAAATAAAATATCATTAAAATGAAGTAATTTCTAGAAAATGATTCTTTAAAATAAATTAAAAAAATTTACTTTTTAAAATAATATTTTATAGTGGAAACTTAAAAAATATAAATTTTATCAAATGGAAATGGGATATGATAAAATCATTTATTTTTACAATATATTGAAAAAGTTTTTATGTTTTTTAAATACTCTTGTTGAAAAACCAATATCCTTAAAATGGACAAAGATACATTTGACTTAAAATTAAATAAGCGGAATAAAAGGATAACTGAAAAAACAGTTTTATTTTCACTAGGGAATGTATAAAATTTGAGGAATCTAATGATATATACATGAAAGAATAATTTATCAAAACTATTGAAAATTATTTACAAAAATAATGAATTTTATAAAAAATAAAAGCATTGGAGAAGAAAATTTTTGAGATAAACAGCGTTGCCCTATAAAATTTGGTCAAATACATGATAATATCATAATAGGTTATAATATATCAATAATTAAAGATAATAGACAATGATGAATGATTATGAACCAAGGAATATAATTTAGTCACAAAAAACCCTTATGACTTTAGTAGTTTTTCAATAAAAAGAAATACAGTGGTTGGATATCATATGGATCTATAAATAACATGGATTAAATCATGTATTGTGTTAAGATACATTCATGGGAAATATATCTAGAATATAAATAAGAAATTGGTGAAAATATTAAAACATGTCTCTATGAAGAAAAGTTTAGAAGAAAACATCTATGAACTTTATATATTCTGAAAAAACCACAGTGAAAAGTACAATCTAAAAAGATTTCTAAATAATAATTTATTTTTAAATAATAATAAAAAAATAATTTTTTTGTATTTATAACATCAAAATTGAAACATTGTGTATATCATAAACATCTCTCAATTGATTCACATTTTAAGATTAAGAAACACATACCTTATTTCCCTACTTAGTCAAATGCCATACAAATTTCTATATAATAAACATAAATTTCTTATAAAACTATTTTATAACAAAATTAATACCTAAAATTATTTTTTACATACATTTATAATCATTATCTATATGTATATTAGTTTTTCTTAGCCTATTTTCACACATCAGGTGTTCACCATTTTCATCATTTGTAGTAGTTTCAAAGGAGTGGTGTTAGTGTTCATTGTTATTATAAATTTATTAATTATTTTTTCTTTAATATTATTTTAATATATTTATTATAGTTATTTTATGTTTAAATTTTCTTTCATGAGTACTTTTTTCTTTATCCATGAATCAGAAATCGAGAACAAATATTTTTTTAGCGATTTTCAACCCATAAAAGAGTTTTTTTCAAAATTAACGAGTTAAATACTAGTTTATCATTACCATAGAAATAAAAATAATTATTTACATATTTATATCATATTATAAATTAAATTATCTATTTATAATCATTTATGATATAATTTCACATCATTATTCAAGTATGTTGTCAAACTGACCCAGTCATGAACACACATTATCTTAATTAGTGAGTATAATTATGGAGATGTTTATTTTGAAATAATATTATTATAACATAAGAATAGTGATATGTTTTTGATATTTTCATGACTTTTAAGAAAATTTTAATATTATTTTATAACTAAACATAAACTAGAATAAAATATAAAAAATGATTCTTCATGGAGATAGTAATTTTCACAATGCATGATTAGTGTTTATATGACTCAAAAAGTGATATGGGTAATGTAGTATAGTTAGGGATAATTTTAAAATCATAAATTGTTTTATAATTAATATTTATTCACCAACTCCATCATTAATACTATCCATGATAAGAGGTTTTGAAAAATGAAAAGTGTTTCTTTGTAGAGGCTATAACCTGATCACACACTGTAACAATGATTCTTAATTTCAATAATAGATAGAAGAAAATAAATAATTATTTTAATAAAATTATAATATCATATCAAAAAAATTATTATGCATATGTTTTTATTAACAAGTGCTTATAGTTTATTTGTAAAGGAAATAATAAGAATAAAATTTAATAATGATTTGATACCTACGTTGAGGCATCCGACTTCTTCTTAATGAAGGAATTATATTTGAGGTAATTAGGATAATTAGTATTTTATAGGGTCACTATATACTGTAAAGGAAGTCAAGGAGTGGATTTTGTGTAGTGTTTTAAGAAATGTATTGAATATATGTGGTGTATTTAAAGGCTCGAAGTGATGAACCTTCAATAAGAGAAGAAGTGTGACTTTTCTATTGAAATAAATAGTATGGGGTAAGAATGGAATGGAAATAAAGTTATTTGAGATAGGTGATGGAAGGGTGGTATGAAATTTAGGTAATAATTTAAAACATATAGAAATTTATATAAGGAATAATGTACATTTTAATTTAAGAAAATTCAATCTACCTTAGATTAATCATTTAATCATTTATTACTCTTAATTATGTGTTAATAATGTCAATTATATTTATACTTAGAATATAAATAGAAACTTATTACCATATTTAGACATGATAAATAAGAATTAGGGATACATATATCAAATTAAATTTCTATATAGGATGGAAATTACTTTAAAATCAAAATATATAATGTGTTGAAAAAATTGTTTTTAGAAAATTGTAGTTTATATCATAATGTCTTATTAGTATTATATAAAATTGATTTGTATTTTAAATTTGTGTTCATTGTTTTTTTATATTTGATTAAAAATCATATTAAATCTTTAATTAAAATATTGTTCATTTTTTTTCAGAAATTTAAAATATTTATTAAGGGATTATTTATTAGAAAATTAATCTTTTTAATAGAGTAACTAATATTTAAAAAAAATAACTTAATACTAATTCTTAAAAATAAATTAAACCATATTATATAATTTGGAACAACTAATTTTATATTTAAAACCCATTTAATTTAATTCAATTGATAAAAAATAATTTTCATATACTAATGTATAATGCTTTAAAACATTTTTTGAAAAAATATTATATATGTTTATCTAATATTGGTTGGTAATTAAACATCATATTTTAATGTTTACATATTTTTTTCATGAATAAATATCCTATGTTTTATTCTATAATTGTATTCATGTTATGTTTCAAAATACACAATATTTTTGGAAAAAAATATTTTTCACTATTGAGATAAAAATGCAATTTTTTATAAATTTTTTAATATATTTTCTTTTGATAATATGGCCGGATATATTAAACGTAAATTTTATTTTTGAAAAAATAAATTTATAAAAACTGATAATAAAAAAATTTATTAAAATTAAAAAATATGATAGAAAATTTTCATATTGATTAATAACTGGTTTTCTCAATATGATTACTATTGTTTATTGTTATTTATTATCATGTAATATATATTTAATGGATGGTATTTTATATATATATATATTCATATATTCATGTGATATAGGGTCATTTTAATATAGGAATAAAAAGGGCTTAAACATAAAAAATGGTTTTTATATTGATATGCCCATTTTATTATGTAGTTAAAAACTATATATTGATAACAAACTAATTAATACTCACAAACACTCTTATAATATCTATATAAGATCATAGGGTAAGATAACTAGTAGTGGTAGTCGCGAGTTGCGATTCTATTAACATGGATTTTTCAATGACTTCTATAAGTTTAATTTTATTCCCACAAGTTATTTCTCTCATGTCATAGTTGCTCGAGGTCATCTTGGGCTTGGTCTGGGGAAACCACTTCTTAAAATACCTCCCTTATAGGCTCAGAAAAATTGGCTTTTTTTGGAGGAACTCCACATGGAATTTCCATTTTCTATAATTTTATTTATATATTTTTCAGTATGGTTACATCCATTTATATAAACTAATTTAACAAATATTATTTAATAGTAACATTTAGAATTAAAATTATAACTACATTTTCTTATACATTTGTTTGGTATAGTGTGTGAAAAAACTATTGAATATATCATCTATTTACGAAAAAAAATCTAGGTCGTTATATATATCAATGTTAATATTCAGTATTGTTTGATTTATAGAAATAAATATAAATATATATATATGGCCATATGCATTAAGTTTTAGAGATAAAATAAGTGAGATTTGAGATAGAAAATAACAATTAGGAGTAATAATATTTATTGGGTATGTGTTATTTCATAACCCAAAATGATGAAAATTAATTCACTCTTAGAACTAATGATGTGGAAAAAAATTTAAATCTCACTCTACAAAAAAATAACTGATAGGAAATCCCAAAATTATTATATAATAGAATATGTTTCAAATCCTTTAGTTACTATATGAGAAAAAAAGGAAGTTATTTTTTCAATATATCTATTGTGAAACAAATAAATAAATAATTTTAATATCAACTAAAATATAATTTAGGAGAATTTTCATTATAGTAAACTTAACATTCCATATGTGTTAAAAATGGTAAATTTTTTAGATATAATTACTAATACCATGTTTAATGACGAATTTAATTTTTTGGGGTGATCGTCATCAGTAAAAAACATTACCTCACCTACCTATATGAGTTCTGATACTCGTTGATCTCCTATTCTGTCTTGAAAAAAAAATCATGGTGTGTCTACTGGGATTAGAACCTTTAATTCAATGATCAATCGGTAGTGATGATTTCCCAATCCATTGTCCTTATAGTTATTTTCGTTAGTATTGACACCATTCATTGGTAGTGACTCAATTTTAGTTATCTATCCCTATATACCATATTGTTCTTTCATTCTATAGTTTCAATTCTAAATCCTCATTATTATGTTTTTTTATTTTAGTAATGTCATATTTTCATTGTTATAATAATATTATAAAATAATTTGAACAATGTAAATCATTCCTCAAGTGGTTCATATATATTTCTCTAGTTTTATTCTTTTTATATTTAACTGGTTCACATATATTAGTACAATAATATTTTCCCTATTTCGATATTTCATAATTAGCACCATTATCTTTTTGTACCATTCTATTCTCAGCCCACTATGTAGTCCTATCACACATATCCTAAAGTCAATACTTAATGGTTCATTTTATACCTTATAGTAATCATTTTATAGTTGATCAATCACATCCATGTTGATCTGTTTGGAATTTTTCATTGGAATACCAATTATCCCAGCCTTATTCACTATAATGGTTATGTTTTAATATACCCATACCATACCAGTGATTTTATTTAATATTCCCCTTTCATTGAATGTTCTTACAGAAAAACCATTATCAATGTAATAAAAAACTCTTCAATATTTACTCATTTAATTTTCTTCTCATCAATATCGTCTTAGTCTCCCCTCTTAGAATACCATGATGAAATTGATTTAAATAATTTCCATCATATATCTCTAAGTAATATTAAACTAAAATAGTCTAAATTTATTTCCCTTTATCAAATGTTGGTGTTCCTCTTGATATTTTTTATCGGAAGTGATCCTCACTAATAGTGGATACAAAATAGTTATCGATGTTGTTTTCATGGATGGTGGCCTTCATTTTAATCAATAATAATTTCAATGAGCATTTTTTCTTACATATTTTCTCATATTATATTATTTATTCAGGAATTTAAATTCTTAATTTATCTCTCTTTTTGGAAATTTGATACGATTTTATTAAAAAACTAGTTTAAAAGACCAAAAAGACACCATTTTAGTATATATTAGTGTTATGGAGAGTTTATTTCTCACAAAACATTCTATGAGTATACTATATATACACTATTACAAATATTCATTTCAGTTTTTTTATTAAAGAGGGAGATGTTATGGGAAAAATATTCCTCTATAGGGTGGATTGTTATAAATATAATTTGAGGAGAACTTGTGAAGATACCATTATAAATCCAGGGGTTGAATGTCCAAGAATGAATGTTAAAACATAAGTTTAAAAATCAACATAGAGAATTAAAAGATATTATTTTTGAATAGATAGAAGAGAAATGGGAAGATTTTTTAAACCCTTGATATATAAAATAACCATTATCGAATATAGTGTTTTTCTTTATTACAAGAAAAAATTTCTCTAAAAAACAATACGTTAATAAGTAATGTGGTGTTTAGATAACTCTCTTATTGAGAGTGTATTATGGAATAGTATTTTGGGAATATTATTTATGATTTATGAATTTTACTACATTCTATATTAATTTTGAAAATGAAAATGAGGATATTTTTATTCGATCTGATTTTATAGGTTAAAGAAGAACGAATATTTCAGAAAAAAATAAAAACCCTTATATTTTTTCTTAATTGAACTCATTGTTTTTTGAATGAGAAAAAACTACTATTGAATAATTTTAAAAAAACCATTGTTCTTTTTCTATGGTTTAATGAAGAAAAGTAATAAAATAACACAATGTTAAACGGAATGAAATCATTTCATCAATTTTATGATCACCTTATTGTTTCATTACAAAATAATTAATGCTGAACGTGTGGTATTAATGTATTATTTCTGTGAACGCACTCTATACCATGGAAAGAAACCATGACACAATAATGATCACATTTCTTAAAAAAATATTTTCTTTTTTAAATGGGTTATCATATTAAATTATTATTAGTTTATTAACAATAATTCTAGAGATCAAAATTAATGAATTAGAATAAAAAATATCAGGACTAAGAGAGAGACTCGAAGTGATTTTAGTGAATGATTTCACATTTAATTTGGATTCCAATAAAAAAATTTATATGTATAACATATAAACCATGGAATATATATTTACAAATGATTAAGGATGGTCATTCTATACCATAGAAAAAATTCCATTATTTTATGATGCATATATATACATATACATTCTATTATAGAATGTATGAGATAGAAAACAAAATATTATCTTGATATTTCATGATATAAATGAGATTGTTTTTTTAAATGATATATTGTATGCTTCAATAATGGATAAAATGGGTTTCTGGATGACAAAGAATATGGAATATTGTCAGATCTTCCCATATTCCTTATACAGTTCATAATTATTTAAAATAATATATATTTTAATTGGTGAGATTTATTATTTTAATAGAAAAAATACATATTTTGTAAATTATTAATGATTCCCCCTTTTTCTAGATGTCCTGATTGAGAAGATGAAAAGGGTCATGTGATATGTGATAAAATAATTGATTAAAATGGACTATTAAATCATAAAATATGAATTAACCATGAAATAATTTTGTTGTTCATATTCTTGGATCTATTTATTTAGTATTAACCATTATTCAACAAGTTAAGTATAACATCCTATATAATAAATAGTAATTTAAAAAAGGTGTTTCAATAATATTTAATACTTCTTGCGTACTGATTTTACCCCATTTAATTTTATTCATATCCACCTATTGATATTAATAAATACATTAGATTATTTCCAGCCAATAGATATTTGGGTATCAATCCTAGAAAATATCCCTATATTTTGTATATAATTAAGTTTATACAATTGTTTAAAAGATGTAGAAAGATAATAAAAATATATGGTAAGGGGTTTTCTTTTATTTCACAAGAAAGGAGAATGTACTTGTAAAAATTTAATAAAATGTATCTTATAATGATGATTATTTTTTCCTAAATTAAAATACTATGGGGAATTTAATAAAAATTTGATTATAGAAGTCAGTAGAAAGGACACTACCTTGGAAATAAGATTTTTAGTGGCCCCCATTGTGGTTATAATGGTTTTGTGGTTTACTTCTTTAATACTCATTTTTTTAATACAAAAACTCTTCTCAAAACTATTATATGAACTTTTTCTCTATTTGCATCATGTGATTTTATAAAAAATAATCATATTTATCCATAACATAATTATGGTGATTATTTCTAACTAAAAAATAATAAAGTCATACATTAATCACAGAATTAAAATTTTAGGATTTTACATATTATTACACTCATGATACAATGATTTCTTTAACAACCAATATTACATAATTGTTAATATAAATATTAAATTTTTTATATTATACCCAAAATTTAATATATATTTTATGACCCATATTGAAAATAATAATATGTGATTTCCAGGGGCTTGAAAATAAAAATAAAAATGATTTCTATAAATTAATATATAATTTATATATTACATAATTATGTTGTTGTTTATCATAAAAAGATTCAAATCCAGAATAAATGATCCAGTAACTCACATACTAACAAGTTAAAAATAGTCTAGAAAACAATAATAGGAAGCCAATCAAATGCTTTTTCTATATGGTATATTTTTAATTATAATTAATACTTAATATTATAATAATGTATATAACTAAATAATAATTATAATTATCAAAAATATATGTTGTTGATAATAAAAGTAAAAATATCCTTATTGAAATATTAAAATGACATTAATAATTGATTAATATTGTTCTCATATACTAATTAATAAAAAAATATTAATAATAGTAATAAAATTTACTAAATTTTTCTTATAAGAAATGATAAAGTGATATTAATTTTTATTAACTAAAACATAAATATGTTTCATTTTTTACCATGAAATATAGTTATAGTTTGTTAAAATTTAATATTTTAATATTAAATGATCCATGTAAAAGTAGTGGTTTTATATGTATGAACTAAATTTTAATTTTAATCCATATTTTCTCTCTCTTATGATACATTGAAAATAAATACCTATTTATTAAAAAAATTAAACATAATTTTCACATTTACTTTTCAAGTTGATTATAACTTTATCGAAAACTATTGTATCACATTAATTTATTCAATGCACTTACATCTTTATGAATTACATGTGACCCTATTTTTTTATAATATAATGATAGAATGTTCATACCCCAAAAAATAATCTCGATTTAAATTTATTTTTTTGTGAGAATGTATAAATAGATGTTTCATTATATAAAAAGTATTTTTACCCAATTATAAATATGAATTAGAAAAAATGAATATATTCCATTAAAAAATAATTTTACCAAAATATTGATACTTATATTCACATTTCATAAAATTTTAAATACATGAAATTTTTATTGAATGTCTATGGGACACACACACACACATACCCAAGGGATAACATCGATCAGATTTCACACAACCCATAAGTGATGGTTCACAAAAAGCTGGTTCATATATTTTTAAAAATGTAATTTAGGCCTCTATGATGAGAGGCACAACACAAAATTACTTTTTTGGGACATGCATCCTTAAATACATGATGGTAAAAGAATCATATAGACCATATAATCCACTAGCATGATGAGAAACACATCAACAATCAATTTTCTAGACCCCACACCTATTTTTCATCCATAATTGTTTTCATGGATTGTTGATCATAAACCCCTACACACATGATTCATGCTACCAAATGGAATTCATCCCACCATTATAATTTCTTGTATATTTAGGTAAGATACCAAATGTTCTACCCATGTGGTTGCCATTATGCATAAAAAATGGTTGGAAATGACTGTCTTCCCAAAATGTTGTGGAATAAAAATGGTTCGAGATTTTAGACCCTAATGCTATTGTAAAAAATAAACAAAAAGTCTAACATTAATCTGCTCAATATTTCACCCAAGAATTCCAAAATCAATCACATGGAAAATAGAAAAGTGTAAACCCAAAATCATTCTGTGACCAACTGAGAAATTGATAATAAAATAAATGCTCTTGGTGTATAATTTTTTTTGGTTTCACATGTATGTAAAATAAAACAATGACTCTAAGGTATAATTAATTATAAAAAATTGATATATAAGATTATATTTTTACAAATATATTACATATTCAATAACATATTAATTTTCTTGTTCACATAATTCCATTATACAAATATAAACATGTAGAAAAATAATATTTAATTGGAATATATATTACCACCAAAAAAGGTGGGTTTATTAAATAATGGGTGAAAAAAATAATTAATTGTGAGAATCTTGTGATTTTGTGAGAGTGTAAGAGAGACTGGGGTGATAATTTAGTTTTTTAAAGACTCTATTGGTGTGAATTTAGATGATGATTAAATATTTTATATGTTTTTTCACATAGTATTAGGTATCATAAATGAATGTTATTTAGTAATTAATTTTATGGGATATCAAATATCAAGTATTTATTAATGTTTAATAGAGTATATTAGGTAAGAGTGAAATTATCAATTTCTATAATAGATGTGTTGAAGAATTTGGGGGGATTTATTTTGAGCACTGGAAATGTTTCTTAAAATCACTAACATATTTTTTTATATAGGATTTTTTTTGCTTATATCCATGACATATTTTAAAGATATTTTATTCATTTAATTTAAATTGTTTCTTTGTTGTTGGTGGTCTCCCATAAATTGTTGGAGTAATGGGTGAGTATCAATGATTTGGGCCAAACCGTGATCCCATTTCCGGATTTAAAAACCAATTTTTTTTCTTATATAAATCATTCATTTTCAATATTTTTCACCCATTACGCATCACAAATGGCCTCCCCTAACCTATAAACACCACCATTTCAATTATTACCCTCTAGAAATCCATAATCAGTCTGGATTTTGGTTTTTATTTATGGAATTGTGCTGACCTTTAATCCCATTTACAGTTTTTTTAAAATTTCTTATTTCATATCATATTCAGTTATTAATGTTCTTTGGTGATTATAACTACCAATTAATGAAAACATACCTAGTCTCTCCCCCATATTAGTTTCTTCCTCTTTAGATAATATTTCTATCTCGGATTAGGGCAAAACATCAGAAGATTTCTCAAATTGTCCAGATTTGAAGAGGTGACTTGTTTTCTTCATAACTCATTAAATTTTCACCCTTTTAGCCCCATTACTATTACTACATAACCTAATCACCCTTATTATAACCTTCCATTTTTTAGATGTTTTGAATTTCATGTATTGGTGTATTTGGGGAGTTTTATTGAATATATCTCAAGTAAATGGGCTTCCTCTCATGTTCCTCCCATTTTCTAAGGGGTTTTTTCACTTATCTTGAGGTTATAAAATTTCCCTAATCTAGGGATCATACACATGGTTTTATTTTTTTTCATTTTAGTGAAATATTGGGCATTAGGTTTTGATTTCACTTCCTTGAGGTGTGACAGTGGTGCAATTGATATTTCACACAATGGTTTAGTGTTTTTGGCACAAATGGTAGGTGATTCCATGTGTAGTAATTTTAGATGAGTTAGTTTTTATTTATTTATATTTTTACCATTATTATATTTGATTGTGTTTTGTGAGAAAATTATATTTTTTAGAATTTGTTAAAATATTGTTTTTAAGTGGATTTTTTGTGTGCAAAAGTGACGATTTTTTATGTGTATCCCATGTTTTGTTCATTGGGATTGTTTTATAATTCATGGAATAGTTTTATTAAATGGTTTAATGGATGATAATAATGGTTTTATGTTATATTGGTATGATTTTAGCCTTTAAAGAGAGTTTTTAGATGGATTTTATGCAAAAAAATTAGATTTACATTCCTAAGAATTGTTTTATGAAAGTTTTAAATTGTTTCTTGATTTATGCAAGAGGGGAAACTATGTTGCAGAACTATTTTTATAGGATTTTATTTTTTAAATGGACTTTTTTTAATGTGAAATGGATTTTATGTGATTCATTCTATCTTGGAATGGATTTTTAAAATCGTTTAAATGATTTATTGAAGTATGAAAGAGAAGTGAAACATGTTGTGGGTTGTTTCAGTGTGATTATGATTTCCAAAATGAGTTTGAATGAAAAAGGGGACCACGTGACAAATGTGTGGAAAATTTGGTGTGTGTGAATTGGAAGTTATATGTTCATTGAAAATTATATTTCATGTTTTGTGGAACTTTTTTGAGCACAAGAGCGAACACCCTGGTATCTAAGTGGGTGGACTTGTACGAGTATGCTAGTGATCCCATTGGGATTTGGCCCCTGTTTCAAATACCATGTCTGAAGATGAAAATGATAACTAAACTATGATAATGATAAAGATGATGG
The DNA here is from genome assembly GCA_963277665.1 of Viscum album. Taxonomy (NCBI): domain Eukaryota; kingdom Viridiplantae; phylum Streptophyta; class Magnoliopsida; order Santalales; family Viscaceae; genus Viscum; species Viscum album. The sequence goes on from OY728158.1 coordinate 857,934,830, forward strand.
GTATCCACTAGTTTATGGGTATGATCACTACTAGCGGATCGTGTTCTTGAGACCAAATATTTGTATGGTTACTTTCACTGAGTACGAGGTACATGAGACCCACAGTGAGCTAGTGCCAATTTTTGTTTCCCATTGATAGTGGTCATTAGATATTTTATGCTTACCCATATCATAAATTTTGTTTTTATGGGGAAATTAAGTAGATGTGCCATTCTATTTAAAAGTGTTGATTTATTTTAAATTAACATACTTTAAAGTTATTTATATATAAAGTATCATATTTTAGAAATTGTTACCAGTATTTCTTGTTTACAAAACATTCAAGATTTTTAAATTATAATGATTATCTAATAGAATATTCCTTAGTGGATTCCTACAGGGATTTGTCTCACAAACTACTTACAGCTTGGGTGTAAGTCGACACGGTTATTTTATTGTAGGTTTGGGTAACCGTTTTAGTGCCAATGGTATGTGTTTATTTTGTTCCTTCTTTGTGTGGTGTCATGGATATGACTAGATGGAGGGGCCTTGTCACGACCCATCCTCAGGGCCCGTGCTGTGACTACCCCAAGCCCGCCTTCCATAGGCCAGGGGCTGGCGACTAGAACCAAGGCTTAAATCCGGGAAAAAGGGAAGGCATTGCCTTTTTAATGTAAACAACAAACACCACAGAGCAAGCAGGCAGAAGTAAGCACTAAGTAAAAACTGGTACAATAGTAAGTGCGGAAAGTAAGTGGTCCAGAATAGAAACCAAAACTGAATGTAAAGTACAACACGAAAGGGAAAATAGAAACTGAAAAGTAAAGCCACAACGTTGAGCCGTCCACTAGAAGTCCCACCTGAAGGGTGGGTACAGATAGCCTCCACTGCTCCTCGGGTCCAGCCGACCACTCCGAGTACATCCCACCCAGTGGTCCACCTCCAGGTACTGTCCTGCTCCGCAAGCCTCCACCACGATCAGCGTTGTCCGTCGTCTGCAACCAACACAATGTAGTGCGATCATAGCCCGTGTAGGGGTGATTATAAGTGACTCAGTAGGGACCCAGAGACCCCTGAAGGTCTCCCAGAATCCACAAAGGATAAACCACAAAGGAAAGATTCAATCATGAAGTAACATCCGAAACAACTTAGGTATATTCCCATACATATACTTAAGTCATCAATTCTCACTCGGCTCCAACATCCGAGCTCAAGTACAACCCAGTCCACACAGGAAAGCAAAACGTAAATCCACATAGGATAGCACAACACAATCAACAATGGAAAGAAAAATAGGATTCAGCTCACACATGTATACTTCTTCGAATGACAATAGAGATGATCACTGATCCATCTAAGTCGTCGGACCCACAAAGGATCGGTAGGTACTAACCCCCGCAATGACCCACACAGGATCGGACCCACACAGGATCTGTAGGCGCTGGCTCACACAGAACCGCTGAGCGTTGACCCACATAAGATCGGACCCACACATGATCAGTAGCACGGATCCACGTAGGATCGCTGAGTTCTGAAGTCGTCGCCGTCGAATCCACTGAGGATCTCTGCACAGCCGTTGTCGCAGTCACAGTAGAAAACACAGCTAGCTCTAGGGTTCCCACCCACAGCAAGCTCGTTCAGAAGGGTCTGCTACACGAGCCGATAGGCTGATACGTCAAATGACACATAATCCAGAGTTGATGTATCCAAAAGTTCCGTATCGTCAACAGGATCTCAACGTCGCAGACGGCGCGTCGATCGGACGCCCAGTCTGAGAGTTATTGGCTTTTTCGTCCCAGGGGCCCGGATGGTTTTTTAAGCAAAACCAACCTGACCGTACTTCACCTGCATCCAAACCTCGGGCAGAGTAAACCAAAAGATCTGTTTCACTTAGAGGGGTCCAACAAAGTCAATGTCACGTCAATCGGACGTCCGGAGCTTAAGTTATGAGTGTTTCCGCTTCGAGGGCCCGGTTGGTTTTGTGTACAAACCAACTCGGCCGAACCCAAGGTAATCTGAAACCTTGAGTGTGATATAATGAAACGACCGTCTCAATCCAAGGATCGCATAGAAACTGACGGTGCGTCGATCGGAGGCCCGTATCACAAGTTATATGCATCCAACCAGAAAAGGTTCGGTATTAAGTAGTTCGGGCCCGGTCCGACCTGGCCCGATACCCCCCCCCCCCCTGGGTCGACCCGAACCAGGTTGAAGTCTGGCCCGCTTGGTCGCGGCCCAGCCTGGCGGACCGGCCAGGCCTGGGCCCAGCGCGCTGGCCAGGTGCTCGGCCAAACGGCCGAGCCGTTTAGCGTGGGGGGGGGGGGGGTGCCTGCCCCCTGGTTGTAATCGCGGCCCCCCTTTAATGGGGGCCATTTTGCTAGCCGGCCGGGGGAATTAATTCCCCCGATTTCCCCGATTTCCGGCTGGCCCACACCGGCCGGCCGGTTATGCCAACAAGGACCGGAGACGGTCGGTCCTTCCTCATTCGCCGACACCGGCGGCCCGGAACCGGCCGCCGGTCACCCTGCTCCGCCGAGGCCCGGAACCGGCCGCGGCCTGGTTCGTCCGGCGAAGTGTGACGGCACCGCGCCCCTCCGTCGCGGCCCCACTCCGGCCACGGTGTCTTCGGTTTTCTTCGACGTGGAGAGACGACGTCACGTCCTTATTCAACTGCACAACGCGGCGCGAAGATGCCACACATTACTTTCCGTATGATCCCACGTGGTGCGACGACACCACACCATTCCGTCCCAACAATATTAGAAACAACATTCAAATTGGAGGAGGGTCGGCCGTGTTTGTGCGGTCCGACCCCCTTTCATTAATCGATAGCAACTAGTCGTAAATTCATGAAGGACGACAAAGTAGAATTCATGAACGAAAAATAATTAAATAAACCCCTACTTGAGCGTACCTAGAACCGGGGTTCGCCACAGGAAATGAGGTCACGAGGTGAAGCTCTGTTGGTTGACGGAGAACACCCGAGGAGGAAGTGGCATCTTCTTTTCGTTGACACGGTAAGAAGATCGAAAGAGGGTGCGTCGTCGATCTTCGGAAACACATCGGCTGCGAAAAGGAGAAGATACGACACGTCGATCTATTCTTATGGTGACGGCGTTCGTCGTCGAAGTCTTGGTGTTCTTCGTCGAAGTCTTGGTGTTCTTCGTGATGAAGATGAAACACCTAAGAGCTCTCTCCTCAATAGTCCATACACAACATCCAACCACAATAAAATAAGGCTCACCCTTATTTTATTAACTCATGCCACAATTAAAAAAGTCAAAACATAAATTAATTAATTGAATTGTTATGTTGGCATACTTAATTAGAGGAGAGGAAAAGTCAAAGGAGTTACACAACTTATTTGGGGGGTTAAGTGGAGTTAGGGAGTTAAGGAAATTGAAAAGGTGGGGGCTCGTGTGGGCCCCACCTCACCTTTAATCCACACAAGAGAAACTAACAAATAGTGGGTCCCACCCTAACTCATACACTTAGGTTCTAAATCATGGAGAAGAGAAATAAAATTCTTAAAGAAAATTTTATTTCACTAACACTTAATCCACAAATTTAAACAAATCATAACGAGCAAACAAAACTCCAGAAAAGGCATTCCTAAGCAATTACCAGCGGTGTGGTTCCATCGGTGCCCTCAGAATTTGATTCCAAGAACCGGTTTAAACGATAGGAATTCCCGCTCTTTCGTTCACTGAACGTACCCAAGCTAAACATCAGATAGAAATTCCGGGCACATCAGGCCTCGGAATCAAGTGCCGTCAGAAACTCCGTTCCTGTAAAATCCCAATGAAAATTAAGAAAAAAATTTCCTTGAATTTTACGGGTCTTTACAGGGCTATTTCCATGAGGAGGTTATTGTGCTATATTTTTTTGTTTTTCTTTTTTTAATAGTCTTTATACATTGTCTTAAATTGTGTTATTTAATTATGAAATTTAGTAAAAGAATTTTTGGTTTGAAAAATCCAGATTTTTATTATTGGATTCACCTATTGTTTTATGTTTATAAACTCAGATAAATCATTATAACATTTCAATTTATGATACCGGGGAACTTGTTTCATCTGATGGGGATTGGGAATGCCCTTCGGGCCTTTCCATGGGATGGGTTAGGTGAAATTTTAATTGAGACTAGATCTAGTTGGTGTCAAACATGGTATTAGATGCATGTTAGGTTTACTCATTGGAACCTTCCTTTTGGGGATGAGTAGGGATAGTTCAGAGTAAGGATTATTGGGGATTGACATTTTGATTACAAGTAAGGTTCCTGGAAAGCACAACTCTTGAATTTATTAATGTATCCAGGTGAAGTCTGGTTTTACTTGAGTCCTTTTGTTTTCATTGGTCATCAATGATTGGGGAAATTAAAAGAGAGTTGGTTCAATGGCTTAGTGAGCTTGCAGGGCATGGAAAGCCATGCAGATCTGGGGATATTGTCCTATAACACTGCCTATCAAGGTTATGTGATGGGATTATGGCCTCCAACCAAATGTACAAGTCACCCACAAAACTATTTTCCTCTCGCATTGTCCTGTGTCCTTTGGTTTTGGAATCTTGTAAACTTGGTTTTAAAATTATAAATAAGACATGATTTAAGAAAATTAAACTTTTAAAAAATGATTTATTAGTAAAGAAGAATTTTATTTATTTTTGAAATGGTGAAAATGAATTTTCAAAACTATTATAAAATTGTAAATGGTGTGTTTACACCTCTTTTAAAAGTACGAATTATATTAGAGTGGGTTTTAAAAATCTATTCTAAATTGGCTTTGCTGAATTATTGACTTGTGATTTGAGTTCAATGCTATGTTTTGGGAATTTATGTGTAGGTTTTTAAGATAAACTTTGTTTGATTACTAATAACAATATTAAATGTTATATGAATCATTGGAATATTGTTTAGGTAAGAATAAAAGGGTTTCTAAATGGATGGATGTTGATGAAATGGATTTTTTTTTCATAAAAATGGGAGTGTTTTGAAAAGGTATGAAATGTTTTGAAATTAATTTATCACCTGAATGTGAGTATATATTTTAATGATTGAGGATTTTTTCATTTTTTATGATGTAAATTAGGTTTTTATTCTATGTTTAGAAGTTTTGAGGAAAATGGTAGTGTCGATTGATTGTTTTGGTTTTGGAAAGATGAAATAATTTTGGTTTTAACCATTGGTATTTCCATGAGAGAACAAATGAATGGGATTATATGGGATGATGGATGGTTAATGGAATGAATGGATGGGTGATTAGACAGATATGAATAGGGTGCCCAGTGTGGCATAAACATGCATGTGTGAGGCCCATAGGATTCGAATGGAGGGTACACTAACCACCATCCCATTTATTTTCAATAAAGTGACTCTTTTTAAATGAAAACATGATGTCTTGATGAACGATTTGTGGGGTGTGACATATGTGTTATTGGAAATGTTTTTTTTTGTGGTAAGTTTTGAGTTCATGAACCCCTGCTGTTTGAATGATGTTTTGGGTTTGGGTTTGGTCGGTATGTTAGGTTTAATGGCTGGTTAGAGGTCTCTACTATTAAATGTTCGGGAAGCCCTTGTGGTGGATCTCGTCATGTGTTGAGTTTGAACTACTGATATTTTTTGACCAATGTACTGACTCAGTTGGATCCTTGGGTTCTCATGTTGGACAGGGTATGCCCCAATAATGATTTAATGTCGGACTGAAGTGCATCCTAGATTTCTTATCTATTGGAGAGTCCTCTAGTTGATCAATTAAATGAGTTTTTTATCAATATTTGTAGGTTGACTCTAAACCATTACCTTTCTTGGTTTTGAGGATCCTTTTGTAATGGGAGAGTGCTCGTGGAAGGTTAAAAGAGACCTTAGTTTCTTAAGTAACCTAATTCGTCAAAGGTGAATGTAGTCTGGGGTTGTTAGTGTTGATCTTGTCTAAGAGGGCCTCTGGGTCTATCTTAGTCTCTTTAAAGTATAGGTTCATGTTAAACCTATATCGCATGAAATAATGTCAGGAGAGGGTGTTATTGACACTTTTTTATAATTGGGTGTAATTTGGGGACTTAGAATAAGGTTCCTTTTAATGAATTGTTTCTGTTAGTTTCAAGGGTCATGTTTGGTGACACCTTTCGATGCCATGTTTTGGGTTGAGTACACAAGTGAAGGTTGTGAAATCTTCTAAGAGTCTCTATTTTTTCAGAAGTTTTACTCCCTTCGGAAAATCATTACATCCTCTATTTAGAAAAATTTGATTGCATATATACATTCCTATTTCCATTTTTCTTCCAAGGAAACAAGGGGTGATGTGTTTGTATCTTATGAGAACTAGTTTTGAAAAAATTCCAAGGTTTGGTAATGGGATTTTGGTGTGTGTTGTGACTCATTGAACCCGTCTGGGATGACAGTGTAGTTATGTATGGAACCAAAATAAGATGTTTAGTTTGGGGTTTTTCTAGGGCCTGAATATAGGGCCGAAGATTCTTTGATCATGTAAGCTCCAACAATAGGTCCCTGAGTGATGTTGGCACGTAGTCAGGGAAATCTCATGGTTGTTAATATTTTTATTCCTAATTCTCATCCTCGGTATAAAATATGGAAACATTTTAAACCTATGGTATTGTCATATTTATCTAGTTGTTCTCATTCACTGGAAAGAGGTGAGTGAATATAGTTCCCACATTATCTCAAAATTCCATGATTTTACCCCTCGGATTCCATTGAATTTAGGGAGGAAAATATGAAAAATGGGCAAGGGATATGGTAGAACACGATTTGCACATAGTTATTACTAACCATACACCAACATAGGAAACAATGTGATAAGAGACAATAGCTACCACGCTATATAGGCTTGGACATGCACCTTGAAACATAAAACTGTGAAATTTTTTCCCTTTGGACAGAATGCTCTGCGTGGTTAGACAATGGTTTCCATAATAGTGCAGGCTAACCGTGTGGTTGTGCCAACTCATTAAATTTTTCCGTCTATTCGTGCGGACCCATGATAGTCTGTTAATATTTTTGATTCTTATGGTAGGGAGACCCATTATTGGGCTCATGTATGTCACTTTGGAAAATTCTAATGAAATTCTACCCCTTATTCTAGTAAGTCCATTCGGGCCTCCCCCTGTTAGTGTCCTGATTCTGTCTTAGGAAAAAGTGAGTCTCCACTTGTGGTGGGGAGTATGTTTGTGTCTCCCTATATCAGTAACATGGTTTTGTTCCAAGTGTATGTCTTGAAATAAGTAGTATCATTCTCATTTATTTAATCTCAAACTTCCACCTTGAGAAAACATTGGGATTTGTGTGCCTCAAATTGTTTTTTTAAAGTAAGTCTGTGGTTAACTCATTCGTTTTTTTATGATAAGTAAGTAGCTTGAGACATGTTCAGCTAGGGTTTGAGGTGATTTGTTTTTGGATTTAATTGGAATATGCATGATAGTTTTAGGAAGTGGTGTATGTTTTGGTTGGTGATAGTATTCCTTATTTTATTTATCAATTGGATGTGTTTTGGGCCTTTTGGGGGTGGGTGAAACTTGGCAAAGGAGTCCATTTTGGCCTTTCGATTGGGTTTAGTTTTTTTGGCCTTTCTATGGCATTCTGATGTTAGAAAGTTTTATGGTGGGAATAATTTTCACATAAATGACTTAATTTAAAGGTATTTTCATTTAATTTACATTCTTTATTTGGTGTGGGGGGTTTCCCATACATTTATGGAGGACATGGTGAGTTTTCATGATTTGGGCCAAACCATGAGCCCATTTCACGATTTAAAAAACAAATTTTGTTTCCTTTATAAGTCATTAATTTTTAACATTTTACACCCATTCCACTTACAAAATGGCCTCCCATAACCTATAAACACCACCATATCAATTTGGACCCTCTAAGAATCCATAATCAGGATGGAGTTGGGTTTTTTATGGAACTGGGCCAGCTCGTAAGCCCATTTCCAGTTTTTCAAAAAACATTTATTTATTTCATATATTACTCATTGTTTTTGTCTTTTTAGATGATTCTACCTCCCACTAAAATAAAATATCCCTAGGCATGCCCCCAAAATTGTGTCTTCCTCTTTGGTTCACATTTCCATCACGAATTCTGGAGATACATCTCATGATTTCTCAAATCATCATGATTTGAAGAGGTGATTTGTTTCATTCATAAACCTTTTATTTTTCACTCTCTTCCTCCCATTATAGTTCTTACATGAACTATTAAGCCTTATTAAAAGCTCACATTAATTTTTGGATGCTTTTAATTTCAGATACTAGAGTAATTGAGGACGTTTTATTTAAGATATCTCAATTAAGTGGGTTTCCTCTAATGCTCCTCTCATTTTCATACAATTTCATCCACTTTTATTGTGGCTCTAAAATGTCAAGAAGCTAGGGTTCTTATCTATGGATCTATTTTGTGTCATTTTTATGAAATATTATTGATTTGATCTAGATTTTAATTCCTTGTGTTGCAGCGGTGGTGCAGTTGAAGATTCCAACAACTTTTTGGAGTTTTTGGCACAAATGGTAGTTGATTCCATGTGTAAGAATTATTTGATGAGTTATTATTTATTGATTTTTATTTATGGAAAAATTATATTCCATTTTTTAGGGGGTGAAAATTAAATTTCGTAGCAATTTTTATACATTTGGTTTTTAATTGGCTTTTTTTTTGGAAAAAATGAATATTTTTGGTTTGTATTCCAAGTTGTGTTCATTGGGGTTGTTTTTTGATTCATGGAGTAGTTTTATTAAATGATGTTATGGATTCCAATTTTATTTTTATGTGATATTGGTATGATTTTGGTCTTTAAAAAGGTTTTTTAAAATGATTTTATTTGAAAACATGGGTACACTCCATGGAATTGTTTTCTGAAGGTTTTAAATGGTTTCTTGATTTATGTAAGAGGTACAAATATGTTGCCAAAATATTTTGGTAGGATTGTATTTTTGAAATGGGCTATTTTAAGGTGAAATGGATTTTATGTGATGCTTATTATCTTGTAATGGTTTTTTGTAAAATTGTTTTTAATATTTGTTGAAGTGTTAAAGAGAGGTGAATCATGTTGAGGGATGTTTTGGTGTGATAATGATTTTAAAATAAATTTGAATGAAAAAGGGGATCATGTGACATGTGTGTGTGATGTTCGATGTGTGTGACTTGGAAATGGTATTTCCAGGTGAAAATTGTATTTCCTAGTTTGTGTTACTTGTTTGAGCACAAGAGAAAACACCTGGGTATCATGGTGGGTAGACGTGTACTAGTATGCTAGTGATCCTATTGAGTTTGTTCTATGTTTCATGTAGCACATTTGATGATGAAAACAGTAACTAAACTATTATGATGATTATGATGATGGGGAACTTGTAGGTTATGGTTATGATCCCTACTAGTGGCTTGTGTTCCCATGAATAGATACTTGTATGGTTACTTTTACTAAGTATGAGTTACCTGAGACCCATAATGATCTAGTTCCTATGTCTATTTCACATTGCTAGTGATCATTATATATTTTCTGAATAATATTGGAATACGATATTTTTAGATGGAGAAATTCAATATCTTTTTCATTCAATGTAATAATGTTTATTTATTTTAATGTATCCCACTTAAATGGTGTTTCTATTTAAAATTTCATCTTTTATAAATTGTTACTAGCATTTCTTCTTTAAAAAAATGAATTCTATTGGTCTTATAATGAATATCATATGTAATATTTTGTTGAGGAATGAAATAGGGCTTTTGGATCACACAATAATTACACCTTGGGTGTAAGTATACATGGTTATTTTGGGGTGGGATTAAGTAAATATTTTAGTGAAAATGGTACGAGTTCATTGAAGTCCTTCTTGGTGTGGTGTAATGAACATAGATTTAGGGTGGTCACTCCTTCTGTGAGGATGTTATTAGTCTATGATTTTTGGTTTTGTTCCTATGTAATAGTCATTAAACATTGTATTAAATTGTGTAAATCAATTCTGAATTTTATTAAAAGATGTATTGGTTTTTAAAATACAGATTTGTTTTATGGGATACACTTGTAGTTTTATGTTTATAAACTCAGGTAAATCATTACCAAATTTCATATAACGATACACGAGCACCTTTTATAGCATATGGGGATCAAGAATTCACTTTGGGACTTTCCATGGGCCCAGTTGGGTGCTGTTTTGATGGAGACCAGATCTGGTTTGTGACAAAATGGTATTAGTGGTAGGTTATGTTCACTCTTTGAGTCATGTTATTTGAGGAAGATTTAGGGTAGTCTAGAGATATGATTTTTGGGGATATAAATTCCGATTATGAGTAGGGTTCCTAGCCATAACACCTCATGACGTGAATCAAGTCTCTAGGGGATGTCTGGTTTTATCTAAGTGTGTTTGTTTTCATGGGTCATCAATGATTGGGAGAATGAAAAGAGAGTTGAGTCAATGGTCTCAGTGATCTTGCAGGGACTGTAAACCCATGTGGAGTCAGGGATATTTTCCAAGAACATTATACGTGATAGTGAAGTGATCGACGTATGTTGTCAACTATATATCCAAGTCACCCACCAAAAATAGTTTCCTCTCACATTATCTTGGGTGCTTTTGTTTTCAAATCATGGAATCATGGTTTAAAAATTATAAATAAGGCTTTATTTAAGAAATGTGAACTTTTATGAAATGATTTTTTGGTAAAGAGAACGTGTCTTGGTTTTTGAAATGGTGGAAACGAATTTTAAGAAATATTTTGAAATGGTAAATTGTGTGTTTAAAACTCTTTTAATTTTATGAATTATGTTAGAGTTGGTTTCTAAAATCTATTCAAAATATACTTTACTGAATTTTTGACAAGTTTTTTGAGTTGAATTAAGTGTTTTTGGAATTTATGTGTGGGGATTGAAGATAAATTTTGATATGGTAACAAGAAATCATTTGATAAGTTCATATTAATTTTTTAATCTTGTTTAAGTTAAAAGAGATATGGTTTTAAACGGATGGGTGTTGATGAAAGGATGTTTTTTTCATAAAATGTTGAGTGGTTTGAAACATGGTGAATTTTTTTGAAATTAATGTGGGGATTGAAAGTGAGTTTTTATATGATTGATTGGGGCTCTCTAAAATGTTTTATATGATTTAAATTTGATTTTTATTATATGGTTAAAGGTTTTGAGAAAAAGGGAAGTGTTGGTTGAATGTTTTTATTTTGAAAAGTGGAATGAATTTATGTTTTAACCTTTAGTATTTCCATGAGAGGCCACATGCATGGGGTTATATGGGATGATAGATGGTTAATGTCATGAATGGATGGATACTGGGATGGATATGAAGAGGGTGCCTAGTGTGGAATAGAAACATGAATGTTTGAGGCCTATAGGATACCATTAGTGGGTACAATAAACACAAAACCAATTATTTTAAAAGAAATTGCATCTTTTTAAAGGAAAATTGATGTATTGATGACCGGTTTGGGTGGCGTGTCTTATGTGTTTTTATAAATGTTTTTGTTGTGGGATTTTTTGAGTTTAAGAACCCCACTTGTTTTAATGATGTTATGGGTTTGTTTATGGTCGGTATGCTGGGTTGAAATGATGGTTAGCGGTCTCTTCAAAGAAATGTTTGGGAGGACCTTGTGGTGGATCCCCTCATGTGTTCGGTTCTGAATAGTGATATTTTTTGACCAATGAACCATCTTGGTTAGGTACTTGGGTTCTCTCATTGAGTAGGATATTCCCCCATAATGATTTAATGTATACTATAGTTCATTCTAGATTGATTCTCCATTGTAAAGTCCTCTAGTTGATCAATACAAGTAGTTTGCTTCTCGATATTTGGAGGATGATTCTACAAAATTTCATTTCATGGTTTTGAATATCTTCTTTTTATGGGAGAGTTATTGTGGAAGGTTGAAATTGAATTTTTTTTCTTATGTTACCTAATTCGTCGATGGTGAAAGTAGTCTGGGGTTGTTCTTGTGAATGGGGTCCAAGAGGATCTCTGGGTCCTTCGTAGACCCTTCAATGTAGGGGTTCTTGTTAAACCACAAATATAGAAAATATGGTCATGAAAGTATGTTATGGCCACTTTCTATAATTATGTGTTATTTGGAGATTTTTTATAATTTCACTTTTTGTGTATTGTTTCTATCAGTGGATAGGGTCATGTTCGGTGAATCCTTGCAATGTCATGTGCTCGTTTGACTGCAAATGTGAAGGTTGTCAAATACTCCAAGAGTCTCTATTTTGTCAGAAGTGTTCCTTCCATCAGATAATCATAACAGCCTCTATTTATAGGAATGTGTTTTCATAGGTACTTTCCTATTTCCATTTATCATCGGAATAAACAAGGGTTGATGTGTGGTAATCATCTAAGATCTTGTTTTGAAAAAATGTTAGGTTTTGGTAAAGTGAGTTTGGAGTGTCTTTTTCTCGTTAAACCCATCTAGGATCACGATGTATTTGTTTGTGGAACCAAAATAAATGTTTTATTTGGGGGTTTTTAAAGGCATAACTATGGGGGCGAAGATGCGTCGATAATTTGAGCTCTAGTCATAAGTCCTGGAGTGAAGTTGGTGCGTAGTTAGGGAAATCCCAGGGTTGTCAAAAATTGTTGGTTGAATTCCCATCCTTGGTATGAATGATGGGAACAGTTTGAACCTATGGTATTGTCTTCTTTTTATATTTTTCTTGTTCGGTGGAAAGTGATGGGGAAATATATTTCCCACTTTATCATGTAATTTCATTATTACACCCCTTTCAATTCCTTTGAGTTTTTAGAGAAAAGTTTGAAAATAGGGCTAGGTAGATGGTAGTTCACAGTCTGTGCACAATTATTTGTAACTATGCAACAACCTAGGAAATAATGAGATAAGAGATAGTAGTTATTATACAGTCTCCACATGGCCATGCACCATGGCCCATGTAACCATGAAATATTTGCTCTTCGGATATAATTCTCCCCTTGGTTACCCCATGGTGTTCCAATCTTTGCGGACTAACAATGTGACCATGACAACTCTTTAAATTTTGGGGTCTTTTGGTGTCGACCCATGCTAGTCGATTAAGATGGTTGGTTCTTATGGTAGGGTGACCCACTATGGGGTTTATGTAAGTTATTTTGAAAAATTATAATGACAGTATAACCCTTATACTGGGGTTCCCATTCGGGCCTCCCCCTAATATTGTCCCGGTTATATCTCAAGAAAAATTGAGTTTCCCCTTATAGTGGGGAGTCTATTTTTGTCTCCCCATATCAGTAACTTGGATTTTCCCCATATTTTTTGTTTGAAAATAGGTATTCTCATTCATTGTTATTTAATCGACAACTTACTCCTTGAGTAAATGTTGGGATTGGTGTGCACCCAATAGTTTTGTTGAAGTATGTTTACGGTGACCTCATTCATTTTTGTTGTTCGTGATATGTAAAATGCTTGGGTATTTGTGCAAATAGTGTTTTAGGTGTTTTGTTTTGGGATGTAGTTTGAATATGCATTATCCTTTCAAGAAGTGGTGTATTTTTTTCAGTGGGAGTATTCCTTCCTTTATTTAACAATTGGATGTGTTTTGGGCCTTTTAGGGGTGGGTGAAAGTTGGAAAATGAGTCCATTTCAACCTTTTGGTTGGGTTTAGTTTTTTATTTTAGCCTTGATATGGCTTTCTGAGGTCCAAATATTTTTAGTGGGGAGAATCTTCAAATACATGACTTATTTTAAGGGTATCTTTCATTTTATTTTTATTCTTTCTTTGTAGTGGGGGTTTCTTATACATTTTCTGAGGAAAGGGTGAGTTTTAATGATTTAGTCCAAACTGTGTGCCCATTTCATGATTTAAAAAACAATTTTTTTCTTTTATAACTCATTAAATGTTAATAATATTGCACCCATAACACTTCCATCTTTCCCTCCTAGAACCCGTAAACACCACCATATCAGTTTGGACGCTCTTGGTTTGAGAAATATTTATTTATTTAATTGGATACTATTTTGAGTTTATGTTTATAAACTTGGGTAAATCATTACCAAATTTTAATTTATGATACCCGGGCACTTGTGCCAGCCAGTTTGGATCTAGAACACCCTTTGGGCCTTGCCATAGGCTGGGTAGGGTGCCGTTTTGATGGAGACCAGATCTGTTTCATGAAATTTTTAAAATAAAGTCTGTAAATATTTGTATTTGATGTATTATATCAATGATTATCTATAAAGACCCACTCTTTTATATATGTAATTTTCCATTTGAATAATCATTTGTGTCATGATTTTGAATATATTATAGTCTAAAACACATACACCAAATAATATATACCATTAATTGTTTATTTAATTAATTTATAAAATTACATTTAGAGAATAAATATACACAATAAAATTGAATGTAGTAAAATATGAAAAAAACTAGAATTGAAAAATTATGTATCATTTTGATCTCTTACAATTATCACGCTAGTAAACAATATTGAATAAATGATACCAAATATTAGTAATGTAATAAATATTTTTGAAATGAAGAATATAAAACCCTAATAAGAATTTATGTTAATGATTAATGACATAAATACGAAATTTTAATATAAATTATAAAATCAATATGATCATTATAACAATAACCAGACCATTTAAATAGAAACATTTCAATTTTTAATAGTAACACGAACAATATGAATATTATTTTGACAATTAGAATAGTATCATAACAGATAAAACAATATAATGATATGGAAATAATATTTAACACAATTAATAAAGTAAATATAAATATTATAGTTTCATTAAATATTTATTTAAATTTTAATCTTTGATAAAGTAAAAATACATTTTTCATAAGGCATATTTAAATAAAGTTGAAAAAATAAAAAGTATTTATATTTATAAATAAAAATAATAAAATTAAAATATTATCTTTATAAAATTTTTTTTTTTCTAACAATCATTATAAATATTTTAATGTGTTATTTTTTAATAATTTTCTGAGAAACATTATATTTTAGGTGAATATTACAAAAACTATTTTTGCATAAACATTATATTTTAATAACATCATTCATAATTTAATAATGATCTAATCAATTAAATAATTGATGATTTGACCAAACATATATTTAATAAGAAAAATTTCTTATTTTTAATCAATAAAATTTATTTTCAAACCTAAAATGTAATGTCCACATTATAAAAATTTATAGTATTCCATAAAAAACTATTTTTCCATTTTTCTTCTTTTATTTTGTATAAACAAAATAATTCTGAGTTAAAGGTGTTAAAATTCATAGAAACATAAAATTTAAATAAAATATAATTCATAATAAAAAAATTTCACTATTTTATGTTTTACTTTGGAAATAATAATGTATTAAAAATTTTATCGCAAAAATAACCATATCCTCAAATATAAATATCTCGATCAATTCAAATGGAAAATAGCACCTCATCCAATTGTATAAGCCCAATATCATCACACACCCTACTCAAAAGTCATATTATATTCTTATGAATGTTCTAGAGTCTTCTTAAAATAATTATTCAAGGCTTTAACAGTCATATCATAAGGAAAACATCATGAAGGAGGTAAGTATGTTTAATTTTCCACTTCTGTTTCTCCATGATTCTCATCCTTTATAATTAAAACATTATAAAACAAATTAAACTGTCTGTTTTAATATTATTAATAATATTAATATCCTAAAATTTTTATTTAAAATATAATTATATAATATATATCCCTCTACTTCCCTTTGGAAAATGTCTCGTCAATGACCGGTTAACTACACATGAAGGCATTTCCAATTCATTATATGTCACTGTATTTATATAATGACAGTATAAATTATATGAAATATACATATACATAATTATATTTATATCTTATCCTTGAACTAATTTTTTACTGCAATGTAATAATGTTACGAAATAATTGTGAAATGAGGAAATCTAAATGAAAAATGATAGGGATCCATTTATCCTTTAACAGAGAAGAATAAATAAAATAAATAAATAAAACTAATTTATTTTAATTAATTAATATTGAATGAAATGAAGATAATTAAATTCTAGATACTTGTTTTAATAATGAAAATTTTAATATACATGAGGTGGAGACATTTTGATATAAAATGGGACTTAAGTTAAAGAAAACTATCGAATCCAACTCTTTCTTTCAGGATGACCTTTTTTCAATGATTCTTCTCAAATACCATGGATATTAACTTTTCCACCTCACATAAATTTCATTTTCCCATGGATATAAATGTTTATACTACAATGAGTTTATTTATAATCCAAATATAATGATCATTGTAAATGATTCTATTTTCTAAAACATCTAATTAATTCATCTTTAGTTGATTAATCATATCTTTTTGTCCTATATTCCATTTATTCCAAAGTTTAATTTAAATAAAATGTTTTCCTTTCATATTTAATGTTCCAACATGTTTTATTCATCTATATGTTATATACAAAACTTTTCTTATACCCATAATTTTTTCATGGGTTGGTTTCTTATTTATTATTGATATAAGATTCTTTTCAACATGGCATGCATAATATAGTGCATTATATGATTTGGCAGGTGGAAATATAATTATATATCCATCCAATTCATTGAGTAGTGTGATATATACTATGAAATTATGTTTATTATGTGTAAAAATAATCCAAATATTTTTCACAACATGTTACGTATTTATTTGTATACATATGAAAATCCTGAAAATGATGTTAACAATTTATCTAGACCTTTTAACAACAATATTATAATTGTTCATTTATTATTCATATGTAATATTCTGAGTACCTTTAAAATGATTACCTAATGTTTTTATGGAGGTCCATTCTTATGATATGAAGTTTATTATTATTCTCAACCATGTAATATGTTGACTCTCATCTCCACTTCCTTTCCTATTTTTGATCTCTTTAATATGATTTAATACACTATTTCTTTAATGAATGTCCTCAAGTTATTACAAGTACCATTGAGAATATAAAATATAATAGAAGGATTGTTCACGAGGAATAAATTAATGTTTAATGTTTTATATATTATTATATTATGAAAACCTATTTTTCCTATGATACTAAAAATTTTGATTTTAGATTACATCATTATTATCTTTTTATATTATAAATTATTAATACTCATGTATAAATGAGTTAGGTTGAAGAAGTTTCCATCAAATTATTATTTATATAATTTTGAAATTAGGTTTGTAAAAGGTAATATACGGTAAACATATTAATACCATAGGTCAAGCTTTAAAAAATTATTTATACTTGTAAATAGTTTATTTATCTATGCTTTACCAAATTTTGTCTTTTTCTAAAATTTTCTACATTATAAAATAGTTTCAACTTTGAGGAAGTAGGGAAACAACCCATATAATATAAAATATAACAATTTTATTAATAAAATTCATAATTCAATGGTATTTAGAGTTTCAAACCACATGTATATACATGACATCCTCTCTTATGTTATCAATAATAACCTCAAACATGTGAAAATATCATCCTTTAACCAATAAAAACTACATGGGCCTCAAATCCATTATATGCCAAAAAAAACCTAACATTTATTGAATCTTATAATCCAATTGTTTTTTAACAATGATCCAAATCCAAGGAAAATATATTTTTCATGATTTATTATTTCAATAAGGATAAATTTCAAATAGTAATCTACTATTTAAAAGTACAATCAAATAAATGACAGAAATTGATATAGAATAAAAGGTCAAAGTATAAATTAGAAGTGATGGATTAGGGAGAATTTAGGAACATGTTTGTTAATATGTATTCCCCACATAATTGTTTCACCAATATAAATGGAAAATTTAAAATGTATAAAAAAGGTGTGTTAATCTTTTATAATATTTAAAGAGAAATTCACAAGGTTCTCATGGTATTCCTTGGTTATATCTTTAAACAATTATTGAAATAGATATATTTTTTATTAGGTCAGAATATCATATATAAAAGGATCTAGCTTTATGAGAATTTGGGAGTAATAAAGAATTCGTTTAGTGTGCTCTCTAAGTGAAAATGGAGTAAAAATAATGGTCATATGGTTATAGGGATAGGAAATTATGGATAAAGATTCAAGATATATAGTAAAATTAAAAAGGATAAAAAAAGATATTACAACCACATGTAAAATATGTGAAAATTTGAAATATAGTAATTTAATCAATGAAATAAAAAAATTATTGTTGTGTGGAATAGAACAGAATCATAGCCATGAATATCAAAGTGACATGGAGAAACCAATCAATACAATGAAGAAATTGAAGGAACCACCAAATTCACATCCATTGTATAAAAACATCAACTATATGTGAAATCGGAAATAACCAAACTAAGGGCCCTAAATGTAAATTTATTACAATAATTAATTAAGGTGAGGGAAAAGGTTCAACTTTATGATATCACCACCATTGAAGTGGATCATGAAAATAATGTTTTAGCTAACATGCTTACTATTAACTCACGAATGGTGAATAAATTTTTGGAATTTTTTTCATTTAATTAAATTTTATCCAATAAGCTTTCAATAACTACTAAACCATCTCCAATATATATGGAAGAAAATATATATATGGACATATTGTTTAATCATTCTAACCTAAGAGTTTAAATCATCCCGAGTTAGTAATCATGGGAAAATGCTTCTAGTGAATCTCATAACCCTTCTATATATGGATTTTTGAACTATAATGGGCATGTATTGGATCCTATTATATAGATCTCAAATCGTCTATTAGGATAAAGCAATATAATTCCAAATCCCGAGTCATCATATTCTTCTATATAAAAGAAAAGAAATTTCTTAATCCACTTTAGAATAACCCAAAACAGTATAGGTATTGATACGTAATAATGAATAATATCTTTCTCAAGTAATTGGTACAATGTAAAGAATACACCTTAACATAATTAAAAATTCAGTGGAATAAATTGAGGTATTATCAACAAATTTCATATCTATCCAATAGATAATGATTTCATATTTTACATTTATGTAATACATGGAGACACAACTATATCCTGGATCCCTTATTAAGATGGATCTGATAGGGTTGTATGAATTAAAGAATAAATATTAAGAGAAATTTTATTGGGGATAATTTTTCATAGATAATCAACTTTGGCTGCACCATTTCTCTTTTTGAAGAATAAATATTGATCAATTCATTATTTCATTTATTTCAGAGAGCTCAATTAGATCACTACAAATAAAATTTATCTACTACCACTGATTTATGAATTGTTTAATTGAATAAAAGGATCACATCACTCATCAAAATTTGATCTTAATTAACGATGTCATCAAATAAATGTAATGTGATAAAATCATAAAAATGATACCTTCATTGATTGATATTGACACTATGAGTTCATAGTGAATCTATATAGCCTTATAAACTCCCATAAATATTTGTGGACTTGATGAATATTGTCTTTAGAGAATACCTAAATAAATATGTATTGGTTTAAATTTATGATATTTACATATACTCAAAGGTTATGAAATAATAATAAGAACATATTAATATTGTGATGATTATTTTTAGGAATAAGAAGTGTGTGCTATATTCATCAAGATTTATTTTAGGATGTAATAAGTCACTTACTTAATCAATGTGATCAAAAGTGTGGGAATCCTATAGATCCTTATAAGATTTTTGTACATGAAGAATGTACAAGACCCAAAATCAACATAGTGGCCCATTGTTTTATTATAATAACTGGGTACTATATATTCTTTGTGAGAAATATATCATGATTGTCTAGACCAATAAGTATGTTAACCTAAAAATGGGGAAAGTATGTTAGGAGGAAATAACAAATTAAATGATTAAAGGATCTCAAGAATAGGCTAACCATTTCATCTTTTGTCACACTCTCCTTATATAGAAATGATATCTTTTGTGAAAAAAATCAATTTAAAAAGTTTACATAGTTTTATAATCACGTAGATTTATATAGTGAAATCTTATACTCAAATACAATTGAAAATATATGAGATGAACTACTTGACACATGATTTAGAGTTAACGTCTTGATATTTTCAATTATTATTTAGATTCACATACTATATAGAGGAATTTTTTTCATTTATATCAATCATAAGAGTTTGAATAATATATTTACATTGTGGTATTTGGACATTTTTCAATGAATATGGTTATAGGTAATCACAGACCATGATTTTTAATTCACAACCATCCTAAAAAGGTGATTAATGTTGATAAAACTCTTAAAATAAAAGATGCTACTACTCTATTCATTGTAATGGTTTAAACGTTATTGTCTTTATAAATAGGAAATATATGAGCATGAAAATAATAATATTTGGAAATAATTCCAACCTTACTAAAATTATTTCCCAACGATTTATCCTAGAGAATATCATGGAGGTACGAAGTCAAACATCATGAATTCAAAAAATAAATAATGTGATTACTAATTACAACTAAATGTGATTGGTATATTTGTAATTCAAATTATAGTATCGTAAGTCCAAATGTATGATAATATCATTACCCATACTGACATGAAAATTAGATAAAATCACTAAGAATTTATCATGGGTCTTTTAAAAAATATAATGGAAACAACTTTAAATTGTTTGGTTTGGATTGACTCACCATGATTTCTCATTTCATCTCTATGTGAGAATATTTATCACTTGATCAAAATTCTATGATATATATAAAGTAAGTGGTGAATCATAATGGGGAATAAATTTCAATCATAATTTATCATTATCAAGGTTTAACTCTATTTAATTAAAAATTATTCAACATGCATTGAATAGTGATTTAAACATCTGTATAACCTATCACCCCTTAAATAATGATAAATTTTGGAAGAAAATTCGTATACTTTATTAAATATTTATATCCTTCTCAGTGGAACTCAAAGGAGGTTGTGATCAATATATTTATTAAATTGATTTCTCATACAATAATAGGTTCCACTCGTGTATTTAGATGACCCTATATGAAGCTCTATGAATGGAAATATGTATAAATCATACATTATGGGTTGAATTTAGTTAAAAGAATCTATATAGACCTAATAATTCACAAGAGATGTCATAACTAGTTTAATCCATACAAAAAAACATCTTGTTTACACTAATTCAATTGAAGTGAAATTTTGTTCCTCATAAAAGAGGATTAGACTTTGTAGTTGGAGAAAAATGGTTCTTCAGAATATCACCTAGAAAAAGATTCTAGAAATTTCTATACAATTGAAATAAAATACCAATTTACAATATCCCAATTCAGATTCATGATCAAATAAGAGTTGTGCATATCAACTATCAATTCCGACAATCCGAGCTTATGTTCAAGATGAATTACACATACCACTCATGAGAAAGAACATACAAGATACCTCACATATAATGAATCTAGATGTGGTAGAACTAGTGAATAACATCTCTTATGAAGAGAAACTAGTGAAGATATGGGATTATAGATGAAAAGTTACCCACAACAAGAAAACCCACCCTATTAAAGAATATTGATAAACACTAAGTGGGAAGTGACAACCTGAGAACCTACATATAAAATGAAATAAAATTACCCTTATATATTCTCAACTGAGCATATGAGTTGAAATTTTGAGGGTATAATTTCTAAAAGGGGAAAAATGGGACGACCATGATTTTTATATATGGAATTTTCAATAAGAACTATAGTTTTTTCATATTTAAGAATATAATATAGTATAAAACATATACACCAAAAAATAAAAATAAAAAAGTTCATAAATTTAGAAATCTACATTTAAAGAACAAATATATACAATAATGTTGAAAGTAGTAAAATGGGTCAGTAAACATTCAAAATAACAAAACAAAAAAAAGATAAATAAATTTTTTTTGATCATTTTGATATTCTAAAATTATCACTCCACCAAAAAATACTGTAAAAAAAAATATAGTTTAAGAATGATGAATATAAAACCCTATGATGAATTTATGTTAATGATGTAGGAAGTAAATGAATGGAATTTATATGAGTTTCTAAAAAAATATGACCATTTGAGTAGTATCCTAACCATTAAAACACTACCCCCATAGTTAGGAATAGTAATATCATGATTACTAATAGTGATTTGACTATTATAATCATAACATAACCAATAAAATAGTATATTGTCATTTGAATAATATTTAACATAAACAAATTTGAAGAATAGAAATATTATATTTTGAAAAAACAAGTATTCAAATTACACACTTAATGAAGTCATAAATATCATTTTGAAATGGTTTACATTAAAATATTTTTTTCAAAACCATAATTTTTATATTAACAAGTCAAATTACATTAGTTAGAATATTAATTTAATAACATTAGTATTATTTTTTGAATCAGCAAGTCAAAACCTTCTAAGGGTGATTTTTTGATAATTTAATGAAAAGAACTCATTTTCAGGTCAATAATAAAAATATTTTTTCGACCTTCTCCAATATAATTTATTATTATTACGACAATAAACCTTTTTTAGGTTTACTGGGAACCTTCACAGATACAATGGAATCCATCATGTTACAATTATATCATTTATGATGTAAAAATGACTTAATTAGTTATCAAATGGGTGGATCAACAAATAACATATATCATAAAAAATTTAATCATTTATAAATCATAAAATTAATTTACCAAACTAATAAGTAATTTAAGAATTCAAAAGATGTAAATTAATCAATTATTTTTTTATTTATTTGTCTTACCCATTTTATAGAAAAATATATTTTGACATAAATGAGTTATAAGTTAATAATAACATGAAATTTAAGTCAAATAAATTTTATAATGTGAATAATATCACTATTATAGGGTTTACTTTTGAAATAAAAATTATTTAATATATTAACCAAAATATTCCCCTCCACTCTTATAAAAATACCCATCTCCATTGCCATGGATAATAAACACCAATCCATGTCTCTAAACCCATATTATACCCAAAATCCATCCTCATAAGTATCATAGAAACCTATGGATATTATAGTGTCATCCTATTTGATGCCTCCAAAGTGTAAAGGGTCATTGTAAAGGGACAACAATATGAATGTTGTATGGTTCCTTCATTTTCATTTCCTACTATTTTATCATACTATTTATTTCTAATATTAACTTTTTAAATTAATAAAATAGCATGTTAACATAATATTAAGGATATTAATCTCTTATAGAACTATTTTTAACAAAAATGTATATTTTATATATCTCCCAAGATGTTTTCTTAATAATTCCATTTAAGGAACGATTAAACATCTACGATGAAATTTCCAACTATTTACTTAACACCACCTTAATAGATTATTATCATAATTATGTAAAAAATATATCAATATGTAAATAATAATTTTTTAAGATTTTTAAATTAATTCAATAATTAAGAAATACAATTGATTCAATGATATTAAATTAAAAAATAGATAATTTAAAATGATTACATAACATCATGTCATTTTTACACTAACAAAGAAGAATAAATAGATAATAAATATTATCCCATGATTTAAATTTATTTATTGAAAAAATTAATTTAGATAAGATTCATGTTTTAATAAAAATAAGTTTATTATTTTGGATGCATTCATGTGATGAAATAAAATGGTATATAAGGTAAGAGAAAATGTCGATCCAGACTCTTTCTTTCGAGTTGTCCTATTTTAAATGATTCATCTAAAATAATTTCAAAACGACTTTATACTCTTATTTTCCTTGTATTTTTCTTCTAATATTCACGATTCTACTTCACTAAGTTGATTTCCATGACACTTATTATTATCTTTGAAGAAAAATTTATTTTCCAAAAATTACCATTAACTATTCTTGAGTTGTTTCATTATCTCTCTATGACCCATGATACATTTATGAAAGTATTTAATTACAAAAAAATCTTTTCATTTATTATTCCGAAGAAGAAATATTTTTTTATTAATTGATATGTTCCACCCAACACCACTATAAACCACTTTCTTTTATCATTGGTCTATTTCTTGTTTTGGATTGAAAGAAGTTTATATTCAATGTGGAATTCAGGATTATGATAATTTTATGATGTGATTGGTGTGTGAAAAATATTTTTCCATAAATTGAATTTGGTAATTCAATACATCTAATGATATTATGTGTATTATGTGAGAACATGAAACTAGAATCAACTAAAATTTTTGAACTGATGATATGTACACATATGTTATGAGTTAACATGATTTTATCATCGTTAGAATTTTTTGTGTAGTCATAGACCACATTGATATGGTATTTAATTTATATACATATTACTCATTTCATGTATCATTCAAATAATTCCCTAATGTTCTTAATGATGGTCATTTATTATGATAGTATAATGATGATTATCCTCACCCGTGTACTATGATGATTTATGTCACATGTTCCTTTCCTATTATTCATCCCCTCACTGAGCTTCTAACACAAAAATTCATTTATGTATGTCCTCAATTGATTATATATACTTAAGAAAATATGAAATATAATTGGTGTAATATTATATAAAGTAATTAAATAATGTTGCTTGTTTTATTCATTATTATGTTGTACGAAAATAATTTTTACAAGATACTGAATCCTTTCATTTCTAGATTTTATTATTATTATTATGTATTTATATTAAGGATGATGTAATAAACATGTGTGATATAGATATGTCATTATATTAAATCTTGGGATTGGGAACACTAGATTAACAGTAATATGAAATACACTCTAGGGGGGAATTAGGTTGATGTCCAAATAAAAAACATTTTTTATAACATAAAACTCAATCAAACTATTAAGTAATCCACATAGAATTTAAATATTATAATGAATCTAAAGCACAAAATGACACATGGATTTGACAAGTTGTCATGATATGGGCCACATACAAAGAGTATATACATTATTATGAGTGAATATAGTTATAATCCCTAAATAATACACTTTCATTTTAGAGATAATGATTAAGGAAGATGAAATACTCAATAATGGTCACTCAAATCAGGATGGATTAGTGTTTTTGCACAAACTCCCTAGGGAATATCCCATGAATTTTCTTATCACTCATTGATTGAAAGAAGAATAGATAATATTTTAGTATCAAATAATGTAAAAAAATTAGTATAATAATACATATGTATATTTCCATGTAAACATTATTTGACGATCTAATATCATAAACTCACTATATACTTGGTTCATTAGATATATATGATAAAATTCATTGTGATATAATTTGTTTACTTATTTCTACATGCTTATAATAAAATTGTAAATTAATTCATTAATGTTAAAGATTATATTTATATTTTTTTAAGTGGATTTTATTTGTTTAGATCCATATTTAGCTTCTTATTTCAATTAACTTGATATCTCAATGAACTTCCATGGACGAGCATCCCTGTTAATAAAATAGATCTACCAATATTATTATATTCCCTCTCTACAATGGATATTACAAGTATATTCTTGGATCTCACTCTTATTAATTATTACATAGGAAGAAAATATATAGATTATAATAAATATTAAGACCTAATATAAATGTCCATAATTATTCTATGTATTAATACCTTGTGTCATTTCTGTAACAGTATAGTGATTTGATCAATAACAAATTATATTTTAGTCATACATATCTTTGTTAAATATTCATCATTCCTTAAATAGATCCAATATTAATATCTATAAAAATATCTATTTAATATTTAATTATAATAAGATCTGAAATATTATATTTGATTTGTAAAGATGTTTTATTTTATTATTTGTTTAATAATAATTCCATCTAAATTAATGTTCATATATTTCCCTTATTGACATACTAAATTAAAAATAATTGATCTAAAAATATGGATCCATAATACTATCCTCATGTTTTATATGAAGTTACATAATAAAAAACATCCATTAATGACTACTTATCATTAATATGAATTCTATATAAAATATATATTCATGTTTTTATATAATTTCTCCCATATTTTCTCGAAGTCAACACAACTGATTCATTCATTATTACGTAATCAAAACTATCAAAATAGGTCAATTAAAATGTACCATAATTTTTTTTTTCATATATGATAATATCATAAAATAAATAATTATATAAATCAATGATGAATGTGGTTTGGACATGTAATCCAAAACATGGTTTCTTCATCAATAGTTTTACCATGAAATCTGTGGGTATTAAAACCCATATATTTCTAAAAATTTGGTTGTTTTATTTTTTGAAATTATATAAAATTATCTATAAATTATAGGGCGTCTTACAAATAATTTCATGGTTATACTTTGATTACTTCAAAGGATTATAGAATCCCTTATTAATAAATTAAATATTCCCTAGTTTCTATAGTGGTTATCTTATTGATTTATCATAGAATGGAAATATAAAAATTCTCTTAAAATTATCACTCCCAATTTTTATCAAGAACTATTTCATGATCAAAACAATTAAATTACAACCACAATGACATGGTTTCACTACTTTTACGATTTTTCAATCACCAACATGAAACATGACTAGTCCATCAAATTATATTGTGAGAACTCTATAATTTCAACCTGATCCTTGATGTCAACCATGATGCAGTTTTGTCAAAAAAGGTTTTTACTATTTTTTTCAAAATATCATATAAACAATTAAATTTACCTTGACGATGTATTATAAAGCATAAAATGATTTCCATAATCATGATGTATTTTTATTCATGTTTTCTTTTAGGTATAACTATTTTTCCACTATTATATTGAAAAATATATGACTATAAAAATGGATTGAACCAATAATTTATTTCTTCCATTTTTATAAATCAATTTTTATAATTATAAAAAATTCTCCCTAATTTATCAAACATTATATAAATCCCAAATTTCTAAAATAAGAATCTTTAACCATTTTAATCTACCATAAAATCTATATTTTTAATCCTTATTCATTAAGAAATATACATTTTCTCTGTACATTCTATGAACATCCCTTCATGGGAACTGATAAGCCTTAAATTATCCTTTTCTACAGAGTTAATTTTGATTATTATTTCATCGGTCTCTATTATCTGGAATATATTTTATTTAATCACCATATATTTGTGTGCATCTTATTTCTTACCACCTTTTTAATGATGTGAACTATTATCCTCACATCATCAAGTATGTTCTAATCTCTATATTCTACACATATCTTCTCATGTAATATTACCATTACATAAAATTTAGTTTAAAAAAATCATAAAAAACATTGATTTAAATATTATACCCCATTTGATAATTTTTTAAAGAATGTGAAATAAAACATCATTGACATGATACAATGTTTTATGTCTTAACTTTCACCAATTGAAAAACATCAATAATGGGAACAATAGATTTATGTACCCATATTTCAACTTAATAGTGTATCTAATGTTTTTTATATATTTGTATCACATTTAAGATTCCCAAAATAATGTGATAATTGTATCCCTTTGGAATATAATCAAAAGTACCACTTTTATATATAGTATTATAATCTCTTAATATTGAGAAAAGTCCTTGAAAATAATTAATAATTATTTTAATTTTTGTCTATATATCCACATTGTAAAATTATATTTAATTTTTATTGATTTTGATGTGTGAACCAGATATATTGAAAAGGATATCAAAAAATATTCTAATATTACATTACATGAATATATGTGTAAGAAACAAGATATTTGGTAAATAATCACAATGTTTTCTATTGAATTTTTTAGATTACAAAATTTATTTTACCTAATTAATTAATTATTTAAAAAATAATCGTATGACCTCAATTTAACTTTCACAAAACAAATCAATAAAAATAATTAAGACACTTTTTTTTCAGTCACACAACATGTTAAAATCATTTCCCTAAGTTTAATGGGAATATATTCTTTTCCAAATTATGAATGTATCCTTTGAATCAATAGTTAAAACTCATAATGTGTTCTTTTACCTATTACACTATATTAATAATGATAATCATTGCGGGAGTTTTTATTCATGTGTTTAATAAATTATATAACTTTGGATTAAATTTTTATCACTTGGTAAAATTGAGTTCTTCTAAAAATGGTTATCTTCCTGACATTAATTTTTCATGATATGGATTTGGTACCACTTCAACATCATTATATATATCTTTCTTATTTATCTCTAATTTAATTTTTTATTATTTTCAAGGTCATCTAATATAGTCATCCCACAGATCATATATCCCCATTATACCGATTCCACATTCATAATAATTATTAAAATTTTATATATTTGTAGAGGTATTATTATTGATCACCTCTATGATGAGTTTTAATGTGGTTATTGATGAAACAATTGTAGGATCAAAATTTATATTTAGATTGCTCAATTAAAAGAGGGGGGGGGGTCAATTATTGGTTTAAAAAAAATTGATTTTTTCCATAATATAATCTATGTTTAACAAAGTTAAACATGATGGATTTAGAAGACCACATAAGTTCTTAATAAAAAATTTAACTTTCTTAGGATCATATAATATGGATCTAATATATTAAAATAAAAAATTTTACATAGGGAAATATAATACTTTAATGTTTATAGAATCTAAATTAGAGTTTTTAAAATAATATGAAAGTGTAAGAATTATACAATTTCTATCTGTAACTAAATACAGTAGAATTTAAACAAAATTGTAACAAGCAATAAGTAACAAAGAATTTTTTTAACACAAAGAGGTGGGTATCCACCAAACTTGGATAAAGGTCCCTTGGTTAAACATTTTAAGACTTTCTATCTTACCCACACCAGGTAAATCCCTCGATATGAATATTGGTATCTATATTTTTATCCTTGGAAACCATTAATTAAGCAGTTAATCAACACATCTATCTTCTTATCCTCAAAATCCTTCGATTAATAACATCAAAAATTTCATTCGCACTAGGTAGGTTAAACTAGATGTTCTTATCATGAACAAGTTACTTAAAATAATCACACAAGCTAGGTTAGAGCAGATCTTTCATTGAGTACCACTTCATTATAGAGTTCAAAAGCTACCAGCTCATTCAAATGGATTGGTATTTTTTGGGGAAAACTCCAATGGTCAAATTCTCCTCCAAAAGACAAATTTTTCCATAAATTTTAAAGGGAAATGTTCATGAGGCACTTAGGCAATAGTTATATTCAAATAGATTAGATGAAATCATTTTATATAACTATCTATAAGATTAATTTCAATGCTTAATAAAAATAATCACATTTACGATATGATAAAATTAACCTCTACATTAATGAAATATGAAAACTATAACAAAATCATATAATCATATTGTTAATATACTATAATTAAATGTCTAAAAAGATTGATAATAAGATTATATAAAAGGAAAAATAAATATTTAATTTATATGAAAAATGTTGTCTGATTTATGAGAGAATCAGAGTATGATTTTTGAGAGAATCAGAGTCTTATTTTTGAGAGATTTAGAGTCCGATTTCATCGGGAATCAGAGTCTAATTTTAGATCAAATTAGAGTTTGATTTCTAAGAGAATCTATATTTTATATTTGGGAGAATCAGAGTCTGATAACTAATAAAATTAGATTCAAAATTCAATAGAAATAAGATTCTTAATTCTATAGATATCAGATTATTAATTATATAGAAATTGGATTCTGAATTATAGAGAAATTAGATTCTGAATTCTATAGAAATCATATTTTCAATCCTAGAGAAATTGGATTTACAGTCTTATAGAAACCAGATTCACAAGAACTATAAGGTATTGAGTTATAGATAAGGATCCAATTTTTGAACTAAGGAAAAGATGGTTAGATTTAGTTATAAAAACATTAGGTATGGCATTGGATATTATATTTAATGTCCAAACCATTCATAATGAAAGAATTTTTTTTATGTAAATTCTTCTTATAGAAATATATTTTTCCACAAGAAAATGTGTTTGTGATTTTCAAAATATAATGGAACTTAAAATTAAAAAGGAAACTTATTGACTCAAAATATCCCCCTTTTTTTAAAGAACAAACAAATATTCATAAATATTATATAGAAATGAGATTCTGATTTTTGAGCATAAAATAAATACTTATCTCACTTCTTATTGTATGTGATGAATATAAACAACTTCCCATTCGGTTATGAAATCTATATGGATTGTATTCTTTTATTTCATAGAAAAATAACTCCCCCATACTTAAGAATTTATTCTTTAAGTAATCTACACCTTAATTTTTCATTATCTTCCTTTAAATTAATATTGTTTTCGAACATTAGTTTCTCCCACATTGTGATTTACAAAAAGGAATGGAGGTAATAAAATTGTACCATAATGGTTAGGAAATATATAAAATGAAATAATGAAAAGAAACCAATTCATTAAAATTTCAAACTTATAAAAAAATTCCTTACAACAAAAGATTTTATTTAAAAATAAAAGCATTTATCCTTCTTTTTATTCTCCAGTATAAACTTTTTCAATGTGATATTTGGCTTCTTAAATTGTTTGTGGTCATCTTGAAACTTCTTGAGAAACTCTTCATGATCATAATTTATTATTTAAAGATAATAGATAATTTCTTCCTAGGAACTAACTATTTCACCTTGATACTTGATCAATTCATCTTGGAAGTTGAGTTTTTCATCCAACTATTACCTGATTCTGTTCTATCTTTTTATATTTTTATCAATAGTGTTCACTTTGATGCTTATATCATTGTCTGCTTGTTGAAGGCAATATATCTCTACTTTCATTTTCTTTGAAAATCATGTGGAGATATTCTTGATCATTTCATCTGATTTATCAAAATCATCATTGACTATGTTAATAAAATAATCAAAAACAATTATGATCATCTATGAAATTCTTCAAACACACTGTTATTTATTTCCATGGCCTTTTATGAGCATTATAACTGATATGAAAAGATCTAAACTCAGTCTTGATTTTGATGAACTCTTCTATAAGAATTGTTTATTTTTTTGTCCTATGATTGACTGATTCTTGAAACATTTGTCTTCTGGAATCAATGATAAGATTGAAAGGGATTGATTTCAATGGCTTCTTCAAAGACTAGACAACAATATAATGTCCTAATAAAGTGGTAGATTTGAAAACATATTCTTTTGTTGGTGAGGTAGCATTATTTTACTCATCTTCAATCTTTTTAGATGTACGAAATACATCCTTCTTTATTTTTTCAATAAAATATTTCTTAGGTGTATCGACATCAACTTCATTTCCTTTGCCTTTCTTCTATATTTTCTTCTCAATATTCTGAGTCTCATTCCCTCAATCAAAAACATTGAATATTCTATCATCATTAACATCGACATGCTTATCAACACATTTATCAAAATCATTATCATCTTTGTTCTCATCATCTTTTTATCAGCCTTGTCATAAAAAACTTATACATTCTTATCATTACTAAATTCATCATTTGAACTGACTATATTGACCACATTTAAGGAAATATCAACTTTTTATATATAATGACCTTCTAAAATTATCCTAGTGGAAGAATCTTGGGATTTTATTATTGATAGATTTTTGGAAGGGCTCTCTTTCTCTTCCAATTCTCTTATAATTCTTATCACAAATTCACCTTCCTCATAATATTCGTCTTCTTCTTGTTGGATTTAATTTTATTAAAATTTTGGGTTTGAAAATGAATTATCATTTTTTATCTTACCTTGAATCAGTGTCTCGGTTAGTACTGATGCCAGAGGAATTATGGGTTCTTAGAAGAATGATTCTGGTAGATGGACTTAATCATAGGAATTCTTGGTGTTCTCTTAGTAAGGTTTGGATGATTTCATATTTCGACATTTTCTTCATCAACTTCTTGGCATTAGACTGCTTCTATATCTCTTCAACATCACATATATCTAAATCCATAGCCACAGAATGATCTATCTTAAAAACTACATTAACATTATTATTATTCCTTTTTTATATCTCTCTATTTGGAAACCAACTCACTAAAAAAGGTCTTTTTCTTCTTGGGATTGGATGGAGAAAATATTGGTTCAGCGGTTGGTGCTTGATCATGCGGTTCTAGCACTTTGGGTTTTCTTTTCTTATGAATTGGCTTGAATATTTCTCCAACTTATTCTTTCTTACTAGCATCATGGTCATCCTTATTAGGAAGATCAAATAATTCATCTAACCTATCACTGAATCTGATCTTCATCCTTCTCAAGTTATCATCAAATAACAATATGATCTTGAAGGTTTTGGACATTGAAATTATGGGAATTTTGAAGGATTCTAGGCATAATATAATTATCTTATACATGATTTCTGGGTACATCATGATTTTATATTTTATGGTTCCTTGAAAAATGTTTTGGTTTTTAAAAGAATGTAATTATCGAGGTTTAAATTTCTTACATTCACCATGAAGTCCATCATAATAATATAAAATATATTTTTAGAGTCCTTATCTCCCTTCCTCAGAATCAAAATGCATTGCATCCAAAGGTATACTTATCTTTTGATTATTGAAAGGTTTGTTATCTTGTGCGTCTTCAATCACTTAAGAAAAAGGCACTCAATAGCTTTACTTTTCCTAATAAATCCTTCTTAATCATTAAACCTATATGGGAAAACCATTTCCTCTCTTTCATAGGGTATATCCAAATTCTTGAAGCTTTCTTGTATGACAAATAGTATGTTTTCCATAACTCTTAAATTGAAACATTTATTTTTCTCCTTTTTCATTAAAATGAACTATATCCAAATAACTCTATATCTTCATCAACATACACAAGATCCTGATTCTGTTCCTTTTATACAGAGTGGATTTCCCATACATTTATCATTATGTCTTTTGAAATCATAGAGTTATACTTGGAAATCAATTTTGGGACCACTAATCTTTCCCTGAAGAATATCCAATCATTGAGTTCCTTATTGGACGACATTAGTTTCTGCATGGAGATCTCAATCAAAATTCAGAGTTTAAGGAGAAGGGGAAAACTGAATGACACACATGAAGGGTGGAATATCTTTGGTGAAAAAAACATAGAAAACTAATGTGGGATACTCAGAGGGGGGTCCCTTTTTATAGGATTTGCAGTGACAGTTCATATTCCTAGGTCAATCTAGCCGTTTATATTTTCATGATATGATCTAATGGCTGATATCATTTCTTAAAAATGATTAATTGGTTCTTATCTTCTTAGGATTAAAGATATAAATCAGAATTATAGAAAGTGAATTCGATATGGTTTTCTTAAAACAATATTGGAAAATTGATATTATGATGATATAAATAAAGAAACGTACAATCCAGATTACTCAGATAGAATTTTTAGTATTTATAAATATTGGGAAAAAATCCCTCAAGGAATCCTATCGCTATGTTTTGGGTGTGGTTGTGTTTGTGTACAAATCCATCTGACCACAAATGACTATGGTTAGTGTTTGGAGAAGGTAGGTTTTTAAGGTGGTGTAGGTTCCCTGTGTTTGCCAATGTTTTGGGCCTGAAAATTGGGATTTTTATGTTGGAAAGGAAATATTTATTCATATGTGTGAATGACACAAAGAACATTAAAGAAATATTGAAAAGGATGAGAATCACATACCATAATTCATGGGCCACCTACCATGTTTCAGGAATGGTACATTGAGGGGTAGGAATGGTACACAACAATAATTTGAAAAACAAGAAATGGTTTCACAACAGTTCATGGTGGATAATGGTGTGGAACATAAATGGCATGTTGATGACGGAGGATATTGACCTCGTATGAATGAAGGCAGTATGTGGGCTTGGTAAGAAAAATAGTATGCGGGTGGCTTGCAGTTTGAGGTGGAAGAAGTATCAGTTGGCAGTAGAGGATGAATTTGAGATTTGGTGAATCTCAATTTAGCATATTAAGAAGGTATCATTTCCTATATAAGAATTGATAATCATACTGGTTACTATGGAGATCAAATATCATTATAACATCATTTTGAACCTTGATTTTGGAGATGTCGGAAAGAAGTTCGTGAGGGATCATCCCGTGAAGGCTTGAGTAGTTCGCCTGGAAGAATTTACTCTAAAGAAATTAAGTAGGAAGTTTTATTTTCATAAGACTCAGTATATGAATGATGAATGTCTGGTATCTGAGAGAGTGAATTACACAAATAGTATGCAGAGGGAGATATATGGTACATGAAAGAGAAGGTAGTCTGCGACCAGCTAATAGTTTGTAGAAAGTTGGTGATTCATAGTAGAGGTTTGCAGAATCGGTACGTGGCAACGGTATGCAATGGAAAAAGAGGAGGCAGTCCATGGATAGTGGAGGTTCTTGGATGAGGAAGCATCATGAGGATTAGTCGGCTCACCTACTGAACCCGACACTCAATACAGAAGAGAGACAAGATTGTTTTCAATTTGTACAAGGAAGCTTGCGAAAGATTAAATTCAGTTTTTGAAAGTATTTTCTGGTAACTAACAGTACTCACAAAGGTTGAACTCATCTATGTGTGAAAAAAACTATCTTCAACAGACCATCAAAATACATTTGAGGATGTATGAATTCATGAAAATGAAGGCACCTACGTGTTCATAAACAGTGATTGACCTACATGTTTATAAACTGTGAGTAGATTCCTTTCATAGGGTAGTGAGTGATGGAATAGTAAGACAATGGCCCTTTCCACTAGCAGTGAGCTAGAGAAAGAGGCATAGGAAGTGACCCTTAGAAAATAGTGAGAAAACCATAAACATTGTAAAGGCAGGGATCATGGGAATAGTAGATCTAGCTTGAACATTGTACTCATTTTTTTGCTCTAAGCCTCATTGTAATTGGTACATCGACACATTGATGTTGTTTGCTCCTTGGACATAGCCCAGTGAGGGTGAACGAACTAAAAATCACTATGTCTTATGCATGATTTATATCAATATTTATATCTCTATGGGAGGAATATATAATTGAGTATTGTCTAATAATGAAATAAGATCCAAAAGGAAGAATTTTTGAATCTACCACACCTGTATTCACCCCACCTCTCAGAGTATTCGACCTAGTAGACCAAAAAATAAGGTTCATGTTATATTTGATTGGGAAAGAATAATTTTTAGGTTATGGAAAAAATAGGTTCTGAATGAAAAAAAAATTAAAACGGAAATATAAAATAGTAATCATATGTACTCCACCTATGAAAAGAAGTATCTTAATGTAAGGAGATATGATTCTAGAAAAATGTAATATGGCTGATTAACATTTGTTTATCATCCAAAAAACTTGTTTAATGTATTCAAATATATTAAAGTGTAAGGGTTTTGTAAATATGTTAGCTAGTGGATCATGAATTTCGATAAATTGATGTATGATATCTCATTTATGAATTTGATCCCAAAGAATGTGAGGAATTATGTCTATGTGATTTTTATGAGAATAATATGTAGTGTTTTTTATTGTGAAATTTTCATTGGAATTATCAAACATTATCTATGGTTCAATAAAACCCATGCCCTAGTCTGTGAGTGCGTGTTGCATCCACAACACAGGATCACAATAATTTCCCAGCTTAGACATCTTTGACTTCTACAATATAAAGTGATACTAAGTGTTCTCTATTTCATGACCAAGAAACTAATGAATCTTATAATAAATGAAAATTTCTATATGTATTGTTTTCATCCATTCTATAACATCCAAATATGGAATTACAAAATATTTTTATAGAAAAATAATTTCTAGAAGAATATAAAAGTCGTAAATCCATCGTACACTTTAAGTAGTGAAAAATTATTTTCAATACATGTAAATGATATTATTTTGAATTCGATTCATATCTTGAACAAAAGTATACTGAAATCATTAAGTCTGGATGACTAGCTATTAAGTATAATAGACATTGTATCATACCTCAAAAAGATATTTTATATACTGGTTTTCAAGCTTAATCACGATTAAGAGTGTTTGAGGTACCAATTAGAGTACTTATAATTTTAGTGTTCTTGTATCCATACATCATAAAAATATATTTAATATACTTATTTTGAGATATAAAAGTTTCTTCTGGTGTTTGATAATTTTGAAAACCATGAAAAAAATTTAACTGACCCTTCATACTCATTTCAAACTCATATTTCATGAGATTAGAAACTAAATCAATTACAAATTGCTGAGTTGATCCGAATATAATGTCATCATCATAAATTGGAACAATAAAAACTTTTTTCTGGTCATTCTTTATAAAACGGTCGGATCAGTAGTTCCATTACAATAATTATTTAGTAACAAAAATCCACTATGTCTATCAAACTAGGATCTAGGGTTTTTTTTTAGTCTATATAATGCATTGGTATGCTTGTAAACGTGTTCCAGATGTTTTTTTTCTTCCAAAATAGGAGGTTGTTCAACATAATATTCCTCTTGAACATATACCATAAGGAAAGCACATTTTACATCCATTTGAAAAAGTTTGAAATTGAAAAATTCTGCAAAGTCTCTTAGAATATGAATTGATTCTATTCTAGATATTGGAGCATAGGTTTCTTCATAGTATATTTCTTCTTGTTGATTATATAATTTATCAAATATTATTTCATTATTTCTTACAATGATTCCATATTCATAATATTTAATTGTGAAGACATAAATTAATCTAATTATTGAAGTTTCTTTAGTCCTTTCAACCATGGTCCATACTTTGTTCCTTTCGAATTCGTATAGTTCACCTTGCATAGATTTAATCCGATTAAAATTACCTAAATCATCATGAATACTTTTAGGTTCTTATTGGTAAAGAAGTTATATATTCTCTACATCATGACATAGATAAATTCTAGTCATTACAGGTTGGTTTACATCACCAATTATACACTCACTAGTATGATTCTTAAGAAATAACTGATTTGGGATTTGTAAAACCTTTTGATCCACAAAATGTAAATATATTATAGGTTAAATACTTCAAGAACAATTTCATGGGTATTTACTAGACTAAAAGAATCGTCCATCAATGTTTGATAATCTATTTTTGAAAACATAACCCATGATGTATGGTGGGGTTGTTTAGAAACAAAGGTATTGGTTTCATCAACTTTAACATGTACTATTTCCTTAATAGTACATGTTTTTTTGTTAAAAACTCCATAAGACTTTGATGTAGTGGAATATCCTAAGAAAAATACATCATCAGATTTGGGTTAATATTTATGTAAATTATTTTTAGTATTCAAGACGTATACATTGAATCCAAATACATTGAAGTAAGAAACTTCAGGTTTTTGACATGCTCATAACTCATAAGGTTTTTTATAAGAGATATTTTGATTAAAACTCAATTTACAGTATAAAAAGTACTACTTACAGCTTCATCCCCAAATTGTTTAGCAATAGATAATTCACACAACCTGTTTCTTTTTATCTCTTGAATAATATACTTTCTTATTTCAACAACACCATTTTGTTTAGGAGTTCTAATAGGTGATAAGTTATGATTAATTCCTTTATTTCCACAAAATGCTTCAGAATCTGAATTTAATAGTTTTTCCCCATGATAACTATAAATTTCCATCAATGGATGATTTTTCTTATTTATAACACTGGTTGAAAAAGAGTTAAAATATGAAAATACTTTATATTTATTTTCTATAAAATACACCCTAGTAAATCTATTGTATTCATCATCTAAAAAAATACATTTTTTTACTCTAATAATTTTAGATTGATTTGGACCAAAAATATCCATATGAACTAGTTCTAATGAATAAAAATTTTATCCTTCGCTAATTGATTTAAATCATGACATATATTTCTTTCAATATCGACAAGGAACACCGAATTTTGAAGAATCAAATCTAATATTCCGTAGATCCTTATCATGACTTTTCATTAATATTTTGTATAGGTTCCTAATGATACATTGTCCATTTATTCAATTCCATAACCATGATTGATCTTCCATTTCACTAAGGCATAGTAAGTGTTGGATCCTTTGTTCTTCTAAGTTATGTGTATAAAAATTCTCATGTGTATGGGAAGAGATAATAAACACTTCCTTCTAATTATGTACTAGGAATTTATCATAACTAAAATTTATGAGGTAAACTTTTATACATAATTATCATATTATTATAAGGGTATCCTTCAAGACATTAAAATAAAAAACATTTGAAATTTTTTCATTTCCATGAACTAAAATATTACCTATACCTACAATTCCTCCATGAGAATTATCTCTCAAAGTTACTTTTCTACCTTTCATATTAATAATCGTTGCTAAGAATTTTTTATTACTAGTTATGTTATGGGAACACCCGACATCAAGGTTCCATGTATTGTTGTTGGAACTTCATTTTTTTCCTAAAAACACAATAGATAAATATTCAGAATCCAAATTATCATG
This sequence comes from Viscum album, assembly GCA_963277665.1. NCBI lineage: Eukaryota > Viridiplantae > Streptophyta > Magnoliopsida > Santalales > Viscaceae > Viscum > Viscum album. The sequence continues at coordinate 857,973,174 of OY728158.1, forward strand.
GATCATTAAATGTTAGAAAACAAATTTGGTATCCATATTTTCTGAGAAAAATGGGATTTATGAAAACTCATGGAATGGGATTTATTATGAGAAGAATTTTTGTCCCAATTTCAACTACATTAACACATAGTGAAAAAAAAGAACATTGGGGAACACACTAGTTATGACTGAAAGTAGGGTTTAATTGAGAGCAACCAAATCCTTAACTATTTGTAAGAGGATGAATTTTTGAATACATTTTAACAACTTTTTCTTTACCAGAAGTAAACATTGATACAATATTCTTTAAGGTAAATAGTTTAGATTTTATGTATAATTACTAAATTCTTATCCCCATACTTATTAATCTTGTTATTTGATTTTGTCTCAAAAACAATTTTTCTTAGATATAATTGTTTCAAGATCCTTAGAAAGTTTATTGTTTTTAGAATTTACTTTCTTATGGTTTTTTGAAATAATTTCAAAATCAAGGGTTTTTTAGATCATGATCTTTTGAGAGATCTGATACATATTTTTGTTAAAATAGAGAATCATTAATTTTTTTTATCAAGTTTCCTATTGATCATACTATTTTCATTCTCATGTAACTTTTCAAACATAGATACTTATTCAAAAAAATATATTGTATTATCTTCTAAAGAGGATGATTTTTCATTAAAAGATTCATATTATTCTTCATTTGGATAATTATCACTTAATGAAATGTTAGTTAAAAATTAATAAGTGTTTACCTTATCCATAAGAAATTTATATTCAATAATAACTATGGATATAAGACTAATATTTTACTACCTAGAAGATTCAATATCTGAATATTCATCATAAGAATCAGCATGGTTGGCACTCCAGATGTCATTATCTTTCAGTAATTTCTTAGAATTATACAAGTAGTACTTCTTCGTTTTTCATTTTGAATACACAACCTTTATTTCTTTTCTTTGGAGCCTAGGAAAATCTGCTCTGATATGACCTACCCACTTGTATTCATAAGAAGTTACATTGGAAATTGTATAATCCATTTTGTCTTTATTCTTGTATCTATATTGGAAATATTTTTTCCGAAAATATTGTTCATTATTTGAGAATGATTTGAATGTTAATTATAAGAATGATCACAATAACATGATTTAGATATAACAACACTTCTCAGGGATTTTGATATAGTAACTCTTTCAGGAGTCCTGTCTTCCATATGATTTGATGTAATAGTGAAAGAAAAACTATCACTCCATTCTTTTTCTTATTAATGTCAACATATTTCTTAATTATTGTTTCATGCTATAGAAGATTTCCTAATAACTCATCAAGAATGATGTCTAAAGATTTCCTATTCTCATCAATAACTATTCTTTTGGGTTTCCACTTATTGGGAATAATATCTATTATCTTATCTCCACGCATTTCATCATCAAGTAGTTTCTCACCCATACACTGAAGAATGTTGACAATAGTTATAATCTCTTGTTGTTCTATACACAAAAATCACTATAAGGAAACACAAAACCATGGTACTCAGTTCTAATAATATCATTTCTTATTTCAATAATATTGAATGTGTCAAAATGTGTTTCTTATAATTTCTTTCAGATGCTATTAGAACATCACATGATGAAAATGGCTATAGATGTTCATAGTCCTAGAAAAAAATAAAGTATTTAATACCTTAAAGTTAAGATGATACTTATGTTTTTTGATTGGTGAATTATATTATTTCATGGTCAAGAATATTGTAATCTCTAGTTAATATAACTAAATTATCCAAACTGGTGTGGATAATAAAATTATTTAACTTATCTTTCAAGTATTCATAGTCATTTCCATCATAATTTGGGGATCTCTTAGGGTTTAAATGAAATATTGATACACCATTCATTACTATAATTTAAAAAAATAATTATTTTCCACAAAATGGGTTAGTAGAAGAAGTTTATAAATATAGAGTTTATAAGGGAATTTTTTAATGAATACTTTAACATGTAATATTAAGTAACTAAAGTTGAGAAAGAAAACTTATATGTAGGTCTAAGTGTTTAAGAGACCTCATTTTATACCAATTGCAGGATAAAAATGTATACGTATATTTCATAATTACAAGAGTGTGGGAATTATTGGTTAAAAAAAATTTATCCTTAAGAAAATATTTTTTTTGAAAGTTAAACCATTTGAATTCGAAAGCCCTATTAAGATAATAATAAAAAAACTAGTGGTTAAGATATGATATTATATATATGATAATGAAATATAAACAAGTTTATTTAATGAAATATTCTATCTTAAATAATATATAATCTAAATTAGAGTTTTTACAGGTATATAAAAGTGTAATAAATTTACACTTACTATCTGTAACTAAATACAGTGGAGTTTAAACAAAAATGTAACAAGTAATAAATAACAAATAAATATTTTAACCAAATGAGGAGGGTATCCAACAACCTTTGATAAAGGTCCCTTGAATTGTACATTCAACAATGTCTGTCTTACCCACACTATGGGATGCCCTCTATATAAAGATCATTATCTATATTTCTATCCTCAAAAATCATTAACTATGTAGGTAATCAATACCTATTTCTTCATATTCCCAAAATACATTGATTGATAACAGAAATAATCAGATTCACACTAGGAAGGTTGAACAAGATGTTCTTAGTTTGAAAAAGTTATTCATTGCAATCGGACAAGGCAGGTTTGAGTAGAGCTATAACAGAGTATCACATCGTTTTTGAGTTCAACAACAATATGATTGTTCAAATGGCTGGGTATTTATAGGAAAACACCAAAGTTCAACTTCTCTTCCAACGGTCATATTTATCCTTAAATTTTGTTGGGACATATACATGTGGCACTCAAGAAATGGTTACTTAAAAATAGATTGGATGGAATAATTTTATATAACTAAATATGAGAAACATTACTATGATTAGGAAACATTATCCCATTTGGGATCCGATAAAATGAAAACCTACATTTAAGAAATTTTATAGATATAACAAAATCATTTAATCATATTATTATTTTAGATTAATTCAGAGTCTAAAAATATTGACAATGGGATTCTGAAAAAGATATAATCAAAATCAAATTTATATGAAAAACATAGACTAATTAATGAGGGAATTAAAGTCTAATTTCTGATAGAATTAGAGTTTTATTTCTAAAAGAATCAAGGACTAAATTTTAAGACAATTGGAGTATGATTTCTACGATAATCATAGTATTATATCCTAGAGAATTAGAGTCCGGATTTTGATGAAATCAGATTCAAAATTCAATAGAAGTTGTATTTTCAATTCTATTGAAATTGGATTTTCAATAAATGATAAATAAGATTCTAAATTTCTTAAAAATAGGATTCTAAATTCTAGTGAGATTTTATTCTCAATACAAGCGAAATAATATTTACAGTTTTATAGAAATTAGACTCACATGAACTGTAAGGTTTATAGTTAGATATGAAGATCTGATTTTTTGGAATAAGGAAAATATGTTTATAATTAGTTAGAAAAAATTAGGTAAGGTATTAGAAACCATAGGTAAAGTCTAAAGCATTCATAGAGAAATAAAAAAGGACCATACGAAAATTTTTCTTAGAGAAAGTCAATTTTTCTTAAGAAAATGAGTTTTTGATTTCCTACACATTAAGGAATCGAAAAGTCACAAGGAAACTTATTGACTCCAAAATAAAAGTTTTCTTAATATTTTATTAAAATTTTTGTTTTTTATATATTTTGAGTAATAAATTCGATAAAAACACATTCTGGATATTTGAATTTTCATTTTTAATAATATTTGGCCCGATATCCAAATATAGTTTGATATTTATTCAAATGAAACATGCATAGTCCTTGGATGAATCATAATTATATTCCTCTCTATTATTTTCCCTCAATGTGATTATGATTCATTCAATGTTATTCTATTTCATTATAGTAGAATGCTTCAAAACACATTGTCCCGCCTCATGATTTTTTCTATTTATAATCCATTAAGAGTGCCTCATATTTTATAATCATGGGAATATCCCTATTGAACCATTGAATCTTCTTTATTAGAGCATGGGGAAAATTATCATTATTTAATCTCTAAATATTTTTCCTATCATTAAAGGGTAGTTTATATAAAAAATTATTCCATTGATTAAAGTTGCATACCATTTTCCGGAGTGGATAACTCAAGAGGGTGGGTGGTGAAAGGAGTTTCCAAAAAAATTACATTAAAATTATGTAAAAACAGAAGTCCTAAAATTTGATAAAAAAACTCATGTTATCTAAAATTATAGAATTTTATAATTAGAGATTTCAAAAATAATCTAAAAAATTAATAACATATAAGTTAAAAAAAAAAGTAATAATAATTTATCTATTAAAGATAATATACTAATATCAAACACAATATAAACCAAAACATAAATTCAACTATCAATAAAATGTTTTGATTTAGTTTTATATAAAAATAAATGGATTAATATAAAAAAAGAAAATATAACTTGAAATCATATAGTGGAAATAAAGAATGGGGTTTATCCTTAAGCTCAAACTTAATCACCTCTACATGAAAATCACCATCTGCTGAACAATCAATTATAAAATAAACTAATTGATAACCTGGACTGGATTTAAAAAAAACACACAATAATGTCCAAGGAAAAATAATCTTTCATTTTTATACATGGAAGGAATCAATTACAGGTCATACACAACCTCTTCTATAGTTATACATGTGGGTAAAGATGAAAATAATTTCAAGAGAGTGTCATGAACTCTATAACTTTGTATAGAAGACTATATTTTAAAAATAGATAGATTAAAATAAAAAAACATATCAAATTATGCCAAAATAAAAACATTGAGGTATGATAGACATAATGTTATGGTGTAGTTCTACTAGAATAAATTCTGTTATCCAGCAGTATCTAAAATCTACATTGTCATTGAAAAAACGATGTTAATAAAAAATACAGTAAAATACATCATTATAGAAAAATTAAAAAGTCATCATATTTTCACTAAATTTTATTCTAGACTAAAGTATAACAATTATTCTCTATATTCTAGCATATATTGACCTTTATTTCTATATCCATACATGTACATTTCACACTACCCATGTGGGAGATCTTTTTAATTTATGGCCTTTCTCTATGTATAATTACAATTTACGAATTAATAATATAATAACTCTGACCCTTGTATAGATAGATAGATATGTAATGTTCATATGTTTTATATAAGAGATCCGTGGAGGTTTTTTAAGAATAATCATTCCTAAATCCATTATCCTTAGATTTTGTAATGACCAAAACTAGATATTAGAGATTTTACTTTAAAATTAATTTTTTACAACATTAGTTTCTCTCTCATGGTAGAAAGATCTAGTGGTTGAAATATCTAGTGACAACACGTTTGAAATTGTGGTTTCCCCACGATATTATTTTATCCTTTCATGGAAAATATTTCTTATGGTATATTTGTCTGATGATAGATTTTTCTGATGGCAGATCTATCTAGAAGTAGACATGTATGTCAGAAGATTTATCTAATAGTAGATTTATCTATTAGTCATAGACTTAAACTAGTGGTATAATGTCGAACTACTAGTAGCTTAAAACAATATATCATTTCAAATAATGGTATATCTTGATAGTAGATCAAGAATTAGACATTTTTTTATATTGTTCATAATATAGTTGACTATTATAAATTAATAAATTCATAAAAATCATAAAAATCATAACTTGGAATCAATAAAATAATGATGCACATGGAATAATTAAATAATATATACCTTTTCTATGATAAAAAATAATTTTATTTATAATCGTACATAAAACATGAACATGTATATATAGAAATTAAAGGATGAATAAAATGAATAAAATACAATTAGTTGTTCAATGTTCATATGTAATTCATAGTTAATTGATCATGTTTTATTTCATACAATTACTACACTCTTTTATATTACTAATAAGATAGAAATGATAGAGAAGTGCATAAAAAGAATAAATATGAATAAAAATAGAGGGTTGTTATTAAGAAAATATGTGTATTAGTAAATTAGAAAATGATTACCAAAACTATTCCCAATCAAATAAAAATATTAATTTTAAGATTCGTTTTTATCTTTGGTAGAATTAGGGTATACTATCTCCTATCATTTTCTAGTATCTAAATTAATAAAGGAGGAGGAATGATGCCAAAATACCATTGGTCTGTCTGTCTTATAGCCTCAACTAGTGTGATTCTAAAAGGACTAACTGTAATAGAGGTGTTCTAGAGTGGTATTGAAAAGGATCACAAAAAGGGAGGTAGATGTATGTATAGTTAGAGGTTTGATGATAGTGTTCCTAGTGTTATTAAAAAAATAGTTCCATAAAATTCACAAATTGTGTAATCACACATCCATCATGTTCCATCAAAATAAAAAATTAATCATTTTCTTCCATAATCATATTTTATATGGGGTCTATATTCAACCACTAGTACAATTACACCTTGAAGGCCCTATTCATAGGTTTCATCCCCAAATTATCATAAAGTAACTTTAAATTGGTGTTAATATAATTCTTTTTATAAATGTGGGGAATATATTACTTGATAAATTTAGTGACTATTTTGCTACCACTAAATGATTCATTGAAGTGTTATGAATTTAATCAATAAATGTTATCACCGTGATATTATTTTTGGAAATCTAACATCATTTAGATGTAGAGAAATATCCCCTCATAGTTTGTATCTATTTATTAGTTGTGGATCAGATAAAATCAACATCAACTAAAGTATAAGTAGAATGTGGTGGTTCTCTAAAAAAGAATCACCAAGAGGAGACAAAGACTCCAGCCATTCCAGATTAAATAAATGTCTAGGATGTGAATTTTATCACATTTACTCTATAATAGACTAATTGTAATCCATATATTCCATTAGACTCTAGTCATCTATTTCTAGATCTTTTATTTTGATCAACATTCATTATTGGAGATGTTAAATTATAAAATAAACTATAATCCTATTGTTAACATCAATGAGCCTTATTTATTGAACTAAGTAGTACCCAATCATTCCATTATGATATAAAAAAGGATATATTATGATGGAATTAAGATCACCTCTTTTTAGATTGCTGAAATGAGAGAGGGTAGAAGAATGAGTAGATGAATTTCTATATGGACTATGTACTACACTATCCTCATTACCATGTTTGATAGTAGGTATATTATAAGAAAAATATTCATAACTATCTATATGATCAATCCCCTCTATAATGGATCTATTAGGATATTATGTATTAACAAAAATGGTAGGTCCATCATGGTTTGATGGACTACTCTGATCTCTATCATCATCACTTCCATAATCATCATTTGATTATGAATAATCCTATTGATGATTAGATGATTCTATTGATTTCATAACCTTATACGGTTCTCCATCCACATGGATTCTAAATCCTAATATCTTATCGAAGAATGAAATTTTGAAGCAGCTGGTTCATCTCTATCACCTGGTTCATGACTTGTGGAAGCAGATTGAGATATTCCCTACCATTTTCCATTAGAAAACCTACTAGACTCCATGGCAGTATAATTGATGTTTGACTAATAATCATCATCTCCACCATCAACATAATAACGTATGTCATCGAAAAACACAAACTCGTCATATGGAATCATTGAAGAAGATCCTTCAAACTAGTCCCAGTGTGATAGTCCAGTATCATATGTTTCATCATCTTTTTTTGTCATACTCTCCATTGTAGTAAGGGAAAGAGGTGGACTAGGAGATCCAATATAAATATTTGTAATCTTAACAATATTATTATCACTTCTTTATCCAATGAAAAAAGATACATATTCTTTAAATCTATTAGTATCCCCTACTATTTCAAACCCATCACTATAAAAAACATCTTCAAATATAGATGAAGAATAATCTACTAACTTGTAACTACACGAATCCGGAGCCCCACCACTGGTGACCTATACCCGGTGCGCCACATGACCTCAAGCATGTTTCCCCAAATGCCAGAGGCTGCCGACTAGCAGTGAGGGCCTTGGTGAGTCTGTGGGGAAACTATTCCCTCATTCGGTAAATTATACAAGGTAAGGAAAACAACCATCAAGAGCGGAAGCAATAACAACATACATAACAACTGAAACCAACCGTGGAAGCAATGAATACATATAGTAATGGTGATAATGATGCACTAGGTACAAGTATCTAAAGAAATAAGAAATCACAACAATGTGCTGAAATACAACGGAAACCAAGTTTAAAAGAAAAACAAAGTAGACTCCTCAGCATCGCGAGCCACAGCTCGGTCCCATGCTCTCCAGCTCCAGTGAAATCAAGAAGCTAATGTAGAAGGGCGCTTGCCCTTATCAATACCTGCAACAACATAGTCTACTTGGGCCTAAAAGCATGGCCCAAACATGGTGTGAGATACAATCCTAGTAGGAAATCACCCAAAGATTTGTGCCTAACTGTCAATGAATACATGGCAGTAAATGAACAAGATGCAGTAAACAGGAAAGCACAAGTAACTACAATCCACAATTCTAACAAGTAAAGTACACCAGTAAGCATCCAGCAACAAAAGAAGAAATAGGTTACCCCTTGGGATGATCTCACAGCCTAACCCATATGGTTCAACCTATAAGTACTAGCAACCCTTTGGGAGGCACACACAGTCTCACCCCTCTGGTTCAGCTAAAAAGTAGACTCTCTTGGGAATCACTCACCTTCAATTCCCCCTATAGTCTCGTATCGTACTAAAGGCTCTCTGGGGAAGCACTAAATGTCTCATTCCCCCTGTGGCCCGCGTCGAGGAACTACAGACTCTCTGAGGAAGCACTCATCGTCAATTCCCCCTGTGGTCTCACATCCTATTAAAAGACACTCTGGAGACACCCTTACGTCGAATATCCCTATGGTATACTACACTAGGCTCTCATAGTCTTGTGTGGAAAGGTAAAACATGCTCAGTGTGTGTGTAAATTGTCTATGTAAACCTCAAGAACTACTTGGCTATCATTCTAAGGCTCAAACATCAATCATAAGACAACAATTCCACTATCCTACAACTAGGCATGGCCACTGGAAAAATGCCAAACAGGCAGAACAAGAATGTCAAAGAAACCTGAGCACAAAATAAATTACTCTTCTCACAAGCATAAACTTCTACTATAGCAATCATGAAAAGCAGGAAAATAGCAGGGGAAAAACAGGAAACCCACAATTTCCCCTCCCAAGGGAATGTGTGAAATTTGCACAAAATACTTATTAACTTTATATGGAAAGGCACAAAACACATAACTCGATCCTAGGAGATCTATATATGTGAACCTAAACAATATATTCCCCCTAGAATGATGAAGATCTGAGAAAACTCACAAAACTTTCATCCCACGATAACATGTAAATGAGGAGGAATCAAGAAAAAAGACTCAAGCAGAAGGAAGAACTCACCACTGTGATTCCAATGCAACTGACCATGCTCGAATCAGAGAACAGACGGTGAGGCGAGAGTTCGTTGAAGATCTGACCATATGGTCACTCTCGGACGAACAGAATCTGGATAAGTAGATGAATCCGGGGGTTAGACACGACCCCAGTCCGTTAAATGAAAAAAAGAAAGTACATGGCGTGTAATTTAGTTTTCCGTACTCTGAATTAACCGGACTCATACTCACCCTTACAAACCGTGTGTGTGGCCCGGACACGACCAGAACATGGATTTGAGTGAAAAAGGATGTACACGGCGTGTACATAGAAAGTACACAGTGTGTGCTAAGAAGTTACACGGCATGTACATCAGAAATTTACAGAAAAAATCATTTTTCTCAAAAACTCCAGAAAAAGGAAAAATGTACCTGAAAAGAATATCTAGGTTCTTACAAACTTCCCCCCCCACCTTAAAGAAATTTGTCCCTGAATTTCCCTAACGAGGTGGAGAAGAAGAAACTATGAACAGATCCGGCCACAATGATTGTACATCGGTCTCCCTCTCCAAGGTCTCGTCCTGTACTCGTCTGTGCTGTCATATAACCCGTACTAGAGGAACAGACCGCCCGCGGAGAACCTTTGTACCGTGATCGACAATCGGGATAGGATGCTCCTCGAATGACGCATCCACTTCAAGCTTGACTTCCTTTGGCTGAAAGACATGAGACGGGTCTGAAAAGTAACGTCGGAGCTGAGAGACATGCAAGCCGTAGTGCATGGACCGATACCTCTGAGGTAGCTACAACCGATACACGACCAGCCCCACTCTCTCCAAAACCTCAAACGACCTGACGTACCGCGGTGAAGGCTTACCCTATCTCTAAATCCTTTTGTTTCCCAACATTGGTGTGAATCGTAGGAAAACCTGATCATCAACCTCGAACTCTAGAGGTCGTCTCTACTGATCAGCATAAGACTACTGTCGAGACTATGCTTTAGCCATCCTCTTCTGAATCAGCTCTATCAACTCTGAAGTATCCTGAACAAGATGAGGTCCCAGCAAAGCAGCCTCTCCTACCTCCAGCTAGGATAAGGTTTATCGGCATGACCTACCGTACAAAGCCTCGTATGGATCCATCTGAATGGTCGCCTAGAAACTGTTGTTGTTGGAGAACTCCACCAGAGGAATATGATTCTCCTAAGAACCTCCAAAGTCTAGAATGGAGGCTCAGAGCATATCCTCAAGCACCTGGATCGTGCGCTTGGATTGGCCATCCATCTGGGGATGGTATGCCGTACTCAAAAGTACCTATATACCCAAGGCCATCTGAAGTTCCTGCAAGAACTGAGAGGTAAAGCGCACATCTCTGTCTAAAACAATAGACTGTGGAACTCCATGTAGACTAACGATCTCTCTGATGTAAATTCGTCCCTGATCATCGACACTGAAGGTCTCCATGATTGTCAAGAAGTGAGTAACCTTCATAAGCCTGTCGACGACAACCCAAACAACATTGTTTCCCCGAGGAGATCTCGGAAACCCTGTCATGAAGTCTATCACAACATCATTACACATCCACTCGAGAATGGGTAACTGTTGTAAAAGCCCTTCTGGTCGCTGATGCTCTGCTTTCACCTGCTGACAAGTAGAACATCTCATGACCAAACCAGCAACGTCATTCTTCATACCTGGACACCAGTATTGGCGATGAAGGTTCTGATACATATGGGGGATGCCAGGACGAACTTCCCAAATAGAGGAATGAAAATCCCACATCAGCTCCTCATGTTTGTCTGCTGGCAGCCATATGCGTCCTTGGAAACGCAAGATCTCATCCTCTCCCATAGTCCATTTAGGAAGAGGGTCCTCTCCTGACACACTCTCCCACAGGACTAAGCCTTACTAGTCTGATAGCTACCTCATCTGTACCCAATCAAGTAGTGTGGAGGTAACAACTACAGAAGATAGAGAAGTTTTTCCCCGTCTGTCCTACACCTCTAGATTCATCTCAGAGAACAGATCCATCAGTTACCACTCACTACTAGCCTCCTGAACTACCTGAATCTGAGTTCTCATGCTCAACTCATCTGCCACGGCATTGCCCTTTCCCAGCGTATAGGCAAGCTCGAAGTCAAAAGACTGAAGATACTTTACCCACCTACCCTGCCTCAGATTCAGATCATGCTGAGTGAAGATATAATTGAGACTCTTGTGGTCAGTGAAGAACACAAAGTGCTCTCCCAGAAGATAGTTTCTCCAACAGCTCAAGACATGAACAACGACTGCCAACTTCAGATCGTGCATAGGGTAGTTCCTCTCACGTGGCCTCAACTACCGAGACCCATACGCAACGTCTCAATCTCCCTGCTTAAGCACAACTCCCAGCCCGATACCCGAAGCATCATAGTAAACAATGTAGCTCTTTCCTGGATTTGGCAAGACTAGTGTCGGTGCTGACGTCAACCTCCCTTTTAGCTCCTAAAAGGCTGACTCACAAGAATCTGACCATAAGAACTTCTCCCCCTTCTTGGTCAGATCTGTCAAAGGTGCGGCTAGATGAGAAAAGTCCTAAATGAAGTGTCTATAGTATCCATCCATCCGTAGGAAGCTCTGTACCTAAAAGATGTTCTTTTGATGCTCCCAGGACACTACATCTCTCACTTTCTCTGGGTCCACAGATAATCCTTCCTCTGAGATAACGTGACCCAAGAAGTGAATCTGATCCATCCAGAAATGGATCTTCGAGAGTTTAGCATAAATATGATGCTCTCTCAGTGTACTAAGAAAAATCTCAAGATGTGTGGCATGGTCCTTTTGAGTTTGAGAGTACACCAAGATATCATCCATGAAGACCGCAACGGAGGAGTCCAAGTAAGGATGGAACACTCAGTTCATCAATGCCATGAAATTTACAGGTGCGTTCGTGAGACCGAACGGCATGACGGTATACTCGTATAGACCATATCTTCTCCTGAAGGCTGTCATAGGTATATATAGTGGTCTAACACACAACTGATGATAACCGGACCTCAAGTCAATGTTTAAGAACACCTGGGCTCCTCGAAGCAGATCGAAAAGGTCATCAATCCTCAGCAAAGGATATCAGTTCTTGACTGTCAACCGGTTCAGCTTCCGGTAATCCACACAAATCCGAAGGGTACCATCTTCCTTCTTCGCAAACAGAATAGGCGAACCCCAAGGAGAAGTACTGAGTCAGATGAAACCCTTATCCTATAGCTCATCCAAATGCTTCTTGAGCTCCTGAAAATCAGGTGTGGCAATCTTATAGGGAGGAATGGACACCGGTGCCGCTCCTAGCATGATCACAATAGAGAAGTCTACGCCACGCTCCCGAGGAAAACCCGAAAAGTCTTCTAGAAAGACATCCCTGAAGTGATCCACCACTGGAGGAAAGTCCAACTGTGGAGTCCTCTGATCATCCAGATAAAGGCTAGAAATCTAGGCTGTCACCCCTCCTAGACCAAGATGCTCGAGTCCTTCCCGACTTGGCCGAACGTCGCATTCACCTCTATAAAGAAAATGTTCACCCTCTGGTGAGAGGAAACTGACTCTACGGCGATAACACTCAATGACTGCCTGGAAAGGAATCAACCAGTCTATGTCGAGGATGAAATCATAGCCTATCATCTATAGGACATAGAGATCCCATAAGAAGTGATACCCTAAAACCTCGAGAGGGCACTCTCTACACTGTCGTACACTAAATGTCCTCGTTCTCAAAGGTGTGTCTAGTGTCAACGAGTCAGCAGAAGAAAAGATGTAGAGCCCAAGGCTCTCCACGACAATAATGGAGATAAAGCTATGCATAGAACCAGTATCGAAAAGGGCTGAAGATAAAACCGAGGTTACTAAAATCGTATTTCGAACAGTAGAAGGGTCGGGATCCTGCTTCTGATAAGACTGCTCCATGGCGAAAGACTGGAATGTACTACTTCCATGCGCCCCTGGCTGACCACTTTGAGCTGAACCTCTGTACTAGTGCTGAGGAACTGGTGTCTTACCAGCACTTCCTCGACCTCCACCTCGACCCGAACGGCCGGAAGAACTCATGTTTCCAGATTGGTGAGAAACTGGTGGGGCTTCTCTTGAATGGGGAGTCATGGAAGAACCCCGGTAACTAGCTACTGGTGAGAAAACCTGACAGAAACACTAAAGGTGGCCCATCATGCTACAAGATGGGCACTCCATGGGGTCTCTCTAGCATTGGGCCTCGTGTGCCATGTCCAACCACACTAGTATCATGTCACAGGGCTTCCTGATGATGCGTCTCGCTTCCTCGAATCACCATGTTTAGACTCCCTACGTCACTTCTTGCTGTCATCTAGAGGAAAGCTAACTATGGAAGCAAAACTACCCTGGATCGCTGCTCCGGAGTCTTTCGGATTGCACTCTGCAATCAGTGCCTGGTTGACGATGGAAGTGATGGAAGTCAACTGGAAGATGTTCACCTCTGAGCGGATCTCTCGCCTGAGTCCCTCCTCAAACTTCATTGCCAGGAACACCCCACTCCCATCCCGAAGGGGTGTAAAACGCTGCAGCTCAGTGAAACGAGAGGAATACTCCATGACAGATAGAGTACCCTGCTCTAAGATCATGAACTCCTGGGCTCAATCGGCCCTCAGGGTCTCTGGGTAGAAGTAGACGTAGAACACGCACTGTAACTCCTCCCAAGTCATAGCCTACTGTAGACCCTCCTGTGAGATCACTCCCCACCACTTCTTGGAGGAGTCTCGGAGCATGTAGCCGGTGAGCCTCACCCGCCTATCTAGTGGTGTCTCCAGATGCTCGAAGATAGTCAGCATGGCTTCCATCCATGACTCTACAGCCTGAGGTCCTCCCTCACCTGAGAACATGGGAGGATGTTGCTTCTAGAAAACCTGTGTCAAGTCTGCCATAGTCATGGCAGGAGGTGGATCTCCCTAGAAGGCATGCATCATCCTCATGAGCCCCTCCCCAAACTACGCATCAGCACCCGCAATAGGTATGAAAGCTGGTTCCATGGCTGGCTCGACTGGTGGATTGGCAGGAAGTCCCTGATCAGCCCTGTCTAGCGTATGATCACTGCCTGACGACATACGTATGCGCGGAGGATATCTCGGAGGCATAGATCTGAAAGATCAATGTACACCTTAGATCATAAAAAAGGGCAGAAAATACAATAGTATAAAATGGGAACAAGGTAAGAAAAACACGAAAGATTTCAAAACATGACTACACAGCGTGTATAAAACTACACGGCGTGTCTTCTTGAGCCACTGTAATGGGCCTGTAGTCCTGCCCTACAAGTCATGTAACCCTCAAACTAAATGGCATGTTGACCCCCAACACACAGCATGTACAAGAAAACTAGTCCCCCGCCGGAGTCTCTTTACACAGCTAACCCACACGGTCTGACTTAACCCGAGACTACACGACATGTTCGAACAAACACAAAGTGTACTAGACAACGCTTCGACGGCCCGTGTTGTTTAGAACACGGCTTTCTACACAGCTTAATCTTACACAGTGTGCTCTGAAAAAACACGGCATGTATAAGAGAAGGTGACGCCGTCCCGTGGTGTTTGTGACACGGCCGGGTACCTGGACACGACTACACGGCATGTTGCGAACAAACACGGCATGTGGAAGGGAAGGTAAAGTCAGCCCGTGTTGTTCGTGACACGGTTGGGTACCTGGACAGGACTACACGGC
Source organism: Viscum album (assembly GCA_963277665.1). Taxonomy (NCBI): domain Eukaryota; kingdom Viridiplantae; phylum Streptophyta; class Magnoliopsida; order Santalales; family Viscaceae; genus Viscum; species Viscum album. Next base: position 857,988,336 of record OY728158.1, read on the forward strand.
GTGTTCCCTCTGGACACGATGTGTTCTACCCGAGCTTCCCTGACCCCTGTTGTTAGTGACACGGCCGGGTACACGGCTTCGAACATACACGGCGTGTACCTACCTTACACGGCGTGTTCCCGAAGTTACTTTCATGACACAGTGTTCTGACCAAATGGTCAGTGACACGGCCTGAAAGCTACACGTCATGTATCGAAAAAGTACATGCCATGTATTCTAGGTTTTTCTGGGAAGTAGCTCATAAACTGCATTGAATTCCCAGAAATACTATAAAAAAGGGAAAGAGTTTCCAAATTACAATCCGTGAGGGCCCATAACACCTCAAGAACCAAAATTTGGTGTTCATTTCATTAAGAAAAGAGAAAAACAACTAGTTTTCTAACATTATAGTAGAGAATCTATCAAGAATCTATCACAACAGCATGCATAATTTACACAGAGTCTATCACCACAACATGCAACCACTAATGCACCCTAGATGGCATGGCAAGAATGCATGGCATGTGATTTCTATAAGTGCCTATATGATGCATGAGAGGACATACCCTCATCACATTGGGTTGCGATAGAAATAGAACCGGAATATCAAAACAATAATAGCACAAGTCATGTGAATCACTCTAGGTGAAATCTGATCAACTATAAAATCTCAAAACCAGCAAACTGCAATTAACAAGGTAGTATGGATTTTCCCTATACACGGGTTAGATACTCCCGATCACAGCTTAATACCAAGTACTGAATCCATCCTATCCCTATCTAAGGTCTTCAAACAATAAAGAAAGAGAAAAGAACTCCTCTAATACCACTTTGTAATGACCTGAATCTGGAGCCCCTTTACTGGTGCCTCGTACCTAGTGCACCACATGACATCAAGCGCGTTTCCCCAAACGCCAGAGGCTGTCGACTAGCAGTGAGGGCCTTTCTGAGTTGGTGGGGAAACTATGACCTCCTTCGGTAAACTATACAAGGTAAGGAAAACAATCATCAAGAGTGGAAGCAATAACAACATACATATCAACTGAAACCAACAGCAGAAGCAATGAATACATATAGTAATGGTGATAATGATGCAGTAGGTACAAGTATCTAAGGAAAGAACCAAACACAACAATGTACTGAAATACAACTGAAACCATGTTCAAAAGAAAAACAAAGTAGACTCCTCAGCATCACAAGCCACGGCTCAGTCCAATGCTCTCCATCTCTCATGCAATCAAGAACCTGATGTAGAAGGGAACTTGCCCTTATCTATACCTGCAGCAACATAGTCTACTTGGGCCCAAAAGCATGGCCCAAACAGGGTGTAATATACAATCCCAGTAGGCAATCACCCATGTATATGTGCCTAACAGTCAAGGAATACACGACAGTAAATAAACAAGATGCAGTAAATAGGAAAGTACAAGTAACTACAATCCACAGTTCTAACAAGTAAAGTAAACCAGTAAGCAGCCAGAAACAAAAGAAGAAATAGGTAACCGTATGGGTAGCTCTCACATCCTAACCCCTATGGTTCAACCTATAAGTACTAGAAACCCTCTGGGAGGCACACACAGTCTCACACCTCTGGTTCACCTAAAAAGTAGACTCTCTGGGGAAGCACTCACCGTCAATTCTCCATATAGTCTCGTATCATACTAAAGGCTCTATGGGGAAGCACTCAACATCTCATACCCCCTAGGGCCCGCGTCGAGGAACTACGGACTCTCTGAGGAAGCACTCATCGTCAATTCCCCATGTGGTCTCGCATCGTATTAAAAGATACTCTGGAGAATCCCTTACTTCGATTCTCCCTATGGTCAACTACACTAGGCTCTCATGTTCTTGTGTGGAAAAGTAAAACATGCTCAGCTCATGCGTACATTGTCTAAGTAAACCTCAAGAACTAATTGTCTATCATTCTATGGCTCAAACAGAAATCATAAACCAACAGTTCCACTATCCTACAACTTGGCATGGCTACTGGAAAAACACCAAACAGGCAGAACGAGCATGGAAAAGGAAACTGAGCACAAAATAAATTACTCTACTTACAAGCATAAACCTTTAATACAACAATCAAGCAAATCAGGCAAACATCAGGGACAAAACAAGAAACCCACAATTTCCCTACCCAAGAGAATTTGTGAAATTTGAACAAAATATTAATCAACTTTCTATGGAAAGGCACAAACAACCTACCTCGATTCTAGGAGATCGATATACGTGAACCTCAACGATAGATTCCCCAAAGAATGATGAATATCTGAGAAAACGCACAAAACATTCATCCAAAAATAACATCGAAATGAGGAGGAATCAAGAATCCAGACTCAAGTTGATGGAAGAACTCGCCGCTGCGATTCTAACGCAACTGACCGTGCTCGAATCGGAGAACGGACGGTGAGGAGGGAGTTCGTCAAAGATCTGGCCATACATTCACTCTCGGACAGACGGAATCTGGAGAAGAAGATCAACATGGGGGGTTAGGCGCGACCCCGGTCCGTTAAATGAAAAAAAAGTACACATCGTGTACTACTTGAGTGCACGTCGTGTACTTCAGTTTTCCGTACTCCGAATTAACCGGCCTCTACCTCACCCTTACACACCACGTGTGTGGCCCGGACACGGCCAGCACACAGCATCGAGTGAAAAAGGAAGTACACGATGTGTACTCTGAAAGTACACGACGTGTACCTGAAACATTTCCAGAAAAAAATCATTTTTCTCAAAAACTCCAAAAAAAGGAAAAATGTACCTGAAAAGAAGATCCAGGTTCTTACATAACTCATCTGGATATAAACCTAGGACAACGAAATATCTTTGTATGGTTAGATACATAAATGGGATATTATTCTCATAGAACTTCTCATTTTCCAGTTCTAATATTTTCAACCAAGAAATCTAGTTAAATTTTATTCTCTTATAGGTGAACTGGATATGAAAAAATACATCACACGTAGTCACCTTTTCTTATGTTTCAGGCATAAGACCTATAATTTCCAATATATTTGTAACTATATTAGGGTATGTAAGAGAGTTTTATTGTGACGAAGGCTTACATAATTCCACAATATAAACTATTAAATATATAAAATGTAATATTGCCTCATCATTTCACAATACATAATAATAAAATGTCATGATACATCATTATAATAATTTCCCACTTACTATGGAATATAATATACTTTGATGAACTAAAAGGAAAATCGCCAATCTCCATTTAACTCCACTTTAGTTGGCCTTTGAACAATTTCGCATCCAGTGTGCTCCAAAAGAACATCTGATATCAAAAACATATCACGATTAATGGAAAATGATCATTGATTTTCCTCATATATTATATTTTGAAGAACCATTAGACTTTGACCCCACTACTTCAAGGAGAACAATAGATCCTTCCAATTCACCATTGTTTTGATTATAATTTTTTTTCAATCTCATACTCTACAAAATGGTAGAAATGGTGAACTAACATACTATATAATGTTATATAATTCCATGAAAACCATTCAATCCATCGACGGTCCTACATAACATTCTAGATAGGTGAGTTTATCATAGATAAACACATGAAATTTATTTCCATCTCAGTGATAACAACACGATACGTGAGATGTGGATTCTTTGGATTTGCAGGCTGAATCGATTATCCTATATCTTTCCTCAAAGGTTGAAATTAATTAGAATATTTATAAGGTTGCTCCACTCACACTATTTTCATAGTGTTTTTAGAGATTGATGAAGAGGGTAGAAAGAGAAAGAGAGAAAATGAAATGTTTCAAAGGAGGCAAAAGGTTTAAATGGAGGAACACACAAGAAAGCATTCCGTAGTCACATATTTGTTGTAATATTATCATATTTGGATTCAGAATTTAAAAGTAGGTTTTAGAAAAAATTTCTAATAAACATCAATAGAAATGATAATTTTATTCAAAGGATATAAATAGTAGGAATTAGAATGGTATCATGATAGTGGTATATCCCACGATACATTCAATATAATCATCCTAATAGTAACTTTTCACTGTAGAAACAAAACTAAAGATCCCCACAATAGGTAATACATTTTATTTAAGTTATGGATGAGAATATATGATATATAAGTTGTATTATATTTCAATAGTAGTGTGTAGTGTTTGTATCAGACTAATGATTGATCATAATGGTATTATAACTAATTGTGAATTATTATGGTAGTGTCGGTCTGGTGTTTTTTCTCTTCCAAAACAATGTAAAAAATTAATTAAATTATTAAATAGAATTTATCCTTCAATTTTTGTGTTTTATATAGATCATTATCTCAAAATTCAATGTCATTGTGATTATTTCAGCAAGATGATCTTCAATTATAATGAATTCAATAGTTGTACATCCTTTTTGAAAATTTTCTCTCCAACATTGATTGTTTATATCAATATGTTTCATTCTATAGTGTGACATAGGATTCATGGAAATTATGATACCAATTTTATTAAAAAAATATATAAGTAAATTTTGAAATTGATATCCATAATCTTGTAAAGTGTGTTTTATCCACAAAATCTATCTGGAAAAACTTTTAATAACTATGTACATAACATCAACAGTAGATAATATTGTATAATTTTGTTTCATACTACACCATGAAATAAGAGACATTCCCAAAAGTGATATATTCAAGGGATTATTTTTTAATGTATATAAGAGCCATCAAAATTAAAAAAAAGAAGAATTATTAAGTTAAATTCTTGTCATTTAAGTGTAAAAAACCCTAAATTGCTTGTAATTTTTATGAATTTGAATTTTTTTTTGTAAAATATAAAATTGACTCAATCATGTTTTATTGAATTTGGGAAAATGAAAAAATAGTAAAAATAATATATTGTCATCTGGCAGTTATATTTAGTAAGTTTCTAATCATAAATCTGTAATAGTTTGATCAATAATATTCCTAGTTCTATTAGCAACTATTTTACATCTTATACACAAGGGTGTATCAAGGCCATTAATTATATCAATACAAAAAATTTATAAGATATAATCTATACTTACCTAGGTTTAATATAATTCCTTATATATTTTGAAAAATCTAAAAATCAAAAAATGTTAAAGGTCACCTATTAAAACCATTAAAAATTTATTTAGCATTGTTTTTGAGAACATAGTACACTCAAATTTTTTTAAGATCCAATGATAATATCATCAAAATGTATTGTTAATATTGAAACATATTTTTATATTATTTTAAATAAATAAATTATTCTATACATTTCCTTTAGTAAAACAATTTGTACAAAATGAGATAATAATATCATACGAAGCTGTATGAGATAATTTTTAACAATATAATGCTTTGGCTAGTTTGAAAACATTACTTGAAATGTGAGGACTTTAAAATATAGAGGGTTTTTCAAAATATCAACTTAAATTATATAACCATACAAGATTACCATAATGAAATCAATTTGATATAATTTGAAATCAATGTGAGCAGCATTGGAAAGCAACATTTTTATGGTTTCAGGTCTAGCTACTAGTGAAATAGATTTATCACAAATAATTTCTTCTTCTATACTATACCCTTGTGAGAAAATGATTCATTATTTATAATTATAGTTCATAAATTGTCCTCATTTTTTCTAAACACCCATTTAGTTCCAATAGTTATGTAGTTCTTAGGTATTTCAACTTGTTCCCAGAATCTTTTTCTATCGAACTGATTTAGCTAATATTGTATTTCTACTACCTAGAATTCATCCTCAAATTATTATGTGATGTTCTCAGGTCAGTATGTGATGAGAACACATGACGTTATACTTGGTTTCTAAGAGAATATATCCGCTAAATTCCTTTATCTAGGTCCCCAAAAACATAAACCATTGTACGATACATTTGAGTTCTTAATACTATAATATTTTTGTATTGTAAACGTCATTTCCATCTATAGGTTCAGGTTAAAACTATTCTTCAAAAATAAGAAATTTTTATATAAGAGATGTTATATAATTATAAAATGGTTTAAAATTAATATCCAAATCATAAATGTCTAGTTGAATATTTTCTAAAGATGTATTTGGTTAATGAGAATATATTTCACTGAATTTGCAGTGTAAAAATTATTTCATAATCTTAGTCCTTTTATTGATTACCATGTATGGATAATGAGATAAATATTATCCAATGAAACATCCTTCATTCCTTTTTGGATGATTGTTTTTATAAATTATCATTTCTATTGAGTATAAATAATTTACAAAAAAAACTCTAACTTAATTTACATTTTCATTTCTACCATTAAATAAATCATATAGGGTTTTATATAAAATTGTTCTTATTATAAATATATAAACTATATAAAATTTTGTCTTCATAGATTCTTACCAAAAATAAATAGGATGTTCAGAATCACAGAGCATGGTCTAAAAAATTTCTATTGGAATTATTTTTCTTATTTACACTACACTATTATATTGTAGGGGGGAGGGGGTTTAGAGAAGAAATGTTTTGAGTTTAGCCTTATCTTAAGAATAGTGATTCAATTTCATGGTCATAAAACTGATGAACTTGATCACATTTTATGGTACCAATTCTAAGTCCAATTATATTTTCAATTGGTTTATAATATTTAGAAAAACCTGAAAGAGCTTCACTTTCCTGTGAAGGGAATAATACCCATGCATATCCTGAATAATCATCAACTATAATATAAGAACACTATTTTCTTGCTAAAATAGAGACACTATAAGGTCCAAAAAATTCCATTTGAACCAAATATAGTTTATGATAATTGGAAACCTATTTCATTGTTTTGGAAGTGATTTTTTGATTATTTCCATTTATATATGGATTAAATAATTTTACTATTTGAAATTCTTGATTAGTAATACCTTTTTTTCTAAAAAATTAAAAGTTTTTTTCCAAAGAGGGTGTATATTAAAATTTAGTAGTCTCATCTCCCAAAGAAAATATTCATTATGGATGTAACTTAATCAAGACATATTATAACAAAATAATGAATTTAAATCTTCCACATATACATTATTATTCAACATATCAGTAAAAACTAAATTATTCTTAGAATTATAAAACATATTGGAATTATTTTACAAACTAACATTATAACCATAATTATATATCTTATATTTTATATTGAATATACATTAATTCATCTATAAATAATAATTTTGAAATTAAAATTGTAATAGAGTTACTACTTAACCATTTATTATTATATTTCCTTTCTCATTATCACCCAAATTTACATGTTCACCATCAAATTTTTTGAGATTTTAGATGCTTGATTAGTCACCAATCATATGTCTAGAAAAATCACTATCCATAAAACATATTTTCTTACTAGTGAACATTATATAAGTTTTTTATTGTAATTTTTAAATATGAAATTATTTTTTATACATATTTTCTTAGGTCCCAAACTGTTTGTAATAAGGGATATATGAATCTATAACTATTTAACTAGATTTATTTATGAAATAAAAAATAATAAAAAACATTACTAGGCCTATTAGAAAAATAATTATTAGTATAAGTAGTTAAGCTACATCTCGGGGAAAATAGTTTCTTATATATTTTCCTCTGTCTAGGTTGGTAAAAAATTAATGTGGTATATATTTGAGTAGTATATTTATAGAGAATATATGTTAAAGTTTTTATACCATTTGTGATTTGTTATATATCATTTTAAAATTTTGTTATTAATCCTTATGTTTATTATAATAACATTAATTCATATTATATTATATAAATAGAACATCACTTGAAATATTTTCTCCACTATTAAATTTTTAGAAATGTAAAAAATATGTTCTGGAGAGGAAGGTTTCTTACCTCAGAAGTGTTTTTTTAAAAAATATTAGCTTTATCCTTTATCTCTTTTCTATTAGATTATAAATCACATGATATGTCTTCAAAGGCACTCAATGTGGAAATTATAGATATTTTATATATTTTATCTCTTCCCTCATACTATTTCAAATACATTATGTTTGTAATGTCTTATTTAATGTTTTCATTTATTTTACAGTCATAGAAGGTCACCTCATTTTAGGAATCATAATTTTTGTGAAAAATTATCCAATTTAAGTTTTTTATCATAAATTTATCCATATTTTGATATCCTAAAGATATTATTATTTTTATAGTACTTTTTAAATAATATAAACAATGATCAATTTCCTCATAATTTCATGTAGGTGAATTTTTATCACTCTATCATTCAACATTAATATTCTATTTATGTTTTGATTCATATGTCTAAATGGAAACTGACTTTCTATTTAGTTCACATCCTTCCACATTTTATATATATAAATCTTCCTTAAAAATAATTAGTTTTCCAATGATTTCCTTCCATGTTATTGTAATTATGTTACATGGTTATATAATGGGAACAAATATTACTCTCCTCCTATTATGTAAGAATCTGAGAGGTTTCATGACTTGTTCTTTACGAGTAATTTATTTCCCAACGGATTCATAATTTTAACAATATCATTGAATCTAATATACATATCATAAATGGATTAATAAGGTATTCAATTTAATGTATCATATTTGACAATATAATTTTTTAAATTCATTTCATTAACAATTTCTTTCTTAATGGTGTTATATAAAGTGTGTAAAAAATTTCAAAATCATTTGAACATAAAGATACTCTGTTGAATTCATCTTCTCTAAAATAATAGTAAAATGAATTAATTTAGTTAAATTTTCAATAACAGTATGTAATAGTATCATCTCTCTAATATTTTATTTTATTGGTAGGATTCTCATATTTATCATCAATATCATTCCAAATATAAAACCCCATGATTTCTATATGAATTTTCATTTTATTATTTCATTGAGTATAATTATTTACATTAGCATTAGGAGGCTAATTAGTGGGAGTTACTTAAATATTAATTTTTTCTATAAAGATATAAATTAATATCTAATATAAATTTGTGATCATTTAGAAAGACTAGATCATAGTAAAAATTATTTTTTAATTTCTTTGATTCTATAACATTCTTTGTTTCCTTCCACCATTTTGGTCTTTTAATACCATGAATCCTTATTTTATTTTAATTTTTTTGTTTCATATAATCTTTAATTCAATTTAACTTAAGTGTAACCACAATTCAAATTGATTGTTTGGAAATAGATCCGACACAACATCACACTATATAACCTTATATATCAAAAATTAGAAATCATTTAATAAAACCTCACCTCATGTGCTCCATCCTTATATTAAAGTTGTTATATGACACCATGATTTTCTTATCCAAATAACCTCATATAACATTATTTGTTTCTATCCTCTACATTAATAATAGTAGAACCACTTTCTACTCTCCATTGCAAAATTTTCTCTTGGATTATAAAAGAAACCTCATTTATGTATATTTTAAAAATTATTAAATGTTTACTCTTCACATATTGAGGCCATTATCTGTGGGATATCAAAATTATATGTTCATTTTGAGTATTTTATATTCTTTCCATGGTTATATAATTTTAAATCATTTCATATAATTTTTATTCCATTGAACTAAATTTATGTCATACTTACTTTCCATATATTTCACTATACTTGACCCATGATTAGAGAGAGATCATATTAGATTTCAATTACATAATCAATTACACATAACCCCCAAATTCTTTTAAATGACCCCGTTATTAATAATTCTCTCGTAAAAATTTAAACTGATTCATTAAATATATAATTTTATGGATAACAATTATTTCACCAAACTCTTATTCTACATATACATTTTTACTCGGAATACTTAACTAACTCCCAATTTTCAAAATGATTTACCTTTTCATGTACGGAATATTTATAATTTTCATTTATATCTAAACAATAATTTAAAATAGAACTATAAATCTTTATCATATTCTAATTAAACTAATATTATATTTCATTATAGAGGATGAATCCAAATTTCATGATATGAAAGTAACATTCAATAAAGAGTTAGTTATTTATTTACCAAAGGAATCATTAACATTTACATTTTGGGAGGGCATGTAATTTTTTTCATAAATTTTTTGATTATCATTCCCATAGAAATATGTTAACTTTTTTCATCTATGTTCTTGAGTAATGTTATATCATCTAATTTTATTTTAACAATTATAGTATGGGGAGTTACAAAATCTATTCTTTCATATATTCTCAATAGATCTCCTTTATGTTTTCCAATGTTTCAGTCACTATAATATAATTAATTGTTTACATAAATTCCTCTTATATTTTTTTAATGTTTGTGTTTTATTTTGGAAATTGTTAGTGGAAAATTAGGAATAACACCCCTATATTAGACAATGTGACCACTAGAAAACACATCTGAAAAAATAATAAAACATGTATCCCCTATAAATATGATTCACCATCATTTCCAAATAAACTAAAACTATTTTATATAGAGAATAACAAAATCATTGTGAGAGAAAACACTATCACTTATGGGGGGAAATAGTAACCTGATCATAGGGGATTCATTAATACATTGAAGAGATGTAAAAAACACGTTTCTATGATTTTTTTACCCCCAAACATAGTACAATTATGATATGTCCACCTTGGAAATACAAAAGAAAATGGATGTTGAGCCACTACCACCTTAGGGAGATAAGTCTCCACCACAGTGTGTATAGTTTCATTTCCCACATAACAAGTCATCATACTAAATATCATCTACCCATTGATTATTTGTTGAAGATATGACCAACATAAAAATATTTGAGTGATATGAATTATTAAGAATATACTTAATGGATGGAAGTTCTAGATATGAATCATTTAATGGTTCCTTACAAGATATACATGAAGAAGAATGAATTTTTAATGAGGTAACCCCATTTGTATGGGATATTTTTAATGGATATAGTTGAAAGTTCCAATCCAAATCAATTTTTATGACACCCTTAGTGATGGGATTATATGGTTTGAACATTTTTCATGGAATATGTGTAGGACTGAGTTGTAATAGAAGTCACCACCACAATCATCACTAAAAAACATATGTAAAACTAATTAAAATAATAATGATCAAAGGTTAAATTTCTTGTAATTCTATGATATTGGAGGAAGGGAAACTGATAACATATTCTCAATAACCTATTGATTAATCCAATGTTTCATCATGTATTTTTTATAAGTTATAAATAAATATTAGGAACCATATAAATTTTAATTCTATATTTTTAATACATCCCATTAGATACCCTTTTAAATGGTTTTATGAAATATATATAATTATGAATTAATATATGAAACTAATTTCTATAAGAATGTATAAAAATATATATTTTATTTACAACAATTAATGTTAGTTTCATCATTACTAAAAGCCTAACTAAATGATTCCACAAAATAATTTAAAATATTAAACTCATATTTAGAACATTTAGTTTAAGAAACCAAAATATCAGATTATTGGGCTATGGAATATGACTTAAGGAACCCATTTAAAGGTGAATTAGGGCGTAAAACAAATTGTAGGTTTTATTTTAACCCTCACATATTATTTTATTTTATTCATTTTTATAAGGAATCAAATTTTAATATAACTTACTCTCAATACATGAAAAATAAATGTAAATTGTTTAATTAAATTAATGTTTAGAATAAACTTTGTATTTATTTTGGTCACCAACATTGGGTTACATCTAAGGGGTATACACATGATTATGTTTCAATATGAAAAAATACATGAATACCATATTTTCTTTGTGGGTTTAATGGTTTATGAATGATTCCTCATCACCAAGGGTTACTATTATAATGACGGGTTTGGATTGGAATAATTCCATCCTAGGGTGACACACTAATTTTATCTCAGTGATCTCATCCACAACAACAAATTCACATTATTAGAGAACACAAGAATTTAGAAGAATAAATATATGATAAATATTAAGATGTCAATATATTTCTAGATTCAGTGATCCCCTTTCATCCAATCACACACTCTTTATTGCATAATAAAAATATGTAAATCATTGTTATAATAGTTTCATTATGTTATCCTATACACATTTCTTATCATATCAACATATTATATTGATAAGGATTCATATTAGTTCAATTCCATGTCATGTGAGTATTCTTCATTAAGATCCATATTCTTCCTCCCCACAAACATCACTGGATAGTTAATGAACATCAACTAATTAGCCATGATATATATCTCTATTAATTAAATTGTCCATTCAATTTTTCTTCAATCCCAAACCTTAATAGATGTTTTATTTATGTCAATATCTATCTATTATTTAGTCTATACGATAAAATTCTAAAAAATTATTTATCTTTACTATGATGACCTATCATCATGGGACAAGTTTTTTTTAAAAAAACATGTTCTTCCCTATCATCACAATAATATAATTATTCTATCAATAATAAATTCATGAATTTTCTAACATATATTTTCATATATTCTGATTTCATTCAATGGATCCTCTTTTAATATAATTAAAATTATATTGAAAAAAATTCAATCATAACGAGATGTATAATGTTAGTTTTCAATTTTAAAGATAGAAAAATTCTCTCTATTTCATAAATGATGGATTGTATACCAACATACCTTCATCACATACAATCATTTTTGTAATATAACTTGGTCAACCTTTTTTTTATAGAATGTGAATCTACGAACTTTTTTTCCTTTTTCCATTTTTTTCATTATCAACTTCCACCAATGGTTCACCATCAATAAATTGAATTATCCCTAAAAATGTACCCTTAAATTTCTACAACAGAAATCGAAAAATGATATTAATTAATGATTATTAATGACTATTCAAATTATTTGAGTCAAACATAACATAATAATATATAAATATTTCAAAATTTGAATAATTAAAAAAATCTCAAAATATTATAAAACTATGAAAAACATGTTTGAACCAATTAATAAACACATTGGTTTTTTAGATAAAGGTTTAACTAAAGATACCAAAACACCTCAAATCCACACCATTCTAAAATTTGGATATTTACTTCATTTAAACAATATATGTTTTTCTATACACAACATGGGGTTTACCAATACACTTATGATTCTATATTCGTATATCTTGTTTTATCCAAAAAATATTTCTTAAAACATTAATTTCATGATGGTATATATAATGGACACATTTTCTATTTTTCACTAAAATAGCATGATAAACTTTCCAATAAAATATTCAGGTCACTTTTTTTAAATAACTCCATCCTGAATGAGTCCTTAACATAATAGCCTCTATGATTTGGTTTCTAATCAATAAAAAAATTTAATGAAAAGGATAAATCATGTTCAATCCTACTTTATATCCAAAATGACACCCCATTTTTTTTTTACAAAAATCACTAAATATTCTATGAAATATTTTAGAATTCCAATGTTATAATATGATTTTACAAATTAACCTCTCTAATAATGGAATCCCCCATGATACTAATTTAGAAACCATAATATTTTTTGATGATCCTAGATTAGTGTTCCATTGATTGGGTCATTTTGATCTATCTTTTATTCTACATTTATATTTCACTAAACATGTCTATTAAAATGACTATAACCATAGTGTAGTTTCTTACTCTTCACTAAATTATTATATACACTTACCTCATATTCTCTATCATTTACCAAATATTATATAATGATCAAATATGACGAGATAAAAAATTTCATCCACTTGAATCTACAATCAAATGAATATTTTTTATCTTTATTCTTCAACCGATCACCATTTCTCTAGAATTTCAATGATATACCGTCAGTATTCCTTAATATTTATTTTATCATAGATTTTATAGTTACAATGGTGATATCAAAATAAGTCATCCATGATCTAGATATTTTGATCACTATATTAGTTTCTACATCCTCTAACTTACACCATTTATACTATTTTGGAATGATCTGCTGAAATCACCATGTATATTATGATGTCTATATTATCAAGAAATATTACCAATGAATAACCTATAGCTGATAAAAAATCCTAAAAAACCATTGGTCACAATATTATAAAGAAGGATGTAAATATAATATAATTCATCCATATGCTTGGATAATAAGGAATATTATAATTATTAACCCATAACTATGGAAATAAAATTCAAAACCATACTTAAACTGTGTCATATTAGATGTAGTTTATGATAGTAGTTTTTATACCTACACATGTGTATTTTTTTATAATAATGTTTTTAATGGAATATCAAATTTGTTATGAAATACAACATATTGAATTATAACAATCCATTAAAATTTCAATATGTAAGGGGCCCAAAAAAATTCTTATGTATTTTTAAAATTATTGAAAAATAATATTTTTATTATTAATATTTTATATAGTGTTGAAATAATGTCCTCATACACATAAAAATGTTTAATTAACTATATGAGACAACAAAATAAGATTCTTCAGAATAAAATTAGATGGATGGTAATAAAAAAAAATTAAATTTTGAGAGTAATTACATAATTAGTATATTGAGATGATTCGTCTTATTTTATTTCAATAAAATTTCTACCATTTATCTTATTGATTTTATAAATTTTATTTAAAATGTAGTCGTAATTTAATATTTATGATAAATAAGTGTCAAATAAATATTTCATCTACGATTAGTCGATCAATTTTATTATGACTTGTAAAATACTAAACATTGTAGAAGAATTGCGGTTATCCAATGAATATATAATTGATCCAAAATATTATCTTAGAAATTAATTAATATTGATCATGAGATATATCAAGTTTAACATAAACAAAAAATTAATTACAGAGTATTGATGTTCATGATCCAAACATTTTAAGTGATCTAAATAATAGAAAATTCAATACGGAATATGGGTTTTCTCCTAGAGGATAATATATCAATTGGTTTTGAATATCATATATTTTAATTTAATTATACATAATATAGGATTAATACATATATTGAAAAAATTTAAAATATATAATTTATATTGAAATAACATTATAGGACAATAAATAGAAATATGAGAAGATTCACATGTACTATTATAATTACAATGTCCGTAACATTATGGTTAATATTACATTTTTTAAATTTTAAAACATATAACATTATTACACATTTTTTATGAAATGGAGTATGAAATAATTAAAAATGTATAAAATATTTAATAATGATAAATTAGTTGATATTTCATGAATTTATTTATAGGAACATGGGGGTTGTGGAGGATAATAGCGGTGAAATATTGTAGTATATGATTTATTGAATCAGGTAGCCTATTTTTATAAGATTTATTTTCACTACTTATTTAGAAATAAAAAACTATTATAGTGAAAAAATTAAAGTTACAATGCACATATAATTATAATTATACAAATGAGATTTATTAGAAACTAACCATTTTAGAGTTGAAGTTAGTGTGATTAATAATAATATCTTCTATGGTTTACTATAGTGGGGACATTATGATGCGTAGTTTTGGAGTGAATAAATATAAAGAGTGGCGATAATTTTGGAAAAACATAGATATTTGAATGAGGTCAACATAAGGATTTTGTAATATCCCACTTATTACATATAGTATTGGGTGTTATATCTATCAAAAAGACATATTCATTATTGTGATTGTATTTTTAACCCTTACTCTAATAAATTTATTGATTGGATCATAATGTGCCTATTTATACTAATCAAATAAATTTTGATAATAATTTAATAAATATTTATTAATAATCCTATTTTATGTGTTATATCCTCCAATCACACAATGATATGATCTCATTGATGTAGTGAAATTTTTCAATTCATCATATGAATTATGAAAAAAAATTTAGTGCAATGCTAAATTCAACAATATTGGATTATAATTAGTAGTCACATGATTTGAAAATATTCAAATATTTCATAGAAGTAGTAGTTATACATAATAAAATCATCAATTAGGTTAGAATATAAAAACCCTTCATCATAAATAGGTTTGTTGTGAAAATAATATTATGTTATTGTTGATTTATTACCTATCCTTGAAAAATTGAGGATTTTAGAAACTGATCAATTAAATGGTATGAGTGGGATGATCCAGTATAAATTGGTTTCCTCTATTCATGATTCCCTTATATCAATAAATAATATTTTTATATATTTTAGATTGTACCATTGTGTTTTTTAAGTTCTTAATTATATTAATCATTATAGATATTTGATTTAATTTTTCATTGAAATATATAAAGACGATTTTCAACCACATTTTCATTCTAAGATCCCCTTATCAGTAACTTTATTGTTTAACCTGATTTTTTTTACTTTCATATAAATTTTTAAATACAATTTTATTTTAATTTTTATTATTTATTTATCCTATGTTGTAGTTCCATATAATTATTATAGTGAGATTCACTTTCATATAGTTTCTTTATTTTTTCATGATATCAATTTTTTTATCTTTATTCTTATTTTTTTTAAAGTACAATAAATAAATTCTTAATAATAAGGTAATTTTATTTTATAAATTTTGAAATAGTGATTTTCTATTAACTTTCAATAATATTTCTATAATATATTTTTTTCAGGAATAATTAAATATAGAAAATAAAAATATCATTATTACATATTAGTCATGGATATATGTATTTTGATATTATAATTTATAAAAAAATGGATTTTTATTGTGATATATTGGTTTAAAATAATGATGATTAAGACAAAAGATGGGGGTGAATTGTTTTTGTTTTAAATAAACAATAAAAATATAATTCATCACTCATGAAATGAAACTATCAATTCCATCCCTCTTAGTAACAAGAAATTCAATGAAAAATAAAAGTGTAGAACATGATGATGTGAACTTGTTTTTAGAGAAGAAATCACCTATACCACTCCACCAATGCTCTTTTCATGACCATAGTTATCTTCATAACGTATGTCATTTTATTTTGAGGCCTCGACAACTATGTTCATACCACAGTAACATTACAATAAGTTGGGTTCTTTTTCAATGATACTTGATATAATAGTTCTATAATCTAGCACAACACTAATCTATAACTATAAGATGTTAAAACTTCAATAAAGAATATGAGATATATAAAGGTTATGTAACTTTGGTTCACCTTATCCTATATAATTTACTGATGTAGATGATCTTTAACAATGTTCAATGATAGATAATATTTTTTCAAAGAGTAGAGACTTTATTATTCTTAGAAAAAATAAAAAAATCAATAACACAAGTATTTTCATTTAATCAACAGTTTCATTTTTTCTACTAGGTTTTTATGTCTTATATTTATCACCATTAACCACAAAAATCAATATTTATTTATAATAATTCAATCAAATGCAGATGTCTTAGCTTAATTTGATAATTTTATATAATGGTTTCAAGATTCTTCATTTATTTTCTCATCATTTTTAGTATGAAAATTGAGATATTTATAAAATAATACAGTAATAAAATAATGAATTTTTTTTAATAAAAAATCATTTTTGGCACTTAAATGAAAATTTTCAAGTATTTAGAAATTTTATTATCTTCGTCTTTCATATGTAGAATAAATCTCTAATAAATAAAATCAAAATAATTGTAATATCTACTGTAATAATATATCGAAAATATTAGCAGCACTAAATATGTCTTCCTTGAAAATATAAATAGATTAAATTTAAATTTAAAACATTAATTAAAATCTATTCTCAATTTTCACTTAAATATACAAGCATAACCTTCAAAATAATTCAAAAAATTTAATTTGAAATATAAACATACAACCTTTATTTCAAAAAACTATTAATAATTGATAATATAATAAATAATAAATTGAATATGGATGAAATTATTTTCTAAATATTCATGTATTTTTTATTTTATTTGATGAATATTATGGAATATATAAAATATATATAATAACACATTTAATATCACAATATATAGATCTAATAAAATCAACATGAAATAAAGAATCATAAACATTAGATTGTTGTCATATTATTTTTAAAAATACATCATTTTAGAATTTATTTTATCATGTGATGATTTCAAAACTCGTTATATTACTATAATTCAAAAAATATATCATAGAACATAACTATTCTACTGGCGATGAAGTATTTGGTTACCATAAAGTACACTACCTTCTCCATTCCATCATATGTGCTTGTATATTCTTAATAATGATTCCTTATATACACCCACTTATTGTGTATTGATTTATTATACTCATACAAGTGCCAAAAATTATTCTTTTTTGTATCGATGATCCATATTTAAAATCATTGAATGTATGTGGGGTCTAACACTATATTCTCTAAAGAGTTTACAATAGTGATCATATTCCACCTGCATTGGATTCTGTATTTGTATATTGTGCAAGTATTCTATTAAATGTTTATAAGATGGCGCCTTATTACATATATTTATATTTCTAAAATAATTGATGTTAAAATTTTTAGTGCTTCAAAACATCTACTATATCACATTCTCTGTACAAAAATCTATCATAAACAATCATATTATAAAAAATACAGTTTGTGGTATCTGAGAGACCATGGATCAATGATTGGAATGTAATAGCTTGAATCATACTCAATGAATAAAAAAATTATAATATCAAAAAATATGAATGGAGTCTTAATATTATATGAAATATGTAATAGTAGGGAAAATTAAATTACAAATATGAGGTTCATATTCGACGACCATATGTGAATCAACATATGAATCATTATATTTATTTAATATAAACATTAGGTTTATTTCACCAATTTGGGGGTCAACTTACCTAACATAAGGTATATGTGCAGTTCACCAAAAAAAATCAAGGTATATTTCCCCAATGCGGGGATGAAAACTAATGTAAGGTATTTGGAAAATTTATAAATCTCATCATTAAAAACATCTCTGATTTTTTGGAGGATTTTAAAATTTTATTCTGTATGCAGATCAAAAGACTTATTTTTTTATAATTTTGTGGCCTTTATAAATAATCATGAATCAACTCAATTTGATTTAGATAGATCCCTATATCATTGACCTTATAATGAAAAACATAATATGGGAAACATCTTTATAGAAAAAACATTTAATATTTTGGGATAATTTATAGATCACCAAAACGACCTTTTTATCTATCCACATAAATTACCTAAACAAATATAATTTTATTATATATTCATCTCATTATGTTTTGTATGATTTAGATATTTTTAGATCACATAATCATTGAATAACTATATACATATAAATTAGTGTACTTTAGAATACCAAAAATGTTACAACAACATTTTTCAATTTTTTGAAAACCAAATAAACCATTTCACACATCATTATAAATGATTACAAATTTATGTAAATCACTTGGAGAAAAAATATAACAAGCTACATGAAAATATGATAACAATATCATGATATATTAAAAAATATATATAGCTGAACATAAACTATTAATATTTTAATACCGCTAAAATATTATAACATCTTTAGAAAATTTCCTCTCTAGTGAACTATATAAATTAGCTTTCAGAATGAGAAGATAAAATAAAGATAATATTCATATATTATCAATAGAGAAAATGGAATAAAATTCTGATAACTCAATATTCTTTTGTAAACAAAAAAAAGAGACATAGAAAACCTGAAATCACCAAAACAAATATAATAGTAGAAAAAAATTTGGTTGAAGTGATTATCAAAACCAAAGTGAGATTGAATAGGACAAGAGTCCACCCAAAGATATTTCCTTTTTATAATTAAAAAACCAAAACCATACTCTCCCTATTTTTGTAAATATAAAAAAGGATAATATAATATAATATTAAATAATTGATAAAACATATACATCATATTTTATGCCCATAAAAAGACTATATTAAATATAAAATAAAGATTCATTCTAAAATATTTTTCAAATATAAAACTAAAAAATCATGATTCATAAAATTTTGAAATATAACCCAAAAAATTTCATGAACAAGATGTATCGCCCTTAAAAACATTAAACAAGTTAAGCTACATTTATAATATCCTTAAATAATAAGATAAATCTGATATGAATTGTGATCAATAAAAAATCAAGTCACGATATTAATTAAAATGAAAAAAAACATAAAATACCACATTGTAAAACATTGAAACACGAGGATCCACAAAAACATGTACGAATTAATCAATAAATAGTAAATGTTTCTTCAATAAATTATATAAATTTCAAAAAAATTGAATTCATGGTGAAAAATAATATATTCATAGAAATGATAAAATTACAGACCCTATAAATTGTAAATTATTAAACACATTATAAAAAATATCAATTAATATATTAAGACATTTAAACATAACATTTTTTAAAAATGAATTCATGATGTTAATTATATAATTCAAGGATCTAATTCATTAAAAAAATAATAGATTGAATAAAAATATTTAATAATCAACCAAAACAATAATCAAATATGGAGAAATAAATGTTTATTTTTTTAAATCCCTTATCATGTTCCATAATGTAGCAAGTGTATTTAATATTAAATTAGAAATGAAATAATTTCGAGATTTTAAATGTTCGAGTTATAAAGATATTTATTTTCATATAATGAAACTCTTCAGATTTGGTCAATATTTTTTAAATAATAATGATTTATATAAAGAGATTATAAAATAGAAATATATTTAATATCCATATATTTTATGCCACCCCTTAATGATATAAAAATAAAGTACAATGATAAAAATAATTAAAATTAAAAATAAAAGTTCATTTTATTACCCATTCGTGTTTGTGTCCAACTGCATTAACAACTATATACTTAGGTATCTAGAGATATTTATTTTTAGAAAAAATTGTATATTAAAATTTTTATAAATTTTTTAAAAAATAATGTTCATAAAAACACAAAAATTAGGATTTTTATGATATTATTCATTATTATAAATTTCATTTATTCCATAATAATAAAATATAATTGTAGAGACGATATTTCGTTAATAATTAGGGAAAAAATAATTCCTATATAATTTGGACATTTCACCATTACTACAAACAAAATATCTTCATTATTAATATTTATTACTGGTAATTTTATTAATATAATTCTCCCTTTAAAATGAAATTCTAGTCATTTTAATTATTAAAATTAATCTAATAATTACTTGATTTTATTTTCAGGGAAAGAATAATATTTTCTGAAAAAACAAATATCTTAAATAAATTTTTTTATTAAAACTATATTTTTAAATTGAAATAAAATCATAATATTTTCAATATTTTATATTATCATTCATTAAATATACATATTTATCAAATAACATAGTGAAATATTCAATAAAGTCATCATGGAAAATATTTTTCAAATTATAACTATGAGAAAAAGATGCTTTTACCTCATCAATATGATCTATAATACATAGATTTAACTACAGTTTTTAATTTTCAACATCATTGTTTTTTGTTGATTCACGATATATACCTTCAGATGCACTCCCTGCGACCTTCATAGTTTTCATTCCATTTCTTATATAATAAAATTTTGTTAAGACTTATATAGTGGTATGTCTAGTCTCAAATGAATTTACTTCTTATATTCAAAACATATGAGATCATTATCTTCATTATGATTTGACTTCACCTTTCTCTTGATGTGAATATTATTTATTTCTCTATAAACACACGATAACTCATCAGTAAAACAAAAATGACCATAATTAGAACTAGAAAATACTCATCTAAAATATTGAGTGTATATTTTTCCTTTTTGAGAAAAATATAATCTTTAGATTTGTCTTTCATCATATCTTCATACATCATCAAGGTTATAAAAAATTACTTCATTTCTAAAAAGGTAAAACTATATGTATCCTTAATTCATGATCTATGTCTTTAATTAAAGTTCCCTAGGTGGATAAATCATTGAAACATTCTATTAATCTCCAAATAATTCGAGTGTTTATTCACTATTCCTACATTTTAAATGTATTGAAAATATTTTTATAAGTATTGTATGAAAATTTTTAAACATTATTGGGGAATTATTTGGAAACTAAAATGGTTTTCCACATTTTATAAGATAGAACACACAAAGAAGCTTGATTAAATTCATCATTTCTTAATCCACAAAAAATATAATTCACAGACCTTGAATTTTCATTACAATGAGACATATGATTGAAACATCACTATTAATGTCCCCAATAAGTAAATTTATATGGTTTTATAGCTTTTAAATATCCCATCAATATATGATTCTTTAAATATAAGGTCATACATTCTTTCCAACATCTATAATTATCACCACTAAATAAAGGGGCATGGATCGTTGGAATAAATTATCTAAGACTAGGAATTGATATTAGTCAACACCTATATTATTAACATAGGATTAAAAATTCAAAATTATATATTTAACATTATCTACAATATCTCAAACCTTAATACCACTTGTTTGTCCAGAATGATGATGGCGAAGAAAAAAGAAGGCATGGCGGGATTTTTTCTTCATAAAAAATTGACCAATTTAAATATTCCATATTGAAATGAATTTATCATGTCATTATTTATTCTAATTGAGTAATTTAGTTGAAAATTTAAAAATTAATGAGTATAAAACTATGATGTACAGTGGTTTATGGCATATAAATAAAGTTATCCACTCCACTGATGATCTCTCTATGAGATTGATGATTTCTATTAAGTAGGTCCATTAATATAGGGACATCATAAACTGAGTATAGGAAGATAAAATATTATAATAAGTATGGTTAATTTATAGGGAACCTTGATATGTTAGTTTGAGAAGGCAACACTCCATAAATGACCAAGAATATATAGGTGACCCTTTAAAAATATAGATGTCATGTAGAAGGGTGATGTATCTTTAGAACATAGATTCCTATGACAATGTTAGATATTTATGATCTTAATTAAAAAAATATAATTATCAAATTGATTATCAATGTGTGTTTGATTTATTCTTCATCAAACAATAGAAGCAAAATAACAAAACAATTACTTTCTCAACATCAATAGTGACAACATTGTGTAGTAGTTTGTTATGTCAATGTGTTCTCAACCTTCTCCAATAACATCTATATTTATTTATAATAATTATATCCTCTCTATACATCTTAACTAAATTTAATAAATTGAAATAATTTATTAAAGAAGATTCATTGATTTTATCCCCAATTATAGCATGTAAATTGAAATATTCTTAAAATAAATCAATAACGAAATAATAATAAAATTGTAATAAAACGTTAATGGTGATTCCTTAAAAAATTTCAAGAATATTTTATAGTTTATAAATTCTTCTTTCTTATATAGAATAAATCATTAAAAAATAATTCAAAATAATTTGAATAGTTCTTCTGAAAATAACTCCAAAATATTAATATCTTTTAATCCATCCTTCATGGAAATGGAAATATTTTATATTTATATTTAATATGATCCTTCAAATTCATTATCAATAGTACAATAAATACAACAACTTAATATTTTAGAATAATTTAAACCTTTTAATTATAATTATGAACACAACAAATCTATTTAAAAATTACTCATAACAAAAAATGGGATAAATACGTCTCTCTACAGGCATGAAATTCATTACAAAAACATCATTAGCTTCCTTGTAATTTAACAATAAATTTCGAATATAAAAAAAACAGAGAATAAATCAAATAATATAATAAATTATATATATAAGAAAATCATCATCAATAAGAGCATTATATACATGATATTTTAGTCTTATTCTTCAGACATATTAAATATCACAACTTTAGTTTCATTCATGAAATAATTTCAAAATTAATGATATTAAAAAATTTAATGTAATATCATACAAAAAAATCAATTATTCTAAATTGAAAGTCTTTATTAATCAATAAATAGGCATCATTCAACATTTCATCATAAACGATGTTATTTATTTTATGAACATGCCTGACAGACACCTACTTATAGTGAAATGTGTTGTTATGATCATATAGGTTTATCTAATGTTTGTTTTCTATCTTATTGGTCCATATTTCAAATCACACATTGAATTGGGAGCTAAGAACTCTATTCATTCTAGATTTTATAATAGTGTTATCATTTTATCATGAGTGAATACTGCATGTTAAGAATCTATATAAATTTTAAAAAAACTCATAAGATGAAGTATTTTTTATTATATGGAATATTATATAATAATATAGTTTTAGTATTTCAGTGCTAAAAAAAATATTTTCATTTATGTTTTTAGTACAACAAATTTTCAAGGCACATAATCTTTAAATATATATATTTTGCAATCTGAGAGAACATAGATCATGAATGATATGTATTAAGAAGATGTATCTTCATTGTATAAAACTACTTCATATATCACCACATACTTATGGATTCTTCAAACAAGGTGAATTGTGTTTTATTGTTGATATACATCATAAAAACATGAGTTTTTTTTCTTATACAACATCTTAGTGATCAACATATTAATTATGGGGTTTTACAATATAATTGTTAGGTTCATTTTCCCAACATGGTTTTCACCTGAAAAAACATGGGGTGTTTGTTAGGATCACTGAAAACCATCTTGGGGTTCATTTCACAATTATGTGTATGACCACCATTGGGATGAAACATAATAATAAGTATTCTGAAAATTTATAGAGCTCCCCATCACAAACATCACTTAATTTTTAAGGGATTTTTAAAATATATTTAGTATTTTAAACATGATAATTAAATTTATATTATTGAAATATGTTTCTAATAGCTCAATAAAAATATTAATTATCTTTCATGCCTCCTATTATCATCAACATTAAGAAGAAAATGATAATATGAAAAATTTAATCTTGGAAGAAACATCACAGTACTTTAGTTAATCTATAGAACACCAAAACCCCCTTTTTATCCTTCCATATAAAATATAAAATAAATAATTATGTTTTGAATATCCATAACACCATTTTTTACATGATTCAAATATTTTCATCTCACTTAATCATTGAAAAAATATATCCATAAAAATCTATAGACTACAAGATCCCTATATGTTTGTGACATGTTAATTTACTTTTTATTACACCCAATAAATCTTTTCATACATCCCATAAAATTAATTTAATTTTGATAAATATCTTGTATAACCCACATGACATGTTGAAAGAATAACTTAAAACATTATATTGAAAAATCACAATAAAATATAGAGGAAACCATAAATTGAAAAAATGAAATGTCACAGAAGAAGTTTAAATTATTCGAAAAACTGTTCCTCTGTAGAAAAAAAATATTTAGCATTATTAATAATAAAAGAAATTGTGATAATATCTCTATATTTACAATGCATCAAACAATGTAATAATATAATCCCTATAGATTTGTATATAAACTGAAAACATAGGCACAGTAAATCCGAAATCACTAAGACAAATATATTTGTAAGAACAAAATGGGTTGAGGTAATTATAAAAACCATAATTTGAATGGAATGTAAAATGATCCACCTAGAATGATAATCCCATTCTCATTTTATAAGTGTATCTTACTCATTTTAATTATTATTTTGAATAAATGAACCTTTGCTTAAGGTATATTAAAATAAATCACATTCACTATGTGTTAAAATAAACATTATTTAATTTATAAATTATATAAAATTACATATAAAAGAAAAATATATTGAAATATATTAATATATGTTTAATGGTATAAAAAACTAGATGGATGTGGAGAGATATCCCTCTCATGTGGGGGAAACACTAGAACCACCAAATAGAGCATTGATACCTCTATCCAATGTTGGGATCCATTATAAAGTGGGAATTATGGTACCCCATGATCTATATTAACTAATATTGTAAAGGTCCTCTGTTCCTCCATCCCTCCTAACCCCACTTATACCCTAGTTTAATTCTATTAGGCTATCACTTAAGGCAGTCAAACATTGAAGGGGTAACTATTATTATACTTATTTCTTATCAGATTACATGAAATTTCTGCAAGTCATTCACATACAATGGTGATTTTTTTCTTGACTATCCCTTATTGGTTTCTTTGAATGTTATTTGTATTCATATTACGGTGTAGAGAGTGGCATCAATTGTTGTTCTATATCAATTCCATTTAAATTTTCAATTTCATTCTAATTATTCATTTCTATGATCCTGGTCTTCTGTGTCATAGAGTTATGGAATCTTCCCTTTCCTTTTATTATTGTAGAATATGGATATATAAAAGATATGTGATTATAAGAGCAAAGAATCATGGATCTGGATCCACAATCTCCCCATTCCCATTTAGAACCATGGAATCTTATAGGGGATTGGCAACCAACATGGGGTTTTATTTTTTATCTATTGACTTTACTGCTCATATGTTACACCCTTGGTGTGCTTAACATTGTGATTAAATGGATTTTCAAGGGGTCTTTCTCATCAAATTTGGTTGTTAGTGAGTAGTGAGGATGAATTTTGGAAATAGATCAACTATGAGGATGTTTCTATTTTCTCTCAATTTTATTCTACCACAAGAATTGGATATCCAGATTCAGTCGATGTCATGGTCATAATAATAGAAAATTTTGTTTCAATTAAGGTGATAGGGTGTTTGTTTTCCCCTATATGGATTAAGATTTTGTTAATGCTCCAAATATCATTCTGGTATGTGATTGATCCTCTACCCAAGCTCCACCCTCAAAAACCCTTGGACCCATGTGTCTTTATCTATATGTTGATGCAGCTCTTCCAATGGGTTGAGATGATAAAAGGTGTAAGATATAGGGAATCAAATTCCTATAGATTTCTTGGTTTCTCACTATTATGCCACGGATTGTGGGATAAATGTTAATTTAGTAATCACTATGGTGTCCTAAGGTTTCTCCTCTTAAGAATAGTGTGTTATTTAACTCTATGAGGTATCTTCAAGGCTTGTGAAAAGTAGGGGGATTTGACATGTCTTACCCATTTCTGTATCTGTGGAAATGTTTTTGGCAGAAAAGGTTCCCTCGATATCTATAGTGAATAAATGAAAAAACCCGATGGTTGGTGAATATGGTTATAATATCTACCAATGTAGGATAATTGGTTTTCTAAATATATATTCCTCATCCGATTTGGCTATCTTGGATAATATTTGAGCAGGTCATAACAAATATCATCCTAGGTGTGGGGAAGGAAGTGTAGGAATTGGAATCACAAATTTATCTAGGTTGGAATCATAAACCCAAGGAAAGTGGGATTTTACTCTTATTTTATCAACCCTTCAATAGGCCCTTACGTGGAAACGTTAGTGCTCCATTAGTCTAGGGTGGAAGTTTTACATCTCAAATACATGTTTCTGAAAATACAGTGTGACCTCTGTTATGAAATCTTGACTAGGATATCTCTAATTTATGTCCCCTCTCTTTAGGGTAGGGTGACATACCAGGAAATGGTACAAGTGAACTCTAGTTACTCTATTTACATAAGGAATCAAACTACAAGTTTATTTAAGTGAGTCATTAAATTATTAACAAGATCAAATATAGAATTGTGTCTTAAACAAATAGAAGATAAATTTCATTACATATAAAAAATAATTTTTTAACATCTTTGTCAAAAATATAATGAGGTGTTTTTAATCTTTTATCCCTTTTCTTGGTTATTCAATGTTCTAGTTCACACTCAAGTCCTAAAAGATATTTCTTCAATAATAAAATATTTAATTTTCACTCAATGGTAAAAAAACACTTATATTTTATCTTGAAGATGAATATCTTAAAAGTTATTATCTACTTGAAATTAAACAACTATATATATATATATATCATTTTAATAATAAAACTAACTATTCGAAATAATATAAGAACTTATAAATGAAAAAAATGAGAACATTTATAGACATCAATGTGAATGAAATTGATATTATTTTAAGAATATATAGAGGATAATAAAATTTTGTATTACCATTATAAAGTCTGATATTATCTTCATAAATATGGTTGTTAGAGTAGTAACATGACTATTGTAGTAATAATATCACATTTAAGAGTCACTATTGACATAAAATCTTGAGTATATATATAAAATAGATATGATATCAAAATATCATTAATTATTACTTATTGTAATGTTGATTTTGTTTTGTTTCTATTTACACAAATAATTATATTATTTTTTGAAATATGATTTAACTATATTTTTGAAAACACATAACTTTATACTCAATTAAAATTTTTAATTTACAATATTTAGAGATTTATTAAGATAAAATAGAATATAAGTTTTTAAATAATCACATCAAAATTGTAAAAGAGATATTTTTTTGGTTTTTTTATGATCATTAATTTTTTGACCAAATAGGAAGATATGGTAAATAATATATAAAATAATATTTTAATTTATTAAAAACATAATTATTTATATTAAAATGTGAAATTTTATTTTTAATACAGGTAATATAATTTCTTAATCCTAAAATAATAATTATATTAATATTGAAAATCTTTTATACAATGAAAACATGATTTGAAATGTTTTAGGGTTTTTTAAGAATGGAGTTTCTCATATATAATAATTTATTCTCATAAAATAATTTTTGAAATTTGAATCAAGACGTTGGGAAAAGTTAGTTTCAACATAGGTATTTTTTTCAAAACAAATATTAATATATAAAAATTTATCTCTAAAATATGAGGCAATGATGATCTAATGAAACAATCATCATTAAACTACATCACACTATATGTTATATATTATTGGTTTGGAAAAAAGAGTACACAATAATATTCTATGTCATATTGATGATCTACAATGCACATCATGATCATATAATGAAATTATATTCTTTATATTATATGAAAATAACCCTCCCCACCACCTATAAATAACCCATCACACTCCGATTTTAAAATCATTTCAAAAAGATATACTATAGAAAATATATATTTTATTTTATTAGAAAAAATATCATATTATTGATGCTCTATTAAAATGATAAAACCTGTATTCATGGTGATACACAATTTTCATATTAGTAGATGAAAAATATGTGGAGGATTAGGCACAACGAAACCTCATAGGAGTTAAGGAATGTTTTTGTATAATGATTCTCCATCTTATTGGTTGGATTTATAGCTTCCCTTCTATATTCTATTATTTCCTTTAAATAATAATATTTTTTATTTATATAATTTTCTATTGATTTCGGGATAATTTTTTTATTTAATTATACTCTATTTATTTTTAATGACATTATATGGAACATCTCTCCCTTATGTTAAAAATCCATTCATTTTCAATATTTATTGGATTTATTGTATCAAATAACTTATTTCACCAATAATATGTTCCTATTAATATAAATCATATTTGTATTTCTATAAAATTATTTATTAAATGTTCGTTTTCCTTCTTCCCACGCACGTAAAAAAATTATTGAGAAGATATTTTTTCAATTCCTCTATAGATTGTATCCCAAATCATCATTTGGGTTTCTATAATCTTACTAATGCAACTTATCCTCTATAATATAAAAATATAAATATATCAATTTTCAATATCTCTTAATACCTTTTTTTACTCATTGATAATTATCACTCATTCCATATATCACTTCTAAATTGATTATATTATATTATGTGTATGATATGTGGGAAACACTCTTCCATTTCATCATTAGTTATCCATTTATTTTTTACATATATGGAAATTTTAATTTTATTTATTATTTTCTGTGAAAAACATGATTTTGAACATAATATTATGTTAATAATAGATAATAAGTATATAACCATTCAATGAATTAGGATATTTTCTTCTCTCATGAGGTAAAACATATTGTGTAAGATAAGATATATTGGATTGGATAAGTTATGTTGTCATAATATCAAGTCATTATGTATGGTTATGATATTTTATTATTATAAAATTTAAAGAGTGCATATCGTATTTCTATGACTTACATTTTTTTATTTTATGATACTTTTTTTGATAACTCTAATTATGATACAAAATTTTACTATATTTATGTATCTCTCTATTTACATCCCATTAATAATAACCTTATTGGGTTTTTTTTTGCTCACCGTTTTGTTGTGTATATCCTTAATGATATAATTTATTAAGGATTTAATGAATAGTTTGTAAATGGATTGTTATTAATATTTGGATGAATTTTTATGGGATTTTATGTATTAGTTTTTTAAAATGAATCTAAATTAAAATCCCAAAGGTACATGAGTTTTTGGGTGAAGATACATGTGTAGTAAGATTCTTTGAAGAGATCAATGTTGAATGAATATACTACATGATTCTTAGGAATAGTTTTGAAAAGTTTGAGAATATTTTATATATTTAAATGTTTTAAAATAATATTTGAAGAGAATATAGTGGACAAGATTTGATTCAATGGTAATATGAGCATAATTGAATTAGTCAGGATTTGGGTGTTTAAATTCTAAATTTCACTATCTCATGGATTCTGCAAAACCATCATCTTAGAGATAAAGGACTTCCATAGAAAATATCTAGTCCTAGATAACCATCACTTAATGTATGAAAAATTATCATCATGCAGTTTTGTAACAATCAACCTATCTTTTGTAACCATTAGAATGATCTACCTAAAGATACATCTCATTGCACAAGCATGACACAATGATGTTCACAAGGTTTAGGAATTCTATAACAATGAATCTTCTCTGTAGAGGTATGAATCCTCGCTATGTACACATCATAATTACATGTATAACCTTTAGTTATGAATATATATAAGAATAATCTTCCCAGGGGCTAGTCTATGTTACCATTATTATTTAGTGAAATTTTATAGTATCAAAGACCAAAATATGATAATTACAGAATTTATATTCACATATTGAATTTAATTTTGAATGATTTATAAGGGGTTATAATATATTAGAAAAATATTAAAACCATGAAGAGTATTGATTTATTCTCAGTTTCTAAATGATTAATGGATATGATTACTATTCTTGATATGTATGATTTTCAAATAAGAATATTTGTAAATCATTATTTTACAACAAAAATTGAAAAGGGAATTTAATGATGATAATGATGATGAACATCATTGATATAAAAACCAAAATATGAAATATGATTCAGGACTAGTCGACTAAAAAATAGAATATCTTGGTATGATTAATTAATAAAAAATTAATTGAAATTGAATAAAATATATTTCATATTAAAAAATTTAGAAATGGAGAAATAAATGTGAGTGTATATGAGATGATATAAGATGTCCTATGTATCAAAAAGTGAATTATTATTCAATATAAGTTCTATAAATCTGAGTATTCAATATAATTTTTTCTTAAGTGATAGATATTTTTATTACTGAGATTTTTTGTGAATTGTTATTATATGATTATTCTAAAATAATAAGATGAGCTTCACCTGATTCAGTGAGATGAAGAAGAATTGTTTCGTGAAGTGTTATGAAAATTTTTATTCAATCTAGAATATATGGTACTTTTATAATACATAACTCCAAAATAAAAAATAGTCTAAGATGAAACCTAATGTTATATTTGATTTAAATATAGTAATGAACAATGATTATCTGTGGATTTGTGTGGATAAATGTGGAGAGAAATATGAGGTTGAATTAAGGAAGTCGACATTATAATTTAAAATAATTTATTCATTAAATAAAAAAAATAAAGAGGAAACAAATTGAGTGGAACTCCTATAATTAAAAAAGAGACAATGGTTGATACAAAAAATAGATTATTGATATCATGGGATAACCCATATATGAAAAAGGTGATGTAAATTTAATAATAATCCATGTGCACTGAATTATATAGTGTTTTTTTTATATTATAAAAAATGGAAACTAAATTTTAAAGTCTAATTTTTATAAAATAGAATTTAAATAAATTACTATGGTTATATTAAAATGAGTGTTGTGGTAGAGTGAGAGGAACCAAATAAACCTTGAAGATAAACAATATTAAGTGACTGCAGATCCGGTTACAATGTGAATATTCTTGGGTATCAAGGATTAATGAGAATCTGAGTTGGTTCGACTATGTAGTTCTTGTTAATGTTAAATAATTCAATAATAATGACAATGTTTTACTAATATATATATTTTATATCTACATTTTCTAGAAATTTTATAGGTGTTCAAGTTTAAAATTAATTAATTAATGTTGAGTTTCATCATATATATTGATGATTTCTTAATCTTTTATAGGACTGCTATGTGGAACAATAGTTAGGAATATGTAGAAACTAGGGAGTAGAAATGAAATTTTGATTGATATCCAACATGGTATGGTGTGAATAATATAAATTAAGATGATGAGATTGATTATTGACACCAAAATGATTAATATTCTAATTAAAAGAGGGTTTCCAATGATGATAAAAGATCAAGGGAGGTTATGAAGGCTTGAAACAAAATACTCAGAGAAAATGGAAAATCTAGATTTGGAAAGGCATCTTACATGCCATGTAGAATCATTACAAGACATGAAATATAAATCAATATACTATTTATACTATGTTAAAGAGAAGAAAAAATCCTGTAGGGAAGACTACTTATGCCACACCATGAAACATAGTGTCACAATGTGAAAGGTATCATGAATTTATTGGAATATTGTAATGTTATGAAACATTACCTGAAGCATTATAGGCCCATATATTAAAAATTTTATAATCATTACATGAAGAGAAAAGATAAAACAGTATAAAAATAGATATTTTGAGTTATTCATTCAATGAGTTTAACTTTTACCTATGGAAATCCTTTTTTTAGTTTCTTTGACACAAGGATTACTATAGATTACATCCAATATTATATATATGGGTTCAAGAAATGAAATGTGTTATTCCATTCTAGGAATGGAGAGGCTCAACTACCTGGTGGTTTCTATATGGTTCTTAGCTAGAGTTATTTGTAGAAAAGTTTTTTTCTTGTCTTTTAACTTTCCTACATTAATGAACTGTTGGTTCCCTCATTAGTGTAATAATAGTATATTGGGTTTTACTTATTTCCCATTCATTATCTTTTAATCAATACCTTATGGAATATAGTTTATTATTCATTAGATATAACCCAATTATGATTGGTTAAATTCATACGGGGGTGTGGAATTAGACGAAATGGGTTCATACCAAATTGTTCTATATCAGTATTAATGGGAACAATGATTTTTTTTCAGTTTTTATTGGATTGTGATTTGATTTTATCATATTTTTTATTAAATCATAAACTAAGTGAGTTTAATTGTGGAAGAGACTTGACATGATTTTTAAAATTAATTCATGTCCAATGAAAGTGATTTTTCCCATTATAATATAATCTTATTTCACATTGGTTATTTTAATTCTTTATAAAACAATAAATTAATATACTAGAATATATTTATTGGGTTTAAAATATCTCATATCAAATAAATATTATTTATTACTTAGTAAATGAGTATTATTTTTGGAATGTCCTACTATGATTTATTTTTAGATAAACTAACAATGGAAACTAATTCCCCTATATCATGATTTTCATTTGTTAATTAATTTATTTAACTTTGTTCATCAGTTAAAATAATTAAAACTAAAATTTGAGAAATGTGTACTTTACTCAAGAGTTTTCATTATTGATTTCCAAATTCAATTTTTGATTGACCTCATACATCCACTCTACTATGTTATTATAGTTTGTGCGGTCCAAGTTTCATATATATTTTTAATATGATCACACTATAAGGATTTAATTATTCCATTTGAGTCTCATGATTGAAAATAAGGCTATGAATCATCATTTAATTTTTGATTAAATTAAATAATATCGATGCGAAGAATATTGATATAATATATCACATGATTTTTTGTTTTAGTTGATAAAATCATTGAGTATATCCATTAAATAACTATGTAGATGAGATGAAATAGAAACAAAAATACAAGTAGAAATTCTTTGATACTATGTGACATTAAAAAATCTTTTGTGAATGGATGTAGATCCTTCTTTTTAATTCAAAACATTCTTGGTCTAATGTGTCTGTCTACATCAATAAGGAGTTGAACTGAAAACACATGTGTATATATGGTGAGATTCATTAGAACCTGTAGAACTTAGTGTAGAAAGTAAAAAAATTGAAAATCTATGATTCATGTGTGAAGATAATTTTGGGGAAGTCCTCTGAAAAGCCATAACTTGTATTCATGGTTAGTTATTTGGTAGGTTTCGGAAGAATCAACCATTTAGATAAATAATATTTATAATTGGTAAAACATTTTTGGTGAAAATAAAAAATCATGGTAGAGTATAGGCATTCGAGTGAAACCCTAAAAAATATTTCCTATATACTTTAATTTTATTCTTGAATTTCATATAGTTTTTTATTTCATTGTTAAAATAACATATTCCCAATTTTAATAACTCTAAATATAAGTTCATATCCATTGTGGGATAATGACCCAACAAAGTATTGGTAATTAGTAAAAATATAAAACACCTGATTCACCATCCCTCTCAAGTGTCTACCCCAACCAATTGGGTAATTTCAACTAGTATCAATGAAAATGATTCCCTATGGTTGAATTTTAGAATTACTTAATCTATATGTTTTATCAAAAGTTTATGAAACATGTATTAGAGATTTATAAAATATATTCTGATATGGAGAGATCAGTTTCTACTCAGGGTATTACAAATGATAAAGACTTTTCCAAGAAATTATAAAAAATTATAACAAATGATTTCAAGAAGATGAAGAAAAATACGATTATTGAGAAGTATAAAAAACTAATAGAACATGTTCAATGTTCCATGTTTTATTTGTAATTTTTTCAATGATCTTTTTGATAACTGTAGTTCATTATATGCGTAAAAGGAGGAGGTCGAAATAATTTAATGATAATATAATTTTTAAGACTATTTGAAAAATTTTCATTTTGAGGTTTTATATTATATAATCGGTTTATCAAGGGAAAATTTTATGATAAATTATAGTTCCAAGATGATGTTGATTCTATGAAAGAATCATTATCTAAATAGACAGGCATATACAACATCATACTAAATATTGTGAGAGAAATGGTTTAAATAGTCCATGTTTACAATGAATGGCATATTCAAACTGTTGAAGACCTAAAAAATAAGTTTGTTAGAATGATATATTTAAAACATTTGTTGTAGATGAAATCTAAATATTTTATAAGATATATATAGGAATTGTTAATTTTAAAAATGCATAAATAGATGTGGAAGCTAAAAGTGTGAATGATCTTTATATTTTAATATAAAATTTATGAATGATTCACAGTGAATAAGTTCATCGAATTAAATGTGAATGACAGATAATGATAAAATAATTTGAGGTTAAATAATATTCCCTCAATATAAAGTGTTTATATCTTCAAGAAAATCTGAAAAATCATGAAATTTATCAACATGAATCCTCCTGAGATGCTGAGAATATAACATATACCACAACTTTCCCTAATGAGTTTTTGAAATTATAAAGTGTAAATATTGGTGTAAATGATATATTGATAACATGTTTATAAGACCCCCCCCCCTCATACACATGTAAGAATGTATCACATTACCATCATAAATATGTAAATGAAAATCCATTTTGTCAATAATTTCATGATAGAAGTTAAATTATAAAAAAAAATAAGGATACCCAAAAATATTTAAGTATCCACTAATAATTCATGGTAATATTCAAGTAATTCCAAGATGAGTACCCATTAAAATAGTTCCCAAATAGTGGGAGTTATACAAAAAAATAGAATGGTACTCAAATTAAAATATCTATATATTATACCGCAAAATTGAAGATAATAAAAATTATATTCCACTGTTGATGTTCATGGAGATTGGGGAATATAGACCATATTATTTTTGAATAATGGTTCAAATAAAAAAGTTTTATATCTCCAAAATAATTGGAGAAAATTCAAAAAGGGAGATAAAACCCTATAGTTTAGAAATGATATTATAGAAGAATTATAATCTATTCTAAAAGAATATATCTATATTTTTAATACAATTTGTGATTATTCTAATGTTATTTATATGATTTTGAGGAATTTTCGTATTCACCAACTCGACATAACACATTTCTGGAAGAGTATATGAGTAAAAAATATACATGGAAGGTAATAAATTAGAGAAATTATTCATTAGGTATGATACTAGTGAAAAAATATTGGATTTATACACCAAAAAAATAGTGAAGAAGGCTTTTATTGTTATCACACTAGATAGGATAAGATGCTTCAACTATGTATGGAAGGCCACATTATAGATAATCAAAAAATGGTAACACTAATTTATAAAACTACTGGGAACAACTTGAAAACAAATAAAAAGTCAATCATGTAGATTCCCTATAAGATTGAAATAGTGTAATAAATAAAATATTATAATCTTGAGAGACAAATTAATAGGGTTATTTTATTGATGAAAGAAATTTTTTATATAATGTTTTATTGTTTTGGGCACACTACAAACAATTTCTGGAATTGGATAGCTTGGTAAAATTTTTTATAAACTAATATGGGAAAACCATAATTTATTATAATTTCAAATTTATTTGAAATGATGATTATGTACACAAAAATAAGTAATAAAAAGAATTTTTGGAAAGCCATAATTCCCATAAGGCTTGATTAGTGAAAAAATCTAGAATATTAAATAAAGATAAATATAGTAAATATTCTTTAATAGTTCAATCTAATAATCCATTTACTGATACTAAGAAATATTAAAATAAATAGAAAACCATGCCTTAGAAAACTGGATAGACTTCTAAAATAAATAGAGATGTTATAACAAAGAAGAATATACACCTTAAACTTCAATGAAAATTTCTCATTTGTTTATAAAAAAGTATGAATGAAATTCACGCATCATAGTGAAATGAAATTTCATCTAAAATAACTTTTCAATTGGTATTAAAAAAACTAGTATCTAGAAAACAAACTATTTCTTTAATAATTATATAGTGGTGAAGTTATATTTAGGTCATCACGTTTGATGTAGATATAAAAGAAGTATATTCTACTAATATTTTTTATTTTCAAATAAATTTGGAATTTTAATAGACCCATAAAAATAGGAAAATGAGGTATGATTTCCACATTACTAACCTTGTTTTAGTTTATGTTGGATATATTTTAAATGGGGTGATTTTAAGAAACAATATGGGGAGAAAAAAAACATGTAATTTATTTTTTATTTATTTTTTGTATTATTGAGTGAAATTATATATTTATATAAACCTAATGAAACGAATTTAGAGTTGATACCCCATTGAGAAATGTGATTAGAAAACATAAATTCATTAGTAAAATCACACTTTTTTTCTCCAATGGGATATACCATATTTACATAAAGATGAATTACATAAGTCTCATTTTGAATAAAAATTTGGAGTCATCTAATTTTAGAAGTGGAATAGATTGAATCTCTTATGAAATGGTGAGAAAATGCAATTAGATTAAAATCAATTTGAGGAGATGGTTTTAAATGTCACATGAGAAATGTGGTGAAGATGCCCCTATTTGAAGACCTCTGTATGCATTTGGTATGACCTAGGGGGTTAAAGGTTTTTCCAAGATTCTATTTATATTCATTAAAGGTAAAATAAATATTGAAATTAATGTAGAGTATTACCATGTTTATCATAAATTTAAAATTTAAATATATTGAAAAAAACTAAATAGGGTTATTGAATTTGATTTAGGTTTTTGATTGGGCTTTTTTAAATGAGAAATATCAATAGGTATTTTCATAACAAGCATAAATATTTAGGTACTGTACTGAGATCCACACATTATATGAATACTGGAGGAGTCTCTCATGAATTATGGGTAAATACATGAAGGCATACCATGATGTCTTGGAAAAGTAAATTGGAAGAACAATTCTATGTATTAATCCACTACACATTAGATGATTGAGAGAGCTAGTCTTGTTGTATATAATATGTGATAAATATGAAATTAACAAAAAAACATTCAAAATAATAAAAATATATATTCTGTGTAAAAACATTTTATATATCTATAAAAATGAGTGAAAATCATTCTAAAAATGATGGAGACTAATCCTATAATGATCTAGCATGAATAATATTATTTACTATGATATAAATCACATGGATGAATATTAAATGTACATGATTATTTGTTTTTGTTATAAATGAAATGAGCTACTTTGAATACATAATATGGGAGATAATATAGTGAAATAGTGTTTAAAATTATGTGGAATTGTTTGATTGGGTTTTATATAT
Source organism: Viscum album (assembly GCA_963277665.1). Classification (NCBI taxonomy): domain Eukaryota; kingdom Viridiplantae; phylum Streptophyta; class Magnoliopsida; order Santalales; family Viscaceae; genus Viscum; species Viscum album. Next base: position 858,026,560 of record OY728158.1, read on the forward strand.
TCTTAAAATATTTTTAAATTATATTGGAAGAGAATATAGAGTTCATGATTTGATATAAAGAGAGTTTGAGATTAATTAATTATGTATAGATTTTTTATTTTAAATATTTAAATTTTCTATGTATTCGATTCCAGAGAACATTAATCTATGAGATTAGGGATATTTGCAAGAAATATATAGTGTTTTTAAATATAATTGTATTTGCACATACAAATCATCCAGTGGTTGTGTAGCCATCATTATACCTTTAATTAATATAATGAAAATCAATGTAATAATTAACCCATAATGAAAGAATGAGACACTAAATTTCGCATGGATGAGGTTCCACAGAACTATAAATACTCTCTCTGTAGTTATAAGTGCACATAATGTACATTTCATTTACCCTTCTTTATAAATCAGTTGTGAATCAGTATAAGAATCATCTACCCAGGGGACTATTCTATGTTTTCTTGAGTACGTAATATAATTATAGAATAATTCATACCAAAATATGATTAATATTTTAATTATATTATAATTTGGAAATAAATTTGGGATGATACCCAAGCTATTCTAACACGTTCAAACCCTCAAGAAGCCTTAATGTTCCCCGATTCAATATTTTTTGGAAAATGATTAGGGGAGATGATATCTCTTCAAGATATATACTATTTTAAAATTAAATTATTCAAAAATCATAATTTTTTGTCAATGAAAAGAATTAAATATGATGATTAACATCATTTATCTAATAATAACATGATAAAAGGAGATTTAATCATGTTTTTATGATAAAGGGAGGATCTAGGCATAAAAGTTTCTTTATAAATAAATCAAAGATGAATGGATAAAATTCTAGTTTAAAAAATATTTAAATGATGAAATAAATATAAGGATATTGTAGATGATTTCCAATGTACTATATATCACAATTTGATTCACGATTCAAGATGAGACTTTTTAATTTGGGTATTCAAGAATATTTATTGTTGATTAAATTAAATTTTTACAGTAGATTTGTGCTATAATGTGTTGTCTTGTGAACCATATAAAATATTACGATGAGCTTGATTTTAATTAGTGATAATAAGAAATATAGTTTAGTGGAGTCATTTAAAAATATATATTTGAACTAGAATACATGGGATGTTTATAGGCCTCTACTCCAAAATATAGAATGAGATGACCCAAAACTGAATTTTTGTTATAATTTAAACATAAAAATGAATAATTATTATATATGGATTTGAATGGATACATATTGACAATATTATGAAGATTAAATTAAACTAGATGGTTAAATAACTAGGAAAATATTTATTCATATATTTAAAAATAATTTTTGAATAAAAAATTAAGTACACTCTTATAGTTGTATATGAGACAATGATTGTGATATAAAATAGAATATTTTTATAATGGGAACAACCATATATGAAAAAGGTAGAAAACATTTGTAAGGTATCAGGGGAATAGAATGATATGATAATTTTTCGATATTATAAATTTTTATGACTAAATTATGATGACCAACATATGAAACACAAAATAAAATAGTGTGGTAATGTTAATTTAGAACTAAGGGAAATTGGTGAGTGTAAAGAATAAATGAAATTTCAATGATAATGAAGAAGAAGATAATATTTATTTAGTTCTAAAGTGAACATCCTTTGGTGTTAAAGAAGTAATAAATTCCAATATGGTTCAATTTATTTATTTCTATTCAATACTAAAGATGTGAATAATGATGATAAAGGTCAAAAATAATACTATTTTACATTATTTCAATTTAAAAGTACTATAAGAATATTAATGAAGAGAAACTATAGAAACTAAGATTAATTAGGTTTGTTTTTAGGATGTGAGGCCCGGTGAGTTATTCTATTGAAAATCTAGGAAGTTGAGTTGAAACAAAGGCTGATATATAAGTATGTATTATTGAAGAAAACATGAAAATCAAAGACTCTATTGCGATATTAATGAGATAAGTCTTATCGATATAAAAGTATCCCAAGATTATGTGTTGTTATAATTCAATTAGAATCTAGAAACTAAACAATTATCTATAAATAGTGAGATTATATAGAACATATCGGACTCATGGCATAAAACGAAAACATACTGCAATGTTTTGATTTTAATGTGAAGTAGCATTTGTGGAAGCCCGGTTTGAAGTTTGACACTGTATGCATGGTGAGTTTTTGAAAATGTTTGGGATGAACCAACCATTATTCTTATGAAATTATTATAATAGATAAACCATGATTGAGATAAATAACCAACCCTGGAGAGGATTGGCACCTTTAGTAGAACCTTGAATATATACTTAGTGAATCAATAACGATATTTACATTATTTCATTTGGTATTGATTTATTGAATAAAATAAAATAGTTCTAACATTTATAACCAACAACATTGGTCCATATACATTTGGTTTATATATTCATATAATAATTTAATGTTAGTAAAAAATAGACAACACCTAATTCAATAATATATCAGGTGTCTCCATTGGTCATTTGGGTCATTTCACATATAATTAGTTGTTTTCATTAATTAACAATGGAATAGTTATAAAAAATAGGGTTGAAAGTAGATTAATGAAAAATAAAATCAATAATACAGTTACATATAGAACAAAACACATAGCTTTTATAAGGCTATTATTTTTATAAAAAAATGAAGTTTTCATAAATTTTATGAATATCTGAGTAAGAATAAAAAACAGAAAACTTATATGTGTGTCAGTGATGGTGATGAACATATCATAACCAATATAAATTATTATTATTTATGTTTTTGTTAATAATTTTATAAATTTTCATCATATAATTATAACATTTTTATAAAATAATATTCAAATTATTATTTTAAAAAGTTAATGGGAATTATATGTAAACTCTTATAATAGTTTAATATATGATGTAAAAAACACTTCATGGTCATTTGTTAAATGTGTTTAGTCAAATGGGTATTAAACCCTTGTTAATAACCCATATCCCATCTCTATATTTCTAAAACATAGAGGAAACATGAGGCATATGGGAATGTCATGAGGTTTTTGAAGGATGCTGATTGAACCCTCCATTTTTCTCATCCCATGTATCATTACATTATTTGATGAATTCTACCTCTCCATGGATCTTCCTTGATGATTTTAATTGAATATTTTGAATTAAGTGTTGAACTGAAAGTTCATTTTCTATGATTGTAACCTCTACATTTTGTCATTATGATATCTCATGGGCTAGAATGCTTCTCATTACCTCTAGTAGGGGAGGCCTAATCCCTATAAAATTGGGAATCCTAAGGGCATTGAGACTCAACAATATAGAGGTCAATTGGAAGATGCTGCACACAGTTTAGTCCATACCAATGGAGTTGGACTCCCAATTTCCCCTCATGATTCTCATTCTAAATCACCAACTTCTCATACAATTCCCAAGGTTGTATACAACCTTATAACCTTTTCATTTGGATCATTTACTGTGGTTGGGATTAGAAGACCGTTTCTTATAGACATGATTATGGGGAGTATGGAAACATTCCCTCGGGTACCCTAGTGTAGAGAAGTATCCTTGCCTCACAGATTCTATAATTATATAAGAATCTTCATGTGTTATATATTATATTACCTAGGAAGGGTGGTTTTTTTTAAATTTCCTATTACATTAAATCTATTTTGAAACATTTCGTACCCTTTTTAGGTTGATTTGGACAAAATAATTTCTTTGGACACTTCAATTAGGAAGCACACCATGTAGAAATCTCCCCTAAAGCATTACTCTAACATCATGTCCTATTAGAAGAAAATAAATAGGTATTTCACTCCAAATACATCCATATAGGAAAAATTATAGACAATAGTTAGGTTCAAAATTTTCATTCTAGGTGAACTTCACGATTCATCCCAAGCTCTATAATGTCACTCTTATGACGCATTATTATGGGGGCAGGTTCCCCTATGATGGTGAATTTACGTCACAAATTTTTCCTTATCTAGAATATCACTATTATGGATCTTCATTAACAAGATAGTTATATTGAAATACTAGTTTCTAATGGATATATAATTTACATTGGATTGTAGTTTATCTATCTCTCTAGGGAACATTATGTTTTCTTACTCTATAATAGTATATTCACATCAAGAAAATTTATAGTCCAATGCATTGTCAATGAATTATCTTTTGGATACACAAGTTGATTGATACTCTACAGAAGTTTATTTTAGAGTGTATCCCTTGAAGACAAATAGGACAAAGATTTCAATAAAAGGATTATTTTTGTTGCAAACCAACATAATTAAATTGAAGCTAGTTGAATTCATTTAGAGGAATCACAATTTTTGGGGAGGGTTGGAGTGATTTTAAATAGTTGTAACTATTTTTAGTCTAATGGTAAATCCATTTTAGAGGCATGGAAACATCCATTTAGAGAGGGAATAATACCCATTAGGTTGATAGATTTCATAGAATGGAATGCTTTCTCTAGATTTATTACTGTCCCTTGGATCACACCTGATTGAATAGGTGGACTAGATCACACCTGCTAGTGAACAAACATGACAACTAGACAACAATCATGTCCATTCTATATGATATTTTTTAATGTTTAGGATTCAAAAAATAACATTCATCTTTTAAAAAGATAAAATCAATCAATTTAAATATCATAAAAATATTAATAATTCTATCATCACACTCCATCTACAAAATTTATAATCAAATTTTGAAAATCAATAATCATGCTCTCTTGTAATGAACAAAAATAAATTAAATAATACATTCATTTTAACCATTATATATTAGAGATAACATAAATATTAACAGATAAGTAGGTGGAAACTACCTTGCACATATAACACTAGTTATCTACTAGATTTGTCTTATAGAAGTCCTTTCAAATTCCATAGTTCTTCAAAAACTCTTATAGATCATTATGGATATGTGACAATTATCCTCTTACAATTTTTTATATCTATGTTAATAATCACTTTATTGGGTATCCAGTTTAATATCTATATAGGTTAATCAAATAAATTTCCCTGGTTTCGAAACTAGTTTGATATCATTGGTTTGTTAAGAGTTTCAAACTCACTCACCTTTTCTTCCTGGGAACCAAACACCATTTTCCTATGATTTAATATACCATTGTTTTTTCCTTCACACATATGATATAATTTATTAAAATGGACATATAAATGAAAATTTATCACGTGTTAAGCTAATATACCATCAATGGTTATTTTTTAAAAAATAATTTTAAATTATCCCAAATGATGTTTTGTATACCAAACAACTTGACATTCCCTTTGTTAGTGGGTCCTCCAAATTATGGTTTGATCTAACAAAGTCTGTAGTTCGGATAAAATACTATATCAGCAACCTCATATAACTTTTTCTATGACCAATATTCCCCAATTCTCAAATATAAGTATTACTATATATCCTATCAAATGTTTTATTGACATCCAAATGAATAACAATAAATGATATCAGTATAGGGCCCAATGGTGGATCTGATAAATGAGATTTAATCGATTATTCTTTTTTCTAGTGTCTATATAACAAACAAACTATAATCCATTCTGTATTTTGTTATAAACCATTATTTCTTTAAATATTAAGAGACAACTCCACCTTTATGTGTAAAAACCCTAAAACTCATAGAAGAATAATCCTCGATAACATTTATCATAACCTCATTATAAAACCTTCCAATACCCTTTGGGTTTCACTATAACATATAATGTAACACATAGTTCCCTTTAGACACTTGAGTACACATTTAACAACATTCCATTACGTACAACCAAGAATACTCATATACCTGATAAAATTGAGAACAACTTATTCAATATTGGGACTTATACTTGTCAGGAAATATATGAAAAACCCAATAACCATTTCATATTATAGTTGAAAAACCTACCTACTAGGATTTGATGGAATCCTACTCCAAAAATCAGATGAGATTAAAACTGATTAAAAATGAACATTTTCAAATGTAGTTGAGACATTTTCAATATAATGAGATTCATAAGGAAGTGTAAAATTTTAATTTATAATAACTATGAACCCTAAAATAGCATTATCTTCAAACAATTATTTTATATTAGTGTTCGATATATTATTTACATTGAGTAATTTAATTGATTCACATTAGTTAAAAATACAAACAGGTTATCGATAAATATACAAATAATAAACACCACTTTTATAATGGAACATATTATAAACTCATTTACGATCTTGGTTAAAAAATAAATTGATAATATTAATTCATTAAATTTTGAATTCCATTAATTAATATATTATTTCAAACCATATTGTGACTATACTAATTTGAAACCCATCTTTTATTTTCTATCTATAACGAATCCTTCCTATTGTACCCTATATATATTTCATCATTCAATTAATCATTTAATAATTTTATACTAACATCCATTTTGAATCCTAAAATTATATGTAAAAGCTAAAAGGAAAATAATTAGAATTTAAAAAATCCTTGCCACATGAGCATTGGTATTGAAATAATTGATTTTCCCCTTTTTAGTAAATCCCTTAGCTTCCAAACTAGAATTATCATTTCAGATTTACCATCAAATTTTGGGTTTATTTTAAATACCATGTTACAATATATAGGTTTTAGAACATTGAGTAATATAAATTAATATAAAACTATTATTTCCACTTATAGAGATTAATTCCTCATTTATAGCCTCTATCAAAAGTGATGCAATAGAATATGACATAACAATATTGTTTTTTGGTTAGACTCTATATTGATAAAAACCAATGTTTGTGTACAATAATATCATAAATTATTTAAAATACATTCATATAGATATTAGATCCATATCCCATATGAATCTGATTTCAATAATTTTTATGAAACTCCCTGACCATATATTATTAAGATACTTTTTTTATTCTATCAATATTTTTTTCTTTAAAATTTCATAGGTAAGTAAGTAAAACTGGATTCATAAAAAATAGCATCTCTTGATTCAATAACTGTATTAACATATAATAAATACTTTTATTCTGTTAAAATTAACTTATATGACATCAAATGCTTCATTTATCCAAGAAATATTCTAAAAATATCACGTTTATCAAATTTATTCAAATTTTGGTTCAGGAAATCTCATAATTGTATGAAAACCCCAAATGGTTATATAATTTAGGTTAAGTTTCATATGATTCCATAATTAATACATATTCATATCCTTCCTTTTATGGGAACCTAATTTAGGATTTGACACATAGTTAACATGTTATCTCCCTCAAAACCTTTTGATAGATCCAATATAGTTATCATGGAATTAACAATTTCCATTAATGTTCAATTCATTCTATCAGTTGTTCAATGTTTTTGTGGTGTAAAGGGAGTTTTCACATCATGAATGATCCCTAGGGATTTAAAAAATGAAGGAATGTTGTATTAACCTCCCATATCAGATTCGAATAATTTGATTACAACCATATACTATCATTAAAGATCATTTTTATACATAATAAATTTATTTATTACTTCATATTGTACAAGTAATATACAAACATGAAAAAATATAGAATAATTATCAATAAAATTTATGAAGTACATTTTATCCCCTATAGTGGGTGTCACATGAAAATCAAAAAAATAAATGTAAAAGTATAAATATTACTTTTCATTAATATACTTAGAAATAGTTTCCTAAATATTTTAATTATAATAGAATATATATATTAATTTTCTTTTCTTCCATTCTAGGAAGAAATTTAATTTTTTATATTGCATGAATTCTCTTAAAATTAATGTTACCTAGACGAATGTTCCATATGAAATGAATCCAAAAAGTATTTATAAAGAATATTTCCATTAAATTCTTATAATTAATCATACAAGTTACCCTTTTTAAGAATGATTATACTTGTGTAGAGAACAAATATATCTACCTGAAATACAGTCTTAAGCCCTTTCTACTTTATCATAATCCCTAAGACTATGCTACTATAATATTAAGGCATATAAAGGAAATAATTTAAGGTTTTGGATATTCCCTAAGGTAAATTACATGTCAATCAATTCCTTCCATTGAAAGTTTATTCTTATATAGTTCCCCATTTAGAGAGAAATGCCATCAATGATTGATTACATTCTTTTGAAGAAATATTTTTTATTTTACCCATATCTGGTAACACCAAAATTGATCCGTCAAGAAGAGTTGTCCTTGAGCCCACTCACATCGAGGGTCATAACCATAAAATTATATTTTGAATTCTGTTCCATATTTAATCTAATATTGATGATAATATTTTTAAAATGTCATTCATTGTCAGAGTAGTAATATTTCGATTTCTTCGTCTTCAATTGAACCATTCCATTTAAAAAATGGTTTGGAACTTTTTACCCATTGACGAACTAGGTTGATATAATCCCAACATGATGAGAATAATGGATTAATAATCCTTAGGATTATTTACAACATCAAATTTTTTATATTCCAACTCAATTATTATTTATTTCAGTTTCTCATTAAGGTAAATATCTTCTTTCTTATGATTTAGATAATGTTTCGCATACATCCAAGAAGGAAGCAGCTTACTGAAGATGGATGCAAAAATGATATAATCATCCTTATTTAACTTTTCTTATTTATAATTTCATAATATGTGTTTTATTTCATTAAATTGGTCAACGATAGATTTACCATCTACTATTTTGTATGAAACAAACATCCTTACTAGTATTTTTTTCTTTTTATATCCTCGATGATGTACTTTTCCTCCAAGGAATCCTACAAGTCCTTTGTGGTTGTATGATAATGAAATGTGTTGAATATTATATCTATTGAAGAATTGAATATGTTCCATGGATACATAAGATCAATATTCTATCTTTTTTCTATTTTAGTGGTAAATATGATGTGTCAGAGCTTCAAATGTAGGGTATTTAGAGTTGAGAACATGTACACCTGTTTGAGATCAATGAGTAGAAAGAAAACCATATTTTCCACCGCATGATGTTATTTATATCGAATTGGTCCATATTTGTTTTATTTAATAAAATAAAAATATGTATTTTGATGTAATATACCATTAATATTATTAAAAATTATAATAGATAATGGATATATAATTTAATTTTGATTCTACTGGCTGAAGATCTCCAAGGAATATTACAATTTCACTCTCATTAAGACCAGACCCTCTCCAAACAAATCAATAGTTATACGGTAGCTATTGAAGAATCATGAGGATAAAATGGTGGATCAATTTACAATACAGGTAAATTGTGGAGTACATCACTTAAATAAGAATCATATAAAAGAGAGTAAAAAGGATTTCTTTCATAGCCAAAAATTTTATTTTATTATTTTTTATTGATTTTAGAAGAATCTAAATTTATAAAATGTATTAGTGTTCTTAAAAATGGTATGATTTCTTCCCATCCAATGGGGACTTAATTTTATAGATAATAAAGTACCCATTCCGATAAGTCATCATTCCAGTTTTTATTAGGATGATATATTTCATCGAAAGGCCATCCTAATTTGATTTTATACATGTCAATTAGATCACACCTAATCAATTACGTAGACATTATCACACCAAATAGAGAATGAACATGTCTTCGAATGAATATATATGTCCATTCTAACCCATTTTTTCAAAGTGATTTTTCAAAAATAATCATTTACATTTCATATATAAAATAATTCAATTTTAGATATTTTAACAATTATAATAATCCAATAATCATTTTCAGATAAAATTTTGGATTTTTATAAAACATTAATCTTTTAATGATATTAACATGAATGACTCTTTATGTTCACATTTGGATTTTATGTAATGTGGATGTGTAGGTGGAATTACTTAATACATCACCTTATTAAACCAATGTAAAGGTCTCAAATAGAATGATTACCCTTATTTAATGCATTTTTTAGGGTAGGCGTGACATCCTTAATAAGTGAGTGTTGTATATGGAAACCTCTACTTTCATCCCGATTCATGTACCTTGGTTTATCGAGAGGGTGGGGGTGGGGGATTTTTTTTTAATTTATAAAATGGGAGGAAAATAAATTTGGGTACAATTTTTATTGAAAATCAATTAACAAATTCATGGATCTCATGGCTAGTTCCCTGATCATGGATATAGGTTTTCAATGGGGAGAAATAAAGGCAGCGAAATAACACGAGATTAACAAATGGATATAGGTTTTATGGACCCTTTTCATACCATTATCCATGGAATATATTCATTCACTAACATTTATGTCTCTAAAAACTCTCATAACTATTCTAAAAATACTCATGTTCTCCTCAATATAGGTACCCAGTTACATAAAAAATACGAATTCTCACTTTCCTATTTATCGGGAAGCTACAATGAATTGTTGATCTAGTTTTGAAATACAAGAATGAGGAGATTGTAGGACCCACATTGTTTGATTTTCAATCTAAAAATATGAACTTTTATCTTTATATGTATGATTGGTAATTGGATATTAATACCTATAGTTATATTATTTCTTATATTCAACAACATTCTAGATGATTACCTATTATGGGAGGGAATCCAATCCCATGAAAAATATTGAGCCGTATGGTTTAGGTAGGTGGATGAAAACACCGGTTAATTTTAAAATTTCAAAAATAAAATATAGAAGTGGAGGAATTTGAATATCCAACATGGGGATGGTTCATATATGGGAACAAATTCAAAATTAGACTATATGTTAGTTAAATTTTATTATGCTTCATGTTCTTGTGAGGATAAAGTCTATTTTTGATGTTATATTGGGGACAACAATAAATTATATTATTTATAAAATGAAATCCTTCATTAAGAAGGGTGAAAATATTTTTATGGAAAGAATCCTATTTGAGGAAAATACCGTAAGGGTGTTGAAAAATATAAATATAGATACCACTGTAGGTTCGGATGGATTCATGAGGCTATTTTTCACCATAACACAGGGCACCATTATTGAATATATTGTCAAGGTTGAGTGTAGATTCATCATGGGTTCCCACGTACCAACATAAATATCCAAAAATACCTTCTATTCAAGAAAATTGGGAACATAATTTATTTTAAATTACCTTAATAGTTCATAAAATAAATTTTAATGACCATTTTATTTCCCTATTTTGGTAGAAACCGAAGAGATGAGAACAATATATTTTTCATCGGATATAGATGAAAACCACTTTCTATACTAGATGGATATTCTTTGAGCACCTCATCATATGTAGTTTAAAATACCCATATAATTCTAGATTTGTTTTTGGATATATACATTCTCCATGTTTGTGCATTGGAAATAAATGAGCTTCCACCTAATAACAACAAAAAAATCCATTAACACACTTCACCCAAACAATAATGTAATTATAAAAACTATATTTAGTTTATTTATAAAAAACACACAACATCCCTAGGAGAGAACAATGATATTTTTTACTATGGAGATATATGTAATGAAAAAAATCATTTATTTTATCCTCTCCATTTACATTTCCTTACATAATGTATTAAAAAACAGCCAACTAGTAATAATTATACAAAGCCCTTTCAGCTGGGAACCAACTCTCTTTATAAAGGTCTTCCAATAGTTAACTTGATGCAAAAAACCTATAGATTTATGGTTAAGCTCCCATTCATATGGGATTCATCTGATACACTATTGAACCATATAAAGAAACTAAAAAAATAGATGAATTATATATGTGGTAACACCATCTGATAGATGTTTCTTTTTGAAAAACTATATCCGGGGAAACTAAATAATTTCTAGAAAAAATAGTTATCAATTTGGATATTATATTTACACCATGGTTTTTTCAATGAGTATAATATCTAAGAGTGTTTTCCACATTCTGAAAATGATTTTAGAACTTCTCATTCAACATTAGAAAAAAACATGATCAATTTTAACTTATGTAAATCCAATGACATAATGGAGTAAGGTTTTATTATAATTTTTGTATATGGGTTGGTTTCTATGAAGCATTCATTGATGCTATGTTCCACTATATTTCATCTAATTAGTTTTATGTAGTTATAATTGTTAAGCAATTAGATTTTTTAAAACTTTTAATAGTACTCTACCAAGGTGAACCCCTTTACACTATAATTTTCATCATCTCTCAAGACATGTTCTATAGGAAATTGAAACACCTCATATAAATTTGTTTCCTTAATATTTTTTCTTTTATCCTAAATTACCCTAGAGTATTCCATCTTATCTTTCCAGTTGAAATGCCTATCATCAGTAATAAAAAATGTTAATTTATCATGAACATATTTGTACTTATCTATCTCCGATGATGTTTTCTCGATTATAGAAACTCAGTTATGGGTCTAATTGTTTTATTTTAGTGAATTTTAGTCATGTATTTGATGAAAATAATGGGGATATTCAATATTATTCAATTTAATCATGAAATATATTATTAAAGGATTAAAATAACATTTATAATTTTTTTGGGATAATGAAATGTGGTCTGATTATCATAGAATGTCTATAAAATGATGTTCAAGAGGATATAGTTGAAGATTGACATCTACATGAAAAAATGAATAATTTGGGTATGGAAACCAGACTACTGGTGGTTACAGAAAAAATTTGAATCTGACAAGATGTACACCAGATAGATAGTTGTGATGAAATGTTTGAGGAAACCAGTAAGAATCCTTTTTTATATCCAATAATATTATCGACTAGTTGGTGGTATCGATCCTACATGTGAAAATTCAATATTTTTGTGGGAAATATATCTATTAAACTCACATTAATGATTCTTAATTACTCTGAATAATTATAAAAAATTACTAGAGATATTATATCATATTATTAGGTATCCTTGGTTTCTTATATGATATACCACTATTACATTGTTTAATAATAAATCCCCTTCTTAGAATCCAATCCATGATAAAAGTTGGGAAAACCAATGACGAGGCTTCATCATATTCCCTCCTATCTCAATGTTATTTCAAGATAACACTACAATTTTTCTTAAATTTTTTGGATATATTCTTAAATCATATAGATATATATCATCATAATTACACAAATCCTTATTAATGATTCAGAATCATATTTTTAATTGTTATGTACCAAGAAAACCATCTTATTCCCATCTCATTCTAGAATGAGTGATGACTTCCACAAAATTGATTGATGATTTCCATTTATATTGATGAAATTGAAGCGAGTTCTCAGAAACATAATCATGATGAAAAAACTTCTTTATCACTTCCAAGATCAAGTGAGTAATAATAGAAACCTCTCAACATGAATGAAGGAGAAGTATGGGATTACATCAAGTTATTGTTGAACACCATTATCAAACTGTGATTTCTTATTCTTCCATTTTATATATCACTTAATTATATTCCACAATGCATCAAACATGATATGAGTAATCGAATGAATTTTTTATCCAACATTTATAGCACATAATTTGTCAATTAATATTTAAATAAACTTCTTAATACGTTTATGAATTATTTATTGATCATATTATTATTATTCAGTTATTAATTTATGCTTTTAATTTTATGATTTTTATAAAAGGGAATGTGAGGACCCTCTTTCAATCATACACCAACTAATAATTGGTATTAAAGGATTCATTTTTATTTTTATAGAAAAAATTATTTTTTTTCAATTTTTTGTATCTATTGTTTTAATCATTTTGTAATTTTAATCGATTTCAATGTTCAATATATTTATAATGGAATCTAACTCTTATTTTCATGATACTATTTTTGATGGAAAATATTATTTTCTTTTTTAGATAATGGCATGTATAATTTTCATAGTACAATAGTTTAACTTCCCTATAAAATGTTAATTCATCAATATTATTCTACAAGAGAAATATAAGATAAGTCCAAACCTAATGCTATTAAAGACTTCGAGCTTAATTGAATGTCCATGAACACTATACATTGTGGATAGAGTAAACATGAGTTTTATCTTATTGATTATTGTAAAAAACTCATTAAATATTGAAATTTCATGAAGTCACTCATGATAGAATTAACAAAGATAATGATAATTGATTACACATTTATTGGAAATATATTTAATGATTTTTGTCCATCCAAATGAATCCATTATTAGTATGTTTAATCATTTTACAAACATATAAAAAATGGAATGTCTTTGGGTGATTATATTTCTATATAATCCTTCTTAAAAAATATATTATGGGTCATACCACAAAATTGGGCACCCAAGGTCATGACTATGCAATGAGAAAAGGATGTAGAGTAAAAGGTTTTCATTAAACTTATATGATCTCCAATTATATAAAAAAATTATTATAAGTTATTAGATGAGAAGGAATACACTTTATCTATATATGTAAATAATATAATTGACATAAAAGCTACCAATTGTGACTCATCCTGATGTAATTTTTACAAATTCACTCAACTCATCAAGAACCTGAAATAATTCGTAACAAATAAGAAAAATTATAATCAACCAAAGGAGGTGAATCAACAATTATGATTAGAAGTAACATGTTATAAATGTAAAGAAAATATTCACATATGGAAAAAATATTACAAAGACAAAGTGCTCATTTGATGTATTCCCATTTCCCAATCTTCCTCATCTTCCCCTAATAGATCCATTCTACATTTTATACTTTCCCCTAAAGTCACCTACATTTTGAATAATTTAAATATGTTTGTGATCTACAAAAATGGGTCTCATAAAATAAAAGTATTATAAAAAAACGTGACAAGAAATAATTACAAGGGATTAATGAAAATGAATAACTTCTAAAATATAAAGAAAAAATACTCAAGGAAATGGAATAATTATCCATGATAATTATCTATCAACTAAATACTAATAAGCTCAAATATACAATCAGAAACCTCAATAGATCCATCCTTAAATTAAATAAATCTGGAAATAATCCAAATAAATCTTCAGATATAAAATATATATAAATTAATGACTTTCTATTTGATTTTAAAATCATGAAAACACCTTACAAATCAATGTCAAAGATATTTTTTTTAGGTTTCTTATAATACAAGTTATAAAATTGATGTAAAAAAATAAATGTTTAATTTATGAATGTGATTGAAAGAATTCATGATATGGGACACTAATATAAATACATCATGTATATAGTATTTACATAAATAAAATCATATACTGAAAAAATACAGATTCATAAATCATTATTGGATAACATTAGTGGACATAGGATTATTTCGGTTCTGAAAACATTAGTAATTTTATTTTTTAGGAAATGTATCTTGAGTTAAAATAAAATGAAGAAATATGAAAGTTTATATTTTTTTGTCAAGAAACATGTGTAGCAGCCTCTCCAAATTCAATAAAATTAATAAATTAGAAGGTGGTTGCACCACCATCAATGATAAATATTTGGGTATGATAACCAGTGAAGGTAAAAAAAAAATTCATAAGAATATCTAATTTAAAATATTGAATGTTTTAAATACATAAAAAATGATTTCTATGAATTAGTAAATTATGTGATTGTGGTTTTAATATGTATTTTGAAAACTATTGTGATTTTTTAACTCAAAAGTAAATATTTTATTTACCACTTCTATTTTTCAAAATTTTTATTCATTAAATTTAAAATCTATATAGAGATAAAAAATAAAATTCAATAGTGAAGAAGTTAGTTATTCATGGATTTGGTATATATTTCTTGGTCATTTTAGTGCACACTAACTTTACAAAGTCAACTATTATAAAAAATTCAAATTTACCTAAATTGTATTTCAATGATGACTTGGTTTTTGGAGCATGCCAATATTTTAAGAAAAAACCCATCTTTTAAATATAAAAATGTATTTATTCTTATAAATCTCACGAATTAATTCATCTTTTTTAATTTAAACATTCTCAAATATAAAATATTATAGTTAAATAATTTAATAATATTATTTTGGCTGACATTACATGATTCTGTTGGATTTTATACTTATCTCATAAAAGAGAAACATGAAAATCATTATTCATGTTTTCTAGAAGGTTAGAAAATAAAAAATGATATTAAATTATTTTTTTCAATGTGATAATGGTCAATAGAATTTTAAAAAGTGAATATAATGATTTATTCTATTTTTAAAGAAATAATCATTTTTCCACACCTCGAACCCACCTGCAAAATGAAATATTAGAAAATAAAAATTTAATAAAATCAATTAAACACTTTTAAATTTATGTTTTAATGAAATTTTTAATTGAAAAATCAACATTGTTTTGAAGAGACATATTTTCCAAATAATGTTTTCAAATCTTTTATTTCCATCTATGGATTAAAACAATCCCCTCTGGCTTATTCTAAAAATTTATCTAATTTAATTTTATTAATCAGTTTTAAAAATGGAAAATTATATTTAAATATTTTACAAAAAACGATCAATTATTTTTTACTTATTCGAATTTAAATCGATAATGTGATTTTGAGATCATCCAATGAGTATATTTTATTATAATTTTTTGTTTTAATGAAAAAAATAATTTGAGATGGTCATTATAAGTGAACTCAAATTATTTCTTGGTTTCCACATATCTCAATGAGATTGTTGTATTTTTCAAAACTTTTGAAAATATGATAATGAACTCTTAAAATGGTTTGTAAGGGGTCATGATAATGAAATTAGTATACCCATAAGTAAAAATTATAAGACAATGTTTGATGATGTCATTAAACCAATGAAAAAAATATTATAGATTTATGATTGGAAGACTACTTTATCTTAATAAAAACAATAATAACATCACATTTATTGTTTGCATCTATGATTATTGTCAACAGAATTAAAAGGAATTTCATCATGAATAAATTTAAAAGAATATTTATTATTTAAAAGGATATATATATATATTGTTTATTTATCCAAAAGAAACTTCATCTGAGTTAATGTTTCTTGGAAAATAATTTGGTTGGAATAAAAAAATATCGGAAAAGTACAAGTGAGACCATCCATAATTATGTAAAATTTCCCATATGATCACTATATATCACATGAGAGTTAATTTTAGAGGGATAATTGTCTCTATAATTGTGAAATTTTCCTTAAAAAATTATTTTTTATAAATAACCATTTAAATAATAATTTTTTATCTTATTCATCAAAGTCACAATTTCTAAAAAAAATTACTCTTTATCATATTTATATTATTTCATGTTTTGTAAAATTAAACACTGAATAAATTTTATTGTAGTTTTTTGTTTTAAATATGTTTTAATAGGATTACCATAAATACTTATCTGGGATTTTTTTTATTTTCTCTCTTAATTGATGATCAATATTGACTAAAATCTTAAATATACATGCCCCTCTAATAATTTTATTATGTTGTATTGAAAAAATGGAAATTTGATAATGATATTAAGGGATATATTCATATGCAATGTATATGTTTCAAACATTCAAAACATACATTGTAGGAAAAAATAATCTATGAGGGAATGAGTGTTTTGGAATAGTTAAGTACAAATATCCTTTTATAATTTTTCATTTTCTCTTTTATTTTTTTCCTACTTTCATTATAATTTTTACAAATATTAATCTAAAATTTCCCCTCACCCTCTCTCTATTAAATGGTATTATTAAAGGGTTATTTGGAATCTAAGTGATGTTTTAAATTGTATGTTTTTAGTACTTATTTTCATAAAAACTTTGGTTTTTCCTCAATCCCCTTCTTTATTATCCATGTAATATTTCCCATTTATTTTAAAAATAACTTGAGTTTTTCATCAAATATATTTTTTGAAAATATCACATACCTTTTCTTGTATTTAATTTTTTATAATCATAATGGTGGATTAATTTGTTAAATATTAATGGGGGATACAATTTTTTAAATATGTGGAAATTTAGTTAACATTAATTTTATATAAATATTTTTTAAAAAGGGGACAAATTTGTTTCTATATGTTATACTGCTAAATTATCTAATAAGGTGGTGGGCGGGGGGGGGGGGAATGTTCTAATCGTATTTGATATATGTAATGGTTGATTTATTTACATATATAGAATATTTAATATGTTTCTTTAATAACATGTATACATTGATATATTAAATATGTTGTGATATATTTTAACTTGTATTTACACTGAATATATCATTTTTATGTAAATTGATTATTATCAAAAAAATGGAGGATATTGTTATATATCCTTATATTTCATGGTGTTTTAAGAAAAAATCAACAAATTATGTTTCACGTTTTTGAAATATGGTGATTTATATCTTGGATTTGATGAACTCAAAGAATATATAAATGAATATTAAAATTAATCATGAAAAATATTGTTCAAGTATTAAAATAACCAATATCATTTTTTGAGTTTGTATTTTGAATTTTATAGGATTAACCGAAGGCCGTGAATGAAATTCAAGGAGGACAAAATTGAAAGTTGACATCCAAATTTAGCATTGGATATCCCATGTAGCTTCATAAACCTATAAATTATTTTTGAGTGAATGGATAACTTATAAGAAGTCATCCATCCTATTTAGGGATAACTATAGGAAATCAAGTGGTGATGAAAAAAGCCATAAAATATACAAGAATCCAACCATATTACTGGTAGAATTAAATGGGTATCTAATTGATTTTATCTATCAATTAAAAAATCATTATCTTAGTTGAATACATATCTATTAAACTCCCATTTAAAATTCTTAATGAATCCTAAAAATTACGGAAGATTCTTAGATATAATGGATATTCTAAACATGTATTCATGTTGGCATAGAAAATCTACCTCTCTTACAACTTTTAATGACAATTCCTCAATTATGCATCTGATCCTTGATCAATGTTTGACATTAAAATGAGTAATATCCAGCATATTTTATATAATATTAATGTTTATTCATTATAAAACACATATTTTTGTTTAATCTATTAGGGAATATTATACCATAATATCTCTATATCTCATATGAATTGTAAAAATAACTTATGAGGAATTATGGGGTTTCTTTTTAAGGGGTTTCCTCCAAGTAAACATTTTTATTTCTATATTCTTCTATAATTAAATATCACTGCCATAAAATTGAGGGATGGGTTTCATGGATACTGAAGAAGTTTTAAGGTGTTATCACAACCATAACTGTGATGGATACTTTTCTTAGTTACCTCCAAGAATAAGGGAGTTGTAATAAAAACAGCTGACATTGATGGGAGGATATTTAGGGGATAATATCAAGATATTATTGAACTCCTTTATCAAATCTTGTTTATCTATTCTTCTATTCTATCGATCACTTATTTATTTTCCATAAATATCATAATTGATATGCATATTATAATAAATTTAATACATATATATTCTTTGGGGCATACATAATCAATTAATATTTAAATAATTTTTTTAATTCATATCAAAAATACTTCTCTATCATAAAATTATATATTTGTTTCTTATTTTCATTTTGAATATCAATTAATTTTTATAAATGGAAATTAACCCCTATTTATATCTTAATCTTACCAACATACATTTGAGAATTACTGCTCTTTTATGGTGGTTAGAGTGTCTTGTATGTTATTGATTTAAAGAGAATACTGATTGTCTATAAACAAAACCAAATAGTATCATTGAAAATATTGAAATTGTTCTTACATTACACATTTAGAGTTTCCAATAGTATATATCGGTTCTCCCCTTAGTACTCTTAAGGTCATAATTTCTTTGTTCAACTTCCCTGTCAATATGATTTATTCTCAAATTTCTAGTTGGAGGAACATATTTTTTTTATTTTGGGGGGAATTTAACCATAATTAAAAGAGTTCTAATTTCAATTCACATCAAAATTTTATCCATGACCTACATACCAAATGGAATATTAATATCCATTTATTTTTTAAAATATTTCATTTTTATTACTAATCTAACATCCACGTTAACTATGTTGGATATAATATTGTGGTGTACCCCCTAGAGGAAGGTGGTATAAATGTCTCATGATGAGGGTATAATGAAATATTCACATGGAAATATGGATTGGGTTTATATGGATGGAAATTCACTATAGTATTATATTATTGGTCTGAAAATCAATCACCATTTTGATTTTAAAAAATAATTTCCAAATAAAAATTCCTCTATAATCTGAGAACATATTTTATAGTAGATTATGTTTATCATTGAAAAGTCTCAGCGGACTATGGGGATCGAAAATATCTATTTGTGAAATGAAAATTTGATATATTAGGTTTTTTTATCCATTTATTTTCAATTAATGAAATGAATTTTTATGAATAATAGAGCTTTCAATATTTCCTTGATGTTTTCCTTCATGATGTATACAAACTGGCTTCCTTTGAAATTTTTTTTTAAAATAATTATTTTTTGTTAGTTTTCACTACAACAGTAATTGTTTTTTACCAAGAGCCTCATTTTCAAGATTAATTCACAACACAATTTTTCAAATATTGGGTGGAAAAACATATAGTACCTTTATCAATAAGAAATTTATCTCCCTTATATGTTATATTTGGTGAAACGTAATTTCATCTTATTGTGTACTTCCAAAAGTTAGAAATTGCATTAACATATAAATTTTATTGTTTTTCTTACTCATACATGGATACCATTAATCAGTTTTTCATGGGAGTGTATTGGGAATCCACATTGTGGAGGAACATTAGGTCTACTCTAGATCTGAGCCTCATCCCAACCTTTGAGATTCTATTTTCTTCTTGGTAATATATTTTCAATGCAACATCTCTAAGTGGTAAAAACTAGGTATTGGTATTTTAAAATATTTCCAAAAATAATTTGATGCCCATAATGATGTGTTTTCATTAGTCCATGCACCTAAATATGCCATTATTATCAACCTTATACAAGCGTCTTGTGTGTATTTTGTCCCTTCCATGGATGATTCTACACATATGTGTAGTGTATATTTCATCAGGTTGATTCCTATAGACAATACAATGATGGCCAGGTCCCCTGATCCCGATATTGGGGTAGTTGGTCACCACCTAGAATTGGAATGAAATTAAACACTAAGGTGTAATTTGATATTGAGAATATGAAAGGGGTTGTTATTGTTGTCATGTTTAGGGAAGTCATTGTTTCCTTCGTAGAATATTTTTAGCTTCCATTGGACTGATAAAATCTCTTGTAGAAGTTGAAATGAAATTCATTAAGGAATTATTTATTCATCATCACTATCCTCTTCCTTTTCATTGTTTAAATTTACACTTATATTTGGATAAACCTATTTCACAATGAATAACCACTCATTGGTCCATCATTTACATAACACGTTGTTTCATCCATGCATGTGAAAAATATTAAAGTTCCAATCAAATTCATAGAGTAAGAAATATGGTCATTAATGCATATCCATTTGATAGGCCTTAGAATCCACTATACTTTTTATATGACATTAAATCTACCCCTGATGTTTTAAGTGATTTTCATGTTCCAATTATCTTGATATCCACATTTATAACCCCCAATAATGATTTATTTTGATTTTAATCACCTATTGATAAGTGAATTTAAATGGAATTATTAATAACCCCATGGAACTGATCCTCAACAGAAAAAACCCCCAATCAATTAATGATGGAGACTCACTTTTGGATGTATTTTAGCCAAAAGTATCATCACCTATTTATTTCATAAGAATTGTTATCTATTTTATCCAATTTTACAAGTGAAATAGTGCATAATCAATGTGATACAACATGTTTTATCTCACCTGATCTTGTAGTGATAATAACTCATCCATTAATACTGAGGGGGACATGTGGCCATTGGGAAATACTAATAGGTATTTTTTTATCAATATATCATTGAATTATCATCATAATAGACTAATGAACACATGAGATAATTATAAGAGGATTGATAAGATGCCCAATTAAATTAGGGATTAAATAGACGTGGTGGGATCCATTGATGATGGAAGAGAATAAACATGTATAGTTAATGAGGAATCAATCTTATTAAGTATTATGTGAATAAAGGATGCAATAGTAAAGAAAATACGAATTGATGAGGAAAATTTCCATTATTAAAAAATTAGATAAAAAAATTAAAAAAAATATTGTTTCATGAATATATAATTAATATGAGACACCATTTTATGAAGACACTAGTAATAGAAATATAAACTTTGATTGGGAGATAAAAACATAAGGTGGTTGAATTTTTTTAAATGATTAATGAATAAAAAATGTGGAAACAATGCTTGAGACAATTGAATAAATCACCCAATGAATCACCACACATGAACAATAGGAGTAATGATATTGCAATAGGAAAAGGTAGACAATGAAGAGGAATCCTTCAGTATACAAATGAAGTAATATGTTATGGTACATAAAATTAATTAAATTAAAATAAACTATATTATATAATATAAATATAATTTTATAAAATATAGTTCTAAAGATTAAAAATAATACAATATATTATTAATTATAATATTATCTATTTTATAGAAAAAAAATTAAACATAAATTAACTCTCTAATGTAGGTGAAGGTGGTTAGAGTATCTTCATGATTCTATAACCCATTATAATTTTTTAGCCCCCTATAAATCAGGTGAATTTTGAAAATACACCATTTAACACCCTCGGATGTTTATAAAAGGTCTTAAAATCCATTTTATATTTTATAAACACACATTTGGTTGAGTGGGAACAAAAAAACATCCTAACCAAAAAAATATAAACATATTGTCCCATCATTTACAATGAATATTTTAAAATTTTAATTTAGAATTTGGGGGTGTGGGATAGAAACAATAACCATGTCACATAATTTTCAATATATATATCATGTGTCCCATTGTACCTCATTACACAACCCAAAACTGTTATTAATTCCCTCACAACTATCAATATACATTATCATAATTAATAGACACAACTTCATATATGATGATGTTGGAAACAATTGTTACCCACACCTAATGTGAAGAAAAATAATGTCTGGAAACACACCAAATTCTACACCTCCAGTTATAGAACACTGTATATAAAATCATGAAAGGTAATCATCATCAAGATTCAATATCCTTGAGAAAATATTTCTAGAAAATTGAATACATTAGGAAGATAGAGAAATACATTCAAAGCCCAGAAATAAATAATGTATCCCAATAGGTTGTTCCTCTGGAAACAATGCTGACCACCCGAACAACACATTCTAAAACATAACATAAATTCCACCAAAACAAAACCAAACTGGGGGTAGATATAAATTTAATCAAGATAAGAGTTTGTAGTGGACTAAGGCATCAATAGTGAGTGATTAAATTCAATAGGGCCACCAAACCCTTTTATTGGAACCACCTCCATGTGAAATTAAACCATATACATGATCTGCTTCAAAATTGATACACCACTACAAATACTATTCCATGATACAATAAAGTAACCAAAATCATTAAACCTTCACTAAATAAAAAAACATCCAAAATTAACTTGAACGAACACCAAAAATGAAAAAAATTACCAACCTCATTTCCTTGAATCAATTTAAAAAACAACTAATATACAGAAAATAAATCCAATAAAAACTATTATAGAGGGCTATAATATCTTTCACCTCTTATGTAACTATTGAATACTCAACCCAAAAAATCCCAAACACCACCAAACCACTATATTAGATTGAAATTGGGTTTAGTGTGCGAGATCATATAGCTAAGAGTAAGGAGAAATTTTTTCTCTAACCCTTACTCAGATATGTGAACATGAAAAACAATTGCAACAAAATTAAGACAATAAAATAGATGTAATTAATGAACCCGAACAACCACTACATAATCACAATGAAAAACCCCAAAATATCCATTATTATAGACTATGGATGGGACCTAGTGTGTTGGGTGAAATGGAATGTGAAAATAGAAGGATAATGAGATCTATATATGGAAATAAAGAAACCCAAAATCATATTGATGCAACCAATACGATCCCCAAGTTAGAAGAACCATCATGATATAAGGAAAACATGTAAAAATGTGAGAAGAATAAAGGAGAGATGAATAAAATAGGAGAATATAGACGGGGATGTGATTTTCTAGGAAATATGTTTAGGAAATCTTCAAACCGGAAGTGGAAAAGGGGGAAACCTGAGGAATAATAAACCCACCACCATCGTATGAACTTATTAGGTTTAAAAATCTAGTAAATCATTATTTTTTCTTGGGTAGGGACCATGAATAAACTTCACTATGAATGACTATAAAATAAATCCTATTTTTATTTTTTAAATTTATATAATGTTTTAATTAATTTTTTTGTATGAAAAACTATTTTCTTATTTTATGATATTTATAGTAATTAAAAATAGTTAAATAGAATAAAGTTATAATTTTATTTTATACAAACATTGGTATCCAAGATATATATTACATTATTATGTAATAAGATTAATTACCATTGTTTCAAAAAATACCATATTTTTCATGATCCTCATGAAATATATTCTCAATTTTTTCACCATATTATTATATTTTTTATTTTATTATATTCAATTTTAGTAAAATTGTTTTCACTCTTATTTCTATACAAAAATTTGGTGTTTTATAAATTTTATATATGAATTTCATTATTTTATTTATTTCAATTCTTCGTGTGTTTCTATCTTACGATGAATAAGTTATTATTACTAGTATTTTAAAATAGATTTAATTTCAATGTATTCATGGAAATAATTGAATTCATAATGTATGATTAGTAATAGTAATTATATTTTACATTAAAATCATATAACATATTAAACAAATATATATATATATATATAACATAAATAATTATTTGAAGCATATGTTTATGATATTAATTATTATATTTATTTAATAGTAATAGAATTTATATATTTATAATGATAGTTGTTTTCATAGAGTGTCAATGTTGATGAGATTTATTTTATTTTAATAATTTTTTTTATATAACGACTCATCATAAGTAATTGAATCATGAGATCCAAACTAGTTCACCACGTGGCCTAAAATATATTCCAAAATAATCTATGGATAAAAACTAGTAGTTAAGGATATTATATTATAGATAAAGAATGATTTTATGAAAAATAAAATAAGCGACTATATGTAATTTAAATGATAACATATTTTAATATAAAAATCAATAATTTAATGATTCCATTAAGGAAGCTAACTAGTATAAATGAAATCAATAATCCAATACACATTTACCAAAGGCAGTCAATTGACACAAATTTTACCGTGATAATAAATACCTCTATCTAAGCAGGAAAGAACACCATCACATCCCTTTATGAATATACCTACAATGATATATATATTTAGTAAATATGTCTCATTTTCAATTCCTTTATCATTAAAGTCAACATCCACACTCATATTGATATTCATGAGTATAAATGAGAAACTATTAGTAACATTTCCATGAATGACACCCATTTATGATGTATTATATAAATTGTGACCAATGTTGTTTAGATTAAAAATATATAATTACTAGTTTAAATAATTATAAAAATATTTTAGTAATTCATTTTTAATAATATAATGTTTAATCCAATATTTAAATTTTATAAATTCATCCACTATAAGAAAAATAATAATAAGGAATTTAATAACAAATAAATAATTAAACCAACTATTAAAAAAGTAAACCTTCAATGAATGATCAATCATCATGAAATTTATTTTAGGTTCCATCCTCCCCAACAATTATGATTCAGAACCATGCCCCCTGATGCATATATCATCAAAATATTTTCTAAAATAATCCATTTTCCATCCAAATTGATGAACCTTTTATAATCAATTTAAACATAATTTTGTTTTTTATTTTATTTTTTATTTATTTTCAATGTACTTGTTAGGGTAATGTCAATTTATAATGGTTGATGGAGGAAGGATCCACACTATAAAGAACAGTCTTCCACTGAACATAAAAAGAAAGATAATGTGTTACGTTGGGAATGGAAACTCTAAGAGCTAGATTCTACATAATAATACCTACAAAACTATAAATTATTTAGTTGATTATAATAGGGATGATAACTGATGATGTTTTATTACATTTTATAATAGTTTTATAATGAATTTTTGAAATACTAGATGGATGGGGAAATTTTGATGTCAATTTAGTGGTTTAAAAATTGTCTTCTAGTTCTCAGGAAACAATCATGAGGTGATTATTCTTGAAGGATAGTGTATCCTATGATGAACATCTTGTGGATGAGGTTTTATTAAATTTTAAAATATATTTGACATTACAATAGAAAAAGAGTTCTTAAATTACTTCAAAATGAGTATTTTCATGATTCCCGACCTTGGAAATGTTTTTAAAAAGGTTTAAAAAGGATGTCTAAAATATTAAATGTATTTTGAATTAATATATTGCAATTAAGATGGACCAAATTAGGTTTTATAATTTTTGTATTTCTTTTTAAGTGTATTTTTATTTATTTATTTGAAGATAAATAATTATTATGTTATTTAAATTTAACAAGTCACAGGATGTTCATAAGACTTTTTCTTAGTTCATAAGTATTTTATAATATTTTCAAATAATTCTGAATCTAGCATAAGACATTTTCTACTAAATAAGAAAACTAGATAAGTTTTATTTTATAAGACTTTGTATGTATTTCCTAATACATTTTCTTAATTTTTTATACTCAGTATCATCTTATAAGACTTCATAAAAATATCATATGACATTGTAGTAAGTTAGAGAAACATAAGTCTTGATATTTTGTAATCCTCAAGAAATATGTAATACATTTAAGTCCATTTTTATGAATTTGAATATGGTGTAAGATTATTTGAGATATGTATAACATATGAAATATCCAATAATTGGTGTTCACAATAATTCCTCGAAGATCACATGAATTTATTTCTATGCAATATGACATTGAGGTTGAGTATTTGTAATCTCTATTTGGTCATAAGATGTGAACTATTCAAAAATTATATTAATTAATTAATAATATATTAATAATTCATACCATTGTAGGAAGGTTTATATTATTCAAAGACATTGCAAGATAACATAGTTCTCATGATATATGAATTGAATAATATTATGAAATGTGTAAGATGCAATCAACAAATAATATTTTCCACTATTTCAAATTATACCGAGATCTCACAAGATAATAAGTCTTGATTAAGATGTTGAAATGTGTAAGACACAATGTCATAATGTTATATATGATTCATAAGGTTCAACAATACTTTGGAAACTAAACGGTTCATGAATATTTATAAAAACACAGAGGATGTTCAAAAATTATATATTATGATGTTGAAATGGAATGATAATATTCTTGAGATGAGTTTTAGGTCTTAACACTTCCAAAAATTAATTTTTATTTAAGATTATTTATATTATAAGATGATATTATATCTATGAAATAGAAGATAGTGATTTAGATAAATTTTTGAGATGTGAATGAGTTTAAATTTGAAAATTATAGATCGAAAAGATCAGAAAAATGTGAATTAATGGGGACTATTCTTGATTGTTCTAAAATCACAATGTCATTTTAATTATTTTTGAACACATTGAGAATTAGTAATCTTATACTAGTTGAATATCATCGGTCTAATAATGAAGAAATGCTAGTTTTAGATAATATCTCTTGTATATAAATCCATAATTTTCATATATATATTTATATATTCACATCTTCTTAGATGAATACTCATTAAATATCATAATGATATACACATGAATCATATAGGTCTACAGACATTGGAAAGCTAGACATATAAACAACTAGTTCAAAAAATATATAAATATTCTTAAACAAATTCCTTCATAAGTGAGATTCATCTTTGATATATCATACATAATACTTTTATTTATTTAACATGGGGAATAAAAATACATGAATGTGTGAGCTTAGATGCTTAGTAGTTGTAAAAAAGAGAGATATAAATGAATACAATGAGATATAACATGAACATAAGGGTGAAGAAATATGACAATAACATTTTAAAACTGAACCTTTCATATAATTGATAATAATATTTATTAATTACAAAAAAAATCATGTTTCAAGACATGAATCATAATGAAATCAAAAATCATGGGAGAGTATAACATTCGAATAAGACATAATATTTTGGCTTACAAAGAAGCATATAAAATCATTTCTTTACTAGTAAAAGATCATTTACATGACTATTGCAGTGAAATGTGTCAACTCCCCCAATCCATCCTAGTAGTAAAGGTTTACTCACCAGGTTATCCTAATAGAAATAGTCCCATAGTAAACTAGGTTTACTCACCATTATAATCTTGTCTATCTCATAAGATATAAATATTTACCCAATTCATTAAGTGGAGATATAGTTACCACCCATGTATTGTTATAACATAACCACCATGCTTGGTAATAATGAATCCACCATCTTTGATAATAATGTAAGAACTATATTTTCTTATAAGATTACTACAATCCTTAGTTATAACGTAACCACCATGATTGTTTATAAGGTATGAAACGTCCCTAGTAGTAATGAAACCACTATCCTTTGTTATATACAATATATGGTTATAATTTAATGAATATATTTGGTTAGAACATAACCACTATCCTTGGTCATAATGTAACCACTATCCCGGTTTATAACGTGACCACCATCCTTGATAATAATGTAACCACTGTCCCTAGTAGTAATGAAACCACTATCATTGGTTATTATATAAATCCCATAACATAATGATAACCATATATATGTGTCCTAAAATATTATAAAATATTTATTATATCATCACATTATCACCCATTAAATGAAAATATATGTCATAAACATTTCCTTAATTCACTGTAGCATAACCCATGGAAAATAAATGGGCTTCAAAGAAATCTCATCAACTAAAAAATTCTCCATCAAGAGACATATTAATAATTGTATCATTTGATAATATCCAAAATAAATTATATTTAACATCAAATATGACATCTAATATAAAAAAATATTTTGAAATATCACTTGGAATATTTTCTATGTAAAATAACATTTTTAATTTGAGACATCATTTTCCAAAAATTAAAATTTATGAATTATTTAGGAAAAAACATCAATGAAAATAAACCTATAAAATATAACATAATCTAATAATAATTGACTATTAGTGATTATTGGAAGTTCCATTTGTGTGGTATATATTAAAATAAAAAATTCCATTAACACTTCTGTAGAAATAGAAAAAATACCTTATTTGGGATAATATAAGAGAAATCCCTTCAATATTTTTGGAAAAATTATTGCATAGGTAAAAAAACTTCACAAAATAAAAGATGAATATTTATAAATTTATTTATAAATATTTCATAAAACATGAATAGGAAATAAAAATGACTTTTGACTGAAGAGTGAAATAAAGTATATTTTATTTAAAAACATATTTTTGGTATCCTGAGTACTTATGTCAGGGAATATAAGAGAAAAAATAAATTTTAATGAAATAAACATAGGATAATAAATTTCATAATTTTATTGATTGATAAATCACAATATTACATGATAATAAATAATCTATAAAAAATCCACATACATAATGAAATTTTTATATATAACCCATACCACTATGAAAACATTTGTCTAAAATATCGGATGAAATAAATAATCTTAAATGGAAATTTCAATACACTTCAAATTTTTAATATAAATCATAAAATAAATTCATTATTATTATATAAACCACATAAAATAATATGTTTTGTATAAGGGATATGTCCCACAAAAATACATCTCAGAAAAAAAATCAACTACAGTATATCTAACGACCTTTCTATCAATTGAAACCTATTGTATAATAAATATATATTTATTATAAATTTATTAAATAATTGTTCTAATTTATATCATACCTTATGAAATTTACTTATAACTATTTCTCACTTATTTATTAACACTTCTTTATTAATGTAATAATTTTAGTTGATATCTACTTCATTTTCCATGTATATTATAGTTTGGTTGTTTTAGTATTTACATTTTGATAATATTATCCTCATACTAATAATATTAATCCTGATATAAATAAAATATATATCCATTATACACATATTTTTAGTTATTCAGAAATTATATAGATAGAAAAATTAATTACACCATTCATGGAAACAGTTGTCCATACAAACACATGAATGTCGTTTCCATTTTTTTGATTGATGAAATGAAATAATGATAAATAAGAAATAAACTTTAAAAAATAATTATTATATCATATATATTAATTTAATCCAATATTATTACGATTTACTTAGAATAAAATGAAAAATTCACCTCGCTTCATAGAGGTGGTAGTCCACACGTAAACATGATAAGAATTATCATTTTCCAAAATTTTAGATGTTATGAAGGAATATAAGGACATTACATTTCTAAAAAAATTGATATGAAATATTTTTAGATTAGTATAAAATAAATTAAAGACACAAACACTTAGGAACCATAATTGTATAGTTCCTTAGGCATCTTAGAAAATAATATAATTTATTTGTTGAATGATCTTCATTGCCTCACCAAAATATCACTCATTTAGTATTAATCAAAATTAATTCCCTATATATATATATTTATATTTATTCTATGTAATGGAAACATAATAAATAATGAGTTCAATTTCATAATAATGGTAAAAAATAGAGATACATAGGAATAATATGAATATAAAGGCACAAAAGCATAAGATTAAATATGAAAACCATACCCTACATATCAATGGTCTGAATCTTGAGTCAGTGAATTATTAGTTTTAGTTAATATGAGATGAATCATATTGATATAATGTAACATGATAAATGAGAGAAAAAAATTGTCATAATACATATATATTTGGCATACACATCATCTTATAACATTACAAACATTTATAAAAAGAAACAATGTCACTCATTCAGACAAGGAAATGAAAGCAGGCCCTCTCATAAACCTATGTACATTCCAATAGGACCAAAAAACATTATATAAATGAAATATAGGTCATTTGATGACTCTATGAACATGTAATTTAGTTTAAACATAAAATGTTGAGAATGTAATCAGGTTCACATAAAAACTTGTAAACATGTAATCAGGTTTAATCATATCATTTCTCACTTATTTATTAACACTTCTTTATTAATGTAATAATTTTAGTTGATATCTACTTCATTTTTCATGTATATTATAGTTTGGTTGTTTTAGTATTTAAATTTTGATAATATTATCATCATACTAATAATATTAATCCTGATATAAATAAAATATATATCCATTATACACATATTTTTAGTTATTCAGAAATTATATAGATAGAAAAATTAATTACACCATTCATGGAAACAGTTGTCCATACAAACACATGAATGTCGTTTCCATTTTTTTGATTGATGAAATGAAATAATGATAAATAAGAAATAAACTTTAAAAAATAATTATTATATCATATATATTAATTAAATCCAATATTATTACGATTTACTTAGAATAAAATGAAAAATTCACCTCGCTTCATAGAGGTGGTAGTCCACACGTAAACATGATAAGAATTATCATTTTCCAAAATTTTAGATGTTATGAAGGAATATAAGGACATTACATTTCTACAAAAATTGTTATGAAATATATTTAGATTAGTATAAAATAAATTAAAGACACAAACACTTAGGAACCATAATTGTATAGTTCCTTAGGCATCTTAGAAAATAATATAATTTATTTGTTGAACGATCTTCATTGCCTCACCAAAATATCACTCATTTAGTATTAATCAAAACTAATTCCCTATATATATATATATTTATATTTATTCTATGTAATGGAAACATAATAAATAATGAGTTCAATTTCATAATAATGGTAAAAAATAGAGATACATAGGAATAATATGAATATAAAGGCACAAAAACATAAGATTAAATATGAAAACCATACCCTACATATCAATGGTCTGAATCTTGAGTCAGTGAATTATTAGTTTTAGTTAATAAGAGATGAATCATATTGATATAATGTAACATGATAAATGAGAGAAAAAAATTGTCATAATACATATATATTTGGCATACACATCATCTTATAACATTACAAACATTTATAAAAAGAAACAATGTCACTCATTCAGACAAGGAAATGAAAGCAGGCCCTCTCATAAACCTATGTACATTCAAATAGGACCAAAAAACATTATATAAATGAAATATAGGTCATTTCATGACTCTATGAACATGTAATTTAGTTTAAACATAAAATGTTGAGAATGTAATCAGGTTCACATAAAAACTTGTAAACATGTAATCAGGTTTAATCATATCATTGTGAACATGTAATAAAATAAAATCTGAAAAAAATTACTATTGATTTACCCATATTTTCCCTATACGTTGTAGGTACATTTATGTCCCACCAATAATTTTCTATAACATAACCACTATCCTAGGTTATAAAATAACCACCATCAATTATTGTAATGTAACCATTATTATATAATGAAAAACCTACATATGTGTGACAATAGTTCATAAATACATTCATCAAATCATAACCTATGAAATCAAATGGGTTTCATTTAAATTAAAACATATCATATGTAAAATAGACATGTATCGACACCATTTCATCATTTCATTATTGTATAACCTATAAAAAGAAGAAGGTTTGATAATAATTTTATCACCTTATAACCAATTGCAGAAAAAATGGTTTCATTAACATAAACCATATAAATGGTATCCTTTGATCATATCACCATTAAGGCATTGGTATCATCAATGAATTTCATCTTCGATGGAAAATTATATTAAAAGAATATTTTAAACATTTCTTGAGTAAAATATACTTTTATTATTTAAAATTTATTTTATAAACGACTTTTTTAAAATTCTTTTATTTGAAAATTACCTCGAAATCATATAAAAGAAGAATCAATGAAATATTGTTCACAATGAAGGGAATCATTGTTTAATCTATACATGTTAAAAAATATATTCTATTCACGTTTTTGGTAAAATCCAAACAAGAATTATTTATAAAAAACAAAAATATTAATTTCATTAAAAAAACAACTTTTTCTAAATATAACTTTTAAAAGTCACATGATAATAATAAATAATCTGGAAAAATTTAAACAAAACATGGTATTGGAATAAAAATAATTTCTGATCAAAGAGAGAAATAAAATGGAATTTTATGAAAAAACGTTTTCTTAATTATTTTAAGTAAACAAAATGAAAAAATGTACTATTAATTAGAAATTTAATGATTTATGAGATTGGAAGAAAATAAATAATTATACTAAGATATATATCATAATATTTTATCATTGTAAACATAATAATAAATAATCTAGATAAATGATGAGATTGTATTGTAAAGTCATTACCACTATGGTAACATTGAATCAAAATCCCCATGAATAAATAATATGAAACTAAATATAAAATATCACAAGAATAAATTAATTCATTGTATAACATTTTATAGGGTATTTATATACCCCTCATTAAGTAATATAGGTGAATAACATAACATATGTATCAAAGAAGTAAAATTGAGAAAACAATCCCTTAGTGCTTTGTTAAATTTTGAGTTGTACATCTCATGTAAGAGAGATAATAAAATGGATATTAGAGTACCCAAAATATTATGTATAATAATCAAAAAATATATTATTTTATACTTTGTATTCCACATAAATGAAATAGGTGGGGAATATGGCTTGTGTCTCATTGAATTAAAATGTGGGATGAATGCCCCTTACTTAATGGTCTTGACATCCGCCATACTTGTTAAAAAAACTATGTAACAAATAATATATTATTATAAATATATTAATGAAAAATATTCAAATTTATCATACAAAATATGTTTTTATTATGAACTTTTTATTATACATTTATTAATAGTTCTATGTTAAATTCACGTTTTTAGAAACTCCTTAGTTTTTCTTATATGTTTGGACCTGTTATTTTTTGTAATCTTACATCAATATTGTTTTTATCATATAAATTTTTTTAAACATTATATAAATATCGTATATATTATTTAATCATTTTTTAGTAATTTTTAAAATTGTGTGGAATTGAATAATGTATATCATTCATGGATATGGTTGGTCATATATACACATTGACATTGTTTCAATTTTCTTATTTTTTTGAAAGAAGTAAAATCAAATCATATATATATAAATATATATTCATTATAGAATCATTTTTATGTTACATATATCTCATATTTTTATTAAATATTTCCTTAATTAACTCCATGTAATGTGTGAATGAATCACACCACTTCAGGATGCGATAGTCTACCACACACACGAGTGACATTATCATATTATAAAAAATGGATAGCATGAATCTATGTGTGATATAATAACTCCCTAAGCAAAATAATATCATAAATAACATATATAATAAATAATCCATCATTATTTATGACTGTGAGAGGTGGTAATAGAAAAATGAATGATATCGGTTTGCAAGGTTATAGTCCACCATACACACAAATGATGATTTCATAACCTATTTGATGAAAGTTTGTATTGATTAGGTCATTAAATTAATATATCAACATATAATAATATTAATAATTCTTAAGTTATTATATGATCATGGAATAATAACTATTTAATTAGGTTGAATAAGAAATTAAAAAATGCACATTGATGAACGTTACCTCTTCTTTAGGTATCCTCATTAGGATTGTACCATAAGCCTTACTAGGTTGTATTTATTTAAGAAATTAGACTTATAATATTATAATATGTAATTTGGAATTTTTTAAGGATTGGTCAAAAAAAGTGTTTATAAGTGTGAATAAGTTTGGGGTGGGTTACATTTTATAATTGAGGATGGGTGGCATTTTTTTAAATAACTAAAAGTAGTAACAATTGGGAGGACTTTATTACCTCATGTGTCTAAAAAATATATCAATAATAGAGTGGAGGGACCATTTATTATAGGAGAACCTCCACCATGAAAAATAAAAACATCTTCTTATTGTATTCTTTTCCCATTAAGTTTACTCAATTTTACCCTTTTAATATTTTTTACCATGGTAACTTGTATATTTTTATTTACCAAGGTAATTTAAACTTTCAATAAAAAAATGAATTTTAATATAAAATATAAAAATAATTATACTAAATATTAAATCAAAATTATTAAAAAAATCTATATTTGTGAAAAAATAATTTTATTAGATATGAATTGACCATGACTGTAGTAAATTAGGGATAGTGTCTGCTTTATTTAATGGGCATAAGATTCAAGGAATCACATCATGATGGATTTAATAGTATTGTAGTCTTTAAATAATTGAGATATACAATATCCCCATATTATATTTTAAAATTCAAATTATATAATATTTGTTTTATTTAATATCATTATTCCTCCTAGAAAATATTTTTATATCATTCATTGTACACATCCTAGATCTGTGGAAAAGTAATAAAAATAAGGATGATCATATATTCTCCATAATAGTTATTTAATGATGAATCTATCACAAATCAATATTCATAATAAACATAGAAAGGTAAAAACTTAAACACTCAAGACATTTAAATAATTTAACAATCTTGATTAGATGAGGTATAATAAATATATAAGGGTAATTATCTACTCAAACATTACATTTATTCACTAAACTATGAATAAAACTCATATAGAGATAATATCTTTGTGAAATATATCTTGAAAAATAATCAAAATTGAAAGGTAAATAACAAAACACACATTCTATTTAAATAAAACAATTATTATGAATGGAAAAGGAACAATCAATATGGGGAGATAAATAACATAACACACATCACATTTGATCAATAAATTTTTTAATTATAAATAGATAAGGAATAGTAAATATTGAAGGTTATATAAATGAAGAGACATTCCTTTTATTCAATAATTTAAATATTGTGAATTAATAACGAAGAATCAATTTTGGAAAATATAAATAACTGATTATATATTCAATTAGTAAATAATATCATAATTAAATTAATATAGAGATAATATCATTGTGAAGATATCAGGCATTGCAATAACAAATGAGTTCTTGACGAAGGTATCTATTAATTATTATATTTCACAATCTCATGAATTATGTTACATCTAATACCAATACATTTCACCAGATGTTTCGAAAATAAATATAGAAACCAATTTAATTCTAGCTTATTAATTCAACTGATGATACTACAGATGCATATAAGGATATCTAATTATTTTCTGCACTGATCCCTATATTTTTTAAAAAAAAATCAATTATAAAATAACTTATTTAATTCTAGAAAAATTTTCTTAGTCCGAAAATATCATTTTTGAGTAAGGAATACCAATTTTTAAATATTCACTCACATAGAAAATTACTATAACTGATAAAAACCATAACTATAAATGATATAACATTTAATAAATAACTATATCCATGAAAAATAATATATTTATTTATTGTCAATTTAATTTATACTGATAATAAGAATGTTAATATTTGAAGGGAAAGGTAATGAGTACAAAAATTAATAAAGATTGAACATTTCAATAAATTAGTTGGTAAAATTTATCATAAACCATACATATAAATAAAACATATTATATCAATACAAAATATCTTTAGTGGAATATAATTAAAACTTAGGTTAGTTGTCATTGATGAATAAAATTACCTAAAAATACATTTAAAACCATTGTTGAAGAAAATATAGTTTTCAATTTGATTTTCTTTTTAACATATATATGTTTAGATATTTGTAGAAAATATTTTTATTTGAAAATAAATAGTGAAACTTTTACAGTATTGTAATGACCCACAAATTCCTTGTAACATTTTTTAAAAATTATTTTGGATTTTTATAACTTTGTGAAAATTGAAAATGCATGATTCTGAGGCTCGGTGTGCCTGGAAAAAATTTCCAAACTTTTTTTCAGGTATGTTCAGTTAACACAAGGGTGGCATTTTCTATCCTTTGAATCGGTGCTTGGATTAAAAAAATTAGGGCAACGTTAAATCTTCAGTGCTAGGATCTGCTTATGGGATTCTTCACTTCAACTACCGTAGGTCGGTAGAAAAAGTTAAATTTTGGACCTTTTAAAGGAATGTAAAATAACATATGATATTTTATTTTATGTCTTTTTCCTTCTACCTATTGAACGGTGGTGGTGAGGACCATGGAGGTGGTTAGACCATTAATAGTGGGCTTCTAATAGCACGGTTACACCTTGGTTCCGTAACCACCTCTCATATAAATAATGAGGCACTTTAATTACACAAATTAATGAGGCACTTTAATTACGTCAATTAATAACACACATTAATTAAGTCAATTAATGATCCTCATTATATCCTCATCACGTTACACACCTTTTCTCCCCTCTATTTATATGAATCTTCAGTTTAGTTTTTCACCTGGTTTCATCAAACATGGAACACCTGACGAAGTGATGGAACACCTTCCATGGGAAGAGAACATTGGATTGATGACGCCCAATGTAGGATCGATATGAAGGTCGATAGATGTCGAATTCCAACACACGTGAACCTTCTGTATTAACCACAATACCCTAAAATGTGGAAGAACATTCATCTATGATTTCCCCAATGAATCATAAAGTAGGGGTTTCCATTAATTAAAAAATTCCCCTCGATTTTATTCCTCATTCTACTTTTTGTGGGAGGTTATTGTGGGGGTTAAAACAAGGTTCAACATTATTAAAATGTGATGAATAATTACCTCCCTTTTTTAATAACGCTAACTCAGAGGGTGCATGCCAAATGAACAAGGCACAAACCCTCCACCATTTATTTTTTTAGTTGCATTATTTGGGGGAGGTTTTCCCAATTCGATGACAACGTGAGACAGAGGGTTATGTTTTTATAGAGGTAGTTGGGGAGGACCATAGGCCCAGCTTGGAATGGAAATGAAGGTACAGAGCATCACTAGAGCCCAGCAAGAAGCTCCTCCCGTGGCAGAGACGGTGGCCGGTGCTCTTTTCCACCAGGGGAGTGCGGTGCCACTTGGTGTAGTGACAGTCAGAAAAGTGGCTGACAACAGCCCATCATGCAGGAAGAGGCGGCGCACTGTCGCACACTGCGTTGAAGAAGATACAGCTCAAAACCATGAACCAGGAAAAGGGACCCGTGTACCATGTGTCATGCAGACCCTGTGATGTGGCATGTGGCACTACTGATTGAAGGGCCCGAACAGCTCCATCGAGCCGTTCGACAGGAGGACTACGTGCCCCATTTGATGCATGCCAGTAGGTTTTTCTCCGGCCCAGCCAAGCCAGGGTCGACCAGGCCGTTTCGCAGCCCAGCGGGTAGAGCATGCCATGACTTAGCCCAACAGGGACAGGCAAATCTAATTCAAGCTGGGATGAGTCATACCCATACTAGGTCAGGTCGATGTGATTTGGGTCGGGCCAGGGAAGTCTGACTAGGTCGGACCGGACCCGGACCCCTCACGGTCCCAGAAATTCTTAAAGGCCCATAACATGCTAACTAGATGTTCGTTTAATGAATTGTTTGTGGTATTGGGATCCCGGGAGTGAGACACATTTTTTGAGATACCCCACAAGTGTTTTGGATAAAAATTTGGAGTACATCCCGGTTGCATCGATTACAAATCCAACCTGGATATCGACACTAAAATGCTAATAACTAATAGAACGGGTGTCCGATCGATGCACTGTCTATGGAATAAGGACCATTATGTGAAGGTGGTACCTTGTATATACACTAAGTGAGTTTTGACTGAGACTGATGTGCAAATTGGGGTAGATCATACTTGAATCCAACTGGTCCCTTTTTACAAAAGTTCACATATCTCACAGTTCGGACGACTGATCAATGCGTCGTATGTCACTTTGGGACGCCTATAATGGGGTGGTCCCATGTGTATGATTTTTTCTGGACTTTTTACATGTTGAAATATGACCATTGGCTTGAGGAGCAGAGTCTCCATAGATTAGGAATGCTTTGTGAGGGAATCCAGTGGCTGGTTGTGATATGGAGAAGAAGAGAGACCAATACTTGTCAGAATCAGAAAATCTAGAGTTGGATGGTCTAGCTGTACGGCTAATCATATCTACCTCTATACCAATGAAAAATATGGGTCAACACCAGCAAAAAACATGGGTCAGCACTAGGGACCAATACAGGTCAGCACCAATGACCAATACATGTCAGCATTAGCGACCAATATGGGTCACCACCTAGTGACCAATATGGGTTAGCATACAGTGACGTATACGGGTCAACATTGGAGTTACTACAGATAGTATGATCTTGCATTAGGACTAGTTATCCATATCCCTGTAACCTTGATGTTATATCGTTATACTGAGCTATCTCTTTTTCTTTATGCTTCACGTTTATATCATGCTTGTGATATTACCATTGTAGTATTTCTTATGATGTTTTCCATTGTGGATTACTAACAGACCTTCAGGGATCTCAGTGTCCCTACTGGGTATTTTTATACTCACCTACGCACGGACTCCTCACACACATGTGTGTCTAGTGTAGACAACTGATGCTTCGAGGTGGACCTTGGAGGTTAGGGACATGGTGGAGCTTGGTGGGATGAGAACATTCAAGATCATCTTCTTTGACTTTCAACATATATATACTACCCTCTAGGTAGAGCTCTAGGGAATATGCGACAGCTATTTAATTATTTTTAGTTTCTATGGCTTGTATTCTGGCCCACTGTTTTTAGTTTATAGTTATTCTTGGGGTTGTACTTTACTCTCATGGATATACCATAAATTTGGTGTTTGTTTACTTTAGTGCCATTTTTGAGTGTTTATAGACCTCTATGTCAATGCCTTTCATTTTTTGGAAAAGCTTTCCAGTGATAGTCCACAACCCTGGCCTATGGAATGGGGGCTTGGTGTAGTCATGTTCGGGCCCTGTGGGATGGGTCATGACAAAGTGGTATTAGAGGGCGATCGGTTCAACCAAAATAACTAAGAGTCTAATTTTAATGAGGAAATGGGGTAAAGTACATTTAGTTTGGTTTTCAATATAGGTAGTGAAGTTTTGGCGCGGCAGATGACATTTCTATACCCCAGGACCCTAAATTATGTTTTCTGACTCTGTATATGAAAACACTTATTTATAATGTATGGAAACATTTTCTTTATCATTATTGAACCACCTCACCATGTATAACTTATTGACTATAGTCCATCTGTTTCATAAAGGATGCCTCCATGAAGACATCCGACCTAGATTCTTGTTAGAGATCGTGACAGTGGCCAACCGAGTGATGAGGTATCGGAACAAGGACAACTCCCAGTGATGGAACATTTTTCTGGTGTACCAGAAGAACCACCACCCATTGAGAAGCAGATGCTAATAGTGGATCATGCACACCAGCTGAGCACACTGCATGATTTCTATATATAGAGGCCTCTGATGTTTCGAGGTGAGACAATCCCCCAAGTAGCAGAGGACTGTATTGAGGCGATTTCACGGGTCAATCACTTAATAGAGACACCCACCTAGAATATGGAGATCTTGGCCTCAAGACTTCTTCCAGGATCAGAAAGACGATCATAGATCTCGTTGCTCCAGGTGCATGACGATATTAGCATCACCTAGCTGGACATTGAGAGCCTTTTTTGCTACATTTTATGCTAGCAACTCTACACACTGTGTGTATTCAGGAGCTGCTACATCTACAGCAGGGCTATAAGATTGTGGCTCAGTACTCAATGAGATTTAAAAAACTCACCCGATACTCCATCAACATGGTAAGGGTCCCTTACTTTAGGTCATATACCATTGAGCAGAGGCTATGAAGAGAGATTATAGCTGTGATAGTTTCCCTAAGCATCTCGACATGGGATGGAGTGATAGAGTGAGCTCGGCTGATTAAGAGATTCCATGACGAGCAGGAACCATTAGTGAGAGACCCTACCAGATGACAGGTAGTAGGATAATTTATAGCTAACAGTAGATAGATGATGCAGAATCCCAAGTGGGATAGACTTTCCGGAGGGCGACCAGGGGACATAGGTTCAGAGGTACGATGATCGAGAGTCCGAGGGAGCCACCAACGAGGCATG
Source organism: Viscum album (assembly GCA_963277665.1). Lineage (NCBI taxonomy): Eukaryota > Viridiplantae > Streptophyta > Magnoliopsida > Santalales > Viscaceae > Viscum > Viscum album. The sequence goes on from OY728158.1 coordinate 858,067,633, forward strand.
ATATATTTATCTTATGATGGATAGGGTCACAGAGATGAGGGCTATCTGACATCCCATGAAGATGATCAGCAGACGATGGAGGGATCATCGAGGTAGTGACAACAGCAAGAGAATGAGCATCAGCCATGCGACATATGAGGAAGGGGAGTAGGAAATGTAGAGGGAGGTGGTTGGTGTCACCCAACACTACCACCACCACCCTAGGTGGTCCACCACGAGATCATGGTGTAAATGGATGTGGACAAGCCCAAATACATGTAGTGTAGGCTCACAATAATGATGTCCCTGAGTTGTATGAGGTATGATATGTATCTTATATACTTTATCAATAGTTTTGGTCGACCCATGTGCAATCTATTCTTTCCTTACTACAGACTTAGTTCAGGACTCTGAGATTTCGACTGAGCTTTCAGTTCAACCATTGTTTTTGGATACTCCTACAGGAATATATTTAACAGTCACACACTTCTTACAATAGTGTGATCTTACTCTCGTAAGAGAGTGTTTCAGATGGTATCTCTTTTTAGAGGTGTTGAATCCCTATTATGTTATTTTAGGCATGGACTTTCTATCAGAAGTTCACACACAGATTGACTTCTTGAGTCATAGAGTGTGATGAACATGTTGTGATGGAGGCCAATTTTCCGTTGTTGGTGAGAATGAAAATTGAGTAGCATGAGATAGGCTTATGCTCAAGAGGGTGCAACCAATTACATATCATGTGGTTTTCCTAAACTTCAAAAAATTGTATGAGGCGATTACATAGTTTCTAGTGGTGGTGGATGAGTATGAGGACGTCTTTCTTGAAGATGTCCTAGGATGACCTCCTTAGATAGAGGTAGACATCAACATTGACTTGTACCTAAGAACAAAACTGATATATACATCGGCATATCAGATGGCCCCAATGGAGCTCTGGGAGCAGATGGTATAGTTGGAGGACTTATAAAATAAGGGATTCATAAAGCCCAGTGTTTCTCCATGGAAATCCCTGGTGTTGTTTTCTATGAAGGAAGACAATAGTTTGAGGCTACGAGTGGACATTTGATGCCTAAACCATGTGACTGTGAAGAAAAAGTATCCTCTACAAAGGATTGATGGTCTGTTTGATCAGTTTAAAGGATTGATGTGGTTATCAAAGATAGACCTCAAATCAGGCTATCACCATCTCAGGGTACTAGAGGATGACGTACCATAAATAGAATTTAGATGTCGGTATGGAAATTACATGTTCTTGGTGATGCATTTCGGAGTGACCAATGGTTTAGTAGTGTTCATTGGACTCATGAACATGATCTTTTAACCATAACTCTATTTCTTTGTGTTTTTCATCAACGACGACATATTGTTGTACTTAGTGTCCAAGGAAGAGCATGTTTTACACTTAAGTATTGTTTTGAACTCACTTAGGGAGAACTAGTTACATGGTAATATCGTGAAGTGTTATTTCTGGACCAAAATGTTCAAATCATGGGACATTTCATCTAAGAGGTCCTAGTATTAGTGGATTCAGTGAGGATAGAGGCAGTAATTCTTTGGGACCCACCCAGGATTGTTACTGAGGTGTGGAGCTTCCTTGGATTTGAAGGATACTATGGGAGGTTTGTACCTAATTTTTCCAGAGTAGATGAACCTACTAATGCCTTGACAAAGAAGGAGAAACCCTTATTATGGTGAAATACATGCCAAAAAATATTTCAACAGCTAAGGCAGTGCTTGACTAGCACTCCCATCCAAAGGATTCTGGAGGAGGGCATTGGCTACATTGTTAACTGTGATGCGTCAGGGACCAGACTCAGTTGCGTCCTGATGCAGGTTGATGTAGTGATTACTTATGGATAACGAAATCTGCGGCCTCATGATAAAAATTATGTGACTCACGACTTGGTGTTGGCAGCAGTAGTATTTTCACTAAAGATGTGGTGACACTACTTAATGGGAGAGAGGTTTATTGTTTACTCAGACCACAAGATTCTTTGATACATCTTCACACTAAGAGATCTGAATCTGAGACAGTGACTTTGGCTATAGTTCATCCAGGACTATAGAATTGAGATAGTATATACTCTTCGGATGGGAAACATAGTGTTCGATTCACTTAGCCAGAGATCGAGGTCTAAACTACTAATCGATGATTTAGAGAAGTGAGAATGCTTCAGATATGATACATGAATGAGATGTGATAGTCTACCTCCAGTCGTTGGTAGTTTCCCCTCCACTCCTTCAGAGATTTAGGGAGGTGCAACACAGAGACAACAAATTCATGAATACATGTTCTCAGATATCCTAGAGCCATGCACCTGATAGATATTATGAATGTGGGGAGAACTCTATCCTTTTCAAAGATCGTACATTTGTACAAGTGTTTCTATGAGAGGAGGTGTTGAGAGAGTTCCATACACCCCCCTTGGCAGTACATCCAAGAGTGATGAAGATGCATCAGGAACTCTAGCAGTAGTATTGGTGGTCAAAGATTAAGAATGTTGTGTTGGAGTGTGTTTCTATATGCCAAACTTTCTAGAAAGTGAAGGTCGAGCACCTAGTACGAGTAGGTTTAAACCAAACCCTCAAGATATCAGAGTGGAAGTGGGATGGGATGTCGATAGACTTCGTGAAGGGGGTACCACATATGTTTAGAAGGCACAATATGATCTGGATGATCGTTGACTAACTCACCAAGTCAGCCCACTTCCATGCTATTCGAGAGAAGGGTTATTTAGGGAGACAGATACTTCCCTACGTTTAGGAGATCATGTGACTTCATAGGGTTCCTTCGACAATATACTCAAACTGTGACACGCACTTTACATCCTAGTTGTGGAAGGGATTGTAGGAGGATTTCGGGACTCAACTTCATTTGAGGATAGCTTTTCACCCGCAGACAGATGGTCAGACTTAGCAGACTATCCAGACTACAAAGGACATTCTCCATGCATGTGTCTTAGATTTTGGTCATAGCTAGGAGGACAGCCTGCCCTTGGTGGAGTTCGTGTACAACAACAACTATCAATCCACAATTGGCATGGACCATTTCGATTCATTTTATGGATGAACTTGTAGATTAATATTCTGTTGGATGGATCCTAGAGAGCATGTACATGTGGTCCCAGAGATGGTATAGGCCACCACTAAGATGGTGCATGTCATCTGGGAGTGGATGGAGACTGCATAGAGCCGAAAGAATCCCTATGATGATAGTTAATGGAGAGAAATGGAGTTCTTAGGGGGGGGGGGGGCAGGTATTCTTGCAAGTCTCCCCTTGATGGGGACTACAGGGGTTTGGTTGAGAAGGAAACTATCACCGTGGTTTATCAGACCATTCATGATACTTCATAGGATTGGAAAGGTGGCACACTGCTTGTCAATTCCACTGCAGTTAGAGAGGGTGCACGACGTCTTCCTTGTATCCCTGCTGAGAAGATACGTGCATGACCCATATCATGTCATTGAACATGGTGAGCTGAATATTGACGAAGATGTGACTTTTGGGGAGTACATGGTGAAGATAGAGGATCAGAAGGAGTGGATCCTTCATGTGTGGTTGACACCTACGGTGCACGTTCTGTGGAAGCTCTAGAATCTCTAGGAGAGTACATGAGAGCGATAGGCTCAAATTCTTTCCTAGTACCCCTCTTTGTTTTGGTAGCCCTATTTGGTTTTCAGGGACGTAATTCCTTATTGTGGGGAGAATGTGAGGACCCAAAAATTCCATTTAATTTATTTAAAATATTTGGGATTTTTAAATTTCTGGGAAAATTGACGATGTATGATTCCAGGGCTCGGTGTGCCCTGAATAAATTTCTAAACTTTTTTGAGTAAGTTTAGTAAAAACATGAACTGCATTTTCTATCTTTTGAACCGGTGCTATGATTAATAATATGATGGAACTGTTGAATCCTAAGTGCCAGGAATCTCTTAAGAGAAGCTTAACTTTAAAAGGAGTTGGTCGGGAGAAAAAGTTAAATTTTGTAATCTTAAAGAATAGAAAAAACATGTAATTTTTATTTTATTTATTTTCTTTTTCCTACAACCTATTATGCGGAGGTGTTGGGGACTACAAAGGTGTCCCATTTTATTTGTGATATCTGACCCTTCAAATGATTGGAAAATCACGATGGATTTCAGTACGATTATCCTATTTATTTATTGAGTTTCTACCCCTTTCTTTATTTTTATCATACTTTCACCGTTTATTTTCTGATTAAACAATTATTTAATTACTTTTAGTAGGACCACACCTCTGGTTATTAATTATATATATGCGGATGAAAGGAATAAGCCTTTCGACAAGGGGTTCCTTAATTAGTGATGAGATCATGGTATGTAGTGGTTATTAGTGATAATTTAAGGGTGATTAAGAATAAATGTTGATAGGAGAACACATTTTAGATGATTTTTTTGATGAAGATGATAAAATATCATTGTTTTTTAAAATGGGTAACTAGATGTAGGTGTTTTATGAGGAGATGTTTTGAGTTGATTCATATTGAGAGGTCTTCAATTAAAATCATAGTAGGAGTAGCATATGTGTTGTAAAATAATGGTAATACAAGGCCCTGGGGGTATGTTCATTGCATTAAAAGATATTTCACATCATTTATATTTTGGTATTAATTCCCATGAGTATCCTAGAGGTAATTCCCAAATTGAATGAATCATTCGAGTTGAAAGTGAGTTAGGGATGATTCACAGTGTGAATTACTCTTTCGCTCTATGATCCTTCATTACAATTGGTATGTGTCCATGTAAATTGATGATGTAATCTATTGAGATGACCTCAATCATTTATAATACATTAAGAAAATATTTTCATTACTTAAAATCATTTTATGCAATTACAGTCTTGGGGAACAATTATCATTGTTGAGGCTAGGATTGTTATTCCATAAGCTCAAATTGTTAGGGTTTGTGTCGCCCATATCCTATTTACATATAGAGTTTGTACTCCTTAATCTCACTAAGTAAAAGTTAATATATCTAATGTATTGGTACTCCCCCATCCTTGTGATTTAGTGGGGAGATGGTCCACTGGTGGATTCAGAACACCCTCAACTGAAGAATGTACTAGTGAGACAAGGTTCCTCCATTGTGTTATAGTGTTGTTAATGATGGGATTATATCTTCACAAAATAACTCTTGGTAATATTGTAGGAATTTCCTTTTATTTTAGAAGTAATTATAATGTTTTCACATTCTTCATTTGGGGTATATTTTTGTACATATATATAGTTTGGTTTCTACATCCACATTTCTTCATGGGTTGAGGTCACCATTTACATTACATTTTCTTTATGTTTTTCAGGAATTATACATGGTATTTTTATTCTCATAAATTCTATTAATATTCTTACATTCCCTGTGTATTATTTATATAATCGATATATTCACTGATACCTTGGTAGAAATAGTGTTGTAGGGGCCTAATAGTACGTTGATGTAATAGTTATGTTCTTATGTCAGACTCAAATTTCATGAGCTAGACTCTCATGTTTTTCTGTTTTTAGTGTTATGTTGAAACACATCTTGTTTAAGATTGTATTTTCCAAATTTTTCAATCTATATCTTAATAGTTTACATTAATTTTCTTCCTAGAGGTTATTCATTCAAATTTTAGAGTTCATAGGTTCCTGTATATCAATACACTATATTGTTTCATTGATCATTGTGGTGTGGGTAGGTAAATTTGTGAATATCCTCCCATATCAGTGTTATGACTACATGTAACTAGTATCTAACTCCTATCCTACTGGATAAAGTCATTTGGTGTCATACATTACTTCAATTAATAGATTGAGGAACCTATATATGTAGTTGATCATCTCACATTACAGTGTTCCCTCAATTACTGTCTCTAAAAGTGATTCAAGGTTTATATCATGGTTATAGAGATAATTTCAAGATGATGTTTGGACCATGTAATGGATGAGAATGGACTTTCACCACCATATATATGAAAAATCCATCTTTTTAGTTTAGGTTCTAGAGTAAATACCTAGATCATGTGCGTCAGGCATCACACTAAGTTTGGAGGATCTCTTTTATCTAATAGATTAATTTTATAACATCAACTACCACTCCAATATCATCATGAAACCATTTTGGGATCAATATGGGAGAGATTTTAGGTTACCTTTTATTAGAATTATAATGGTGAGGCATATATTTCTGATCGAAAGAAACTATATGTGATAAAGGAGAATGTTTAATTGATCTGTGAGGGTATGAGAACAACTTTGAGTCAACATAAATAATGTAAATACCTTGAACCTAGAAGCTTAAAGAGACATGTTATATTATTATTTTGGAATAATAAAAATGTAATCACATAATCAAGGACCAAATATTTTAGTATTCTTTATAAACTAGTTACATAATTGAAATTAATATTTCTTTTAAAATATAAAATACAAAAACATTTTTTTAAGAACAACATTTTTCAAGTAACCCTCCATATCAATCATAAAATGATTCTTGGAATCTGAAGGAAAAATTGTAAATAAGAATGGTGTGATCAAAATTTGTCATTAATGGTTATGTACAATAGATACAATGAGTTGATAAAGAATAAACAATATAAAATGGTAAATAACTAACACACTTGACATTTAATAAATAACATGAGCATAATATTATATTAATAAATGATGATAAAACAATAACATATAAACAATCACATGAGAATGAAACATTACCATGGATATTCTATAAGTCAAATAAAACAATGGAAAACAATATTAAATCCCACAATTAGAAAATTCATATTGAGTTACATTATTAACATACCATCAAGGCTTTGTCCAAGACACCATACATAAAAGGGTAAGGCCTAATCCAATACCTAAACTAGACTGTCACATGAGATATGCTGATGCATCATGGGGCTATAGTGGGTCCCTAAAATCATATACTAAGTCCAATTAATTTCTCATATAATAGTGGTGAATCCTAATAAATAAAAAAATCATACTAATAATAAACATACAAAATGTTAATACTTACCCAAATCAAATGAATTTAATCATAAAACATCCAGAGTAATATGGTGAATGATATAAAAATAACACATAAAAAATCTAAATGAAAATAAGAAAAACCAAAGAAAGAATAAGGATGATATCAACACAGCATATCCCCAGATGATCATTTGTATATAACTTTTTAAATATTATAAAATAATCTATAAAACATTGTGTGGTACTGGCAGTTGAGAATTCCATTGATTCCGTACAATATAAAGAAATTATTCCTTACAAATGTTTTTATAAAATATAAATGAGAATAGTTTTAAAGAAAAAAAAAGTTCCTTTTAATTTTTTTTGGTAAAATAGCCGAAATATTCCTTTGATAAATAATTTATAAATGTTTAAAAAAAATTTACTGCATTTTTAAAAAACAAAGGCTTTTATGAAAAATGATATCTCACAAAAAATGGAAATAATTTTGGATTTTCCATAGAAAATTTTACAAATAATTTTGTTTACCAAGGAGTGAAAAAATGTTAATATTACATGAAATGTTCATGAGTGACTATATAATAATATAATATATTTATTTTTACATGTACATATTATTAAATTCCCCCTTGGGAGACTTAAAAAATAATAATATTGAATAATGATGAGATTGTGAAATAAACTATTTCCACTATGTTAACCTCTGAATCATAATATCTAAAAAATTAATAATCCCAAAATAAATTATATAATACTATCAATATAGTGTGAAAAATGTTATTATATATCAATGAATAAATATTTACAACATATAAAAAAATAAGTGTTGAATAATGAATATGTCTCACAATAGTAAAAGTGACATTAGAAACCCTAAAAACATTGTAACTATTTGAATTTTATTACCCGAGAAAATATAATATTTAAAAAAACATAAAATATCATGAAAATAAGAGAATTAATGATATAAAATATCTATGTGTCTTTATATGTTCCATTTAAAAATAATATTGGTGCATAATAGTCAAAACATGCCTCAATAAAATAATATTGAGATGAAGTACCTTACAAAGATAAATTCATTGATGTAATAATTAATCAAAGGAATCAATTATGTGCATAGAAAGATGATAAACATAAAAAAATAGTCAATAAACAATATTTATTCAAATTTAATTTCCTACATAATCTTATATTGACGTAATCAATGAAGTAGAACATAGTGAATGACATTGAAAAAATAAATATCTTACCTCATATTCAACATCATTAAACATGTTCAAAACTGATTTAAAATGATTTTTTTCATATTATAAATATTTACCATAACATTATTTGTATTTAAAAAATATTATATGAACCTTTTTTGACATCTTATAGACCATTAATAAACTAATACATCGCTATTTTTAATGTTTTATGTTGTTATTTGCCTTATCTTCTCATACTTGTTTTCACATGAAAACAAAAGTTCTATTTAATAGTAAATCAATGAATCATATAAAAAATTTTATTTATTTTATAAATATAATATTTAATAAATAAATAAATTTTAGAACCATTGTTGAATGTTAAACATTGAAAAGTAATTGTATCACTTCGTGGAGACGGTATGTTTTCTGTACGCAGGAGCAATGATATAACTTCTCAGTTGTTGAAAGGGTGAGGAAGATAATGGGATATTAATTTTATAGACCATATATAAAGTCATAATTATTATATATATCCATTATTTACGTTATTATAACAATCCATGTACTGTGGTGATTGAAAATAAATTACACTAACACGTGGAGGTGGTAATCTCTATGTACAGACATGTGATGTTCTTCATTTTAATATGTTAGAGAAGAGATTGAAATTGGTTGAAATAAAAAAATAAAAAAATATATGTACATTGGTTACAATATAGTTATCAATTTATAATTTTTACCAAACATTAAAAGGAAATAATATAATAAATAGGATTTAAATAGTTAATAAAGACTATCACCCTCTCTTAAAGAATCCTAATTTTGATATCCTCTTAGGAAAACTAGGGTTGGTATTTTTTTAAAAAAATTGGATCTAAATAAAAAAGTTAAAGATGTTTTAAAGATAAATGGTTGGGTTTTTTGAGTTATATGATGCGGAGAATTTACGAGGGAAGGAGTTTATTTATATATGAGGAGGGGTGGTTTTAAGTGAATAAAAAATGATATTTTTTAAGCTAAACACATTTGCGTGAAATTAATTTTAATTTTTTTTACTATAATTAATTATTTCATGTATGTCTAGGGTCATGATATACATCAACCACCCATTTAATGTTTTTTAGGTATTTTGTGCTTTTACCTTTTAACATTAACCCTACATAATTTTACCTATACTTCCATAAATCTTTTTTTACAGCGATAACATTTTTATCCATAAAAATGAAAATGAAATTATTAACTAATTTTTACCTATTAATTGAAAATATTTATTCCATTTTAAAAACCCCAAACACACATGTTTCATAATAATATTTTAAATTTTAATAAGAAAAACACAATGGAAAATATATTATAAGAAAAATGTGTTTTTAATCCCAATAATATATTTATACAACAAAATGGTATAAATATTTTAAAATTAAATAATTAGATTATATATAACTATGTAGTTATTATGTTCCATTTAGATCTATTTCAAAAAATAAAATTATTTGTTACTAACCAAATTTTAGCGTTATAAAAATTATTTTTTTTAAATATTTAATGAAGGAATAATATTTTATACTTTTTTTTTCATTTTATCCATATAATATTAATTATAATATTATTTTAAAAAAGAATTTAATTTCATCAAATTAAATTTTTGAAATTTTAAAAATTAATTATATTTATTATATCATTGATAAATTTAAAAATATATTTTTCCTGAAAAGAAATATTTGAAAAATTAAATGACTTTACTAAATATTATGCACTTATTTCCTATGTATAAATAAATTTATATTGAAAATGAAATTAATATATATATTTAATATAATTAATACTATTAATACCCTCCTATTTAATAGCTACATTATACCAATCATGTTAGAATTATAATAATTTTTAGTCAGTTTAAGCTCAATGTTTCATCCAATAAAATCTCTTAGGGAGATTAAATTTACATAAAAAGAGACATAACTGAAAATAATAGGGTGTTACATTCTCCCATAATGAATAAATTTCATCCTTGTATTTTTTATATTTCATTTCTGAAATGAATGGTTGATATTTGATATTTCATTTGTGTTAAATCCATATCATCATAAGAGTTTATAAAACTTCTTCTCAATAAGATGCAATAGAGAAATGTGATGGATACCAAAAAACTAGCACATGAATATGTGAGAATTAGTGGTAAGTGAAAAATATGGACATGGAATAGACATATAAAATTCATGTTATGATGTATATTAAATTATAAAATGATCATAAGAAAGATAAACATAACAAAACCATAAATCTATGGTGAGTTAAAATTCCACTGATTCATCTGTTAGAAAAGTATTCACATTAAATTTTTGTTTCAATATTGTTTTCTTAGGCTTGAGGAATTATTTTACAATCTAGATAAACAAGACAAGAAATAATTCCACTTGATTTAAATTCATAATATCATCTTTTTTCATTATAACTATTTCAAACTTGAAATATTATTATAGGAAATGGATATTGAAGATGAATTTTTCATACTTGGAGGCCTTTTAATGGATCATAAGATCCAAACTTCAATTCATAAGCACATAATATTTATGGAAGGGAAAATGGTTGGAACATTTTATCAAAAAATAATAAAATCCTAAGTAAAACTTAATTCAATTGATAAGTATTAAATTTTAAGACTTATACAAATTATTTCTTTCTAAATTGAAAGACTAAAAAATTATAAAGATGGTCTCTAAATTTTTAGAATAATAATTATACTCCCCAAAAAACATAACAAATCTCTTATTTTGACAAAAAATATATATTAATATCTACATCACCTTAAAACCTTAATGAAAACAAGCTTGGTTCCAAAAATAAAATATTAGTTTGTTGAATATATTCCTTAAATATAAACATATATTAAACTTATCAATGATAACATAAATAATAAAATGAAAAAAACTAATTTCACCCATACTATCCCAATCTAATTTCATTATAATTGGGAATATATTTTGGGTTATCAAATTATGTGTCTCCAAAAAGATCAACTTAAACCAGAATCACTTCTATTTGTTACAGGTATTATTCATCACAAGCTTCCAAATCCTTAAAGAAGTAGTATTGCAGTAACATATTCATATATCTATTGATTGGTAAACTGATAATATCATTGATAAATATACAATGAAATTATCATAACTAATTACATAATAACATAATCATTACGCTATTATTATACCATTCACTACACTTCATCATTTAATTACTCTAAACATTTATGTGTCATTTGTAGTCTCATTAACAACATCATCAGTATAACTATTTATAAAATAATTATACTAACAATCATCATGAGTTCAACCATATGACATATATTTCCACAATCATCATACATTCCATATTTATAACATTTGACCATCGATAATACCTTTAGGGGATATTTATTCCAAACTATTAATTTTTTCTTAGATATTACATTCTTATTGTCCTTATTTTTCACTCTAAAAAGAAATTCATGTTTCCATAATACACACACCAGGGTGTTTCTTCTCACATTATTGACATATTGTAAATTGAATCTTCTTTTCTACTTGGTCACCACCACCCAATTTCTCATTGAATCCTATTATTTTCTTATTCTGTTAATCTTAGAGTTGGTGAAGGTGCATGATTTTTATCAATTATAATGATAATTTTTCAGGAATAAGCAAAATATAATTTACTCTAGTATTCATCCCATTTGATTTCTCAACTACATATATTTTATTACATTAAATTTTAATGTTGTTCCCTATGGTTCTCAACATTGACTAAAAATAATAATTAGAGTGTAAGCATCAAACTACACTAATAAGAGTAAGCTAATATAATTCATTGTATGGGTAAATTATTAAACATCCTTCTGAATATAAGATTATTAATGTTGAAACAAGGTTATCCATAGTAATTAATAAATCTATATGGTGATATCTTATACGTATACTTATCCTCATTATGAATAATAAGGTTGTGTTATGTAATCTAAGTTTTCCTAAATCTTGTTCTAAAGGTTTCTATTAAACTTTATCTAATACCAAATTTAAATATATCAAGCATAGTAGTCCATAATGAGAGGTAAATGTTTTATATTATCATAGGATACAAGGAATAAAATACTAAATTATTGAATAACTTATTATTCTTGGAAAACTAGATATGTATATGAACTTCAAATTACAATTTAAATATAAAAAATAAAAATTATTCTATATAACAACAAAAAATTTCCTCTTAGCGTAACCCGAAATATGAATCATGAAACGCATCCTGGTATCCTTTGAAAAATAAATCATAATAAAAGAATGAGATCAAATAAATAGTAATGGTTATGTATAACATAATCTTTAAGTAAATAAGGAATAAACTATTTGGAAAGGATAATATCTAAAATACATTATATTTGACCTATAATGTGGGTGTAATATGTTATGAATTAATTACGATGAAATAATTATATATAAATAAACATGTAAGAATGAAAATTAAACGTGGATATTCAATTATTCGAATATTCACATGTAAATCAATTATATATCTAAAAATTATGTAATACATAATATAGAAAATCATAAACATATTTTCATTTATTTGGCTATGACACTATAAATAAACATATAGGGCCATGGATAATACCCAAAATAGTTGGTGTCATGAGCGATAGAAATACATTTATGGGCTATAATGGGCCCTGAATGTCACTTAATATATCTAATACATTCCTCATATGAAATGGGTGAAACATAATCAGCAAAAATACTTGAATTAAAAAATAACATACTAATATTTTAATACATACCATAATCAAATAAAAAACCATAAACCATTGTCAGTAATATAGTGAATGGTAATAAAATAAAACAAACATAATAAAAGTAATCATAGATAAATTAATGAATAAATAAAGATTACATCAATACAAAATATCATAGTGGGTCATTATTACAACAAAGGGTTGATTTCATTAATGAATAAAAATATATTTACAAACCTTTTTAGGAAAGTAAAATTTTCATTTTGAAAATAAAATATTAAAAATAAATCTTCAAAAAACATTTTGAAAATAGATTTTTTCAAGATAATAATTTATTAATAGTATATTATTCATTAAAAAATTGTGAGTTCATGATAATTGGGAATTCTATACATGTCAGAGACACTAATGAAAATTTTCTACTCACATTTCTATTAAAGGTAAAAACGGTCATTATTTCGAAAATGAATAGTATATTGTTTTAATTTATTAAAAAATATATGAAACATACATTAATATTTAATTTTAAAACTTCCAAAAACACTTTTAAAAATATTTTTTTAGAATAAGGGTTTGGATGAAAATGGATTTCCGACAGAAAAGATAAACAAAGATTGATTTTCTTAACAACATTTTCCAAATAATTTTAACTACCAAAGAGTGAAATAATTTAATATTACATGAAATGTTCAAGAATTTCCATTGAATAATTATATATATTTTTGTTATCATAATCATATAAAATAATTTCTCTAAAGTAGACTTAAATAAAAACATTCTTGAATAATGTTGAGATTATGAAAAAAAAACTATTACAACATTGATAAATTATGAATCTTAATCCCCACAAAATTAATAATAAATAAATGATACATTTAATTAAATTTATATAATTAGATTCCCTTTATGATACATAAAAGGTGAATTTATATACACCAAACAAAATAAATAATTGTTGAATAAGGAGGGTATCTCATAGAATTAAAATTTAGATGACAAACCCTTACAAATTTTTAATCAATAAAATATCATACCCCATGAAAGTATAAAATTAAAAAATATTTAAATATGAGTAAAATAAATAAATTCACAATATTAATTGTCCATGAGTTGTTATATAGACATAAAAATTAATATAGAATCCTAATCATCAAAATATTCCTCAATTGAAAAAATTAAGACAGAGTTGGTTATAAATAAAAAATCATTTAAGTAATAATTAATCAAATTAATATATTATGTGTATCATTTGAAAATGAACGTAAAACAGTCTAAATAAATAATATTATAATAAAAAATAATTTCATAAGAAATCCTAGGACGATAAAAAAATTGAAACATAGGTTTAACCCAACGAATGGAAATTGACTTAAGAAATATGTTCCCTTGTGTTTGAATTCCATCAAACATGTCATAAAAATACTATAAAATGGTTTTAATCATGTTATTAATTAATTAAATATCACTATTTATATTTATAACATATTAAATTATCCTTTTATAACATCTTACAACCCATTTAGTAAAAATATTTCACTGTTTCCACAATTTCGGTTCTAAATTTCCTTGTTTTATAATGCTTGTTTGGTCATGAAAGTACAAGTTATATTAAATAAGATATAGATCCATAATCTAAAGAATAATATTAATGTAGTTAATATATTATTTGATCTTTAAATTCTTTATGATAATCAGTATTTTATTTTTACTATTGAAAATGATTTGCAACGCTTTATGTTGAGGATAAGATGTGCATATGGAAGGGCGATGATATCATTTGTAAATGGCTGAAAGGATAATGAGGAGGGATGTATAATAATTTTTCAGAATAAATATAATTTAATAATTATATTATATGTATATATATATTTTTTAAAATTTGAAACATTCAATTACTTTGGTGATGAAAAACAATTATACCTCTGTTTAGAGATAATAAATTGTACATAGGCACGAGCGATGTTTAATATTTTTATATAATAGATAAGATAATGATAATAGTTTTCCCATACAAATAATAAGACATTAATAAATTTAAGATACTATATTTTTTACTTTATAATGGGAACAACACATTAAATGTATGTTGAATAAGAAATAAAATTGAAAGAGTTAGTAAAGATGATTATGTTCTCTTAAATAATCCACCTTTAGATATCCCCTTAGGGACCATATGGGGTTTTATTTTTTTCTCATAAAAGGGACTTGAGAAAATATTTAATAATGTTGGGAATGATAATATATGGTTTTATTTGAGATATATAGTTTTCATTAGTGAGGAGAGAATGAGAATAATTTATAATTGAGGGGTGGTTTAATGTGATTAAATAATTATTATTTTATATTTAAAGCTAACAACATTTTGGTGCCACTAATTTAAATTATAACAAAATTTAATTTTATAAATAAATTTTTGGTTCGTTAAAAACATAAAATAACCATGTAATTTTTTATTTTGAATTTATTTTACGATCAAACCTTTTAAATATAAGTTGCTACGTTATATTACATATAATAGGATAAAAAAATATAATATGAATTTTTTTATTATTAAAATATAAAATCACAAAATAATTTAGACCTAATGATTACAAATATAAAATACATTTTTTTAAAATTAAAAACATAGATGACTCATAATAACATTTTTACTTAAATATGAAAAACGCAATGAAAAACTGTTTTATTAAAAAAAATTAAGCCTAATAAAGTACTTGTACCAATAAAAGTTATTAATATTTTTAAAATATAATTAATTATATAATATATAAAAATGATTAATTATGTTACATTGAGATAAATTAAAATTTATATGGATTTCATAATATAATTAAAATTAGATCCTTATAAAAGGATATTTTTTACTAATCACTAAAATTGTATTATTTTTGGATAATTATAAAAAATACCCAATACATAATTTTAATATTATGATTTAAAAATGATTTTTATTATATCAAATATATTTTATAAAATTTTAATAATACAATTAAATTAATTTTCTCAATGAAAACAATAATTGTTTTAAAAGAAAACATACATGTGAAGAATAAAAATAATTTAATAAAAATTACATGTCTATTTCATAACCATTAATACATTTGTGTTGAAAATGAAATTAATATATATTTAATAATATAGTTAATACAATTTAGACTAAAAATTATAATTGGTAGTTTATAACGGCGGTGTTAAAATAATAATATTTTAGAGTCCATTTCAGATCGATGTTCCGTGCAATGTAAGATATCGAAGAGAAAAAATATATTTAAAAAGACAAAAACCATAAAATCATGGGGTGTGGAAAAAATTATGAATATAATATAGTACGCCCTTAATGTTCGAGTATGAATTCCATTTATTCTATAATATACATTATTGATGATATTTGTAGATGTTTGGTCGGTGAAAAAAGATGACTTCGAGGTTCATCCTGCTATTCTAGATACCACACAGGGTTAGAGAGGTTTCCTACTACATGTATTTACACTACAGTTGGATTACATGAATAATTTCTTCTATATAAAATATCTAAAGAGATATTTGATAGGACAATAACAAAATATCTACTAGGGTGAGCCTGATAGAATTTAGGAATCCATCATTTACGAGTACCCATTGGTGATCCAGGATTGACAAAATAAAACCCTTCGTAGGTGAGTTATTCCCATAGTGTTAATCCTTTAGTAGTATGGTAATCCTTATGAGATAAAATGGGACCAAAAAACCATATACAGGTGGAGAATCATCAACAATTTTAGTATGTTTTACATTTTAGTGTAAAATGACATGATGATGGGGAGGATGTAATGACTATGGTTTCTGGGGATGGATAACTATTTTTTGAAATTGAAAAACATTTTATTTTGGATAATCCCAATAAATTTCCATACAATTATATAATTTTTTATTGGTAATGGGGGTTCCCAAAGGATTTTTTTAGGAAGCTAAGGACTTGGTAAAGCTATTTTTAGTTGTTGGTGACAATTCATGATATTGATTTCTAGGGATGATTTTATTGGGGTTCTTGATTTTAAGGATTGATGAGATGAATCAATTTACTTATAGAATTAAGTCCTAATAGATATATTTTATAATATGATGAATTTTTATAATATTTAAACCAAATTTTTATGGTGTAAACTAGGGATTTAAACCATAAATGAATCAATACCCGACCTATATATAATTACTCACACACTCTAATTTTCATCATTAAACCACCATTACTCATAAAATATTATGGATTACATAGTTATTATTAGAGATATTCTTCACTCGATTATCGGTTTTAATAAAATTCAACTGAGGATTAATTTTTATCACCATAATCAATTTGGGATAATTAATGAAAATAAAATTCCTTAATATGTTAAACAACACCATCACAAATTTTTTCTTAATCAGTGATCGATCTAATGATCAAGTGAGAAATTTTAATTCATGGATTTTAACACTGTATTATTATTGTAGTCATTGATAAAAAAATATTTTTTGGAATCTTTTGGAAGATAGATTTATATGTCACTATAAGAGCAGAATGTTTTCCCTAACATATTTGATGTGTCTTAATTACCCCGCATTATTAGTGATTTCTGACATTTCTATTGATGGAAAGTCCATTTTGTGTAATTTTATTCACATTTTTTGAGGTATTTTTCCCATATTCATAAAATTTATCATCATCGGCCTATATGGTTGGTGAATCTACTATTTTAATGTTGGTTTGAGTAGGATTGGTCTGACAAATATGCACTACTTGTATGTAGATATTCGTAATGACACTATCAACATAGGGATAGATGACTAATTATGATAAAATGATACATAACAATGAAATTTGATAATGGATGGATGTGATAGTTCGATTCATTAATATGGAATGTGTCGAATAATAATTTTAGACATTTTTGATGACTGAAGATCACTATTTTCAACGAAGGGTGACTGAAAGAAGTTGTAAGTTGATGGTAAATATCGGTTAATTATGCCTAGAGATATATTGAAAGAAAATTAAAGCTTGATTAGTAGTTGTATTTAATATTTCTTGGAAATCTTCGTTTTATGGGTCATTTTCATGTCATTAATAACTACTTTATGCCATGACTATTTGGGACTGAATTCTCATATGAATGCATGAGTTAATTCATATCATGAATTAATCATTCAAGTGGGGGGTATTCTTGAGATGATTCAAGAGTGAACTCAAATTTCACCACATAAACCTTTCCTACAAATGATACATGGAATTATATGTTGATGATGTGATATTTTGGGACAACCTCAATCATCTTGGTGACATAATAAGAAAGTTTCTGTTTCTATAAAACAATTTAGGCTAATGAAATTGTTCTACTTAGATTATCATATTTTTTGATGGTATTGGTAGAATTGTTATGGAAGGACAATTAGGGAACATGACTCTCATATCATATATATAGGTAGAGTCGGTACACCCCAATCTCATCACTGCAAAGGTACTTGATTTAAAAGTCGGTACTCCCCCATAACAAAGACTATTAGGGAACACGTCTCTCATATCATATATACCCTTGAATGAATAATCTCTTAAAAATGTGTTGTTCCTCCAATATATTTTTGTCATGTTTATATTGGGCATCTAACATTAGTTTAATACTTACACATGGTACTATGGAAGATACATCGATCTTTATTAGAGAGGAAGAATGATTTTTTATCCCATCATTTGGTGTATCTTTATGAAAATATCTATATTGTGGGGTATCTACCTCCCCATTTCATCATGGGATGTGATGACTATTTCTTTATTGTTTTTTTATTTTTTGTTGTCTTTCTCGGTATGTGTATACTCATCCTTATATAGAGTTTCCCTCATCTTTTGTGTCTTATAGAGACAACAAAGGGATGGACATAGATTGTGGTGGGATTTGTGTTGGAGGATAATAGTTGTACATAGAGGCATGGATCATGTTCAGTAGTTAGTTTCATAGATCATGAGCTTTCCATTCTCTTGTTTTACATTTCTAATATCAGGTTGTAACACATAGTTGATGGGAATTTATATTTCCATTTTTATTTCAATATATTACTATTTTACTCTATTTTTGTTCCAATATATTATTACTATTATTTTACATCGATCCTTGTGGTGTTTGTGTGAATGTTTATTTGGATACATCCTCCCATTTTAGTGTTATGTCAACCTGGATGTAGTCTCATGTCCCTGCCCTGCTAGAGGTGGGCCTAGGGTGTAACATTGTCTTTACTTTCATTTTAGGTGGGGATCTTGATGTAACAGACCAACACAAACTACTAGGTTTAATATAAAGAAAAACAAGACCTCATGCATGCCTCCCTGTGCATAAAAGTTTTCAGACTTGTAGTAATTATCTCCATTTCATTAATTGGGAGACTATACTCTCAATAAAATTTACTTACACAAATAATATAAATAATATATAACAACTCAAATAAAATAAGGGTGAAAAAAATGATATCAGATATAAAAAATGCCATCAAATAAATAAACATTATCTCAGTATTGAAATACAAACCATATTAATATTGAATTTAGATAAATAAATAAAACAATATAGAAACCATCTACAATTAACTTATTCCTTCCATTATCTCTAATCTCCATGACTTGAAAGTCCTCCATTATCCCCTACCCATTTTGGATGCCTATATGTGAAGTTTTCATGAACATATATTTTACCATGCAGTGTGTGAGTAAAAAATCATATTAGGAGTCCACCAAATTGTCTATAACAAGTGTTAAAATGTAAAACATTTTTTCACATATAAAAAATGTATATTCTATGATAATAATAAATTTCCTATAAAGAAGAAAAAATCACATACTAAAAAACCTATGTGAAAACAAATCCACTAAGAATATTATATAAACATACATCGAATCCATTCCAGAAAAAATATCAAGACATCCTATGTAATCAAGATCTTTCCACAAGGATAGTAATGATACTTCTACAAATCTCAAAGAATCATATGAACATGTTACTCGACACCACTAGGCATGAAATGAATCAAACTAGATAGAATACATTAGGTATTGATTTATCATACTACTAATCAACCACTAGAAATAAAGTCAAAATTATAATTTGATACCAATAGACATTTAGTGAATCATACAACATCCATTAAGAATAATCATATCCCTTTCTTGTGCTCATTTCAATATTTTACATTCTCATATGTATTGAACCCAACCACTTGGAGGGACATCTATTACAAGACAATTCACTTGAACTAAGTAATATTAAAACTACCACCAAAGGCATGGAAACAAGCATAAAATAAAAGAGTATACAAATTAAACATATTATATCATAATGATAAAAAATATCATGATAAAATAAATGATATAAACATAAAACATGATCATACAAGATACAAGAACATAAATGGAAAAAAGTATCATAAAATGGTCTCATGGGCTACTTACACGTACAATTGGTCACAATCACACACAACCATACAATTATGATAACCAAAGAGCATAATAAGAAAACATGTGCATAAAATAACTCAAAATAGAATGTAATTCCCCACATTACGGTTATTTCTAAGTAAATCCATTTCCCTTCAAGGATCACAACTTAAACCATGTATCCCACCCATAGTGTACAATCTCATACATCAAGAATAGATATTTATAATTTATGTTAACTTTTAAGGAGGTTTATAAAATAATCAAATTGAAGATTCATGTCAAGAAGGGTGTTAATATGATAACATTCTTGAAATTATATCAAAAAACCCATATTTCAATTTACTTTGAAGGATATTATGTCAATACTCAAGATTTTTTGTTGATCGAAGAAGGTATCGTGAATTATTTATTGATTAAATAAAATAACCAAGGTTTTATCAAATGAAAATCATTCCATTACCAATCCATAAATGAATAATATGTTCAAGATGACAATAAAAAAGAATAATTTCTCAATATGTTCTATCTATGTATATAAATATATAATTATCAACCAATCATTAGGAATTTAACAGTTTTCAAATGGGGTATCTTTAACTTTCCAAAAAACCACTAATCTCGAAATGACACATGAATATTTCATTAGTTGTAATAAAAATTTATAGACAAGGCATCAATATTCCAGATCAATGAATCAAATCAATAAAAAAGAGGTATTTTATGTAGAAACCAAAATAACAAAGGGTTTTATATCCAATAATTCTATTTTAGATCATTAAATCATGTGGATTATCATGAATCTAAATTTGGAGGCGATGAATTCATCAAGAAAGGTGATGTGATTTTTATTAATTGAGTGGTATTTCAATTGAAATAAAAATGGGTCAAAATAGATGAAACAGTTCCATTAATTTGGTATTCAGATCAATCACTTCACACATGAATGTTTTGACCTTATGGTTTTGAAAAAATGTGTTCCGACCATGCACCCTTTTGGGAACCTAGAAATGTCACACAGTTTGGGAAAACTGTTGGTTAAACTATTCCATAACTATAATATTGTCCATAAGAGCTTACAAAAGATCTCCAGGTGAGGAAAAATGTTTGTTCTAATGGTTCGCCTTAATTATGTGCCACCCATCGATCTTATTCCTCCAATTTTGCGGCTACATAGAGGATCTATATACATAGGAAAACCATTCTTAATTCGTATACCCTATCAAATTCCACCAAAACATTCTACAACCATTTAAAACCTCTTTTAATTAATTACATAAATATCATTTCAAAAATGATTAATTGAATAAATTAAATTATAATCGACATGAAAAATAAAATATCATTATATTCTCCCCATATAATGACATATCATCCTCAAGAAGAATCTCTATGAATCTCACTTGAACAACTCGCACCTCTAAGACTGAATGTCTACCTACTACTCCAATGTATCCTCTTAGATCTATCCATGCCACTATAGAATCTAGAAAAGTTGTAAAATATTTACCTGAAGTACATTGTCAAATTGGTATAAGATCTACACCTGTTTTTTGACATGTGATGCATCAGACAACAGATTAACATTCTCATAATCGATGAAATGTGTGAGATCAAACATGTTCCAACATTGCTAAGATGCATGGAATACATCATGCATACCATATTAATGAGAATAGATATAGATAGTAACCAACTATCCCAACTTGTTTGGTGATCCAGAATGGTCCAAAAAAATGATGGGATATCATTCCTTTCTTCCTAAATATCGACGGCCTAGCCAAGGAGTCACTCTCAAATGAGGGGATATCTCCTTCTTTATCAAGTTCTAACTAACCACTTTTGAATCAGTTTCTCCGACTCAGAGATCTTTTGTATTATAATATGACCCAAAATTTCTTCCTCACGAACCTCTTGCCAAGAAAGTTGTGAATGAAATGGCCTTCCAAGGAGAGCCTCATAAGGATCCATCTGAAAAAATTAATGATTGATATTTTTCTATGTGCCTCATATTCTATAACAGAAGCTCAAATCATTCCCTATATTATGGGAATCATCTCCCAAAACATTCCATTTAACTATAGATGGTGCACCGTGATCAACCATGTCGGAGTCCCTAATTACTTTTATAAGCCCTTAAAAAGGTAGAAAGTAAAATTTAAAAATTTATCCAACATAATTTTCAACATAATTCCAAGTAAGAGTTAAATATCATGGAGAGAAATATTCTGAGATATTTTACTGAGTGAGTCTCATAGATTTCATTGTAATTTAAAAAAATTATTAGTGATTAAAGAATCACCCGAACAATATTATGAATCCTTGAGGTTCTGGGTAACCTCATCTTTAATTTAATCGTGATTTCTCCCCACTTCAACGTGGTTATATGATGTGGATATAGTTTTACACCGTGAATCTGATTGTTGAAATTTATTGTCAACTAGATAAGGAAACAGTATTCAAATCCAAAAATATTAATTCTCATCCCACGCTACCATATCTTATACCTAATATCATGGAACTGTTTAAAAAAATGTTCTACCCACTTAGAGGTTTGGAATACTATGATTACCTATTCTTTAATGGAATCATGTTTTATAACTCTATGATGTTTTGGGATTACATCATTAATGTTCAATGGAAATTTGGGTATCATGTCACCCACTTTTAGCTATTAACCCATCTTAACACCATAGGGGTTAGTCTTCTATCCAAACATTACCCGGTCAACTATGGAATATGTTACCAAAAATGGGGAACATACCACTAAATCATGTTCCTCCCAAGCATCCATCCTATAATCATAAAATAATATTATTAGGTCATCGTATTCCTCTAATTACCATTCATAAATTTCATGATTTACCTATATATTAAAGCTAAGAGAAACTAAAACGACATTATTCCATCTTTAATATGAACATCTATAGGTACTCTACATTGTGACTCCCCATAAAATTGAGGCCCATCTATATAAAGATATGATGAAGTAAATTTTGGTCAAAATAAACAATAAATCTCTCACCAATGATACAGTTTTTCAAACACATCAAGAAATAGAACATGAATTCTATATCTATTCCATGGGTTGGATAGTCCTTCTAATTAGATCATAGTTTATATGAACCATATGAAACAACTCAATACCTCTACATTACCATTTACCATATCAAAACTCTTGATGCATCACTTTATATTGAAAAACCAATCCCTAGTTCAATATGTATCAATAATTGAGTTGTAGTTAACCTCCTCTTAAGCATGAAAAAACATCAAACTGGTCTGAAACCAAAAATATTAGAACTTTATTTGTCTTCCTAGTCATTAGTGTTGATAAACATGAATTTTAATAGATAAAACTTTTATAGAATATAGGTAAATGTAAAAAATATCCTGATTTCAAGAAAATTCCGAAGATATATATGAGAAATCACTTCTTTATCATTCTTTGAGCCCACTTATAAACAATTATTAGAAACTTCCATCCACTAGAACATCAGATCATAATGAAAAAAGTTACACTTCCATAGCTTTGAATAAATCTAACATGATTGATACATTCTAAGGACTATCTCGATATGTATTTTATGAATCTCTAGGGCTGGTGAGTATACAAGGATATCATTAAAGAATAACATGAATAATGAGTTAATATAAATGAGAAAGTTATTGTTCATGAGAGCCATGAACACTTCCAATATATTCTATAGTTCAAAAAACATCACCAATTTCTCATATAAACAATACCTTATCCAAAATTACAGATTTATAATGTTATCATCTCTACCCCATATCTGGTGAGTTCTTCACCAATGATCAATAATATAGAAACAGCATTATCGCTATAATTGATATATGGGATCCTATATCCTGGCTAAGATATATCTAGTCTTCACCATCACTTGATTTAGCTTCCTATAATCTATGAAGAGTTTAAGACAACCATCTACCTTCCTGGTTAGAAATATTGGTTCACCCCATAGTGATGTACTCAGCCTGATAAATTACTTCAACATTAATTCCTTAAGTTGAAACTTGATTTACTTTAACATATCTTGTTCTCTATATTAATGATGAATTAAATTACGATATACCCTTGGAATAAGTTCTATATCAACCAAAAATCCTGTATTAAATGGATGCCATTTGATGTTATCATGAAAGGTATCCTGATTGATAACCTATAATATAAGAACATAATAGGGGGACACCATTGATCCAATCAAAATATCCCATCCTTAAATCAT
This sequence comes from Viscum album, assembly GCA_963277665.1. Taxonomy (NCBI): domain Eukaryota; kingdom Viridiplantae; phylum Streptophyta; class Magnoliopsida; order Santalales; family Viscaceae; genus Viscum; species Viscum album. The sequence goes on from OY728158.1 coordinate 858,092,226, forward strand.
CTCCATGATCATCCCAAGTTGAGTCATTCTTGGAACCACTATACCTATTCACAAATCCCATTATTGAGTCATAAATAACTTCTATCCCTTAGGTGATATAAATGATACCCATATCTGATATAAATCAATTAGGGAAAACGGCCACCAAATCAATGTTATGAATCATATCAAACATTATCATATACCGAATCATTATGTCCCAAAGATTTATATAACTGGAAGATACTATACGAAACTATGGGCATCAATAATGGTGGTCCACTATCATGTCCAATGGTGTATTGATGGAAAATAACTCAAAATAAAACATGAATCGTGAGTTATGACAAACAAAAACAGTTTATGAAATGAAGAAATAATAATCAGCCAAATCATTCAAAGAGATAGACATTGTAGAAGTGACTTAAACATTAACTAGAATAATAGATGGTTCCTCACCACAATTATCTAGAGTATGATCCATTTCATCTACTCATTCTACCTTATCTTTAAAACCATTTCTCTAAGATCCATGACCCATCTGAGCTTTTTACTGAGGACCTCAGTTATATCCATGGTTATGAGAACACATTTTCCTTGACCCCCTAAAGAATCTTATCATCAAATACATGGTGTATAATTTTTAATGGTGTAACATCAATCTACATTGTTGAAAATTGATCTAAGGTGTTGTGTACACCCTAAGTTAATGACTGAAATTCCTAGATTTGAAGCACAATGGTACTCCTCCCCAAGGAACTAAATAAGAAAAACAATGCTCCACCTACATAACATTAGAATATTATGGGTCATCATCATTAATTTTCATGATACTAGAAGATAATAACATATTAATAGAATGAGTTATGCTTAAATGAGTAATGAAATTTGGAAGAATCTTAACTATTGTATCTTCATATAGAATGTTCTCAACATTCAAGGACTTGTGTAGAACCTCTTGGAGTCTTGATCGGTCGAAACTCCAAAAAATTTTTCCATGGTCATGATGAACTAAAATATCCAACATCCTGGACATTTATCCCATGTTTTCATCCAAGAGATAAGAAAAGATATGTTTCTCAATGAAATGTGTCATGTTTTTAGATAACAAGGTGGAGTTGTACTATATATATATGAACAATTATGCTCAGTTCATATACAAAACTTAAAAAAATTCAATTTCTCTTATATAATTATGAAAAAGATTTCAAAACAACATGATGAAAATATATCACTAAATTAAATAGTATAGGATTATTCTAAATAGATAGGAATCATTATTAAATTAAATTAAAGTACTAGTATCCAATACACAAAATTTATATATATAGAATACGATACTATATTCCAAATCATGATGCATGAATGAAGACAAATCCCATAAAATAGTAATAAAACTACCATCAATGGTAACTAAGAGGATTGTTACACATTATCTGGAATGGTATATAGAAACTCTCATACTCTAGTCTCACACAAACTACGGCCTTTCATTCATGTATTAGGATGGTCCAAATAAAAAAAAATTTACTTATATAAAATTATTTCATTCCCTACTCCAAAAAAACATGTTTGATCTTGAGTGTGTAAAAACCATTGGTTTATATCTCCATATGAAAGAGTTTTTGGATATGTAGTAACTTCCAAACATCATTAGTGGGGAGACTATCCCCTTAGTATCATTTTCTTCAACCAAAAATATAAATAAAATATAATAACTCGTAGTAAATAATAATGAAGGAAATAATATCAGATGAAACACATTTTCTTCAATACATTAATGTTCTCCCAATGTGGTAAAAAAACCCATTGTAATAGTTAAAGGAGATAATAAATAAAACATTACATAAATCCTTTGGGATCTATAATGGTCCCACCACCATATCCATTCTCCATGACTTGGTTTACTTCCAGTATAACCCTTCCCATTCAAAGATCCTTATAAATGATTTTTATTTTCAAATCCATATTCATATGTCGGTTTCATGTTAAAGTGCTATAAATCATAAATTATCACATATGAAGCACATGTGTGCCAACCATGCCATATAATGCATCGGTTGTACCTATGTTGACACAATGAAAGAGGGGATATCAATGCATCAAAAAATAATTATGAACATTACAAAGGGGCTGTAAATATATTTATTTGTATTTGAATTAATTTATTAAACATGCTACTAGGAATTCACTAGGAAATAAATGACCATTATACTTGAAAACCAATTGGAAGTTAGTAAACATGATACTTGGAATACACTAGGCATAAAGTGAATCAAATTTCATTCCCATGAAATCTTCATATCACTACCCTACACTATGGTTTATCATTTCCATTATAGAAAGTTGCAGGACCTCTCCATTTAAGGGGAAAATATTCATGATGTTACACTTCTTTTGAGCACCATGAATATTACATCAAAAGGCATAGTAACATAAATATAAATGGAGATCATACAACGAAAACATTAACATATCGTAACATTAAAATTATATAAACATAATATAAATGTGATCATTACAATATAGATACACACAAGATGTAAACATGCTCATGGAATCAAGTATTATAACAAGGTATAAAGGAATAACCACACACCTTTATGTGTTAAATATTATATCCAATCATCAAATTCTTCCAAGCCAAATAAACATACAATTGTAATATGTGTATAAAAGAGACCCAAATGTTAAATAAATTATTACCTCAATTTTTTTTAAAAAAAATACAAGTTTTATAATGGATTAATTTTTTATCCAAAAATGAAAAACACACTGAACAATATTATACAGCCAGGAATCCTATTTTGGGTTCTGATTCATGAAGAAAAATGTTTAGAAACAGGACTCTAAGAGATTCCATGTACAAATGGTTGGTTTTAGGATAAATTAAATCATGAATTCAATCAACATAACAAAATAACAAGGTAAGTAGAAGGAGAGGGTATCAATTCCTGAGATTAATTTCAATATTGGAATGAATCATGAAATATTCATTAATTCAAAAAGGAAAATTTAGGTATGGACAATGAACATTAACAAACCAGCAACCCATTAATGGAAAATATATTTAAAATGGGAATAAATAAAAAGGGGTTATCAAGATAAGTGATCTATGGAAACATACCTGGAATGGTCCTCCATTCATGAGTAATTTAAATATATTAAGAAGTGATGTTGTTGACATATCATACAAAAGAATGTTTGGCTACACGATATTCCAAAAACCATGCAAATGATGTGTACTATTTCATGGATTGTAGACAAGCCACATGTTTGGATACATAGTTCGTTAAACCATGAGACTGCCATGATTCTTTCCACTAGACCATACCATAAGGAATTTTAGGTGGGAAAACATTTTCTATATAATCATTTAACTTAAATGTGCATCACCCTAAGAGTCTATAATTCTAGACCATGGTTTCTTGGATGATCAACATGGGTTAGGAAAATGTTTCTTAAACTATGCACCATTTAAATGGACACAAAAAATTTGTAAATAATTTAAACCCCCTATAACTCCTCATGAACAATTCATAGATTAAAAAAATAATTAATTGTTAAATTTAACTCATAATGAAGTTAGAAAATATGTTGTTATTACACCTATGGTTTGGCCCATGATGATATAGGTCAAACCAAGGATGTTGTATTTCATGTTAATCAAGTTAATATATCTGATCCAATTGTTAATATCCTAAAGTATTTGAGTCATAATGTAATCAGTTGGTACAATGGGCCTATAATAATACCCTATTTTCCTTGTAAATTATCCATAATTTGTTTCCATCATAGGATACTTATATGACATTGAATTTTCCTTATAGTCAAAATAATGTCTTTCAGCATGCTCCATTCACACTCACAAATTTTCATGAATTATATCCCAAATGGTAAACTATACAGATAGTTTTATGTTTCAATAATTCATAAATATGGAATTTTTATAATTTATTCTTCAAAAATGAAATATTGTTTACATAAGTTATACCAAATTTTCATCAATTCTATCCTTTTATTCACGTGTGTATAAAAAGAGTTCATTGGTATGATAAATTACTAGAGAAAACTAATCAACGTCTTGGATAATCAATATTAATATGTGGTTCGCAATTTTCAATCTTGTATATATTATATAATTAGTAAATCATAGACACAAAAATATATGTTAATAATTAAAATGTACAAAACGATATGAAAACGCTTGTCTTTATTAAACATACTTTTTTTATTTTTTTTACAATGGAATATACACAATACAACCCATAAGATAAATAATACTACTTTATTAGGGTAATTAGTTAAATTATATAATAATATAAAAATTGGTGGTAGATCAGTGTTATTGAAAATATCCTTAATATTCTATTAATATTTCATCATTATTAAAACTTCATGGCATAACTTGGGGAGATACATAATAAAGGGGTGATCTATAAAACCTATTGAGGGTGTAAAAAATTCATAACATGAAAAATTTATTACATGTTATAAAACAATCATTTCAATGGGACATAAAATATTTGATAACAATAATCATGAATAAATATGCATGATGTATAAAGATAAAATAAAGGCAACATCGGAATGGGGAAAACATTAAATGTGATATCATAAGCATATGTAAAGGTTATCCACAAATAAATCATAACATAATGTCTCTAGGATATCCTATCAGTTACCATACTAGGAATCACTTGATAGTAAAACATTACTCAACGGATTGGAGCTCTATCCGGGAGCACCCATCATAATAATATATTATAGATGCATAATTTTATCACATAGATCACAGAATATATAAATACATTTCATCACATTTATAGCATCCTGTCTTTTTTGTCACATAAACATTCACTAAATTATACAAAACTGAGGATCTTTAAGGTTTAGTGTCTTGGAAACCAGGAACTTAATACATGAAACAAAAAAAATTCTTCTTAAACACTTGAAAGGCTTCTCCTTATGTTCATCCTAGGTTCGTTACTGCATCTCATAACCTGGGGACATACATGAAATGAAAGGGTGAGCAGAAGTCCTAGTAAGGGAAACAAGGGGAAACATTTACATTTGAACTTGAGATACATCAACAATGTCATGAAAAAGAACTTTAAGGCATGATAAAGAAACCATGAGATATATCATAATAAAAATAACATTTTTCATAACCTTAAGATATGGCTACATCATTTAAAATATACAATCATGAACATGTCACCAAGGTCCATCCCCAAGGTGTCATTTGAAAATTACCAAGGTTATTCACCAAGATATCGTGAAAATTGTAATCTCTAGTTGTTACATCATTACCCAATGCATTGGAGTGCTATCAGGGAACACCCTTAAATTTGCCTTTATTATCATGTGAGCCATGCATATCATCATCAAAAATTTCATAAATAACACATATATTATAAAATAAATGGGTGTCAATTCATAATCATAACGTTTTAAAAATAGCTTTAAAGACAGGATCGTTACGTCACTTTGAACCCACAGAAGGGGAGAGCGGGTCTCATGTATGTAAATACAAGAATTTAAAATAGAAAATTTTGATATATATTTGAATACCCCTGTATAAATAAGAGCTTTGAGTATTCAATTTATAACATAAAATAATTTTGAGAAAAGAGACAGGTATTTTGAGACGAAAATTCTGCAGTATAACGGTTATGTTTCGGGATTTTAGAAAACATTGAAAAGATAAGGGACGTAGGTAAAAAATTCATAAATGACCCATAAAAAAGTAGAGGGACGTAATTTGAAGAATATATAAACATGGTAATGAAATTTGAATGATTTACCATATGAAATGAAGAACATGAAAGGAAGACAGAAATATGATTTCTCTTATGAAAATTCAGCAGCCTAACGACGTCACATAAACTTCAAAAAAGAATTGATGAGATAAAATAGGGTCTCTCATCATATGAACATTAGAGTTCAGTATGATAGATATAGAGATCATACCCCTACATAACAAAAAGTAACTTGAAAGACTTGACATGAAAGTAGAACTTCAAAACAAGAAGGGTGAAAGAACCACTTAAAAATTCGGCAGCCTAACGGCGTCACTTAATACATCAAAATACTGAATTGAAGAGATCAAAAGGGGTCTCTCATAATATGATCATAAAATATCAGTATGATAGATATAGAGATCATACCCCAACATAATAAAAAGGAACATGAAAGACTTGACAAAAAAATAGAACTTGAAAATGAGAAGGGTGAAAGAATCTGTTATAAAACTTTCGGCAGCCTAACAGCGCAACTTAAACATTCATAAAATAAAATGATGTGAGTAAGAGGGTGTATCTCATAATATTAACACAAAAAGGGTAGTAATATGAATATATAATAACATCCTCAAACATAAGAACATGGAGTATAAAATAAATGACATAAAAGATATTAATTGAAAAGAAAGAGAGAGGTCGGATCCCTTACCTTAAAATGAAACTCTTAAAACTCAATGGTTTGGACCTCGAAGGCTTGGGGGCACTTTGGGAGGACTCTTTGGGAGGTAAGGATACCATAAATTAGTTTAGAATGATTTTGGAGTCCAAAGGATGAGAGCATGGCTTGGTAAATATAGGGAAAGTGAGGGGACAAGGAATTAATGGCCAAGGGACACCTCAGAAGTGGGTTTCTCAAAACCATGTGCTCTCCCAAGATATTTCCCATGAAGTTAGGCCACATGGGGCCCCCAATACAATAATTCATCACCTTTGGTCGGCCAACCCATAAAATATCTCATGACATCATCATGACACAATTATGATGTCATTAAACATACCGAAACCCTAAAACTATATTTTTACTATTCACTGAAAATTCAACTTTCTTAGAATAATCCTAAAATTTCACCTTAACCAAAAATCAATGCTCTGATTTCAAAAATGAACTCCATTTTATAAAATATATTTTTCTAAATAATTTTAATTTATTTTTTAAAATAAATACACTATTCACCGAATATCCATTTTTTCAGAAAAATTATGAAAAATTACCTTAACATTATATCGATTCTCTGAGTTAAAAATGAAATCCATTTTATAAAAATAATTTTCTAATATTTTTAATTTAATATTTAATTAAAAACACTATTCACCTGAAAAAAATAATACTTGAATAATAATTTATGAAACTGTTATTTAACCATTTTATTGAATCACATTACTTAATCAAGGTGCCTATATTATTTTAATACTTTCTTTAAGTGAGATTACTAATCCATTTTGACACATTACTAATCCTAATCATAAAATCACAATTCATAATTTACTATTCATCAAAAATCAAGTTGATCTTATTAGACTCTAAATTTCATGCTGGACATAATTGTAGAAGACCATTTGATGAAAATCATTACAAATTTTTAATTATTTAAGGTTTACATAAACATTTTTTTAAAATATCCTTTCTCTAAAATTCACCAAAAATATGCATACTATATTTATCCGGACATTTGAAAATTCATAAACTTCATGTTAAGAATAAATCCCAATTTTTATTTAAAACAAAGGATTACACAAGGCAGTTACAGTCTCCTTATGTAGCCCCTTATCACACCAGCATATGACCTAAGTGTATGGTGTGCTAAGGTGAGAGAATCCGAGGGAGGCTTGGCCAACATCACACGAGTAGTAATTTCTATCAGTTTGAACTTCTCGCAAAGGCGATTCCGTTCTAGCTTCACACGATGAAGTTCGGTTTGGGTTTGGTCTAGAGCAATATCCAGGGGTGCTACCTCCTTCCCAAGTTCTGTTAGATAGGCTTCGATCAGTCCAAGACTAATGGGTGAGGCCATCAAATCTTCTTTCTATATTAATTAACCATGATTACTTGTATTTAGAGACAATAATCGAAACGTTTAGTTTAGAGCAGTCATATTGACCAGTGGTCATATAACAGTCAAAACCCAACGGTTTCATGTTATCAAATGAAACATTTTTGTTGAGTATAAAAATAAAATAAAACAACACACAAATTTAGGAAACAAGATTTATTCAAAATTTCGGGTCGTTACAATCTTCCCCCCTTAATAAATTGCATCCTGGAAATTTTTAAAATTTGGTTTTAAAATTTCATTGAAAGTACCACATCAGAAAATGAGTCAGTAAAACTATTACTTTAAAACAAAGAAAGGGAAGTAAAGAGGTCACCCGAGTTAACCGATACTAGGATCCCATGTAGGAAAACATGGACATGGAAGAAAAGAAAGGGTCACGTTCTGGTGGAGAGTGATATAAAACATTATTAGGAGAAAGTTGACCATGAGAAAATCCCAAACTTATGATGTGGGTAAATGCTATTTGAATACCAAGAAGGAAACGTAAACCAACAACATTTTTGTTTTACGTTTCTTTTCATAATTTTGAGGAATTAATTTACTACATAGAACAAAAACATAAGGAAATATACGAACCTTCAAGTAGAGTTTCATCCTTTAATACATTTCTACCAAAACTAATTATTTCTCCAAATGATGAGCATTCAAAACTATTTCGTCTCATCAAAACACAAGAATCATCTTCTAGAGAATCATATAATCCACAAAAGATTAACTATCTATTTCTTCTATATTGAAACATTATCCCAAAAAATAGAAAGGGTAAGGTAAAACAACTCTTCAAAAAGAAATAATCCCATAGGAATGGAAACTACTTTTCAATCTTCAATGTTCCATGGTACTACCCAAAGATCATCATAGACCTTTCCGTAAATAACTGTCCTTAAAAATACTCAAAATAAACCAAACTAAGATTGAAACACAAATACAAGAAGGATTTGATAACATAGTCTTCCAAAATAAACATTATTGTTCATCTCCAAACAACATCAACCACTCTTAACATCTTATAACAAAAGTATCAAACCTAAACATATTTTACTCAAGGTAGGTTAATCATTCCCATAAGTAACCTAAATTACTATAATTCCACCTTAAATTCATCGATTCTTCAAAATATAAGTCAACATTACTCCTCAATGAAAATACCGTAGTAATCTATTTACTTCAATCATATAGGGTACCCAAAATAGTGAGCATATTCCAAATTAATAATCATCTTTTAATCCCATAATCATCTCTATTATATTAATACGGAAATCCTCGCATTTCCTATCAGATTGGTTGTTGGGAAATGTTCATCCATTTCTTACCATTAACAAAGAAGAGAAAGTATAATTAGGGGCTTAAGTACATAGCAAATAATCATGAAAAGGAACGTAAAGCATATAAGGATAACTTGTAGAAGAAAGGTATACCCTAACTTGTGTTCCCCTCGGTTCCCATTTAAGTTATCCATGATCATATATGCTTATGTGAATATTTATTTTATTTTATCTTTTTTCCTTTAACAATGGTTCATACCAAGCTTATGAATTTACCAAGGCATATCCCCCGGGAGTGTCGTAACCAAGTGTGCAGCAAGGCCCGTTGTTGTGTACCAGTTCCCATTCGAGTCTAGCTCAAAGCGGTGTTTTCAGGTTTTACCCCTATGTACAACTGTGCCAGAGCCACCTCCACCTGCTCGTATCCAGATAGGGATGTAATTTCTTGGCAACCCCTTACTCAATACTCACCAAAATACCAGGAATATTTCCTATATTTAAACATTTATATAGGGTTATTCCTAAATTTTTCATATCCTAATTTTCACAAATAACTAAACCATCCTTTGATACGAACTATAGCATACCGCCATTTTTCTCACATAAACTTTCACTACATTATACAAAACTGAGGATATTTATGGTTTAGTGTCTTGGAAACCAGGAAATTAAAAAATGAAACAAAAAACATTCTTCTTAAACACTTGAAAGTATTCTCCTTATGTTAATACTAGGTTTGTTACTGCATCTCATAACCTGGGGACAAACATCAAAATAAAGTGTGAGCAAAAGGCCCAGTAATGGAAACAAGGGGAAACATTTACATGTGAACTTGAGATACATCAACAATGTCATGAAAAAGAACTTTAAGGCATGATAAAGACACCATGAGATATATCTTAATAAAAATAACATTTTTCATAACTTTAATATGTGGATACATCATTTTACATAGACAATCATGAACATATCACCAAGGTCCATCCCCAAGGTGTCATTTAAAAATTACCAAGGTTATTCACCAAGATATCGTGAAAATTTTAATCTCTAGTGGTTACATCATTACCCAATCCATTGGAGAGCTATCAGGGCGCACCCTTAAACTTTCCTTTATTATCATGTGATCCACAAATATCATCATCAAACATTTCATAAAAAACCCATATAGCATAAAATAAATGGGTTTCATTTCATAAACATAATGTCTTATAAACTACTTTAAAGACAGGATCTTTACGTCACTTTAAACCCACAGAAGGGGAGGGAGGGTCTCATGTATGTAAATCACAGAATTTAATATAGAAAAATTTGATATATATTTGAATACCCCTGCAGAAACAAGATCTTTGAGTATTCACTTTATAACATAAAATAATTTTGAGAAAAGGGAGAAGCATTTTGAGACGAAAATTCTGCTGCATAACAGCTATGTTTCGGGGTTCTAGAAAACATTGAAAAGATAGGGGAAATGGGTCAAACAATCATAAATGTCCCATAAAACAGTATAGGGATAGAATGTGAAAGATATATGAACATGGTAATGAAATTTGAAATATGTACCATATTAAATGAAGAACATGAAAGGAAGACAAAAATAATATTTCTCTTATGAAAATTCGGCAGCCTAACGGCGTCACTTAAACTTCAAAAAAGAATTGTCGAGATCAAATAGGGTCTCTCATCATATGAAGATAAGAGTTCAGTATGATATATATAGAGATCATACCCCAACATAATAAAAATGAACTTGAAATACTTGACATGAAAGTAGAACTTCAAAACAAGAAGGGTGAAAAAACCACTTAAAAATTCGGCAGCCTTACGACGTCACTTAAAACATCAAAATACTGAATTGAAGAGATCAAATGGGGTCTCTCATTATATTATCATAAAAGATCAGTATGATAGATATAGATATCATACCCCAACCTAATAAAAATTAACTTTAAAGACTTGACAAGAAAATAGAACTTGAAAATGAGAAGGGTGAAAGAATCCATTACAAAACTTTCGGCAGCCTAACGACGCCACTTAAACATTCATAAAATGAAATGATGAGAGTAAGAGGTGGTGTCTCATCATATGAACAAAAAAAGGGCAGTAATATGAATATATAAGAACATCCTCCAGCATATGAACATGGAGTATAAAAGAAATGTCATAAAAGAGATTACTTGAAAAGAAAGAGAGAGGTCGGATCCCTTACCTTAAAACGTAACTCTTAAAACTCAAAGGTTTGGACCCTGAGGGCTTGGGGGCACCTTGGGAGGACTCCTTGGGAGGTAAGGAGACCTGAAATTCGTTGATAATGATTTTGGATTCCAAATGATGAGAGCATGGCTTGGTATTTATAGGGAAAGTGAGGGGACAAGGCATTAATGGCCAATGGACACCTCATAAGTGGGTTTCTCAAAACCATGTGCTCTCCCAAGATATTTCCCATGATGTTAGGCCACATGGGGCCCCCAATACAATAATTCATAACTTTTTTTCGGCGAACCCATAATATATCTCATGACATCATCATTACACAATTATGATGTCATTCAACAAACTGAAACCCTAAAACTGTATTATTACTATTCACTGAAAATTCATCTTTCTCAGAAAAATCCCAAATTCTCACCTTAACCAAAAATCAATGCTCTGATTTCAAAAATGAACTCCATTTTAGAAAAAATATTATTTAAAATATTATTAATTTATTTTTTAAAATAAATACACTATTCACTGAAATCCATTTTTTTCAAAAAAATTCCAAAAAATTACCTTAACATAATATCGATGATCTGAGTTCAAAAATGAAATCCATTTTATAAAAATATTTTTATAAATATTTTTAATTTAATTTTTAATTAAAAAATACTATTCACCTGAAAAAACTAATACTTGAATAATAATTTATAAAACCGTTATTCAACCATTTTATTGAATCACATTACTTAATCAAGGTGCCTAGATTATTTTAAAACTTTCTTTAAGTGAGAATACTAATCCATTTGGACACATTACTAATCCTAATCATAAAATCACTATTCATAATTTACTATTCATCAAAAATCATGTTGATCTTATTAGACTCTAAATTTTGTACTGGACATAATTGTAGAAGAACATTTTTTGAAAATCATTACACATTTTTAATTATTTAAGGTTTACATAAATATTTATTTAAAATATCCTTTCTCTAAAATTCACCAAAACTATGCATACTATATTTATCGGGACATTTTAAAATTCATAAACTTCCTGATAAGAAGAAATCCCAATTTTTATTTAAAACAAAGGATTACACAAGGCAGTTACGGTCTCCTTACATAGCCCCTTATCACATCAGCATAGGACTTAAGTGTAAGGTGTGCTAAGGTTAGATAATCTGAGGGAGGCTCGGCCAACATCACATGAGTAGTAATTTATATCAGTTTGAACTTCTCGCAAAGGCGGTTCTGTTCTAGCTTCACACGATGATGTTCGTATTGGGTTTGGTCCAGAGCAATGCCCGGTGGTGCTACCTCTTTCCCAAGTTCTGTTAGATGGGCTTTGATCGGTCCAAGACTACTAGGTGAGGCCACCGAATCTTCTATCTATGTTAATTAACAAAGATTACTTGTATTTAGAGACAATAATCAAAACGTTTAGTTTACAACGGTCATATTTACCAATGGTCATATAATAGTCAAAACCCAATAGTCTCATGATATCAAATGAAACATTTTTGTTGAGTATAAAAATAAAATAAAACAACACATGAAATTAAGAAAACAAGATTTATTCAAAATTTCGGGTCATTACACCATTTAATCTCATGTTTCAGTATTTTTTATAAAAACATGGATTTACCTAATTATTGAAGAATAGGTAATACTATGTGAATCCCTTTTAGTGGAAATTGGCATGGGAATTCACCTCATGAATGTTCATAATGGAACATTATTTTGGCATTTCAGCAGCGTAATGAAAATATTGAAAGATTCCGAAAATGGTTTAATGAGAGAGAAAGGGGAATCACATCACTAGTAGTAAAAAAGGAATTTATGAGGGATATGTAATAACAAAATACAATATAAAAATATAATAATTAATAGGCATGATAAAATGATGTTTATTGAATAAAAATGTGGCAAGGAAAAATAAAAGGATATTTTTTTGAAGTATATCGAGGGTACACAATGAATCATGGGAGGGATTAATGAGATTGAAATGGGTAAATAATTACATGGAAATATTTATTGAATTAATAGGGATTTTCAAGATCATATACCATAAATATTAATTAGAATTCAAAGTGTATTACATAATTCAGTTGCTTTAATAAAGCAGTGAAAGAGAGGATCCCATACTAACATTTGATATGGTAACGACTTAGGTAGATTCTATAATCATAGGGGATACATGATATTTCCTTTTTTTAATAAATTAGAAAGTAAATGGATCTTTAAAATATCATCAACTCTATTCCAATTGAGATTAAAAATTCTTATTATAAAGAAGTTACTTGAATGGAAAAGAAGGTAGGTAAATCCCTTACTATGAGATGACAATCCAAAAGCTCGAGAGCAGCTTCTTAAGAGAATGAGGGTACCAAGGGAGGGTTGTATCATGTAGATGGGATAATAAGTACATTATATGAGGTTTTTTAGTTAATAATAATGAGATATTTTGTGTGTATATATAGGAAAATAGAGGGCACCTCTTTATTATTTCCCAAACACATGTTTCAGAATCCAAATAAAAAATTGATTAAAACCACATACATTCCCATGATATTTCCCTTGGATACTTTGAGTGTGGAGTGGTTTTCATTATTTAATATCTTTAGGTTTGGAACTCAACAAAATATTCCCCTTAGTGATGTAAATGAAAGTAATGTTTGTAGATAATTGATTTATAAAACAATAAAATATAATATATATTTAAGAGGATTCATAAAACACCTTATATATTTTATGTGTCTGGATTTCGCCAGCTACCACGCTTTCCTGGAATATTTTGTTGAAGATTCCATTTTTAAAATTTTTTAGATCACATTTGTGTCATTATGACGTCATAAAACACACTACATATTTATACTATATTTGTTGTTTACCCTGAAATTCGATTGTATAAGAAATGACAAAAATATATATATTTGATAATATCATATATATTAATACAAAAGTAATAATTGTTTATAAAAAAATATTTATAAACATGGGAATATTCATTTTTTTTAAAATAATTGACATTTCTTGAGAAATACCTATTTTTTGGAAATAACAGTTTTCAAACACCTAAAAAAATTAAATCTGGCATCATAAAAATTATATTATAATTATTATTTAATAAAAATTATTTTTTATTTATTTTTTTGTTAATATTTAATTTATTTTTTAAATTAATTAATCCATCAAAAATGAATATCTTTATAGAAATTTAATATAACACAAAAATACAATTAGTATTTTATCACGTCAAAATAAAAATCATTTATAGGGTAACAAAAATAAAAATAAATATGAAGATTATTCTATTGAAAATACAACATACATATTCAAATCTTTAGGGTCTAGAATCCAAACACTTTATTACACCACCAAACACCCTAAGGGTGTGATTCACAATTGTGGCATTTTCATGGGATTGATTCACATTCATGGTTGGAGATATGATCTCAACGAAGATGAACACCTCTCTTAAATGGAATCTCTCAAGCATTAGTTGTTTGATCTCATATTGGGATTGGAAAATGGGAAATACAAGTTGTGATATCTCCCTCATAAGCTCAAATAAATGGGATTTATTGGTTATGATCCAACTTATTGAGGCTGTTATATCTTTTCTCTGTGTCAATTAGATTTATAAAAAACCTATACATATATATATTAATCATATGATAACTATTAAATTGATATATTATTATGGGTTATTATTCATAATTGTGTTTTATATCCAATAAGATATAATATTTGAAATTATAAATACGTGAATGTGGTTTCTATAATTGTAATAGGTCACTTAATTCAATCATAAATGGAATTTCTTTATGAATATCAAGTCCTTATGATCTTCCCCCACCCAAAATTTCATCCTCAAAATTTTCATTTCATACACCAAAATAGATGAGGGAACTTCTATTCCATCACCCCATCTAGTTCCCTCATCACTTTTTCAAACCTATGGTTTCTCTATAACTCTTTCACCAGATTCATTACCTTATTTCGTAAAATAGTGTCTCTTAAATATAAGATATTCTATCGGTATCTCCTCATATGAAAGGTCATTCTCTAAAATCTTCTACTATGGATTCAGATTAGGTAAAGGTTTTAGTATTTACTTCTTCAAGAGGTATGCACAGAACACATCATTAACATGAGATAGTTTAGGTGGGAATTCTAGTCGACATGCCACCACTATGATGTAATTAATGATATCAAATGGATTGATGTATCTTGTACTATGATTTCTATTCTTCATAAATATCATGAATTTCTTCGATGGTAATATATAGATAAATAGAATTTCCCCAAAATCAAACTCTAGGTCTCATCAATGATTGTTATCATAGATCGTCTCTAAACCCTAAGCATATCTGTTGTGCTTCTAAATGGTATTTAAATTTTCTACAATTTCCTAAACCATTTTAGAAACCAATAGTTTTTGTTACCCCACATTATCCCAATTAATATTTTTTCTACATCTCATATGATAATGGGATTCATGGTGATCTATTTTTTTTGTATTGGAATCTATTATTGTATAAGAACTCGACTAGAGAAATATTTTGATATTATCCTCATTTGAAGTTCATTGAGAATGATCTCACCATTTCCTCATGTTTTGGGCTAGTTCAGTTATATACTACATTAGTTTTTTAGTGATAATACATGGGTATGTTAAACTCAGTATTTATAAAATATTTGATATTCTTTTAATAAATGGCTATAAATGTTGGATCTTAGTTAGATACAATAAATAGTGGTGTTCTATGTAGCCTGACCACTCATGTAATGTATGTCCTTGAAATTTGATCAAGTGATAAGTTCTATCTAATTAAAATTAAGGGCACAATATTTATAATAAAATCTTTCACAACACATGTTATATTATTTTCTATTTATTTCATTAGAAGTCCACTAACAAAGTCCATGGTTTTTATTTCCCATTTCTATGTAGGTATGGTTAATGGTTGCATTATACCATTGAATATTTTAATTTCATCATTCACATACTGAAATACAAGAGATACTGATATATATTAAATGATACCATTTTTCATATCATCCAAAAAATATTGCTCTGGGTGATATCAATATATCCTTGTACTCCATAGATTTATAGATATGGTCGAGAAATATGCATCATCCAACAACACATTCTTTATCAAAAGATTTTATAGTATGAATAGTTTCCACCTAAATCATTCAACTCCTTCAATAATTTTAATCTCCAAGAATTTAACATTTATTGTATATTTAACCTTATTATAAATTTTGAATTCATTTATTTCAGCATACATTTTATTCTCTAGATGGTATGGTTGAGGAATAATTTGTGGATGTATTTACAGTGTTCCTTAGGGTATGATTCCCATGTCCATCATATTCATTTCTATGAATATAGAATCCTTCTCAATTCACATATATTATATAATAGTTTGATCCTTTAGGCATAGAGTGTATACAACATTATTTAATATTCTTGGATGGTAGTGGATTTAGTATTAATATTATTTAATATTACCTTACCATATTCTCCATCATATATTCATATATTTCCTTATGAATATACACTTGATGATATTATGATCTATATATATTTTACACATATCCGCTGAGTGATAGTTCCACTAGGATTGAAATACATCGATTACCATATCCAAGTACAAATCCTATATTGGGTAGTTATTTTCAAGAAATTTCAATTTCCATGAGTTATTGGATATCAGTTTTTTATCCTATATTGGTACATAACACAATATATTCTTTGAAGAATCATTTCATATAATTATATGTTCCCCAATTTTGGGTAGCATAAGTATAGTTACAATGATAATCCCATTTTAACTCATTGAATTCATCTTCAAATTAATTATTCCAAAAAATGATGATGTTTCATGTTTTCCAAGTAACATGGTTTTAAAATCAATATAAATTTCTGAAAAATCAATGATAGTAACCACACAATCCATCGAAACTATAGATTTCCATCATAGTGGTTAGTCTTGACAATCATTCAATTGACTCTTTTTTTGAATGGTCTACCAATATTCTATTGATGGTGACAAAATGAACAAATAATGAGACAACAATCAACCAAAGATCACATTTTCTATACATTTAATGACGCCTCTTTTTTGGTAAGGTATTTAAAATAGTTCACTGATGTGACTCATACTCCTTGATTTTCAATTATATCAGAATACAATCTATATCTACTATAACATTGAAGTGAAATTCTCAAAATTATATATTCATCAAGTTAATTAATATTTGGAAGCATTTGTGAATCTTATTGTCATTACTTTGAAATCATTCATCACATACCATGTATAGAAAGTAGTCCTTGGGATCTCATCTTTCTTCACCCTTACATGATAATACCCCACCTGAAAATCCACCATGATAAGTATTGGGCTCCATGTCTTTGTTCAAACAAATCTTCATTTAAATTTAGAGGACACTTTTTGTTTATCATGATCATATTGAGCTCATGATAAAAAATTCAATGACGCATTAACCCATATTTCTTCTCAATAAATAGATTTGATGCACCCCAGGACCAATCACTTTGTTATATTGAACATTTATCTATATTATCATGTCTTTTTCCCTATCTCATTATATTCCACAACATTCATTTTATAATGATTCATGGATGATATCAAACCTACAAGTATAATCTAGATTGAAAATTCAACATCTCGACTGGGAGAAAGACCATAACATTCTTTGAGAAACACATTTGTTTATTCCCTTACAATGATGATTTATTTAAGGATGAAATTTTCCTAAGACTTAATAATTTTATCTAGATATGTTTTCTCTTAGAGAAATAATATCAATTATTGAGATGTTAGTACTAAAGTAGATTTAATCCTCATACTTTATCTTTTTTAGAATTGTCTAGCCATTCATAAAATAGAGATAGATTTCCTTCTCCTGGAAATTTATTTTAGATATATATGTGGAAAGAAAATTCATTCCCATAATTTAATAAAATACCACTAAAAGTAGTATCATAAGGTTCACTTGGAATATCTACACTCAAAATTGTGAGTTATATAATTGGGATGAAATAATTGACCCATTTACAATTTTCATATATATCTCTACTACAATGCTTTGTGGATGTGTTTGAATAGTTCTAAAAATCATGTGTGGGATGAAGAAATTAATAAAAATAGCATAAAAATTATATTCTCAATTCATTAATGTATAACTAGCCTCCCCACCACAAGTTTGTTATCTAGATTCACATTAGTGGCATTTAGGAAATAAGGTCACACTTTCTACCTTGGAGGTTATTATCATTGATTTTATCTCACAACACTTGTCCTCAGTTAGTAATTTACAAATTTTCATTGTTCTTTGTAGTAAAAACATTGGATAATATATTGAGGGTTTCCATATTATCCATCTCTTCTATTAGATTATTGGCTTCCTCCTTTTGACCATCGATAGTTAGGTGTCCTTTTTTATTCATATAAACTCTTTCTTTACACACTTATATAAATTTTTAGGGTTATTCTTTCAACAAATTTTAAATTTTTGATGTTAAAACTTCTTACCTCCTCCATAAAATCACTACAATTAAACTCAAACTTATTCTTTTGATCCCTATAAGAAACTTGAGATCCACTAAACTCTATTTTGACATTGAGGGGACATCAGATAATTTCTACCTTGTTTTCAGAGACTCAAGTCTCAAGGTATTTTCATAGACATAGTTTTAAAACAACAAAAAAACTTGTCAAAATTTCATTTGGGTGTAATTTATAATTTATAGGTGCATCAAAAAATTATGGTAATTTTTCATCATATACCTCAATTTATTTATCATAAATTTTCTTCAGGGGATGTAAATCCTATTCCATATTTTTTCAGAGAGTGTGAAAAAAATATTTTCCAAAACAAAATTTCTGAAATTCTTCCGGACCATAGATCTTATGTATTCCAAATGCTTTATATTGATGATCAATGTCAAAAAATGATCATATTATCCCTCCAAATGATAAAAACCTCATTAATATAATCTATTTCTCGTAATATAGAAGGATATAGAATATCTTCTCAATGTATTTCATCCATTGTTCTAAGATTAAGATATTAGATGATCCATTGAATATTTGGAGGAATTTTTAAAATGAAGGTCTCAATTGTAGCTTATTGTTTATTAAGGGGATTTTGGAATTTCAATTCATTCTGGATTCTTTTTAAAACATGATTCAAATAAGGAAGTAATTTCTCAATGTTGGAAATTCCATCTCATATTTTGTTATGCATCTCATTTGGGTAGTCATCACATTTCCCATCACATTTCTTGTTTACTCAGTTCCTACTAATTTTGATCATTGTCTAGCATTAATGTAAAACTAAAAATTAATATATTCAAATTATTAAACACATATATAATAATCTAATAACATTTGGTGGATAATTTATATATGAAATGTATTTCTTTGAGTTATGAATTTATATTATTCAATATATGTTATCCTTAATCAATTTACTATCATAAATAATTATGTCATTTTTTTTTTGTTAATAATGTTTCAGAATGAGCATATTATTTTACCAAATCACATCCCCTAGTAGTGACAAAATATGTGTGAAAAAAGGTCCAATATTGTACACTAGGTGAGTTTTGATTCTATCTCAATGATCCCATTTCAAGATGGTCACCCTTAGGTACCTTTGTTATAGGGAAACATCAATTTGAAGTATCTAGACATGGATGTATTTTATTAGAAACAACATAGTCTATAATTTAACAAAAATGATGAATTTAGTCTTCTATTTAGGCCTATCCCTAAGTATTTTCTTAGATTTTTCTAATCCTAATCCCAAATATATATTGACATTCCTTTGATACCAAATATGAAAACACTTATCTTTATTACACATTAATCCATGATTTATTAAATAGGACTACACATAATACAACACAGCAAATCGAGATTAACAGTGTATTGGGATAATTAGGTACATTACATAACAAGCTAAAAATTAGGGGTACATAAAAATTATTAAAAACATCTTTAATATGCTTTTAGCATTTCATCATTCATAAAACATCATGGGATAATGCTGAAAAATACATAAGAAATTGGTGAGCTATAACTCCCTGTAATGGAATTGAAATATCAAAATATGAAGAAACTATTACATGTTAAAAAATACACATTTCAATAAGATAGAAATGTGGTTAGAATTATAAAACTGATCAATGATTCATGATATAACATGATAACATAAAATAATCTAGTGAATGGGGTAGTAACATTACATGAAATATTATGAATAAGTCAAGGTTAACCACCAAGAAATGAAAACATAATGTTCTTCAGATATGTAAACATATGTGAATACCCTTTATTGTAAATGGGTATGGGTATATAAATAAAAAATATTAGCAATAGAAAATCATATTTACATTTTAATAGTGTAACAACAATGCATAGAGATTTAAAATTTATTCAATGAGATAGATAATGGTATTTAATCACATTTAAGTCAAATTCCAAGTATGAGGGATATATATGAATATAATACAATGCGAGTAATTGATCATTAATCAAAATTACCAAGGAATATTCATGAATAAAAACTTTTCAGGAAAAAATTGAAGGTTAACTTCGATAGTGTAATGAGGGTACAAAATAAATCAAGGGAGGGATTAAGGATAGTTAAAGAGGTCAGTAATCACTAGTAAATAAAAATTAAATTAATAGGGATATGGAAGATAATATCCATTAAATATTAATTATATAAATTGGGTATTACATAAATAAGCTGCATAAATAAAGATGAGAAAGAGGAGACCCCTAACTAAATTTCAGCATAATAACGAAATTGTTAAATGATTCAATTAGTCAAGATAAATGATATCTCATTTTTAGAATATAAATTTTACAATAATGGGATATTTATAATTTCAGAAAAATATAACCAACTTAGATTGAAATGGATAATTACAATTATGGTAATTAAATTTAAAATAAAAGAGGGAAATCTATTAACATGGGAGGGTGATTCCAAAAAATTTAGAGGAGCTTTTTGAGAGCATGAATGAACCTTAATTGAAGTATAGGTAGGGTAGGGATGAGTAACAACGTGATAAAATATTTTTTAGTGAATCTTAAGGGATATTGGGTTGATTTTTATATTAAAATAGAGTAGAGTTATTTTTTATTTCACAACAAAAATTTGGACACTATAATAATATATTCAAAACAACAAAACAACCCTTGATTTTTTCCAATGGTGTCAACCCAAAAGGTGTGGTTTTAATTATTTTTTTATGTCCACTCGTAGTAATAAATTAAATACTAATTTATTGATGTATAATTGAGTCATGATTATTTATAATTCACTTAAAATGGTAAAAAATAATATATTTTATTTATGAGATTCAAAAATTATTTATAAATTTAATAAAATAACTTGAAAAGTATATTATTTTATAAAAAACATATATTTGTGTAGGGAGACCTTTTATAGAATGTATTATATCATTCTTGGGACATTATGATCTCCTAATACACATAATATATTTATACTATATTTTATTTTTACATGAAAAATTTACTATCTCTTACAAACTTGATAATTTTTTTCTCGAAATATCACATTATCGGTTAAGTGATAACCCTAAAAAATGAAACCATATCAAAATAACTCACAAAAAATCCACACCAAAATCAAAACAAATCCCACAAACTCTATAAGTACAAAGAATCATACACCATAAGTGATTAAAAAATCATTAACAAAAAGTTAATGTCTATTAGAAGTGTTATTAGTGTATAAATTCTTTGGTAGAGAAGATAACATTGTTTTTGGATATATCTTGATAAATTATTTGATTAAATAAGGAATCATGTCCCATGATTGAATAAACACCTCCATTATTATTTTCCTTTCTTTGAAACTTATTTTCAAAATATGTTCTTTATTTCTTGAACCACATGCACGTCTCATCATTGGTTTCCACATGAACCAATCTATGAAATACATTTTATACATCCTCATGGTAGGCCTTAATCAGTAAGCCCAAATCCAAAAAAAATCACCAAAGTGTATGATATATTCTTATATATTTACATTAATGTTTTTCATCACCATACATCACCATGAATATGCTCTTTATGGAAGGCCTTGTTTCCATTGGATTTGGAAAATATGAGTAATCCTTTCCACCACTGGATTTAATCCCTTTGGTCTGAATACTATTACAGGAGTCCCATTTTCCATGTTGTCTTTTCATCCTTCTTAGGAAGTGAATACATATATTATGTCTTTCCTCTACACTTTCTTCTTGGAAATTATGAGAATTATTATTTTCTGAATCTACCCTATATGTTCCTTTCTCCTGACTAGATTGCTCAGCCCGTACTAAATCTCATTGGTCCAACATACCCCTATATTTCCATCCATTTATAATTGCTTTCTATTTTAATATAGTCAATGAACCTTGTAAGAATTTACCAATTTACAGTATTCTTCCCAACTCCCTCATTAGCTAATGCACCTGAAATTGTAACTTTCTGATTAATGCAACAACTTTTACATCCTTCACTAGCCTTCAAGATCATTTCCATTGAATAACCATAGAAAAGTATCAAAATATCTTTATATGAAAAAATATTTTTTTTATTCAGTTGATAGGGACCGATGAGTCATATTTCTACGCCCCTGAGTCCTACTTGAACCATCCAAGTTCTCCCTTTTCGGATTTTTGTCAACCATATTACACCAAAAACTGCCATAGATTTCAATAATATTCATCTGAGTATTCATTGATGAAGACAGTTTTTGTATGGAATTAGAATAAAATTTTTCATTAGATCCCCATTGGGGAACCTCTATGTCATTTTAAGAGAGCTACCCCATCACATTCAGATCCTACACCCATGCCTATTCCAACACCTAAGATAACAACTACATTTGACTTCATAAAAACTATATAATCATTTATATTTAAAAATTTAATTAATTAAATTTTATTATGAAAATATAAACTATTTTTTAAATTCATGAAACCATCAATAAGGAATGTCTTAATTGAAAAAGAATATTATAGTAAAATAAAAATTTTGTTTTTTTATAATAGAATATAATACAATTACAAATTCACAAAAATAAGATGTAAATTTAATTATTATTATATTGAAATAAAAATTGACATATTTTTATTATTAGTGTCATGATAAATACCCTTTATTAAACCATAAAACTCTTTTTCTACAAGGTGTGTGACAGTGATATTTTCATGGTGTATTTTGGTATACATTGTTTCTTTTGTGATCTCGATGTGCTTGATGATCTCTAATAAATTATTTTGATCATGGATTATTTATTTGATCTCCTCTTGGGATTTTTCAATGGTAAATACTAGTGATTCTATAAATTTTATTAGCTCTGATAAATGGGATTCCTTTTGTATTATTCTACCTGTTGAATCCATTAATTCTTTTATCTATGTTAATTGTATTTATAAAAAATCTTTATTGATAATAATCCTACGATCATTGTTCTAGAGATATATTATATTTTTTATGATGTTTAAGAGTATATTAAATCCAAAAAGATATCATATTACAAAATAATATTACTTTTTCGTGTCTTTAATAACTATAATAATGAATTTAATTAAATCACAATGAGAATTTTATTTATAAATGTTTGGGTTGTTACAGTCCCATATATTGATGAAAATAAATTCAAGCAATTTATTTATCATGAATGGTAGTTATTAACTCATCCCTAATACTATTCATCACATAATATTAAATTAATAATACATAACCATCAAATATATGATTATTCAGTCTAGAAAACAATGTCATTACATAGTAAAAAACCTAATAGGGAAAAGTTTCATAAAACAAAACAAAAAATAGTTCAATAGTCATTACTATAATTATAATCAATGTATATCTGATGAATGGATTATGATAAAACTACATAATCACATATATATAATAACCTCATATATGTCATCTCCTAAAAAACATCCTCTCATCTCATGAACACTTGTGCTCTGATAATTAGGTGTTAATGTTTCAAAAGATTGGAAATTGAGTGAGTTGGTTGATAGTAGGAAAATGTTTCAGAAAATAAATATTTTATGAACTATGTCATAAAACATCTTACAAAATACTATATCCACATATACTATTAGTAGGTATTAATTTATGAATCCATAACAACTATAAATCAAGGAGGTAAATTTATGATCAATCATTCCCACAATTCATCATGGGGAATAACATCAAAGAAAATGACTACGAAATTAAACAGTTGATCACTAATATACTATCAATATTAATTTTAATGGCCTCATGTCATCAAATGTCAAAATAAGGTCTTACGAAATCCTTCATAAAAAATTTAATTTGATTTTTGGTTCCAAAACCCCAATTATAACACATTAAATTTGATTACAAAGTTATGGATACAATTTGATATGTTTATCATTTCCAATTATAAAGATAGTAATATTTATTATTTATGTAAAATATAAATGTTAATTTTAATGTAATACATATCATTTAAAATGATAATATTAAAATACCATGAAGATAAATTTGAAATACTAGTTTATGGTATAGATACATCAATTTTAAAGGAAATATATGATGTATGACTATAAAATTTCATGAAAAAATAGGCATTGATACTTCAACGCATAATGGTTTAACATGGTAGTCTCATTTATAAATTATCAAGAGGATTGATATACCAACAATAAAAATATATGTTTTCGGTGTAATTAGTTGTTCTTATCTATAATCATGTATATTCAGATGTTGTCTTGGGAGCAATATATATGACTATCATCGATAATATATTTTTATTCAAGATGAAAATAATCACTCTTTATTTTTTAGGTATCTTGTATCAAGTGAATTATTAATGGTATGATATTGATTGAGTGAAAGAGATAGGATTTTTCACATTGGAATATTGGAAGAAGGTATGTATAAAACTATTGAAATGCATGGTAGTTCTATGATTATATCAATGGACATGGTTGAAGAAGGAATGTTCAAACAATATAATCTATAAAAAACGAAATCATTAAAGGATGGTGACACAAAGTACACATGCTACTTCAATATATATTTTGATAAAAATAAATTACATTACATATTTTATGTTTATATTATTTTTTATATCCCTCACATATCCCTACATATTAAAAGGGATATTATATATTTCTAGATTTAATTATTTTATTATGAATAAAAATCAATACTATAAAGATAGGTTATAAGAGCATCACACACAATGTGTATCCATAAGTCATAATAATTTAGATGAATTAGTTTTTGCATTATTTGGTTCGAATATTCATGGGATGATGAATGTTTGTATACAAATAAACATAAGTAATTAAACTTATTTTTTATTACCTATTATTTATGTATAGATTATTTTGAATTTAATTTCTTAGTCATGGTATTCATATTTTATTTATAGAAAGTAAGTAAATATATTTGTAAATATTTTTAGAAATTATATTCTATATAAAAAGTATTTTAATATGTATTATATGATTATTAAATGAATAAATTTCATCATAATATTTTTAGAATATTATATTTTAGTTATTGTACATACATTTCACATATCGATTTTCTAATTAGGACTTTTTTGGAAAATTGTGATAATTTAATAGGGTATACATATTTAAGGATCTAAATGAAATTTTGAGAAGATTAATATACATTTAAAAACTCATTTAAAACCCAATATTCCTCGATGAATACCCATGATAGAATTTATATTTGTTTTCTAACTATTATCTCTCATGTAAATAGTGATAAATAAATAAGAATAAAAATATTTAGTCAATTACCCTCACAGATTCATTCAACAATGCATCCGTCGATCAAGTGGGAGTGCTAACGTGTTTCAATTTTTTGGAATGGAACACCAATGTTGAACAAAAATGAACTATATTCTTATGTTCAAATTTTTTATAATCTTTTGGGGTAAATAGTTGGATCCTTTGAGTTATGATATATTAGTGATGAGGGGGAACACATTGAGGTATTCATGTTAAATATTTATAATTTTGGTCTTGTTTTCATTATTAAATATTATTTTCATGTGATATATTTTGAGAATAATGTACTACCATATTTGACAAACTTTTTAGTTATATTTTTCAAATTAATAATTGTATCATTATCTAATTCACACACCCATAACTTAATTGGTTTTTATTATCCTCAATGCTTTTCAACTATTTTTTGACCATATATTTTAATAAAATAATATAAGATCCAAGAATGTATAGTCATTAAAAAAACAAAATTTAAACACATTTACTTATTTAGGAATATATGTCCATGATAGAACCAAGTAATTATCTAATATATAGTGCTATAATGGAATCAAATGGTGGCATGTAAGCCTTACATACTTCAAAATGGGGGGCAGCTATAGTCAAGAATGTGTTAAGGGGTTTTCTAAAATGGAATGAAAATTTAAAAAACTATAGTTGGACAATATGTGAATGAATTATTGACTCCACCACCCAATTGAGGGTTTTTGATGACACATATCCTCAACCCAAACATGGAATGGATCATATTTAATAAAAAATAAAAATAAAAACAACAAATAATAATGTGGGAGGTTGTCGTTCCATTCTAAAATCATCAAAGGGAACCACTCATATCATCAACAAAATAGATATCACAAGGTTATTTGAATACTATATTGGTTGAGTTGGTCCCTTAATGACATTCATGTGCCCATATAATCCATTTGGGGCTCGATAACCATCCCAAACCCCTTTCAAACTCAAAAAATCAAATGAAAATGACTGAAAAATGATAAACAATTTTTTAAAATTAATTATTATATTAGAATAAAATTTCATGCCTTAGAATGTGTTATAACGGAAATAAAATAATTATTATATTATTTAATGTTATTAAAAATTATGTTGAATAAAATGTAGGATTATTAAATATTTATTATCAAAATTCATAAATTTAGAATGATTAAGAGTTGTGACCAATCTCAGGTTTTTTTAATTTTTTAATTATTTAACAAATTTGTAAAATTTGGGTTGTTTTTATATTAATTAATGTTAATGAATTTATTTTAGTTGTTTTAAAATCGATATTCCCTCTTTAACATGATACTAGACATTAACAGTGCATAATGGAATATAGACATAGGGATCTGAGCATGCAAGATTCTTCAGGAGGTGGCCTCAAGATAGTGGTTATATGGTTCATGGATCTTAGGATGGTTCTATTATAACTGTATGATATTTTCATAAAAAATTATTCCATCTAATTAGATGAATATTCAATACATAACAATAATATCCATGATAGAACCCTAAAGTTTTATAGTATTTGGATGCCATATATATAATCATCTTATTTTATCAAATATCTGTAACATCTAACACAAATATATTCACACATATTACTTCTATTAGAAATATCATACCTAAAATTTTCTTCATTATCTTGGGAAAGAAACATAATAAAGCGTGAGTTCAATTTTTCAATAAGGGTTGACATAGAATATATAAATCCATGATCATATGAATGCATAAGATTATAATACACTTCCATGATTATATAAATAACATAAAAATTCAAATCCAACCTATCAAAGATCATAAAAATGATTCATGGATTAACAATTAAATTTCACAAAACATGGACCATATGGGTGAGAAATCATCAGTAATCAGTCATGAACCATATTCTAATTTTATAATAGTTTGGAACCATCATAAATATGAAAAACCATATTACATGTTATGGTTTACTTCCAAAACCATTAATAAAGTGGATTAGGACACAAATTTGTACCATAGTGGATTAGGATTCACTTATTTTCCCTTCTGGATTATGTCGTTCAACTTGTTTCTCATTATTATCTTATATGATATGACGCCTTAAACAATGCATTGAATGGGGATATAGGTCCCACACATTACATAACAAAAACCATACTTATGTGTTCCAAGGATCATAAATCATTCGTTATATAAAAACCCATGAAATGAAATGGGTTTTTGATCATTTTATCACTTTATAACCCTTGTAAAATAAATGGGATTCTAAAAACTTTCAACATATCATAACACATAGTAAAGTAACATGATACATTAAAATCATTTCACTATAAACATAAAAAATTATAAGAGATAATAATGATACACTACAATAATAAACCCATTAAATTATAATTAACATCAAGTGATTTCAACTAAGAAGGAAAATTATATAGGAATATCACATGGAGAAATTCATAATCGAAACCAATTTTCAATTTCAAAAACATATTTTTTTTAAAATACATTCAATTATAAATGAAACAAATTTAATTGAAAATAACATTTTTACATTGTATAAAAATCAAAAAAATCATAAAATTTCATGATGAATGAAAAATTTAATCATTTCATATAAGATAACAAAAATTAATTTGAAAATTTTCTCTGAAAAGTCATAATGATTTTTTTAAATAAAAAAGAAGAATCATTTATAACAATTTAATAGAAGTAATAATATAGGTAAAAGTTTATTTAATCAAATAATAATAGAGTGATAAAAAAATTGGAAATAATTTCAGAAAACATGGACATGGAAGAAGAAGAGAGTTTTCAGGAAAAATTTTAAATTTTATTTTTTTAAAAAATCCATTTTAAATAAAATATTATGGTAGTGATCATCAATCAAGTGAATTTATTATATGTATCAGATGTATATACACATTAGAAAAGTTTAAATAAAATATAATATAATCAAAAGTAATCTCACACATATCATAACATGGAATAATCAATGATGTAGATGTTTATTCTAATAAATGATAACTGTTTTATGAATAACCATACTACATTATAATCAGTAGAATCATATGACCTCTAAATTTATTTTTTATCTAATGAATCTTTTAATACCATGAATATAATTATATTCATATAATGATATTTCAAATCTTATTATATAAACCAAACTCAATAAATATGTTTTGAAAAATGAATTTAACTATTAGATGAAAAATTGATTTCAGAAACCCTTATCCCACTCTTCCCTTTAGATTTTCTTACATTAACCTCCTCTTGAATATCTCCTCCTTAATGAACCCATTAAAGAATATAAAATTTTTCATTATATGATAACTACAACACTTGAATATGGGGGTAGTTTAGAGAAGATAATTTGGTATAGATTTGAAAAGATTCATGTCTTATGAGGAGAAAGGGGCAGCGATGTGTGTTATTTATACCTAAGGATGAGTCGTTTAAAGTGATTAAATAATGATTATTTTATATTTAAAAATAACCACATTTGGTTGTAATTTATTACAATGAATTTTATTCATAATTAATGTCTTAAAGGCAATTTAAGGATGAGAGATCAGTCAACCACTCATTTAATGTTTTAATATGTATATTAATCGTTTTCCTTTTCAATTTGTTCTACTACATTATTTTTCCTATATTATTTAAATTATTTTTACCATGGAAACTTCATTATGTTTAAAAATGAAAACAAATATATAACATAATTTATACCTCTTAATTACTGATATATAATACATTTAAAATAATTTAAAACATATAATTTGAAATATTACATTTAAAATTAAACAATCTAAATGCAATGAAAAATTGTTTTCTTTGGAAAAAGTGTTTTTCCCAAAAATTCTAATTTTATCAAAAAAATGTATAAATATTGACTAAATTAAATTATATAGATTATATGAATGTATTAAGAACATAATTTACTTTTATATAAATTTAAAATCATAATATGAATTTTAAATTATAATAAAATTGTGAGTTTATAAAAATTTGTTTTTTTACTATTAACAGAAAAATTATGCATTTCAAACAAATCTAAAAATTTCATACTAATTTTGATACGATGAATACAAAAATAGTTATCATTTTATTATATACATTTTATAAAAATTAAAAAATTAGTTATATTTATTTTCTCAAATAAATCAATAAATAACACTTTTTGAATAAAACATATATACAAAGAATAAAATTACTTTATTAAAGAACTATGTGATTATTTCTAAAGGATAAATAAATTTTAATTGGAAATGATGTTCATATTTTATATAATATATTTATTTTTATTCACACAAACCAATTTAATAGATATATTAAAATGGTCATGATAAAAAATATTGGATTTTATTTAAGATCAATTTTCAATATTGTAACAACCCAAAAATTTACAAATGAAAATTCCTCTTGAGGAGATTAAATATATTATTATGTAAAATGGTTATATAAAACAAATGAAATTCCTTGGTTTTATGTTTTTTTATTTTAATATACCATTATGAATTGATATCATTGCAAATATAGTTGTTAAACAAATGGTCATAAGAATAGTATAATTATAGGGCTTTAACCAATCCAATTTATAGAGAAAAGGGAAAAAATAGCCCTGTAAAGTAGAATTGCTCCATACAAAGCCCATTTTTTGGAGCACGGAAAAGAGGCGACGTCATTGGGATTAACTCTTGATAAATCCCAAGGCAAGAATCAACATGTTAATGTTTAACAGAACCACCTACATGAGAAGTGGAAGTTGAGAGAGATGACCACTCGAGCAATTTATCTGAGACACCCTAAGAGTTTATCACAATTGCACACATTACCAAAATCTCATGTGTTGGTGTTATAAGGGGTAATGTAACAAGACCCTAGCACTATGATTATATGCATTATTTTTATATATAATGAAGAATATATATTCATTTTATTATTATTACTTTGTAAATAGTTTTTTAAGCACAAATAGAATTTTATGTAAATATTCAAAAATGAATTCTATTTTGATGAATTAATGGATTTTTAAATTAAATAATATTTAAATTAATTATTATTAATAAATTAATTTTTATTAAATATAAATGATCGTATAATTTTTATGAATAAAATTGTAATTTTTATTACGGTTTTAATGTTGTTTCGGTCAACACCTATGCCATTTTTATAAATGTATGTTTTTTACATTAAAATTAAAAAATCACATATTTAGAAAATTATTAAGATAAATGGAATATTATTTTTGGAATCATGATGTCTAAATTATCCAAGGGTAAAGTTTTCATAATTTTATGACAGATGAATTTATCGGTTAAAATTAAATACCGTTTAAATATATATTTTGTTTTATGACATCATAATTAACCAATAGTGATGTAATAAAAAAATAATTTGTATTTTCTTAAAATATATGTTTTTAATTTAAAATATTTTTGTTTTTGTTTTTTTCTTTTATTTTACAAAGCCTTAGTGGACCCTCCAAGAATTATAAAATATTTTATCATTTCGAAATGATTTTAGTAAGAGTGTGACTCACCTTTACAAATGAAAGACTAATATTTTGAAATTTTGGTACATTGTTCCATATAAAATAATTTTTTCCACGACATGTTTGCTAATAACATGGTAAAAAACCATGGGATGGAATGTGTATTTGATTAGTATATTGTGTTTTCTCCAAAATATAAATAATAATGAATTCCCACACCTTTCCTATATAAACCTACTCAATATCCCATTCATATTCACAAAACCTCTTTGGATCTAGACCAAAACCTTACCTTCTCCATCTAAAATCCTCCCAAGGATCCAAAAGATCATAATAAGCCCCTATAAGGCCTATCTCAATCCATTAGGTTCACACTTCCATGTAACGGATTTCTTCCTTCCTATTTATTCTCCAAATTTTCCTTATGTTGTAATACCCTTTTATTTTGAATTAAAAATGATGGGATATGAATTATAACCTCACCCATATGGCCCTACTTATGTTTTAATGATGATATTCCTCTTTCTCTCTCATTAATTCCTCCCATGTACACCTATTACCATGCCGAAATTCCGTATGGATTTTTTATCTTCTCATTTACAATCATGAATTTTTTTATATTATGTATCTAAAATCAATTAAATATGTTTAGATATTATGTTTTATGACCCCCATATAGTAAATATCATGTACAAATGATGAGATACCCCCTTATCTCTAATTAACCAATTTTATGATTTCTATTTGATGCCATTATGCTGGAAAAGTTACACCAAAATTTCCATTGCCAAAATCATTGTGTAAGTAAATACCATACCCATTTCTATTTCAAGGTATTAAACATTATGACAATGTAATTGTTTCTTGAGGACTTAAATTTATGTGTTCCAAATCTCAAATTGATGGAATAAATTTTACATTTTAAATGACCTATGCTATAGGAGCCATTCGGCACACTTATGCATGAAAAGAAATAAATAAGATGGGTGCACACTGATAGCACTCCAATGCATTGGGTAATGATTAGTTTCATAATACTTCATGTGTATTGATGATTTAATCAAAAAATTAATGTTTAATGATGGCTTACTCATGCTCCTAGTGCAATGATCCTTGTGTCATGCTAATATCATGTTCAATGTTGTTTCCACATTTCCATGTCATGATAATCATGCTATATAATGTCGCTTTTTCATGTTTCTCTTGTTTCATATTAATATTACCATTTTCTTCCGTTTAATATATTAATTATATTATTCCTTTTTTACTCTCATACTGGGCATTATATCTCACCCTTTTCTTATGCATGTCATTAGGTAATCCAATGAAATGCTATATACGAAGGAATGCTGTCATGTAAAAGAAGTTTTTAATAAAGATATTAGTTTTTATGTTCTAAGTTGTTATGTAATGGTCCTAATATCCCTATACACTAGATCTATTGATTCTTAGATTTGTATTATGTGAATGTTTATGTAATAAATTATTTTTATGTGTGTAATAAAGCGTGAGGTTGTTATAGTTGGTAATAAAGGATATGGTTAGTTATTTTTGGGATTAGGATTAGAAAACCTAAGTGAAACCCTTCAGGGACTAGACTACGTATAATAAAAACATACCTAATTTTTGGTGAATATTGGGTAAGTGGTTTATCAAGAAAATACATCCATGTTTAGTAATGAGCAGGTAGAGGTGGCTCTGTCACATATGTATCTTGGAGTAAAACCTCAAAACACAGTTTTGAGCAAGACTAAAATGGGAACTAGAGCATGAAAATGGGTCTTACTACACTATTTTTTACGACACTCCCAAGGTATATTTTTTCGTATATTGATAAACTTAGTATGAACTATTATTACAAAAAGTTAAAAAAATACCCTAAGAATATATTTTGGAAAGTAGATCATGTATACCATAGATATGTTAGGAAAATAAATGTAAATTATAAGATATCCCTTCTTCCATTGGATTCCCCTTTAAGTGTTACCCATAATTTTTCCTTTATTACAGCCAATGGCTATTAATAGGAGTACTCGGGCTAACGACTAATGCGAAGATCAATGTGATGACTCTTCTAATGAGATGCACAATCTGATGGGACTAGGAATCACAAACTTCCTCATGATACTCTCTTAGTTTACTCATGTTTTCAAAAGAAACATGGGTCAAGAAGAATGTTCAACCCCCCCCCTAAAGAAAGAAAAATCTACAATCAAGATCTTCATGAGAAAAATGACTCATGCTTTTAATGGATCATCTGATCCCTCAACCACAAAACTATAGATCAACTCTATTGAGAAGATCTTCTCAATCCTTCAATTTTCTAAACAAGAGGAGGTACATCTATATGCTTTTCGTATAGAGGGTGATGTAGATCAATGGTGTGCATTGATAAAAAAAATATAAAGCCGAAGGATGATATCAAGGTGTTTGAATGGAATAATTTATAGAAAATATTTTTTTATAAATATTTTCCTTACAGCCTCTGACTTAAGATAGAAATGGACTTCCATTCCATCAAGAAAAAATATGATGAATCCATTAGAGAATATGAGTAAAACATCCGAATTCATGCATGAAATGCCTCTTTCCTTGTTGGTACCTTAAAATGCAATGTTGGATGCTTCTTTGGTGGGTTAAAACCAAGGCAACGGAAATCCCTAGAGAACTGTGACATCGAGAGATATGGGGGATTTCCAATGTTCCCTAAATGTTGTAATAGAGATAAAAAAATCTTAGGGGTTTACATGGGGATAAGAAGTATAAGGTGGACTTTAATTCTGATGGACTGATGGATAAATCCAATAGTGCTATGAAATTCCAACACCGCACTTTCCAAATTTATGGAGTGATGCTCCATGGATATTTACATAAAGGCATGATGAATGTATTTAGTTTTGGAACAAAAGGGAACCCGAATATTAACTGCTAAAAATAAAAACCCACAGATGTTATATAGGAGAGGACCACTCTATTTAAACATCAATTCATTGTTTATTATATTAACTACAACGAACATGGGCACTTTTCAATCTATTGAGCTTAGACAAGGGTTTTTTTAGAGGCAACCAACAACCTCCAAGTATGCAAGGGTGATCGTTTTCTATCACTACCACCTAAGTGAACCCCATAATCATAATTGGTGACAGGTACGATAGTTATTCATTCTATAATATAGAACACACTTTTTGATTCCTGTTCTACGCAATCATTTATATCTCAAATGTTTAGTAAAACAATCCCAACACCACCACAAGTCATGGATGTAATGATTTTGATGAGAATAGAAAATGGGGCATTCATTGCATATCATGAATATAACTCCTCCCCTATCACAAAATTTGGTTTGAGACTCCCAGCAAACCTTGTCATAATCCCTCAGGGGGAATTTGATGATATTATTATAATGGATTTGATTTAATAGTATAGATCCAACATAAATTTCCACAAGAAGGAAATAAAACTCTATTTATTGAATAGACCCCTGATCTTGTACATGTTAAAGGAAGAGTATGAATCTTCCTTAGCACCATCATCTTAAGCATTGATATTACTACCATATGAGCATGTGTATTTTTCTTAGATGATTTATTCTATAGAATAAACCATCCAAGATGAAATTCCTATTGTGATAGAATTCACTAATGTGTTTCTTGAGAAATTTTATAGTCTTCCTCCTAGAAGTGATGTTGAATTCTCAATTGATCTTCTACCTAGGGCATTGCCAATATCCAAGACTCCATATAGAATAGTTGTTGTGGAGCATGAGGAGATAAAGAAACAATAAAAAGTGAATTTGGATAAAGGGTTTATATTCCCTAGTGTTTCACCATGGGGTCCTTTGGTCCCCTTTGTCAAGAAGAAAGTTGGGTCAATTCGCCATTGCATTGATTATCATGAGCTCAACAAAATTGTGACAAAAAAAGTATACCCTACCCCGAATTAATTACTTTTTTGATCAGCTACATGGAGGAAAATACGTCTCCAATGTGGATTTGTGGTCCGGATATTACCAAGTAAGGGTGAAGAAGAAAGATATCTCCAAGAATTCTTTTTGTACCAGGTATGGGCACTCTAAATTCATAGTAATGCCTTTTGGAGTTCCTAATGATCCCGAAATCTTCATGGAATTGATGAATAGAGTCTTTAGAAATTACCTTGACAAATTTCTGGTAGTCTTTATTGATGATATTATAATTAAATCTGAACGTAAAGAGGATCATGAGGAGAATCTAAGAACTATACTAGAGACATTTAGAAAGGAGAAGATCTATGAAAAGTAAAAAAAGTGTGAGTTTTGATTGATGGAAGTTTCATTATTTGGTAATATCATCAAAAGCATTGGGATATCTGTGGATCCCTCAAAGTTAGCTTTAATTGAAGGAGGGATGAGTCCAACATCAGTGACAAATATCTGTAGCTTCCTAGGGTTTGATAGATATTATCGCCATTTTTTTGGGGTATTTATTAGGATTTTCTAACCCACATACCAAGATAACTCTAATGGGATTCATGTTTTCTTAGAGTGATGAATGTGAAAAGAGCTTCATGGAGTTGTGAAAGGAGACTTATCACTATGCTCGTGCTCACACTGCCCACAAGTGAAGAATGTTTCATGGTATTTAGTGATACATCAAAGAAGGGCCTGGGATGTGTGTTGATGAAAAATGACAAATCCATTGCTAAGGATTCATGGAAATCGATATTTCAAGAGAATAACTATCCAACACATGATCTAGATTTGGTTGCAGTAATATTTTCTTTGACAATTTTGCGGCATTACCACATTGGGTAAAAGTGTGAAATATATTCAGATAACAAGAGCCTAAAGTATATATTCACACAAAAATATTTAAACATAAGCCAAAAAATATGGTTAGATATGATCAAAGATGTTGACTACTCCATCCATTACCACCCCAGGAAAGTGAAAAAGGTGGCATATGCTCTATGTAGAAAAGACCCAGAAATTCTACCACTGATGATAATTTAAAAGGATCCAATATTCATAGATTTCATGAATATGGACATGAGAATCATAAAGAAAGGAACATCATAAATCTTTCACAAATGATTTCTCAACTATCTCTTTTGTAAAAGTTAAAGGATATTGAAATGTTTGATGTCAGAATTTATAAGAAAGTGAAATCTATCAGAAATTGAAAATCCAAAAAGTTCAATGTTAATTATGATTGAATTGTGAGTTTTGGGGATAGAGTATTTGATCCATCAAATTCGGAGATAAAGAATGATATTTTGGTTGGTTCACAGAGTTAGAATTTTACCATTCACCCATGAAACACAAAGATGTATCGAGATATCCGAGATAAATTTTGGTGGGATAACACAAAGAAGGAGATCATTGAGTATACATCAATGTTCTTGGTATTTTAGAAGGTGAAAGATGATAGGAAGATGTCTAAAAGAATGATTCAACCATTACCCATACGTACATGAAAATGGGAGAACATCAACATGGAAATTTTCACCGGAATTTTGATGAAATCCAAAGGAAACAATTTTATCTAGATTGTTATGGATCTTATCACAATGACTACACACTTCATTTCAATTCAATAGGATTTCTCATTGGATAAACTAGAACAGATTTATATCAGAGAAGTGGTAAGGCTATGTGGAGTACCACTATCTATTGTATCTTATTGAGATCCAAGATTCACCTCTATGCTTTGGAAGAGTCTTCAACATGCTCTAAATACAAATATGAACTTTATTATGACTTATTATCCTCAAACTGATGGCCAATCTAAAAGGACTATCCAATCACTTGAGGACATATTGAGAGAATGCTCAATAGAATTAAAAGGAGGATGGGATCAATATCATCCTTTGGATGAGTTATTTTACAAAAATATTTTCCTCTCATGAATCCAAATCGATCCTTATAAATCCCATTATGGGAAGAGGTGTAGATCACCGAAATGTTGGGATGAAGTTGCGAAGCGAAAACTCCATGGTCCAGAAATGGTCGAAGAAATGGTGGAGTAGATTAAGTCCATCCAACAACAAATTAAATCTTCCTAGATTCGAAAAAAGTGAATTGTCGATAATCATTGATTAGACCTATAGTTTTATGTTGGAGACATGGTATTCCACCTCATATCAAGGTGGATGAGAGTTATGATATTTTGGGAATAAGGTAAAGCTTAGAACCAGGAACATTGACACTTTTGAGATCCTTGATTGTTTTGGAGTAGTGGCCTATCATCATGAACTCTCTCAGAACCTATCTTAAGTACATGATCTATTCCATGTACTACTCTTGAGGAAGTACAAACCTGAACCATCGCATGTACAAAATCAAGTGGTGGAAACATTTTTGAATGACCTCTCTTATGAAGAGATTCCTGTAAAGATCTTATATCATAGGGAAAATTTTCTACAAAATAAGACAATGCCCTTTATCAAGGTGTTGTGTAAAAACCAAATGTTTGAAGAAAAAACATGGGAATCAGAGGAATTTATGAAGTAAAGTTACCCTCATATGTTTTAGTGTGGGAAAATGAAATTTCAAGGGTGAAATTTCTTAATGGTCAAAGATTGTTACAACCGAAAAATTTGCTAATGAAATTTCCTCGAGATCTCATTAAATATATTATAATTTAAAATTGTTAAATAAAACATATTCATATACTTGGTTTTTTTCAGATTTTAAAATACTATTATGAATTTTTACCACTTCTAATATAGCTTTTGAACATTGATAACATGGTTAGTATAAATATAGGGATTTAACAAATCTAATTTACTCAAAAAAAAAAGGAACTGATGACCTCATCCAGTAGAATTTCTCTGTATAAAGCCCATTTTTCTGATCTCAGAAAGGAGGTTGATTTATTGGGATTCTCTCTTATCAAAGACCAAGATGATCTTCCACTTGATAAGCTTGAACAGAACCGCCTACAGGAGAATTGGATGTTGATATAGATTACCACCCGAGCAATGTTATCCAAGACACCACAAGAGTCTATAACCATCACAGAACATACCTTTAAGTCATATGTGAGTGTGACAAGGGTTTATATAGCCAGACCCTAGAACTATTATTATTTCCATTATATTTTATAGAATAAAGAATATAAATTTATTTTATTAATGTTACATTGTAAATATTTTTTAAAGAACAAATAATATTTTTTTTGTTAATATTCAATTGAGAAATCTGCTCTGATGAATTAATGGATTTTTAAATTAATTATTATTTAAATAAAATAGTATTACTAATTTTATTTTTATTAAAAATAAATGATCTCATAATTTTTATGAATACAATTGTAAGTTTTTTAAGGTTTAGAAACTGTTTCTGTTAAAACCCATGGATTTTTTATAAATATCGGTTGTTAATTTTAAAGAAAAAATTAACATATTAAAAAAAATTATTTATATAAAATGAATTTTATTTTTGGAATCTGGATGTTTAAATTATCTAATGGTGATTTTTTTCAAAATTTTCTGAGACGGTTGACTTTTTGGGTAAATATTAAATACCATTTAAATATATAATATGTTTTATGACATCATTATTTTCAAATAGTGGTGTAATAAAATACTATATATTTGATATTTGTGCAATATATGTTTTACATTTTAAATGATTTGATTTTAGGTTTTTTTGATTTATTTAACAAAGCCTTAGTTGAAACTCCAAGACTTATAAAACATTTTAAGAATTTAAAATGATTTTATTTATAGTGTGACTCACCTCCACATAATAAAGCCTAATATTTTAATAATTCCATCCATTGGCCTTATAAAATAATTTTTTCCAATCGACCATTGAACAAAACATTGGTAAAAATTATGGCATGGTTTTTGGTTTTGATTAGTTTAATGTGTGTTGTCCAAAACCAAAATAATAAATAATTCCCTCTCTATTCCTATATAAACCTACTCAATATCTCACTTCGATTCACTCATACCATTTTGAGCTCGTCCAAAACTGGATTTCAACTCTCTAGAATCCTTAAATGGGACCCTAAGCTCCCAATAATCCCCTCTCAAGCCTCTCCCAAGAATTTCGGATCACAATTCCATGTAAGAGATTTCTTCCTTCTTCTTTTTTGTCCAAGTATATTTTTGTTGTTATACCCTTTTATTTTAAATTAAAAATGTTGGGATATGATTTCTCATATACTCCATATTGAAATACTTATTTTTAAATTATTATATACCTTTTTATTTTGCATTAATGCATCCCATGTACACTTGTTACCATGCTGAAATTCTATAAGCAATTTCTCTCTTCCCATTTACATTCAAGAAATTATTTTATATTATACATCTAAATTTCATTAAATATATTGGGATATTATGTTCCTCGAATGCCTTAATATCCATTTAATTTATTAATTATGACATACCACTTTTCCTCTCATCAACAAAATTTACAATTTCATTTTTACATCGTTATTCTGCCAATGCTACACAATAATTTCGGATGCCAAAATCATCATGTAAGTGAATAACATTCCCATTTCTCTATCAAAGGTATTCACCATAATGTAAATGTACATATTTATTGAGGAATTAAATTTATGTATTACACATATCTTATTTGGGGAATAAATTATAATGTTTAATAAATCCATGTTGTATGATCCATGTGGCGCATTTTTGCTGGAAATGAAATGATTAGGATGGGTGCGCCCTGATAGTGATCCAATGCATTCAGTAAAGATTATTATCATGATACGTCAAGTTGAATGATTTTTAGTCATTATAATTTAGTTGAAATTATGGTTTACTCATGCTTAATGTGAAATAATCCATATATGATCATAATATATTGTAAAATGTTGTTGCCACATTTATATGTTATGATAATCATGCAATATCATGGATTTTTGTTCACGTGTCTTTTTGGATCTATTGAGTTTCCTATAACCAAACATATACTATATTATTCATGTTATTACTTGTTTACTCCTTTACTATTATTTATAGCTCCCCTTTTTCATATTCATTTTTTCAGGTTATCCCATGAAATTCTAAATACAAATGAATGTTATCATGTAAAATATGTTTTCTATAAAGATGTCGGCTTTTATGATCTATGTTGTTATGTAATGTTTCTAATTTCCCATGAAACTAGAGATATCAAACCTCAATTATGTATTAAGTGAATTTTTTGTAATAAATAATGATTATGTGTGTAATAAAGAGAAGGGTTGTTATATTTTTAACATAATCTATCAAAGTGATTAAATTTATTTCAAAAGTGACATACCCAAAAATATTGGGATGTTACATTCTAACCCATTTAAAATAATTTATCCCACAATATTATTCAATAAGATAATAACATATGTGTATACCTTTTCCTTATCATATACTACGGATTCCAAGTAGCTTTCTAAAAATTTTGGATTCCCCACATTACATTAACCAGATGAGTGGTTTTGTTTCATAGAACATTATCTCTATGATCCACAATCTCTAATAGTTGTTTTCTTCATAAGAAATAATTTTTTTAGTGATATGACATATAAAGTGAAGGATTAGGTATGTAGTTACTCAGTATAGATATATAAAACACATCATGAGTATGTGATAGATTATTTGGAAGAGACAATAAATAAGCTACTATCCGGATATGATCAATAATTTTAAAAAATTACATTCTTACAATATGATATTTTACATTTAAAATTAAAGGTGGTTATTTGAAAATTCCATTATTGGAATCCAACAACAAAAAAAGTTTTAATAAAACATCCTCTTAAGAATAGATATTTTAAAAGGCATAGTTCACCACAAATATAGGATCAAGAATATGAGAAAATCAATGGAAAGTGAAAATATGGAGATGGAAAAGAATTATAACTTTCAAGATTAGACGTAGAAAGATAGAAAAAGTGGTCAAGGTAAATTTAATTAAATCCAAAACCATATACTATATATGTTGAAAAAGTTCCATTGATTCACCTAAAATGATTATAATTAGATTATAGTTTATTTCAAAATCCTTTGAGAAGCTCTATTTATTTGATTTTATTTGATAACATAAATATAACTCTTTAGTTATGTGTTGATAAATTTATAATTCATCAATTACTAGTTAAAATAAAACTGAATTTGTAAACCCTAATGATCTAGTGGATCATAAAATCCATAATGGGATGAAAAATCATTCAAACTATATAATGTTATCATCAGAACGAAAATTTTACAACATGTCATACAATACAAATAAATCATCAAATGGTTAGGTAAAATATTAATCTCTAAATTCTTTTCCAAATTTCAAAAAAAAATCTTAAACGGTAAGCTTATAAACCATACAAAAAATTAAAATCCAAAACATTCAAAAAAAATGTCACTAAATTTTTAAATCAAATTATCATTTAGGTCCCAAAACAATTGATGTTTCTCGTAATTGTCATAGACCAAACATATGAAGACTATTATCATGTATTATCTTGAAATATGGTAATAATCTATGATACCATAAAAACATAGTGAAAACAAGAATTATTTCAAAAATTAACTCTTTCCTCATACCATAAATCTAAAAATTCTATAAACTCAATACATGATATCCTAAACAACCATGTCATCAGAATACTAATCATGATTCAAAATTTTATTCATTTACACTTATTTCATGTTATATGTCCTTTGTAGTTTCTACACCATCAGTATTATGACCATTACTCATACCTAATTTTTTTTCTCATTATGAGAATTCCCCCAATGAATCGATTTGAATAAGTCTCATATATTATATATATGAATCATTTCAATATTAACGATTCATTAAAAATACCATTATTATTTTTTGTTGCATTAATTGTACCATTAAATCTTAGTTTGGAATTAATTGATTTGTGTCTTAATTTTCCACACCCAAAGCGTATTCCAGTTCATTTGAAACATTCCCCTTGATTCATATCAACACATGCTTTATTTGAAGGAAATTGTTCTTTCTTTCCATTATGGTCGCCTCGAATCTCCATATTTTTATTATTAAAAGACTCAAGAATTTCATAAATGGTTAGATTATTGATCATATTAAATTATTATTTATTAAGAATAATAGAAAGGTTACACCATTTGACTCCCTCTTAATTTGGTTTCTCCTAAGGAAGATCATTACATTTTCCATCACAATCACCATTAACATGAATCCTCTTGGTTCTGTCCATTTTTAAACCCCTAAATGAATAGTTCGCACATAAATATTCATGTTTGTAGACCCCATAATCACAAGAGATGATTTTTAAATCATGAAACCATCATTTTAATCAATAAAACATTAGGTTTATCCAAGGTAATTTTGGATGAGTATCAATTTTTCAACCTCTATGTAGTCTTATCCAGTGATTTTTCCAAAACATTTCTTAATCATAATCTTCAAATATTGTCTAAACCCTTACCTAATGCCAACATTAATGGAAAAATATTTTTATACAAAAATATTACATTTATTTGGATATATATAAAATTTATAACATTAATATCCATGTTAGAAATGTAAGTGTTTAGTGTATTAAGATTTTGGATATATAATATTTTTATTTAATGAATAATATTTATAATATACCAAAATGATATTCTCTCATTTTTCTCCTCTCAGAAATAACCTACCACAAACATTATTAATAACCTAGGGAAGGAAGAAAAAGATAGATATAGATCAAATGATTAAGAATTGTAAACATATCACATATCAATCCATGATCATATGAAATCATAAGTTAATAATTGGTTTCTATG
The DNA here is from genome assembly GCA_963277665.1 of Viscum album. Lineage (NCBI taxonomy): Eukaryota > Viridiplantae > Streptophyta > Magnoliopsida > Santalales > Viscaceae > Viscum > Viscum album. Next base: position 858,135,592 of record OY728158.1, read on the forward strand.
ATTATGAACAGAACATAAAAATTTCATACCCATCCTAGAATATATCATAAAGATTCTAAATTAGAGGAAATAATATCATTTCATGGAATATAGACCTTAATAGTAAGAAATCATCACTAACCAATCACAAACAATAAAATCATGTCATAAAAGCACAACACTCTAAAACATTTTGAAAACAATTTCAAATGTTAAGGTTAACTACCAAGACCATAAGAATAATGGATAAGGATAAATCTATTTCTCATAGTGGATAATGAAACACATGTTTCCCATTAATTATCAAGCCCATTTACTTACATCCAATTGTAATCTCATAAGATATAAAATTTTACCCAATTCATTATAGGGGGATATTGGTCCAACATGTCATATAATTAAAACCATACATATGAGTTCCATGGGATAATAAATCAATCACCATATCAGAACCCATGAAAATAAATAGATTTCATAGAAATTTAATCATTGCGTAAACCATTGAAATATAGTTTGTTTCAAAATTATTTCATCATAGAAAAACTAAATGAAAATTAGTGAGACTCCTAAATATCATTTCATCCTCAACATAATACATTCATAAAATTAATATGGATAATATCCTTGAATCCTAAACCCATTAAAGTATAAGTATAATTAAAGGATATAATTTAATTTTTAAAATGATTTTAAAATATATGTTTGAAAAATTATAATAAAAATTAATATTTTATTTTCACATTTTTGGGAAATACATGAAATTAAAAACTATAACATTTTATTGGAAAAGATCCTTGTAATATTCAATAGTAATATTCATATCATTAATGTTTCATAATGGTGAAAAGTAATCCCATTTTCTAAATAAGTTAAAAAAACATTCATTTCATATTTTTAGATAATATAAATGAAATTTTTTTCTAAAAATATTTTCATGAGTAAAAATGAATGTAAAAAATAATAAGAGAATAGTAAAAAAATATTTGAAATAATTTTTGAAATCATAGAAATGGATGAAAATTAGATTTTAAGTGACATTATAAAAGATTAATTTAAAAAACCAACTCCTTATAAATATAAAATCATTAATGTGATAATTAATAAATTGAATCATTTATGTGTATTAGCTTCAAATATGCATAACCAAGAAGATCAGGAGGAAGGAAATCCTAATCCTATAAAAATATATTAAAAAACGATAATGTAAACTATGAGGTATCAGAGAGGCAATTTATAAAAGACAATTATAAACCTCACCATGGCAATTGGCCAGTCCAAATCTATTACAAAACTATGGTAAAACAGAGGACCAACAGGAAGTCACTCACCAATATAAATCTTGGAGAGAGCATACAAAACTTGATTTCCCATACAATAAACATGTATAACTTCAAGTGAGAGTGAGTATGCAAGCCGAAGGCATTCCACCCAAACTGGTAACATCATCCAGGGCACATTCCGTGACCGATATCTAAGGATTTGAACTGCGACAAATGAGTCTAACTCAAACCATAAGTCATGCCATCCATAATGGACATCATAACTGATTGCATTTATCATCACCAAATTCTCCTCTTAAATTTGAAATTCATTGCAAATAGTGTGGAAAAAGAATCTATTAACGAACCCCCTGTGAGTGAGAAAGACACCAACACATCTGGAAGGACCTGGCGTGCCAAAAGCTGCATCGACAACATTAACCTTGAAACATCAAGATATGGGTGGAATCCATTGAAAATGACTCATCTTCAGATATTTCTTTTCCCTAACATAATCAATAAGGGAACTCAACAAAATAAGGTTAGAAAACATCATTCATCATGGTACCAGTTTTGATGTTCGAAGTGGTTCGGATTGTACAACGTATCACTAGCACACCTATGTGAATTGAGAGAGAAATGTAATTAAAAATCAAGGCATTTCATGCCTTCCATATGAAAGATAGTAGACTAGCCACAAATTTTAGGGGGATATAATAAACCTACTCACAAAATTCGGTCCTGAAGTTGAATTACATCAGGCCTTCAACCGATTAGTAAGGAAGACAACATTGAAAAATCCCATGCATATAGGACCCTAACATGGAAGAAAACATACAGGAGACAAAGAAATGATCAGACGTTTTACCTTCCTAAAGAAAAAACTTGCATACTGCCACTAGGTTGAGCCCAGACTATTATAACAAGACCTACAATGGTAGTTTCTTTCTTCAAGTTATTCGAAATGATGAGCAAGGAGACTGGGGGATGAAAGTTTGTGAAAAAATGTAACCCATGATGGAGGATCCAAGGTATCACCACAAAGTAATCTATAACAGTCCCTTTTTATCAACATTCCACTCATATTTGGCATCCATACCAGTGTTTCGAAATCAGTATAGTAGTACATTGTTATTTCCAAACCAATATGATTTAGGAGCATGCGGTTGATTATTGAATTGCCCTATAAATATTTAATTGATGTCTCTATTAAGAGTGGAGGTATTTAAGTTTCATCATAGATAGGTTAGAACAACCAGTGAGTAGTCCAGAAGTTGAGAGATGATTTCTTGCACAAAATCCATTTCTAGCATACCATAAGATCAGCATAGGCCATCTTGACGACAGGCCAAACAGATGAGCAAAGGTAGTTAGAATACCCATTATATAGATTTCCAATGAACATGGTTTGAAGGAATTCCATGGAGTAATTGAATTGTGAAATTAATTTCCAAGTAAACTTGTTGATCAAGGTGTCATTGAATAATCAGATATCTTTTACACCCAATCCACCCATGTATATTGGTTTGATGTAGTCTTTCCATGCAATAGTGACTGGCTTCCTCTAATAAAGTGATGTAGTCCAAATAAAATTTATGATTCTACTACTTATCTCCTTAATAAGTGGTTTGGGCCATCTATACAAGGAAAAGGAATATACAGACATTTATGTGATCACTGAATTGGCCAAACATATCCTCCCAACTTGAGACATGTTTCCCCTTCCAGTTTTCTAAATAATTTGTGATTTTTAGAGCAATATTATCCGGATGACATTTTTAACTCTGCCCATAAAAGTGGTAAAACAAGGTAAATAAATGGAATCACTCCCCTCTTCACACCAAGCTGTATTGCCACTCTACATTCCCTCAATGTGATAATGCCTTCAACATACAGAACCAATGATTTTCCCCAATTAATAACCAGACATAAAACCTCATCATAGGGTGAGAAAATACCCTTGATATAAGATATGGTTCCTTTATCTGCTCCCAAAAAAAATAGAATATCATCTGCCTAAAAAAGATATGAAGGTGCACAAAACTAAATCCTTTTTTTCATCCTACGATACCATCGAAAATTAGCATGATCAGTGAGGCACCGGCTTAAGTAATTATATACAATATAAAAAATAATCCATGATAGAGGGTCACCCTACCTAAGCCCTCTTGAACATTGAATGAATCCCCTAGGAGATCCATTAACAAGAATGGAGAGTTTGGCACTTACGAGGATGGAGAAAATAATATTAATGAAGGTATGTGAGAACCCTTTAATTTTGAGAATGGAGAAAAGAAATCTTCATCTAATTGTATCAAAATCATAGAAGATATAAATCTTTATATTAATGTTACCATCTTTTACCATTCCCCTCATGGCATTGACACACTCAGAGGAATTAAAAAGAAGATTCTGAATGTTCCATCCTTGAAAAAATCCAAATGGATTTCTACAGATAAGTCCCCCGAAATTTCCACCCAGCCGATGGAATTGAATCTTTCTAATCACATTTGGTCCAATGTTACCAATAGCAATAGGACTAAAATATATAATGTCCAGAGCATTCTATTTCTTAGGGATTAATTTAATGAAGTTGGAATTCATTTCAATGAGAATATGGGATGATCTAAAAAATTCATTCACATCATTTGTGACATCAAGTGGAAAATATGCCAGTAAAACATGAAGAATTTATTCGTAAATTTTTCTAGGCCTGCCACACCATCAATATTAAAAGAGAAAAGTGAATCATGTACCTATTTTGCCTTAGGGTTATCAAAAGGAATCATATTTTGATTATCCTCAATAGAAGGATCAAAAAAATGATCAATTCTCCCAGAGTTATCATATCCATGATCTAAGTAATGCTTCTCAATGTAATTAATGGCCACATTTTCTATATCATTCTCAGAGGAGAAGAAGTTACCATCAATATTAATGGATTAGAGACTTATCTTGGCCTTTTTATCCCTATTCATACAATGAAATATCTTTCTGTTTCTGTCTCCATTATTCAACCATCTAACATTAAACTGCTTCTGTGCCATCATTTCTTTCAGATCCAAAAGCATATCAATATTTGTTGTAGCCTGAATCTAATTCTGAGTTGGTAGGTCCTGAAATAATTTATTTTGTTGACAGTTTTATAGAATAGTTTAAACATCCCTAATGTAATTACTAATGAAATAAAATGATTCTTTGCTCCATTTCATCACACATTCCTTGACAACCATTAATTTTTAGCAAAGAATGTGAAAGGGGATACCCAAGTTCTCATTTTTCCATGAATCCAGGACAATTTCTTTGCAACCTGGGATAACCATAAAAGAATTATTGAACTTGAATGGAAGAGGCCTAGACATCAATGTTCAAAAACAAATATAAAAAGGAATGGGATTGTGATTAGAATTTAATATTGGAAGAGTTATCCAAGAAACATCAATCGTTGCCTTCGAGTCATCCACTTGCACAAAGCATCTATCTAACTTACTTGCCCGCCTCTCATTAATTGTGTATCCACTCTAAGTAAACTCAACTCTAGAAATATGTACCTCCGCATGACCACACTTATCAATACAAGCTGAAAGGTTAGAAGACAAGTCCTGAAAAAATTTGTCACTAGTTTTTTCCTAGGGTGATAGAATAGTGTTGAAGTCACTAAGTAAAACCCAGTTATTCAACATATTCTCAAAAGTATTAACAATGTTCCTCCATAGTGGTCATCTTCTGGTGTAGAGATTAAAAGCATACAAATAATTTCACTGAAAGTTAGGCAATACTAGAATAACATGTGATAGTAACATATTGAACATTAGTCAACATAGAACAAATTAACACTCTATGATGCTTGATTACCCACAATGATTCAGAGTTCGTATCGAATATAATATTTGAACCATATCCGTATGAACCTGGAAGAACTCACCTGGATGAGTAGAGGCCGCATCAGCACCATGACCACAGTCTACAATAGATTTTCCTCCCCGAGCTACATCAGAAGTTGCAAGGAGATGTCGATCAGAATCTTGAATAAATCTCAGATGGTCTATAATAATGTATTTCATGGGGACTACAACATAAGCAGATCCTGTCACCAATTTCTTAATAGGTACTGATCGCAGATCTCACACATGGACTATATCATGAATAATAGGGTCCAACTTAGGATATGTGACCCAATAAGAAGGGTGGCCAGTACTTACATCATGATCATTCTTCCCCCTAATGCCTTACAAGGCAGGGGTCAATTCTATAGACTCCTCTATGTGAGAATCACAATTTGGAACTTCCTAAGAAAGTTGATTAGACTCTTCAATAATCTCTGAGCTCCCACCATTGCACCCTCCCTTATCTGTGGGGGTCACAAGTGGAGAATCCTTAGAGTGAGAAGGCCCATAATCCATAAAGGGGTATGGTTTATTTCTCCTTCTTCTTCTACAATTCTCTTCATCATGCCATTAGACCTTGCAGAAGTTCCATAGTTTATTTCTGTTATAGTCTAATGCAATGTGTCTAAATAAGTGACTATTCAAGAAGAATTTTGGATTTCTTTTATATAGGATTCCAAGGTTGAGGGAGTCATCTTTTGTGGATAACACCTCCTCCTCCACTAAAGTAGTAGACATATTAACATCCAGATGAATCCTGGAATAGTGACAAAACGTGGGGTTTTTGGTCTGACTATCAAGCCTGATGGGATTTCTAATCGACAAGGTAGTATACTATAGAATTTGAAGGTACCAATAAATAAAATTAAAATTACATACTCTTATCAATATTTTTTCATAAGTGTTCTTCACTGAATTGGGATCAAAATTTGAGCCCCAGTCATCAATCTGGAGGAATCCAGGTTTGAGAGGGACCGAACCAAAAATCCAAGAATGGAACTTGAGCTAATCTGAGGTAAAGTGAATATGATAAAACTCACGACCCATTTTTGTAATCTTCCACTCAGCAACACCCCTGATCTCAGAAATCCTAACAGTGAGTTCGTGAAACTTATATGGCTTCACCACCTTCAGAATTAAAACCTGAGTGATGATTGAAAATCTACCCAACATAGTTATTTCCTCAATAACACTTTGATTCACTGAGATGTGTAAAATCTGACCTTTTGAATAATCCTTCTTACAGATTCTCCACAATCATGGAAGGATGAATTACCCATGATTTTGACAGTATAAATTATTCTTTTCTTGAGTCCATCACCCCACCGATCACTAGAAAGATTCTTTGTATAGAGACTAAATAGATCTTTGTGACAAATCAATCATCATAAACTGATCCACGAGTTTATTTTCCTCCTAAATCAACAAATTCAGGATTAGAATCACCCAAATTAGGGTTCACATCCTTTTCCCATCTGCACTCCACCATCTATTCAAATCTTCATAATTCTATTAGAAAAGAAACATAATATAATAAAATGTCATGTCACAAATATCATAACATTTAATATTAAATTATATATAATTTTAACATAATATATGTCAATTTAGTAATGAAATCCCTTAACACATTGAAATCATTTGATTCATATTCCCTATAAAATCGTTAATTACCAAATGAAATATTTACTAACATAATGATATGAAGATTAAAAATACAATATATCAAAGGTAATTATATCAACAACACACAAGAAATAATTGGTGAATAAGTAAAATATATTAGTAAATTAATATAATTATGAGAAACTCTTAACTCATGCTTCCCTTTAGTTTTTCATAATTTAACCTCCTCTTGAATATCACCTCCTTGAATGAAATATTAAGGAATGATGAATTTTTATTTAATTCATAAAAAAGAACATGGGTCTGGGAGAGTATGGACGATAGGATTATGAAGATATTTTAAAATTTCCAAGGCTTGTGAGTATAATGGGGTGGTGGGTGGTGTATTTTTACTTTAGGAGGGGTGGTTTTAAGTGATTAAGTTATTATTACATTATATTTAATGCCAGAAAAATTAAGTGAAATTTAATCAAAAGCATTTGGTTAACAATTAATGTTGTAATGGTTGGTCAATTTGGAGAAACAAATTAACCAACCACTTAATTTTTTAGCTTTTAGGTATTTTATTCTTTTATCTTTTAACTTTATCCAAAAACATTATTTTTCCTAAAATGAACAAAATCTTTTTTACCATAATAAAATTTTTATAGATAAATATAAAAATAAGCTTATAAGCTAATTATTACCAATCAATTCCTTCTATTTCTATAATTGAAAACACAATAGTTTAAAATGTATATTTAAAATTTATCAATCAAAACACAATATTTTTTTAGAAAATGTGTTTTTATGCCCACCCCAATACCTATAGAAAAATATGGAATAAAAATTATTTAAATATAAGTAAATCAATTAAATATTACTAAAAATTTATTAAGATGCATTGAGTTCAATTTAAAATCACAATATAAAATTTAAATATAAATATTTTAAGGGTCTTATGAAAATCGGTATTTTTTAGTATTCACTGACAAATTTAACTATTCAAAAAATTATAATAAATTCATAAAAAGATAATTTTTACATTTACAATCCAAAAATGAGGTTCATTTTATCCTGTACATTTTATAATGGAAACAAAATTTTTTTCTCATATAAAAATATAAAATTGTTTTTTGAAGAAAACATATATTTGAAGAATAAAACGTCTCTAACAAAAATTAAGTATTTATTTTAAAATAATAAAGAATTTATTAGGGAACATGAAGTACATTGTTTTTATATTAATGTTAATTTTATCACTCCTTCCAATTTAAAAGCTATTTAAAAAAAGTTGTGTTAAAATACTAATATTTTGGAGTTCGTTTAAGATCATTCTTCTGTGAAACATAACCTATAAAAGAGAATAAATTTAACTAAAATGAGATATATCAAATAATATTAGCGTGTTACATATATGAATCCTTGGTAGAGGTAGTTATACACATGATATGTTCAATGAAATATCATGAGGAACTATTTGAGCTTTCTAAAAGATGATAGAGGGGTAGTTGATTGACTGCCCAAGAAGAGGTAGTAGCTTGAGTAAGGTGGTCTATAGGGTAGAGGGTGTGGAAGAAGAGATAAGAGAGTAGAATAAGGTGTTATATTGTTTGATCTATTTCCACCATCACCTACTGGTGGTTCACCCAAGGAAGAGGGAGTTGGGGTGTTAGAGGAGGAAAATTGTAGGAAGTTGAGTCCTATGACTTAATGGATCCTGGTATGATTAAAAGAATGATATATACCGTCATCCCAAATCTATCGTAAATATACCAATATGTGTGAGACACACTTTTCTTTATACGTTCCATGTTCAAGAACTAGAGTGTATCCTTTAGCCTTGGTCTAAAACCTATCCTTTAGAGACTCCTACTAAAGGTTATTCATTGATTACACACTTCTTCCTATAGTTTGACTTGACACTTGAAGGAGAGAGCTTCTTTCAGGATCTCTATATAGTAGCGATGAGCCCTTGTGACATCCTACTAGTTATGGACTAGATATACATAGTTCATTCACATATGTATTGTTTCAGGAGGAGGATGTAGTGTATCCTCAAATATGGGACCTGATGATTCTTTTTTGGTGTAAAATAAAACCAAAAATGAGAATGACAGGATCATATGAATGATTATGCAACCCATTAATCACTAGTTTTATAGTATGACCCTTGGCGTAGGGGCTTCTTTGAGATATTAGTTTCTTGAAGTGGTGGTGAAATATATGGATTCAATCTCTATAGACATTTCAAGATTACCTCCCTTCCAAAAGAACTACTTCTTCATATACTTATTCGCAGGGACTTCCCTGGTATCTCTTCTGACATATCTGATTGCTGCCATAGAGCTCTTATAGATTAATTTGCAGTTAGAGGATTTGTAGAAGTGGATATTTTTCATACCAAAGTCATCATCCTATCAATTCATAGTTTTTTCACCATTAAGGTAGACAATATCCTGAATGTTGTGTGTAGATTATAATCACATGAACTAGACCATTGAGAATAAAATATATCCACTATAGAAGATATATGAACTCTTCCATCTGGTGATGGGGGTCGGGTCATTCTCGAAGATTGACAATTGTTCGAGATATCACAAGGACTATGTTTGGGATGAGGATATACTAACAATGAAATTCTCTTGTCATTAGGACCAATATGAGTATTTGGTGATTCATTTTGAGGTGAAGAACACGCGAATAGTTTTCATGGGACTCATGAATTGGATCTTTTAATCCTTTTTAGATCCATTAATGGGTGTCTTCATCAATGAAATCCTGGTGTACTCAATGTATGAGGAGGATCATGTGAGACACATGTGGATAGTATGGACCATACTATAGGAGGATCAGATCCACAAGAAGATCTCGGTGTTCCAGTTATGGATTCAAGAGTTTCACTTCCGGGGACTCTAATCTTAGAATAGGGGTAGTAGTGAACCTAATGAAGGATGAGGTAGAACTTGATTTTGAGACACCTAAGAGAATGTATGAGTTACTAAGAATCCAGGGATTTTAATCCTATTATACAAAATTCATACCGAAGTTCATTTTTTTGACCTCCAATTACAACATTGACCAAAATGGGGTGTCCTTTCATTTTGACATAGAATTTCTATAAGGATTTTCAAGATCTAGGGAAGATGTTAATGAGAACCCCCCTTATTTTTACTACAATATAATGTTCTTTAGTATATATTTTTTTATTGTGCCTCCAAAACTATACATGGGTATCTTATGATGAAGATACTGGTAGTGATATTCTATGAGTTTTGGTAGTTGAGACAACATGATCAATAGTATATGGTCCTTGATCTGTAGATTCTTGTAGTGGTTTTCCCTATAACAAATGTGGTGACACTACCTTTTGGGTGATAATATTTCGATATATTCATGACAAAAGTGTCTCATATATATATATGTATTAAGGAGGTCAAACTGTGAAAAAGGTAGTAGATAAAGTTCCTCTAATATAATGAATATATGATAGTCTATAGTACCCAAGTGTGGAAGGTTGTGGATGATTATTTGATGAATAGATCTAGTTCAAGGTTTTTGAGCAAACCATCAGATCATTCGACCTCATTTTAGTTTTTTTAATTGATGTGGATAGAGAATATAACCTCAACTTGATGGTTTTTACCCAACTAGTTCAATAATATGATTGAGTGGATCATCATTGAGATACCAACTGTGATACCTTGTGTAATCAAATGTCCACCAGATGTGCTCATGATAGATTTTATGATGGTAGATAAAACATAAACCTTTTCAGTGGGTGGAAAATAGTATTCATAACCTTACACATGTTTGTGATGAAGGAGTTCCATACATCCCCTCTAGCAGCACGTAAATGTGTAGAAAATATATACAATGACCTTTAGTAGTAGTTATGGTGGCTAGGGTTGAAAGTGTGTGTAGAAGTTTGTTTATCTCAATGGCTCACTTGATAGTATGTAAAGGTTGAGCATAATATTCTAGTGGGTTTGACTCAACCCAATGAGGTTCCTATGTATAAGTTGGATGGTATCTCTATGGATTTCATGATGAGGATCCAACGATGGTCAAGAGTGGTCGATGCCATCCAACTGATCATGGACAGTCTTGCCATGTTTTCCCACATTCATACCCTCTATGAGATGAATTCAATAGAGATATTTGGAGTCCATTATGTTTAAGAGATTGTATGAATTCACGGGGTCCCATCAGTAATAATTTTATAACATGATTCTTGCTTCACATCACAAGTATGGAGATAATTTTAAGAGGATTTTAAGGCAAGATTTTGTTGGGTTATGACATTTCATCACGAGATTGAAGGTCATAATGGGAAGTTTATTCTAGATATAGAGTACCTCATATGGGATTTCATTTTGGATATTGTCTAGTTTTAGTAGGGTCACCTACCATTGGTATATTTTCCAATAACACCAACTACCATTAAACATTTATTATATAACCAATCAAGGCCTTCTATGGGATACAATACATGTCAATAATATATTGTACTATTCTTAGTGAGTCAAAATTCATATTCCTATATTTCTCTTGAGGGACATTAGAGAAGGTTAAGATCATCCATGAGGAAATGATGTCAACCTAGAGCTATAATAATTATTATATCAATCAATTAATGATTCATTAGGAGTTAAAAGACAGAGGCCACATGTTTTTGAAGGTATATCCTTGTTGAGGAGAATAGAGAATTGTTCACGGTGTGAAGTTATCTATGAGATTCATTGGCCCCTTCTATATACCACCCTAGGTCGGTGAGGTGACATAATAGTTATCTTTACCACCACAGATTGATGGGATAAATGATGTCTTAAATGTGTTGTAGCTAAGGAGGTATGTTAATTAACCAACACATGTTATTCACTAGGTTGAGATGAACATCGAGGAAAAATATACCTTTCTAGAGAACTAATTATAGTTTGAGAATCAGTAGGATAAGATCAATCATGGGAGGTAAATTACCTTGGTTCATATCCAGTAATTAGTATGAAAATCATCAAGAGAAAACCTATGAGTCGGAGAATGAAATGTGATCATAGTTCAATCATCTTTGTTAGTTGTTTTTTTCTTTTCAAAATAAAAACAAAATCTAAAACTGGGGACAATATAACATATCTATTTTGGTTCTATAAAACTTCTAGATATTTTAAATAGTGATTTAAAATCTAGAATCTATGGTAGAATGGGAATTAGGGCCCCACGAGTCTCATTTTTTATACAATAATAATAATAAATATATTAAATAACTTGTTCATAGTTTTTGTAATATAATTTAATAACTTCTAAATAGAGTCATAGAATAGAAATATGAGACTCCTAATAAATTATCAATTGATTTATCCTTGGTGTGATATAAAACTTTTTTATGTCAATCATTTTCTTATTTCATCATCACTGGAGTACATAATGAATGAAATTATTTTTTAATTAATTCCCTTGGACCTTGCCCCTATTTATAAGCATTATTATGAAAAATCCTTTGGGTTAGACATTTAACCTTATGGATTGAGAGATGATCCATTGGAGAATATGTTTTCATATGAAAAAAGATTTCAGTATCTAGGCCAAATTTACATAGTTCTTTTATGTCAACAGAGTTTGTGGATCTCGATAATGACAATGTTGACAATTCATACATAAATATTTATCCAAATTTTAAGTAGGATTTTTTTTAATTTAGATTAATTCCATTTTTATCCCACATAAAACACGATTAAATTAACGTGACAATATTATTTCTTGGATTATTGGTTGATTTGTGTTCTTTATTATATTTCAAGAAATAAGAATTAATATTTCTTCATGGATTCATCCTTCCCTTACATGTTCATATCCTTCGTTGTATTTAATGGATGTCCAACACGAATAATGGATGAAATTCAATCCTCATCTTATTGTTTGTTTTTTTCTCCACACATTCTTTTTGTAACATAATCGACGTCATATTTGGATAATTATTCGACAAATATACAAGAAAAAATTGATGTGCATTGGTTATTTGGCATAATAGATCATTTCTCTGGGTGATAGATTGATAATGAGAGAAATATTGTGGAAAAAATTTGATTATTGTCGATTCAGGTGTCATATCGGGTGTTCATGTTCATATTTATATGCATTCTAATGGTTTGGTGAAATTATGCTTGTTTTCTCAGTGGTTTTGGGTGTCCAAAAACCTTCCACTATTAAAGTAAGTGGTCAGTAAATGTTATATTTGAATTATATTATGGTAACCATATCTATATCAAAGGATTTTGAGGTATGGTATGAATAATATTGATGAACTTATGTGTTCTAGAAAATTCTCAAATACACATCCAATAGTACAAATAACATATGATGTGTAATTACCTAGATTCGTTGTCTTTCGTTTTATGAAAATAAAATATCAAACATCATGTGGTACCCACTACACATCTTATGACCCATTCTAGGAATCATAAAATGAACCATTGAGGTACACGACCAAATACATGGCCAAGTACATGGGCAAAACCTGATACTCAGACATGAAACGTGTACATAGACACAACCCGGTCGATGGGCACAACCTAAGTTCATAGGAATTCCCCGTAGAAAACAGGGATGGTCTATACCACATTGGAATTACTTGAATATGGAATATATTCCATATAGTCCTAGTACACACTATTTATTTTCTTCAAGGCAGTTTGAGGACCTTTTTCTCTTAAGTGTGGACGAATGTTATTTGAGTATCATCCCTCAGTCCATCCCCATGAGGGTATAGTAAGGCATAACATCTTGATCATAGGATTTTATCCCCTCTGTTGGGTCAGTCTCAGGAAGATTTTTTTAATCCATCTATGTGGCCTAAGGTGCGATTCTCTATCGTATCTTATTCCCTATGTGGAATTTCAGGAATTAGTGTGATTGAAAAAAAATAGAATTGATCCCCTACTCAATAGGTTATTTAAGATGGTTCCATTACACCCCACATGCCTTAGAGAAGATCCTTTATCAGTGTATTGATCTCATCCAAGTTCTAGCATGTACTTCTTCATGGTGATCCCTAATAAGAACGACCTATCAGATGAGAACGGTCTTCATTATCTAGGTCATTCAGTATGTTATCTCAAATAATAACTACATTGAAACCTTTAGCATAATCATGGTCTAGTAGTACATTTATGGACATGAACTAAGAAATAATTTCTATTTAAATTATATCTTTGTTATTATTATCATGTCTCAACTTATGATTGATATTTCTTAATGAAGATGATTTGAACACTCTATTGATGGTTTGGGTTTGTGGATCTTAAGGATTCCTAATGTGTATTATTACACACCCCATTTCATGGACTCTTTCCACACATAAAATTTCTTATACATAAGATATGACTTTTGATAGAGTCCAAGGTTGACTAGGATCAGGTAGCGAATAGTTGTGCTAGACAAAATATAGTTTATTCTTATGGTTTCATTTAATGGCAGTCCCCCAATTTTATAGTATTTTAGAATATTATATTTTATTACATGATTTTATACGGAAGATTATGTTTTTTTTACTTTTTTGTACATTGTTAGTGGGGTTAATATGTATGAATACATTTGTATATTAGTTCAGTTTTATCATTTATAATGGTGTTGGTTGATTAGAGATATGTGCAGGTTTACATGTATCATATTCTAAGGCCTTAAATGTGTTTCAAATAACTTATCAAATATTCTTTATAGCCCCTATCCAATTGGAGTTAGTATTATAGCTACATACTCAGATCCCATCTCGATAGTCGGGACATAGTAGGTCGGTTCAAGAAATAAAAATAATTTATAAATCAAATGATTAAACACGTGATGAATGATTACTAATTTTTGAGGTTAAATTTGTGAAATTTATTTCAATGTAATAAGCATGACAAATAGAATTAGATTTTATTAATCTTGGAACATCCATGATAGAATGATAACAAATAACATTTTCTTGTTTTTAATGAGATCAATATTTTATGATAGTATATTATTTTACAAATCATTCTTTTAATGAAAATTAGATAGGTATTGAAAAGTTCCATCATTAGTTCAAATTGTACCACAACAAGATTTATTTCCCTTTTTCCATCATCCACCATTTAACTTATGCTATCACTAGAGGCAATTTACTGATAGAATATGTTACCCATAGGATTTTATACCACAAGGATTAACTACCTAAATGTGGAACTACCACCATTTTCATTCCACTTATAGAGTACTGCTACCATCAGGCATTCCACCACCAGACTCAAGCTATCACTAGAGTCATGCTACCATCTTGTCATTCTACATTCACTGATATACTACCACTATATTGTTTCTTAAACTATATGAACTACCACCAGACTAAATATCACTAGAATGATCCTCCTCTAGGTTTTTTTTCAATAGGATCATTCCAAACTCATTTTTTTCATTCATTGTTCCATTGCACTATCATCTTTTCCACCATTTCTATTCTGATTAGTATTAAATACACCCAACCACTATTTTGTGAGAGTTTGATAGAGTTATTTTATATTGATTATAACTAACCCTTTTTATAGATGCATTAAATATATGATAAAGGTTCAGTGTGAGGATCGATGAGATATTTATTATTTTTAATCAATGGTTATTTCAACTTGTTATGTTATATATTTCATAGCATATCCCATGTGAGTAAGTAATCACCATGAGAGGACATACATGGTTCATACTTACTAAAATGTGATTTCAAATGTGAGGAAAAAATATAAGATTAATATCAGTTCTATGGAGAAGACTTTGGATAATTTTTTATATGAAAACATATCTCCAAGAAATAATGTTTTCTTACATCTTCCAAACAAACTATTTGCGCTCATCACCAAGATATATATGAGAACTTTAGAGAATCTAGAGAACTATAGATAGACCAAATCTAATGTTTTTATATATTCATGAATGATCTATATGTTTTTCTTTTACGTTTGAGAAGTGTGTTGTATTCTATGTTTGCTAACACACACATACTCTATCAAATGAATAAGTAAATACTCAAAATTCAATCTATCTATTTTCATATGTTCAACCACATTATATTATGAAGAGGCCCATGTGCTTCCTATATAGTTTTTCTTCGCATTTATTACTATGGAAGATGATTTTAGAGTGGAAAACAAGTGTTTTCATTTGTATACTCCATCTAGGTTGTGAATCATATTATTTTTAAATAATCTAATTTATAGTGGATGATTTCCAAGTGGATGTAATATGTCTCAGTGTGATATTTAACCCCTAGTTTATTCAAATATCTATTCATGTTTGATTATATTAATTTCAAAAAATTAATCTATATATTTTTTTAATCTCCATAAAAATCCTGTACATTGATAGTTAGTATAAAATAGTTTTTATATATGAATTTTTTATGTAAATTTATTTCAAAAGTTAATATAATTTCAAATATTTTTTTAGCATTGTACAAATAAAACATTAAGAAATATTTTAAATTGTCTATGACTTATAAAACTACAATTGTGATTGACTAGGTGATTTTAATTAAATTAGGGGATTTTATTTGAATATTATTTTGACATAATTATTTATTAGGAACTCAATTCACCCAACTCTTGACTTACTCAATCTGACCAACATTTTGTATCAAAGGTTTTTGAAAATATATTTCAACTGTGATTTTAATTGTGTTTTAAATATCATAAATTTCAATTATTTCGTAATTCAGTTCTTTATTTAAAATATAAAAGTGGGATCCTCTACCAATATAAATCATTATTTTAATGTCACTAACAATTTTCAGTGGAAAATTAAATTGGAAATGAATATTAAGATCATGGATTTCAATACCCAAATATTAATTAGAGATCAATACGAATTACTTTAAACTGTTAGGGTCACCATGAGCTTTTATACTAAATATAATTATAGTAATAATTGTAAAGATATGAAATTAATATAATGTGGTTTGGGTGATAAGGAATTCCAGATAATATCTTAATGTAAAACTGATTTTGAAATTTGAGACATTTTAGTTCTTTCTCATGAGGGAACATGTAATTTTAATGAAATGAAGTGAAATAGATATACTATTAAATATGATATTTTTATAAAGAAACATGTTGATCCTATTTATATCATTTATCTCGGGTTCAAAGGGATTTTGAACATAATACATGAATTTGGGAAACTTTTTTATAACAATTACTAAGTGATGCGCCTATTGAGGTGTATACCCGATCAAGGGAGATAACCATATAATCTATCATTGAATCATGTGATTTAAGTAATTTACCTGTAAATGAGATGATTTTAATGATGATTATGTAATGAAAGAACTTAATTTCAATATATAAGTAGAAGATGAACCAAATTTATATATTTATCCTTCATTTCTACTAATTCAAAACAGAAGGAGAAAATGAAAGCTAACAGTTAATGTGATAAAGTATCTTCTACTGATAGTGATGAAGAGATTTTTCATCTAGATAGAATATTTTGAAATTTTTATTAGTAGAAAAATTTAATTATGAAACCATGCTACAACAGTAAATATAAAAATTGAGGAAAATAGAGGAAGGATTGGAAGAGAAATGATTCATCAAATGAAATCATCTACTATTAATATAAATAGAAAGGGAATGTCAAAGATAACTTTCCTAAGAGAAAATAAAATAATAATTATGGTTATAAGGATAATGTATACAATAATGTAATGAAATACACATATACTTCTTCTAATTACACAACAGGTGATCAGAGACATCCCAATAAGATATACATGATAGAGTTAACATGTGTTTTACAGAAATCACATCTGATGTTTCCAAATCCTTTATTTATCCTCATAAACATATTTTTAATAATTAGGAAGTTGAAAAAAATATAAAAACATATATAACAATGATATGTTTGAATAATATAATATTGTCGTAGAAACATTTACTCTGTGTAAGGATACTTATAATACTTCACAGAAACAAACATGCTATAACAACCAGTTTATAGTTCGACATTACAAAGAAAAAAAATGCCTAACTATTATTGGAGAACAATAAATTAATATCATCAAATAAGTGACATAAGATTGATATATAAATATGTAATAATGTACGTAAAACTATTACACAACTTATTAGAGAATGAACAACACCTAAATTCACTATTGGTATAAGATATCAACCTTAACATCGGGGGATCGTTAAAAATAAATTCATTCCATGTTCTCATTCCGATATATGTGTTTAATCTTCTGGAAGCAAAAAAAATTAATTTCTAAAATCCTAAAATGAGCCTATATGATTCATATTATTAAATTATAGGTTCCTAAATCTTTGATAACTAACATTTCTAGATAAAATAATACATGGGTGCCAAATTAATTTTTTCCACAAAATTTATTTTTTAGTGAACCTTCTTGAAGAGATCTAGTATGAACATATGGTACCTAGAGAGTGATACTTCAGAAATAGGGTTTAATATTACTCATGTATAAAAAAATATAATCAATGTATATGGTGGACATTTCCCTTTTGGTGAAAAAACCAAAAGTAAAATTATTTCCCTTGGCCAAGTTTGTAATTCTAATGCAATTTTTTATTTATAATGTTATATATGTAGTATTTTTAATGTATTGTATGATTAGAATATCAAATCTCTTTTATATTGGATTCATATGTAATTATAAGATAATATCTGCAATTTTTTTATTCTAAAAATTTCATAGATTTTACTATATTATGAATTAAAAATTTTTATGTTGTTAATTTATATTCATTATTCTCCAAAACTATTTACTGTCCAAGTTCCATTAACAATGAATCTTGCAATTTTCATAGGAAACAAGGCCATTGCAGAATTCACCAACATAGAAATATAACTAGGAAATAGTTAGTCAATGATCAAACAAAAAAATCACAAATGAAAATGTTTGTAACAAAAGTCAAAAAGATAATCATAACAATGTCTCCTTCAAATCAATAATATAAAAATCAACATATAAGCCCCTTGAGTTGGTTCACAAGAATTTATTTACACCTCCAATATCTTTTAATCGAAATCATAACCCCTATGTTTATGTTCATATAGATGAATTTCAAGGTATACATGGGTATTATTTCTAGCTCAAAAAAGTGAATCTTTCTCTTACTTAACGAATTATACAAAATACATATAAGATATCGGTGATCATAAGATTAAATACATAATAAGTGGTCATTTCATTGAGTTTGAAACTCAATAAATTAAATAATTTTCCTCAAAAAGAGTTTGTAATCAAAAAAATTTTATACATAGTTACCCACATCAGAATGGTGTTATTTATAAGATAAATATAACCCATGAATAAATTTATGAAAAAAAAATCAATGTCCATGACATTATTGAGTTCGGTGGAACATGTTAAACTTGAACCAGAACATAAACCTATAAATGTTCATGAGAAAACTAGACATTCTTTTCCTAGAGATATTTAGAATGACGGATACTATCCTCTAGATTATATAGTAGGATACCTAGACACAGATTCACAAAATAGATCATATATTAGGAACATGGATGAAAATTTAACAATGTGTTCTCATCATGATCATAATAACATCAATGATTCATTTAATGATGAATTTTGGGCAGTGGAAATGAAATAAGATCATAATATATTTGAATGGAAAAATGTTTGGGAACTAGTAGTTTGACCGGAAGACACTCTAACAATTTCTCCAAATTGGATGCTTAAAATATATATGATGACTTAGGGACTATAACAAGTAATAAATCTATATTATTTTCTAAAGGATATAGTCCGGAAAAAGGTATTGACTCTGAGTAAATATTTTTACCAGTGTATTTAAAAAATTCAATTCGAATACTTCTTTTTATGAAGCACATTTGTATTTCAAACATTATCAAATGAATGTCAAAAGTTCATTAATAAATGTTTATATAATTGAATATATTTTTTGGTAACATCCCATTGATTTAAAAATCCCCATATTATGAGTCAGGTTTTCAAATAAAATACTTCCTTATATGGTTTAGAATGCGCACTTAGAGATTGGTTTGATAATGTCAATTCTTTTCATATTTTTAATGATTTTCAAAAGTAATATATGATACAACTATTTTTATGGAAATAATATTTAATGATATTTTAACAGTTCATATATATGTTGATGATATTATTTTATGATATTCTAAAAATTTATATTTGAATGGATATTTAAAAAATGATACAAAATAATTTTAATATGATTTAAAAGGGTGAACATATTTTTTTTGGTTTTTGAAATTTTAAAAATAAATATTGAATTATTTTAAATAAAATTAATTAAAAAAAGACTTCCTTAATTGTTTTGTATTTTATATATCTAAAAGTAATGATACTACCATGAGTGAATCCTATAAATTGGATCTTGATGAAACTAGAAATCTAGTTGATCAAACCAATTATAGATTAATGATTGGAATATTCCTATAAATGACTGCTCTCTAATATTATATTATGTTTATTGTGTGTATGCCTGTCTATTTTCCTGAAAACCCTAAAGCATCTAATTTACTTGATTTTAAAAGGATTTTCAAATTCCTTAGATAAAACACCAATTTAGTATTTTTCTATCTTATTGGGAAAAATTGACTTTGTTATTTAAGTATTGATTTGGGTACTTTTAATTTAGAAACAAAAATAAACTCTATAAAATTTCATATTTTAAGAAATTAATTAGTATCATGGTCCAATAAGAAGAAAAATTCTACTACACTTGCTACTACTGAATTTGAGTACATGGACACAAGGATTTGTTATGAACAAATTATTTGTATCAAACACACATTACATTACTATGGGTATAAGTTCCTACATTCCCCTATAAATCATAACAATAAAATTGTGATAAATTTTTATAAAACTTCTATGTCTCATTATAGGACCAATCATGTTTATGTAAGACTTTACTTTTGGAGAGATTATTTCAAGAAGGGTGATATAACTCCAAAATTAACATTAACTGAACAACATCTTGCTGATATTTTTAAATATCCTTTGAAATGTAAGATATTAATCTTCACAAACAATGAATTATGAATGTTTAGTTTCTATATGTCTTTAATCACATAGGATCCACCGTTGTACAAGACACAATTTGACAAGTCATCGTTTGATGAGGCACCATTGGTGATCCACTATTTGAATGATCCACCACTAGAATGACTCTCCATTATTGTGATCCACTATTAGAGTTATCATCATGATCCAACATTGGAATGATAAAATTTTGGAATGAACACCCATTTTGATGATACCAAAAATAAATAGGGACTATCGGGATGCTGCCCATCTTTGTTTTCTACCAGTCTCTATTTTAATTTTTTTACTTGTTGTTACTAGTTTTATTTTTTAAAATTGTTATTTGATTAATTCATTTATATTTTATAATTATTAATTTTTTAATTCAAATAAAAAAATGATAAATTGGGCTTAAAATCATAATTAAAGTCACTTCGTGTTTCTTTAGTAAACTACCCCCAAACTATATCACTTTCCCATTATCTCCATTCCATCATGATTATCTCACTGTTTATTAAAATATTTTTTCACTATAATGGTTAATGTTATGAATCCTACAATTTCATCTCTGGAATAATTGAGCCTCATGAATAATTCTAGAGAAAAATTATTCGAGCGATTGTTGAGATGAAGATCCCGTAGAATGTGAATTGAGTGGTTATTTATAAAATAGATCTGGATACTAAATGGTTTCTTGTTAGAGATTCATCGATGAAATGTTTTATCTATAACCTAGGATGGATATAACAGTTCTATAAAAAATTGATTTACCTTTCTATACTAGGTGTTTCATTAGTTTTATTAATATGCATTGTTTTGTTTCAGTAAAAAGAATTATTTGATTTAGAGTATGAAATGTTTATTTGAGATTAAATTTTCATAAATATTACTTTCAAAATGTATAAATGTGCCACATTGATGAATTTTAGGACCATTAAAAGTATATTCCCAGTATAGTGAGTCATTATTTATATATAATTAATTTCTAGGGCTTACTAGAGTGAGTACATTGTGAGGAAATTCCCTACATAGTTGGATAAAGAGTGTAGACATATTTTCAAGTACATTAAACATATGTTATGTCCCAAAAAATGTGGAATTTAGTAATACATGATATAAGAATGTGTATATTCAACTATTTATTAAATGTTTAGATAGGATTAATCCCTAATGTTTCCGAGTATTTCATATAATGTATATCTGAATTCCATCTTATAGGTCTAATTCTCCCATTTACCCTATGTTGATATGATTCATGCTAGATTCCAAAGACATTGTTAAGTATAAGAAAGAGGTATATGTCATGATTGGTTATTTATTCTTAAGATAAATTATATTTTAGATAATAAATTTGAATTGGAATTCATATATTAAAAATTTTGTTGAGGATACTAATAAAATATAAATTGATTTTAATCATATAGAAAATCCTACTAGACCCAATAATATTATTGATAAATTCATGGGGGAAGAGGTGATTGTAAGATGATATAATTAGGAAGAATAAGTTGATGTTTTTGAGTATGAGTAAGAGAAAGTAGATACCTCATATTAATTGAGAAATGTTCTAGATATTCTAAAGAGTCTAGTTTTGTCTTCTGGACTTACTGTCTAACCTATCTCTATAATTTCTAGAGAGAGTGTGTTAAGTAATGGAGATGAAGATGACAAGACAATAATTTATAGGTAAAAACATATTAAGAGTTTTTTTTATGAACTCAATGGAATTTATGTAGGTTTATATGAAAAAAATTCAAATGGAGATAATGGTATGGATAGATATGATGAGGATGTTCAATGTAACGGTGATAAGGATAAAGATGAGGATAGTGATATTTGTGAGGATGATATTGTTAGGACTAAATCTAATCATCTATACCCTATGAGTTCAACATCAGTTTTTTATATCAAGAGACCTAGTTCATTCTTATCTATTTCTTTATAGATATTAGTTTCTAATAACATTTTTAGTGAGACTACCACTCTTATAGGTTAGGTTAGAGTATCTAGTGAGGGGGAGGAATCCACATGTTTTGTCAGTATGGATCCTAATGATTTGAATTCTTCTAGAGTGGATGTGATAGATCATGACGTTTAGTAAGAGTTCACAGGTATTTTCTAAATTATTTTAGAGTATTTAGAGTCTCTGTATATTGACGATGATATTAGATATAATGAATTTTCTCATGGGGGTTCTTCCATAGAAGATGATTAAGAATCATATAAGGGGGATCCTTCCACAGGTTACTAACTGCGTGGACTATCCTAACTAGATTCAGATGATTATTGGAGTTCTGATAAATAGATATGTCCACCCAATCATAGTGGACCTATTGTTCCATTTAGATTTGGGGCAGATCATAAAGGACCTTTACTTTAGTATATTGATGATATATGTGAGCTTCATAATTTTTAATTTGATGTATCTTATAGATCTGATCCTATAGAGTTAATTATACATAATACTGAGAGATTTAATACCCCAAAGACTTCATGTTTTATTTACAGTGCTAATCTATAACATTTTAGAGAGAGGACGATTTAATACTTCATCTGGATTTTTAGGTCTTGGGCACCTCATGTCACTAACCATTGTGAAGACGATTCGAGACACCAACTTGAGATGATTTTTTTACATATTCATCGTAATATTAATTTTCATTTCTATGAAGTTGAAATTGAAAATGGGAGATTGACATGTGAAATGGATGACTTGTGATCTATGATGGAGGTTTTGGGGATTTTCTTTTCACCCAATTAGGATACATTTTTGATAAAGTTGGAGCTATTGTATGTTATTTCATCCATATAAAGAGATACACGTTAATTTGCCTCTATGGATTCCAATATTTTAATATCCATATTTCAAGAAGAGATTATGACATTTTGGGTGATCTTAATTCATCTCATCAAAAGGACCTACAAATAATTCACCAACACTAGGAGAACATATATTAAATGGTAATAGAATGTTTTAATGATGTGTCATGTGACATGGAAACCATCACCAAGTCCATAAATTATTACATTTACATTATATATATCAAACATGAGTTGAATTATCCTTTAATGTTTTTATTTGAGAACCTAATGATGAAATCCCTTACGTGGGATTTCAAGTAATAAGAAGGCCAGTTGTTGGTTATGACCCATCTTCTAATGTTGTTCATGGAAGAGATTAAATATTTCATTAGTGGAATGTAGAGAGGAGGAAAAATTATTTGTGTCCTTTTCAATCTAATGAAGTCTCTAATATGTTTATTTATTATTATAAGGGTTACACTATAGGAAATTCCAATGATAACCTTCACCAATTCACCTCCCTCTGATCGTATACCTCCATATTTCCATCCATTTTCTATGTATCTAGTTGAGGTAGTCTGAAATCTCCGGGCATTTTTTATTAGGGATCTTCCTCAAACTACGTCAGCCTCATCTTCCTCTACCTCAGAACCTCCTAACATTAAAAAGATAAAGTCCTTCCCAATAATACCTCCCTAACTGAGAGTGGTTTGGTTTTTTTCCTCAGCATTTGATGGGGACTTTTTTTTGTATTTTACATTATATATATTTATGACTACAATCATATGAATTTGGTACATACATAAATTTTAATTTCATTTTCATATCTTTATTTTTTTACTATATATTTTTATTTGTATACTGTAATTAAAAATGGAAAAGAATAGTTTTGGAATTTATCTTTTATACAAATAGTTTTTGGATGGATTTTCTTTTTAATTTATATTTGATACAAAAATTATCTATTGAGATCATATTTATTTGGATACCATTTACCATTCATGTTTTAAGAATTAGGTGGCTTTTGTTTATTTTTTTATGTTTTCAATAATATATATCACACATATTTCATATGAAATTTTTTATAAAATTTTACTATTAAAAATCAAATATGTATTATTAATTGTGTTTTACATATAGTTTATTAAATTCCATGATTTGTGATCATCAAAAATAGGGACATTGTTGGAACCTCATTATTTTAATTCTCAAAAAATCATGTTTATTATGTTTGAAATATGTTTAATGTTCTATCATAAATTTTTTTAAAACCTAATATTGAAGAAAACATTAATAGTCATTATAAGTTCCACCGTTATTTCAATTTTTTCTACTGCCATAGTCATTCCACCACTAGCCTTCTCCCATTGTTAGCCCTGTAGTACCGATGGGATTTTCTAATGCCATATGTGTGAGAATTATGGAATATGATACCTCCAAGATGTGATACTATCTTTATTGGATAAATCAACTATGTACTACTCTAAGAGTAAAGCACTTATATAGTCTTAATACAATTAGGCATGCCACCGCCAGATTGATGTTCCAACTAGAGTCATGTAATATTCAAGTCGTGATACATCCATAAGTTTATTACCTCTAGGTTTATACTACATTTGGGTGATATACCACTATATGATATCGAGATAGAATGTTCCACTACTAGGTATGCCACCACCAAGATTGTTCTACCATCAGTTCTGTTATCACTAGACCATTCCACCATCATCTTTTCCACCATTGCAGTTCGAAGTTAAATTAAATTCATCCAATGGATATATATGTGTGTTAAATTAGGGGATAATTAAATTATTATTCATAAACCATTACACAGAAAAATTTAAGACATGTCATAGGTTCAAAACAAGGATCCAAGGAATCAATATAATTATTATTCAAAAATTAGTTGTTCCAGCAATTCTATATATTTCAAAAGATATCCCTTCTTGAATATTGATCATGATAGGGAACATACATGCTTCATACTTATTTAAATTATAGTGAGAAAGTATGAAAAATATATAATATTGTGTTAATTTCTTTTAAAATTACTTTTATCTAATTCTAAAAGTGAAAATAGAAATCCAGGACAATTTATTTTCTTGAAACTTTTAGAGAAACGGTTCAAGATTCTCACCAAGAAACATATGGGGACATTCAAGAAAAATGACCGCTATAGACCAGACATCACTACTCATTCTATATCTTCTAAATTTATATATCTATTTTTTTTATTTTAATTTCAATCAGTGAGTTGTTGTTTTCTCTTTTTATTAATACAAACTAACTTCTACACTTGAACCAGATAGTACTAGATATTCAATCTATCTCATTTTTATCCATTTACCAACTGTGTTTTTTTTCATCCCATATATAACTGTTGAATATTCTTTCAACCTATATATTTTTTGTATTTGGATTTACACCCAATATAGTTTGTGGATCATATTATTTTTATTTTATTAACTTGACAATGGGTCTTTGTAAATTGGAGGGGATTAGGTATTGAATTAAGGCATAATTCCTAATTTTTTATAATTTTTTTAGTTTTTTTTCTTCATTTAAAATCATTACATTTTTTTTAATGTATAAATGATACATGTACCATGAAAAATTTTCTTAAGTTGTTTTTTTATTGGTATTTGTTTTCACAAATTGATTTCAAACGTTAAAGTGATTTCCAATATTGTTTTAAGTGATCCCTAATCATTATTAGAAAAATAATTTAAAATATATATCATATTTCAAGAACTTTTTTAATTTACTTGGTGATTTTAAATAAATTAGATGATTTAATTTGAACATTGTTTAATAGAAATTTAAATTTGGAACTTAATCCACCACCTAATGAGTTTCTCTCTTTGACCAACTATTACTTAATTAAATAACAAAAGAATAAATAACTCAAAGTAATAAAATGGAATTAAATTCCTTATATATATATAATTTAAATTAAACTATATGTATGAGCACACCATAGACTATATTTATTACTTAATTCATTGATTAAAGGGTTCTGATTAAGTTAATATTAAAGGATAACTAAATTATTCATTAAACAAGTATATATATCCATCTTGTTGTAAATTTTTGAGGTAAAGTATTATGTAATTAAAATTTAAGGGTTCATAGGATATGGAAATCCACATAATTATGAATGGAACTATGAGTTAATATACATATACATAAAATTTCCACAATTAAAAATGTTTATGATGTTTTTAAAATCTTGTATGAACTATACATAGTTATTTTAATGATCCTTCCCCACATGAATATTCATAAAAATGAAATTAAAAATTAAATTGTGTTGGGATGTCAGTATTTAAATAAAATATTCAGAGACATTCAAGATTAATATATATATCTCCACCTACATTACCTTCTTGATCAATGGATTCTTTTCCTTTCTCATTAGTTGAATTATATAGTGTTCATTTTATAAGTCACATCTTTATGGTAATGTATTGTTGCTAGGAACCTAGAAAACAAACTCTCTACACTTTCTTCTCTACTATTTATTTTTTGAAATCCATCTTTTTCTAGTACAGAGGCTCTTGTGGTGGATTAAGCACTGTTGATAAAGAAACCATGGTTGGTCCATGATCCATGACTTCAGTTGGTTTTTAATTATTCATATATGGTGTTCCTATTATTTTATGGGTGTCGTTTTTGGTTTTTTTGTTGGTAATTATTTAGTGTTTCTATGTTTTATTGGAATTATATTCTTTCTATATAAGTTTTTGGGTTTATGCTCTGAAGATATTAGGGTTTTCTTTGAGGTTGGATACTCTCTAAAGCATTTGATCGCAATGAAGATGATGTTAGGATGTTATATTGTTTGTGGTGGTGGAAATCAATGAAATCGATATCTGTGAAAAGATGAAGGTGATATATATGTGATGATGGATACTACGTGTGGACATGATATGACTTACATTAATTCATGGTTCCTCGAGTGGATCAAATGATTTTTAGTTATCTCGGTGACGTGATGTTCTTGTGATTCTAATTTTATTTATTTTTTTTGGATTTTGGATTTCAAATATTACTATAGGATTTTCTGTGATACTAAATTAGGTGTGATTTATTGTTGTGAGACTTACTAATATAAACCCTAAATATGGTATAATGATGGTTTGAAAATATTATTTTAATGATGTAATATATATATATATATAATTAATATATTTTCTATAATTATGTTAAAGTAATATCATTCTAAATTTAATTATTGTAGATGATATAACAAGTAATACAACATGTTCACTTTCTCTATGACCCATACTAGATAGAGAAACCTGTTGACTGATAATTCATTTTATGAGTGGTACATAAATATACACATCTGTCATCAATAAGTGAGTATGTGGTATGTGAGAGAGTTCCCACATTCTACAGATCCTCCTGATGGAGTGATAGATGATGATAAAGATACCTAAATGATATAGAGTGAGTATGCATTAGATGTATAATACATTATGTTTTCATCATTGTGGACTGAAGACCATTGAATAAATAAGGATATGTATAAAAAAAGATTCTATTATAAATTATTAAAATCTATAGTGTTTGAAGATGTATATTTAAGACATTTCTAATGAAATTTTTAGGTGAAGGCTAGAGGAAGGGAATAATGTTATTCCTTTTGTGCCCAATATGATAGGATAAATTTAGAGATTGATTATTGGTGGGTTCAAAATGAACGAAAATGAATCCTTACATAACATAATATCATATTTATTATCCATAATTTCAACTTTAACAATTTATTATAACATGGAAAAATTATGAAGTCAATCCCTGATCTTATTTGGAAATGATTTACTGTGATGAAAACTATATAGAGAACTCTAAATCTCAATTCCTTATCTTGAAGATAATGAGGAAAATATAGGAAAATATTTTTTAAAATTAAAAGGTACTTTGGAAAAACTATTATATGAATAATTAGATACAAATTGATAGAAAATAGAAGGATGTTTTATGATTTTATTATAGTATGATGTTCTATTAGAATAATAATTTGTTGGTTGGAAAAAATAGCAAGGTGATCCATTAATTTAGTTATATTTTTCATTGAATTGAATTATTCTTTTTATTTACTATTTTATTCAAAAACAATTCTACCTCACACATTTCTATTCAATAATAGAAAGCAATTATGTATATGAGGATTACAACTGGTGAAGTTTATATATAATAAGATAATATGGTAAGACTGGTAGTATGATGATATGAGAATATTACCTTAATTTACTGAATTTATTGGGTATTATATTAGATAATTTTTTTATGTTTTTTTAGTTGAAATAAATATTATATATTTTTTAATTTTATAAACTAATGATTTTTATTTTTGGTTTGTAAATAATATTTATTTATTTCTTAAGAAAAACAAATGTTATTTAATAAAACATCCCAATAATGGTTTATAAATATCAATCTATATAATTATATATTATTCAATAAAAAAGAAAATTGATAATTAACAGACTCGTATCCAAACTATATATTTTATATTAGGAGTGTACATTTAAATTAGTATCATTTTAATAGTCTTTATAAACAATATATTTAGAAAATTTTGAGTTAAACTTTTTGGATACATAATATACCATTTTAAAAAGAAAATGACCTACAAATTTTTTTGAAAAAGGGAATGAAATAAAAGGATTCTCAGATTGACTCAAAAATATTCATAAAATTTATTTATAGTACATGGAATTTGAGGAAATTATTAATTATTTACTTTTATCAATTAATTTTGTAAATATGTTTATGACTATAAAATGAGGTATCTGTCAGATTACTTGATAGAATATATGAAATATTGAAGTAATGTAGAGGAATAGATTGGAATCAATATTATGATTCTACACTCAAACCATAGTGTAGAATTTATTAAACAAGAATTCATTAATCATTTAAATGTGTGTGAGATAGTCTCCCAAGTCAATCCCCCTAATACACCACATTTTAATGGTGATACTAAAATTGAGGAATTGTACCTTACTATACATGGTGAGATAGGTGACGAGTCATGAAACTATTATAATATGATGTTAATTCTACTAATATAAAATAATGAAAAATTAATTAAACTCAGTACAGTATTATGTGATATATGTGATTCTATAACAACCTATGATTTTTTATGTATTCATTTGAATAAATATAAGTATTCAAAATCACTAATTAGATGAAACCATGAGTCCCAATTTACCGCGGTATATTATAAATTCATAATGTAGCCATTGGATTTTTTTATGAATTGGAATAAACGAATTATCAAATATATATATATATATATATATATATTTCTCAATTTAAATGTATGTATTTATTTCTTGGAAATAATCATTAATGTTTTCAATAAAATGATTTCATGATTAAATTTTCTTTTATTATGATGATTTGCATTATTAAAGGTGGTATAAATTTTTATATATATGGATATATTTATCACTATTTAAAAATATTTTTAAGGAATATTATTTAAAATTAATGTATAATCATTAATTCCTTATTTATATAATGTTTAGTAACAAACATGAAATCATTTTAAGGTAAAAATAGATTTTTTTTTTGAAAACTTTTATAGGAATAATGTTCATTTAACATAATAAATTAAATTAATCCATATTCATTAATTATGATAGTAAAATTTAAATATTATATATTCAATAATATATTTTTACATTCAACTAAAAGTTTTTACATGGGTAGTAATGAATATAAACTAAATTTTATGATTGGAAATATACTTTTTTTAAATAGTTTTTTGATAAATTTTTCATTTTTCTTTGAAAAATAATTTATTCCACTTATGGAAACTGAATTTGGTAAAATTTATTCTATATATTGAATTAAATTTTCCCAATTTAATAATTATTCCACTTTCAATGTTTTCATAATAAAAAGTAAAAATTGTAAAAAATACATGTTACCATGGTTAGTGTTAAAATTGTTTTCCCGTGGTAGGGTGAGTTAAAATAACATATAAGGGTACAATTTAAATTAAAAATGTATAATTACTATTATTTAATGATATTTAAATCTTATATTTTCTACTACTTAAATTATTATTCTTTTTTTCTACTTTCACATGAACGTGACCTTATATTTTTGAAATAGATTAATCAATTCAGTTTGTTCCCACCACCTTACCAATAAAAGAAGATGTCATATCCTCCAATATTAAAATCTTTATCCTTATAGATTGTTCATGACATTAAAAACCTTCCCATATCCCTACACATAATTCACGATCTCCTGATCCTACCATAATAGAATACAATGAATGCGTACGTTGTAAGAAAACACATGTCACTTTAGGAAGAGGTAATTATCTTTCCCCGCTAATTCAATGTTTATTTATTTTCCTAATTTTTATTAAATTATTATATATATAATAAAATAAATAATCCAATTTCATAAATATAATGAAATGATATTATTATTATTATTATGATAATTCCATTTTCCACCTTCTTATTATCAAATGGAAAATCAATGTATCGCCCTTGAATATGTGTAGAAAACCGCCTCCACATCATGATATTAATCAATTTCCATCACCACTGTTTCTGACGCTTTCGTCAGGGCATGCACATCCATCTCATTTGAGGATGATAGGCGCGGTTTTGTCGCCCCACATTCATGCTTTCCAAAGGCAGGTGATATCCATCCTTATTTCAGGGACGTTTGCTCCTTGATCGAAATGGGATGATGGCATGTTCTTTCCTATTTCCATGGATTCCTCCTCGGAAATTATCGCCTAGTCTGGGTATCCCTTATAGATTTAAGATGTTGTTCGTGAAAAGTTTCCTAGATCCATATCTTTATGGAAACTAGTTAGTTACACTGCTTCTATCGGGACATTCCAAGGGGTCCGGTTAGGGTAGCATCCTCCAGTCAGTGGAGTAGTCACATTGGGCATCCCTGGCTTGTCTCGGTGCTGGGACACTAGCGCATCTCTATTTTTCCCCTCATATTAGGGCTTCTCAAGGGCACAGAATCCCGAGGTATCCCACATCGAATGTGGGGAATAATATTCCATGGGCATGTATCTGAGGTTTTCGTCAGCTTCACATGTTTAACACATGGTATGCTGTAAGTTTAACATCCAACAAAGATTTATCGGACTGATAATAACATTTACTAGAGTGGATTAGATGGGTGCATCCCCTAGAGGGAAAACCGATATTGGTGGGTTGACATGACCTCACTAAGATGTGGTGGCCCGTGTAAGAATCGAGATGGATGATGGGGTGTTGAGTGAAATGGGTGGCGAATGGGATGGAACCACTGTGAGGATGACGGTAATATTGGGCTTTACTCTTAGGGAGACTTCCTACGTATCTCCGTTGTCGGGAATCGAAGTCTACATAGTTCAGGAAGGAGATAGGACGCCTAAGGGGGTGGTCCATGAGAATGGATGCATGGATGGGACCTAGAGGAAGTGGGACCTCTTTTTATGGTCATGAACCTACCTAGACACATAGGCTCGAGGTAATGGTCATGTGGTGAGATTGAATTGGGGTATACACATTGGACAATAACCCGATGATGTGTATGGGGCTTACGGGTGGTTAGCTGCCCAGGTTGGTCTGACGCCACTGGGACAAATAAATAATTTGGGTACCATTGAAGGGGATTGCAATGACTTTCAACTGAATCAGGTATGCATCGACTTACCACTGATCAGCATACAATGTCTTGCCGCTGAATAGGGGACGCAGCTGCTTACCGCTAATTAGGATACAACATCTTACCACTGATTGAGGGACATAATGGCTTACTACTGTGTGTGGTTTATAGTTTAATGTCTTTCATGACGAAGGTGAACTGACATGAATGAGGACATGGTGTCCAAATGGGTGGTTTAGGCGAACCAACGTGAAGAGGGGATGGAGAGACCAATGGGTGGTGGGATTACACCTCAAGGAGGCTTCTTACGTACCTTTCCTTGGCAAGTTTCAAAGACCACGTAGTTTAGAATAGGGAATTTGGGGATTACACTCTGAGATAGCCCAAGGTGTTAATGAACTGACGTGAAGATGGTCGGAATGACTACGGTGGTGGTCTTGAACCTCTAGGTGTCATCATACGTACCATGCCTTGGCATGGATGAATATCCTCATAGATCAGATGGGGGCATTGGGGCACCAACGTGAAAGTGGTCGGGACCAAGCAGCAGTTGGGATTGAACCTATGTGAGGCTTCCTACGTACCTTCCCTTAACACGGATCAAAGTCCTCATAGTTCAGATTGGGGTGTGGGGCTTGAACTCTAGTCTTCCCAAGGTGTTGGTGAACTGATGTGAAGATTTTGGGAAAGACCAATGTGTGGTGGGCTTGGAACACAGTGAGGCATATTATATACCATTCCTTGGCATGGATCAATGTCCTCGTAGTTCCGATGGGGGTGTGGGGATTACACTCTAGGCTACCCAAGGTGTTGGTGAACCGACATGAAGATTTTTAGAATGACATAGATGGTGGGATGGAACCTCTGTGAGGCTTCCTACATACCATGCCCTGGCATGGATCAAATTCCTCATAGTTCGGATGGGGAATTTGGGGCTAATTCTTTGAGGCAACACAAGTTGTTGGTGAACCAACGTGAAGATGGTCAGAACAACCAGGGTGGTGGGATTGAACCTCTGGGAGGCTTCCTACATACCATGCATTGGCATGGATGAAATTCCTCATAGTTCATAGATAGATTTTGGGATTTACGCTCTAAAGAAGCCCAAGGTGTTGGTGAACTGACCTGAAGATGGTTGGAAAAACTGTGGTGGTGGGATTGAACCTCTGGGAGGCTTCCTACCTACCATTCCTTCTCATGAATCAAAGTCCCCTTAGATCATATGGGGGTGTGGGGATTATACTTTAGGCGGCCCGAGGTGTTGGCGACCCGAAGTGAAGATGGTCAGAATGACTAGGGTGGTGGGATTGAACCTCTAGAAGGATTCCTAATTTCCATTCCTTGGCATAGATCAAAGTCCTCGTAGTTCTGCTGGGGGTGAGGGGCTTACACTGTAGGCAGCCCGAAAAGGATGTCATGGTCAATGTTTACTCTATGCCCACGTGAGTCATGCTCTGTCTGAGAGAGAAGAGATAGTAAAGGCCTAATGATCACGTCGTGAAAGGTGTGTCTGTGGGAAGTGGAGTGGGGCTTACATGTTATCACAGCCCAAAGAGGAAACAATGGATTATGCATGGTTAGTGGTCTGAAGTGGTCATTAATTAATCAAATATGGAGGCCCGATGGCGACAATGACCAAAGAGAGAGGGATTTGTAACCAAAGAAAGGAGGAGAATTGTTCCCCACCATGCCTTTTGTCGGTCATTGGCACTGGGAAAGAGAGGAGGAGAAGCGATGTTGCCTCCTACAAGAAAATATACGGATGTACACCAATATGGTTTCCCTTTACCTACATAGTATGCTTGGGGGAAGTCACAGTTTAATTTCATGTGTTGAGGACGATGGTTCGTGCTAGTTTAACATCTGACAACTCGGATGAGGCGGGTTCGTTCTTCACCCTTAGGACATACATAACCGGTAAACCCTACACCTTGGTGAAGAGAGGGGACAAAAAATTCCAGTACTGGCGGATGTTATGAACTGTACCATTGGGGGGTCCATGTTAGCGTGTCTATGAGAGAAATAAATATCCATTAGCGTGCCTATGCGAATAAGCATGAACTGAAGCAACGTAATGGGAAGTGGTGTCTAGGGGACCTTGAAGTTACTTCATGCGAACCTAGCAGGTTTCAAGGGAGAGGGATTTGTAGATAAAAGGGGTCTATGATTTGAGACCTCGAAGATCTCGGGTTCTCTGTGAAATGGAAGGGCTTTGTGAAGGTGTGGGATTCGCGAAGTGAAGTGGCCTTGCCTAGTCAGAGGGAATAATTATATACAAGAGGTGACTCAGGAAGTGTAGTGGTGTTCGAGAAGCAAAGCCCTACGAAGCATGGGTGCCTCAGGAATCAAGGTCCTCTAAAGCATTGTGCTTCACGAGGCACAGTGACTCGACCTTATCATTTGAGTCAGGTGTGCATGGGGGGTGCTTCACAAAGCATGAACACTCTGTGATTACCTGAGTTCTCATGAGGGTCCCCTTCCTTCACGAAGGCCTGTGGAATTCACGAAAGGCATCCCTATTGAAAGAGGGGGTGAAAATAATAAAAAGCGGAGGCACTTCACAGACGAAATGTAATATGAGAAGATCATGTTTCGCAGAGTAGAATGTGCTTCAAAATTTAAGATCTGGGAAGAGGGAAGTTTGGATGATCCATACTTTGGGCCTGGGGGAGGAAGATATTTATAGGTATGAGGCACCATGGAGTAGCGGTCGATCAGCACGAAGAGGGATTCCACTCCACAGTGGGATAGCAAAAGTCCAAGGGGATCGTGGAGCATCCCGCCTTCGGGCTTCGCAGAGGCTCGCAAACATCAAAGTGGATCACAGAGCATCCCACCTCCTGGATTTGCGGAGGGTTCGCGAATGTAAAAGGGGCTTGTAGAGCATCCTGCCTCCTAGCTTCGTCGTGGGCTTACAAAAACTGAAGGGGAATGTAGAGCTTCCCACCACCTGGCATCATAGCAGGCTTACGGGGCCATGGTGCTCTCCGAAAGGGCATCACGAGGCAGCTTAAATTCCTTTCTTATTGGCCTTCTCCCTTCTGATTTTTGTCTCCAAAAAATACCCCCCTCCATAGACATGGAGACAAAAAAAAATATCGGGTCAATGACTATAGGTAAATCGCCAAAATGCCTCATCTATTTCGTGAAGCTGATTCGCGAAGGAGGATCACCAAGCGAGAAAGCGATGGGTCCGTTAGGCACGCCGCGAAGCTCACCACGGTCAAGAAGCACCGAGAAGCGGTGAGGGTCATCGTCTATATATAGAGGGTCTAACATCGCTTTCGTCATTTATCCTTTGTGATTTTGGATTTTAGCATTTTCTATTTGTGAAGGTATGCATACTCCATGACTGCTCTCTGTGAATCGGGCCTTCAGCTTCATGGTGCTTAGTGAGTCATTGACTTCGCATCTGTGCACATCGTGACTCCATATTCTGAGGCCAAGATAGGGCTCTGTGAATAGACTCTGTGAATGAACTCCACGAAAGAGATTCAAAGAATAACCAAAACAATAACCCTAACCTAAAAGGCTTCATAGCTCCTCAAGAATCCGCCCATGGAGTCATTGTTGATGCTTCTAGAAGGGACAAGATGGCGAACAACCTGGGTTTAGGGGAGCTAGTTCAGACCCACTCTGGCCACAGTTCTATGGTAGAGTTACTATCAGAGAGCCAGAGGAACAAACCATTATGTACAAGGATTCCTTTGCATTTCTTCGGGCTTACGGATGACGTCTTCATCCTATAAGGGAGTTGGGATGATCCAGATTACTGGTTCAGGAGCACTCCAGGCCAGCACCGATGGTTTAGGGCAGCTGATGGTCATGCCCATGAGGACTTCACACCTGTCATTGCAGATTTCTTATACAACCACCTGGATAAAATTGGCGGGAAGGAGTTACATCCAGAGATGCCTCCCCCCATGCATCATATGATATTGAAGGCAGCTTTGCGGAACCTGGAGAAGGGGGGTCTGAGGAGTGGGACCTGCGCCATGGCGGCAACATCACATATAATTGGGCCTAAGCCTA
This sequence comes from Viscum album, assembly GCA_963277665.1. Classification (NCBI taxonomy): domain Eukaryota; kingdom Viridiplantae; phylum Streptophyta; class Magnoliopsida; order Santalales; family Viscaceae; genus Viscum; species Viscum album. The sequence continues at coordinate 858,171,864 of OY728158.1, forward strand.
CTGGGTAGGCACCTCGTGTGAGGAATTTGGGGTGGATCTAAGAATAGAGGGCTTGTATGAGGTAGGTTTGGCCTACCAGTTTCACATCTACAAACTGAAGAAGCTGATGCCGATGCTGTTGAGTAGGTGGTCATCGAGGACCAACACATTCCATTTTCACCATGGGGAATTAAACATCATCTTGTGGGACATCCACCGGATCTCTGGGGTCCCAATACTAGGGGCTATGTTTGATGAATTCCTCCTTGTCATGAGTGTGTGGGATGACCAGGAGTAAGTGCCGCCACTGGCGATGGCTATGATGGATCTTGTTTTTGGAGAGGACAAAGAGGCGGGGAGGAAGGTCCATTTCAAGTGGTGGTTCAAACAGTTCCTAAGCTTCCCAAAAATAGACTATTTCCAGCAAGTCCTCGAACATTCCCGAAGGGGGCCAGGAGTAACGAACACTCATACTGGTGACTTTTGGAGGACATCCAGTGGAAGAAGTTGGGATTTACCATCATCACCAAACAAAAACCGAAAGTCAGGATGACAACATTTGTCACAGCTCTCATATTTGGTTGGATAATACCAGTTAGGGTCACCAACATGGGAGTGAGGCCAAGCACATTAATTATGGCATCCGTTTTGGCGATAGTAGGGCAGGTCAACCTCAGGATCCCGATGTTATCCAAGTAATATAAGATGCTATGACATGTCAGCGAGGGAAAGAGGTCGCAGAGAATATGCGGGCCATTCCACCTCTTCTATGGGTGGATAGAGGCACACGTAAGGGGGTTTTACGAATACCCAAACCCCATTTCCCCTACAGGACTGAACTTCTGCCCATCCATACTGATCGATGTCAGGATATTTCCAGCCAAGATGACTGCACCGTCAGTTCGGAACTGAGTGTGGAAGGTGGAGGCGTTCCATTTCCACCAATTCCCATTGCTGATGGGGGTATCTATAGATGAAGGATGGGGAACAGAGGATCACCGTGCCTATATCTTGGCCCTTCGAGGTGGAGTTTTGGTGTAAAGGTTGGTTCGCATGCCTCTCTGCGAGCCGTACACCCCGCACCGATTTTCTCAGCAATTCCAGTGCATGCAGCGACTGACCCCAAAGGTTTGTCTAGGGGAGAACTATAAGGAACACCCATGTGTGATGAGGCAGATGTGGCTTATGTTCTCACACAAGAATATGGGAAGATGTGAAACCAGCTGCCCCTGCTGACTGCTTTCATTGGGCTAGTGAAGGAATATGCATAGAGTTGGGAGGTGGCCTACCAAGGGGAAATGATGAAGAAATCATCCATTCATGTTGATGATGGCGTGCCTACCAAGCCCCTAGGTTGAGGTCAAAATGTGACAGGGGAATATCATGTTGGTGGGGCTGCGGTAGTGGTGGGGGCACCAGTTGAGGGAGAGGCAGCAGTGGAAAATTCCCCGGTGGTTCTAGAAGAGCAGTGCCATCTTGAGGGGAGGACACGTAGAGTGTTCTGTAGAATATCCACTCGAGATTCAGGGAAGCAGTTGTGCCATGCCAATTTGCTAGGGAATGCTATCTTTCCGAAGGCCTGGGACATCTTGGAAGTTAACCAGAAATTCCACTACCTTTCTAAGATGTTGTAACATCTAATCCACTTCAGAATGGATTTGATGGGGATAGTCCCTATCAGGGCTGGCATTTCGGTATCTCAGGAATTGGTGGAGAAATTCCTGACAGTGTTGGAGGACATTGTGCACTCTCAGGGTACCCTGCATCTGAAGAAGGATCGAGTCAAGATGTTTCTCGATCGTAGCACTCCCTCATAGTTGTCAGCTGCTGACTTAAGGGAATGATTCCTTTTTTCAGAAGAATCAGATGAATCTTCCTGGGGAGATGAGGTTGGGAGAGGGAAACTGTTTGAGGAGGGTGAAGTCTTGGATCAGGACTCGGATCTAGAAGAATTTTCTTATGGCCTTGAGTTAAGGATTTCACAACCCTTCTTCAGGGCCCACTTTCATGTCATTCTGTACTCTTTTCTGACATATAAATTGTGGAGGAGTTCCTTGTGCACAGAGATCATTCTCTCCCTTAGAGATATGAAGCCACGGGACATTCGGGGTCCACGCCTGCTGCCAGGGAGATCAGCATGTCTGGCTGGGATGGAATACCCGAAGTAGCTCCCGAATATTCAGACCATCCAGCAATATATGGAAGGGCCATGCCTCAGGGTCCCAATAGAATCAACCCAAGAACGAGACTTAAGATTAAGTATTGATATGTCTCCTCTATAAAATTAAGGGTTTTCATCCATCAACCATGTCAACTAACTTGCATCCTTCCTTTTTGGTACGTACAGTCCTCTAAATGGAATGGGTTGCCTTGGTGAGCTCGTTTGGTATCACTAGCAGCCCCTTTCACTAGGGAATGATGGTGACTGTGGAGGTGGAGGTGAAGATTGACCGAACAATAAAACTCCCATTCTATAGTGGGACCATCAGGGAGGCTGATCCTGAGATCATCAAGGTGGGGTCTGACGTTGAGGATCAGTTAGACAGCCTAAGTCCTGTCATTCCTGATCCAACACCAGACACAGATCGGTCTGATGAGTTCTTAGAGGCATTCCCCGCGTATCATCCCACCAACCATGCTGACTAGGATGAGACAACCTCTGATGAAGAGGAAAATAGAATAGTCCATCGTTGGTCATGGAAGCGGATCAACCACTTCATTGATGACACACCCAAGCACTATAGCTGGATGAGATGGATAGACTTCTCTCCCGACTGCACGAACTGTATTCTGGGGGAGTGGATTCCCAATGTCCTCACATGGTTGTCCGAAATCTTATGGCGAAGAATATTCGAGGGCATGACGGTGGCCTCAGTGTGGGTTGTTAGTAGAGGAAAGCAGTGAACATCATGAGGCTCCTGGAGGCTGAAGATGAGATCCAGCGGCTATAGAATCATGCAGACAAGCACTCATCCTCCCTCAATGCACAATTTGTGGTAATATTGCGATTGATGGCCCAACTGGCAGAGGCTGAAGATGGCATGAAGCGAGCATCTGGTGAAATGATCATCATCCGGACTAGCATGGAGTGGGCCCAGAATGCAACCGATGAATGACACCCCATCGCCACTGAGGAGGAGCAGGAACTGAATAGGCAGCAGCACATCCTGGACGCCACCAACCAGAGGGTGGTAGAGCTTCTATGCTCTTTTGATGAGGTCAACCCTTCCTTGGGAGGGGTTGATCCTAGGGTGTTGTGAAGCCTGTAACCTTTGAACACACTTTCATGATTTGATTATTTTATTCTGGTTTCATGCATGAGTTCCATTATTTGTGGTTTTTAATTTCATTCATGTGACATTTGTGGAGCATCCGTAAGTCAATCCCTAAGCTCACATGGGTCGGGCCCGATGTGATAAACAAGGGATGACCACCTCATTGTCACGTTCAATCTTAGGGAGTGAAAACTATTCTTCAAGCATATTGGGGGTTGAACAACCAATCCAGATTCTTGGGAGGATATGGGGGATACCTGACTGGAGAATGAAGCTCTCAAAATAGCTAAATTACCTTTTTCCCAGTGTTCTCTTGTGCACGAGCGGGGTAACGGCAGGGGCGCTGGAATACATCTGAACATAATGGAATAGAAATTGAGAGTTACAATACCCCAAATTCTGAACACTTTGGTAATGGAGAGACAAAAAAATATAATGTTTGACCACGTTCGATACAAAGAATCTATAATGTAATAGCCTGAAAAGGGGATGACAGATGAGTCTGACTGCTGACCATTTTCAAAGCACGTCTCCTGACTCAGAATGTTATCGATTAGCCTTCCGTAACATTGGGCCATGACAGTACGAAATCCATAGACTAATCATCCATACTGTTAGGGGGTTCCTTTAGACGTGAGAGAGGATGGGGGGTCCGAATAAAGGGCACACAAAGCGTGGAGAGTGGAGTGATGGGTTGTTCGACTAGAGTCCAACACTCTTGAAATTATGCCACTGTGGTAGAAGCGCATTAGGTGGATACACCGGCCTGATCAGAGTTCAAACATACTTATGAACAAGACCTCTCTGACGAGGAAAGATTAACCTCCCAATGTTTATCATGGGGCCTCCTGAACTTGTTCAGGGTAAAGCCGCAATTTTGGGGTTCACCAAAGATCTCAGGTCAAGGGACCAAAAAAGGAGGGGGAAACGGGAATTATGGTTCCCAATGCTGGACCCGGTGACAGTATGTTGGGTGTTCCTACGTATCCCATGAGAATGGAAATCTAGTTGAACATTTTTGTAAGAGCATAGTTTAACGTCATGTGGGACAAGGAAAGGCATGTGTTGCAAAGGATGTGCTAGTAAAAATCCTACCAGAACTACTAAGCCCACGTGAGTTGTACTCGATGTGGGAAATAAGAAGTAGTGATGGGAAATTCATAGCATATGGTGGCCCACATCAGGGATGATGGGGCATTAGATGACTGACATCCCACCGATGATGTCCTGCCTATATAACGTACTTAGATGTGCTAAATAGTAAAGCTGAGTATATTGGAATTAAACTTGAACAGAAGGGAGTGGAAACATGTGAATCATGATGCTCAAAACCTAGACCACAATGATGGTGGCATGATGATATGGGACAGCTGTTGACCATGTTTGAAACAAAACATCCATATCATGTTATCCTGGAATGGGGACAGACAAATGATGGTCAAATGCTGACCGTGTTCAAAACATAGGACCTATCGCAAATGCAATCTGAGATTTTTAGGGATGATGGCCTGAAATTGTAGGTGATCCAAGGTGTCATGATTCCAGGTCGTGAAGGGGGTCCCTTCCGATGTGGAAGAGGATGAGGATCCCAATAACGGGCTCCCACATCTTGGACATGGATCAAGGGGATTGTCCCCATGAAATGTACACACTTCTAGCTCCATGCCGAAACACATTTGAGTATTACTATAAGACACATCATATAGAGGGAGTCGAGTCCCTTACCAAGGACAAGGTTCATGAGGTAGCACACTTTCAACATAAGGTCCCAGGGATGACTATCAGGGGGGATTGATTTAATTGGATATGTGCAGGGTGGTGAAATAGAAAAACGTGAAGCGTGGTTCCCATATGGAGATCTTACATTAAGGTCATAGAGCTTGGACCACGCTGGGAAACGATATGGCAAGCACATGGTGGGGCTGTTGAAAGACCCAATGTGAGTGAGAACCTAAGAGGTACTCACCACACCACGTATTCCCAGGTGAGTTCGGGACAAGGGGCCAAGAAAGAAGGGACATGATTTGTAGATTCTTGGGGCTAGACCCAGAGACAAAAAAAAATTCATGGGCATCCCTACGTATCCCATGAGAATGAAAATCAATCCATACATAGTTCCTGAAGATTTCATGCAGTTTAACATCTTACAACAAAGACAAAGAGTGATCTTATTTTATGGTCATGGAACACGGACCATGGATGGTAGGAAATGTGGGAGACACATGGTTGGGTAATTTTAAAACCTAACTTGAATGGGAACCTGTGTTCCTAACCACCACGTGTTCTTTGGGAAGGTTTTTAGGTCGAGGGATCAAAAACAAAATTTATGTTGGGCCCGAGGCAAAGTGAACAGGCGTTCCTACATAACCCATGAGGATGAGGATTATTCCAAACATAGATCCTAAATTGAACGGTGGGATTTGAGTGCCAGGTATAATGAGGTTGTGCGGGTTGGACCCTTGCACCAAAAGAAGCATCATTTGATATATCTTGTTTGTTCTTTAGGATGAATGAGTTTTTTTTGTGAAGCGATGGATCTGGAATGAAAGGTACATGTATCGCCTTAGGAATTAAGCCATATACAGGCATTGAAAAATGGTTTGGTGTGTAACTGATAGCAAACATGATGTCCTCTCGGGTGAGGACATCAATATGCAATTCCATTTTTCTTCATGCATCCAGGATGATAATTTCACCGTTTAGGGTCATGTGATGGGATTAACCGTGTAATTTAATCGTTTTGCAACACGGATGTAGTAGATATGAGGCTAAAGGGGGAATGTGTATGGTGAAATAGAGTATACCTGACGTGAATGAGGACGAGGTCCACACCACACCTTGCACAATTCCGAGAATGAAACCTCGGGCCAAGGGGCCAAAAGAGGTCAGGGGGACTGGCTCTCAATTAAACTGGACCCGAAGACGAGGTGTCCGAGTGTTCTTACATATCCAATGGAATGGGAATCAAGTTGTATGTATTTCTAAAATGGGGTAATATGAGAAGGTCATAGTTTAATGTCTTAGAACTTTGACTATTGAGAAGAGAGACTATTCCAAGTAAGTGCAGACCTTAATATGATCCCTAAGACTATGTGAGTCAAACTCGATGTAGGAAGCAAGGGCAGATAAGGTATTTGGAGTACGTGAAATACATCCAAAAGAGAAATGATGGAGCCCTGAATGATTGCTTTATCTCGAATTTCTCCTCCAAACGTGTGGATGCACACTGAGGAATAGTAACAAGAGTCTCGAAATTCTATTTGAACATGCTGAGGTGAAGAAGGGGGTGAGTCATGTAACTGAAATGTTGGGATTAATAGTGTTTGAGTGACGATTCATGGTAACTATTGATTTTGTTCAAAACACAACATCCATATCGCATTAGCTTGGAATGGTAACAACAAATGAGCATCGACCCCTGACCCAATTCACAACGCGAGACTTGTTTTAATTTATTGTTCAGAACCCTTGAGGACGTTGGCCCGTAATGGTAAGAGGGCCTTTGGGCTGAGAATCTATTCCATTCAGTGGTACCTTTGGATTTTAAATGTGATGGAAGCCCTTATGAAGGGGGACACGAAGCCTGAAAAAATGGGTGAAAGCATGTCCGGGCAGAATCCAACATTCTAGGTGCTAAACAAGAGTACCCTTGGGAACATTGGTGAATTTCCGAAGAGAACCGAGGGGGTCATATTGAGAACAACTGGTTTGAAAAGATGAGGATAGGAAAAGGGGATGGGAAACTCTTAGGAGGATGAGGTAACTGGCATGCTTGTTACAACACCCGATGTGAGTGAGAACAAACTCCTATTCCACACTATATATCCTTTGTGGGAGCCCGTGCTGGGGGCCCAAAAAGGCCGAGGGGCCTGAGGCTGGGTCTCTAACAGAAAGGCCCAAACAGTTGGAAGTTTAACGTCTTGATGTGAGGATGAATAAATAGTTAAGATACCCCAACAAATGGATATGTACGACGTGTAGAGTAACCTGATGTATCCACCACAACTCCAGCTTCTGAGATGACCAGTCCCAGAATGTGAACCTCTTAGATCCAAAACTGGAACTGCGAGAGCTTACCACAAAGCTGGTGCTCTCAGAGTGTGTCTAGAACAACCTGAAAATGATATGCATCCTCCCCCTCGGTAGCTGAGTAGACCAGAATGTCATCAATGAAGACTGCTACAAAGCGATCAAGGTATTTGCTAAAAGATCATGTTCATGAGTCCCATGAACATTGATAGGGCATTGGTCATGTCCAACGACATGACGAAAACATCATAATGGTCATACCGACATCTATAATCCATATTCTGCACAACATTGTCTCATACTCTGAGATGGTGAGAGCCAGATCTGAGGTCTATCATCGATAACCATCGTGCTTCCTTCACCTGATCAAAGAGGTTGTCAATCCTCAAGAGTGGGTACTGGTTCTCCACGGTCACCTAGTTCCAGCACAGATAGTCAACATAATGTCTCAATCTCCCATACACCTTCTTGGAGAACAAAATCAGGGATACCCATGGAGAATCAATGGGTCAAATGAACCCCTTCCCCTGTAAGTCCTCCAGTTGTACCCGCAGCTCATGAAGCACCGCGGGAGCCATCCGATACGCTGGTGTAGATATCAGTTCCATACCAAGGTACAAGTAAATGTTAAATTCCACCTCTGTGAGGAGATAGACTTGGGACATCAATAGGGAAGACATCTGTGTACTGGTCTTCCACTCAATGATAGCTTAGACACTCCACATCAACTGCTGCAAGGGTAAGGCTATCCAACTGATGGGTGATCGGCTGCACTTTCCTTCTGGTAAGTCCATCCTATACATGAAAGGCTCCCTTATCTCTTGTGAAGGTATAACCATCCCCACACCTACAGACATACCCCTCATTGTGCCTAATATAGTCAATCTGATCATGGACTGTAGATAACTAGTCCATACCCAAGATGAAATCATAAGGCCTAGACGCTGCTACTAGGAGATCCCAACCAAAGACCTCACCTCCTATAGTAATCTCACACTATTTTAACTAGTGTGTAATCAAAAAATAGTCTACTGTAATAGTCTCTACCAATAAGTATGAAGCTAACGGCTCCACCGGAATCTCTAGGCTGCAAATAAGGGTAGTGTAAATAAAAGAATGACTAGCACCTGTGTTTATAAGTACTGATGCTTAGGTGGAATAGACACAGATCTTACCTCGTATAATATCTAGAGCATCGTGGTCACAAAAATCAACTACCAGTATCTGAGCTCACCAATTTCAACATGCGCATTGTGGTCAGGGTGGACTACCTAGTGGTTGTGGTAGTAAAACCTCGAATCGTCGCCCACTGACAGCTGCATGGCTAGCTCCTCTGCCACTTATACCTGCTCCCTATATACCTCCTAGGTAAATCTTTTGTCTCTTCCTGGGATGTCCTTCAGCCATCATCTAATCATTTGGACAGTGGTTCGGGCAGTCCTGAGCCATTTGACCCTACCCTCCACATTCGTAACACTGTCTGCTCCTTGCATGACAAGATTTGTCTTCGGTGCCCCTCACAACCAACCCTGAATCCAACGGTCGTCCACCTATAGGTCTGGTTCTCTTGGCCCTATGTGACATCTGTCAATTTCCAACTACATAAGACTCTTCTACGTGACGCCCGATGGTGGGTATCACTGCTAGTGACTTCTCAGCAAGAAAACTCTCCATTGAAAGGGCTCACTCTAACACCCCCACCTGCGTTGGGATGCTGAGAGAAATCATCAAAGCCTTGATATCCCGCCTACGTCCCTTCTCGATGGTTCAGGACCCGAGGAATGGGTCCCACATCGTATCAGTGGAGTAGCGCGAGAGGTCGGTGAACCTCACTGAGTACTGATCCACCATCATGCTTCCCTTCCTCAGATGAAGAAGCTCCTATAGGCGCACTGCGCATAGTTTCCTTGGGACAATCTCTGCCAAAAACAGGCTCTCAAAGTCTTCCCAGAGAAGTGTCACCTCATCGTGAACCTTGAGCATCATGATCCACCATATTCATACTTCTTCCTGTAGAAGACTGGAGGCAAGGATCACCATGAGATCAGCTGGTGTCCCTACAATTCGGAAGACTCCCGCCACGGCCTCTAACCAATCATCAGCTGCATGTGGGTCCGTCTCACCCATAAACATGGGTGGCTATTGGTGATGGAACTTGTGAAACGTTCCCAAGTAGTGTGCACTCTCTACTAGTGGGGATGGTAGAGTTAGTGGCCCAATAGGTAATTTTACCATTGGTTCATCCGCTGGTGCCTCTTCTAAAAAAGGGCCCTACACCGAGGCCTTGTCACCGGACGGCCTATCATCATTTACTATACACGGAACCCTAACAGGCTATCTATGTAGAGGCATCTTAACAAGAAATAGGTTTTCCATGGTTAATAATTTATACCTTATGAGATGACTCAAAAATATCTGAAAGAACACTTTTTGAAACACACACGCAATCATGGTTTTTGTACACTGATTCAGAAATTAGAATTCAGGGTCCTGGTGTGGGGATACGTCTTCCGCCACACCTACACTTGATTCCCTAAACTGATAAAAAAACTCTCTACGCTTACCAATATTTCTGTTAAAATGATCAGAGTCTAATGTTCTATGGTAGAAACACCTCCCTCTGATACCAATTGTTCACAACTCGTCCCCAGGGGCCTGTGCCATGACTACCCCAAGCCCACCTTCCATAGGACAGAGGCTGGAGACTAGCATCAAAAGGCATATTCCCTAAAACTAGGAAGGTATTGCATTTATAAACTGTAGAAACACACAACCAAGCACATAGAAAGATACGGACACAAGTAAACTATATAGTTAAATGAGTGTGTAAAGTAAGAAAAAATGGGCAAGAATAACAGCCCAACTAGAAAGTACAAGAAAACTGAAAAGTACCAGTAAACTGAAACAGATCCTATGAACACCTGCCAAAGATCCTAGCTGATGGTTAGATAAAACACAAGAACAATCATCTCTATGGTATGCCTCGTCTAATGCACACGTATGAGCTACCTTTAGTCTTGGTAACCTCATCCTCAGTCAGCATTGTCTGTCGTCTGCACCAAACACAACAAAGTGCGGGCATATATTGTGAAGGGGTGAGTATAATGATACTCAGAAAGGACCCCGAGACCCCCTAAGGTCTCTAAAATTAACAAAGGATAAACCAAAAAGCATGGAAACATAATTCAACCCTACATAGGTATATGCCGATACATTTACCTATGTTATTAAGTATACTCATCTAATTCATGAGGAAACACATGTCCAACTCATTATACCAAAGCTCAAATTTTCCACGAAGGAATTAATACCATGATGGTAACACCACAAAGGTAAGTATCACCAAGGTAATGCAAGATAGAATAATACTAGAAAGGTATCTCCATGAAGGTAACTACCACTAAGGTATTGCACACCGAAGAATACCACAAAGGTATCACCATTAAAGTATGGACTTAGCTCACAACAGGTATCAATTAGGTGTGCTAGCAAAGATGATTAGATGTAACAGCGGAATCATCTTACTATTTTAAGAGGCAAACCCATGTGGGATCTTAAACCATCAGACCCACATAAGATCCTAGTACAGCAGACCCACGTAGGATCATAGAGTAGTCCCACATGGATTTCCTAGAGAGTATCCAAGTAGAAATCTTGAACACAGACCCACATAGGATCCCAAAGCATAGACCCGCATATTATTATGTTCTCATGTTAACACTAGCTACATGGTTCACGCACTAAGCATGCTTGATTCCGGGAGGGTCCGCTCCTCAAGCCATAGGTCGATACTCCAACTGCCACAAAGTCCCATGAAGAATTATCCCAAATTACCACCATGCAATAGAGGTCTCAATGCAATAAATGGTGCATCAATCAGAATCCCGATCTATATTTTATTGGTATTTTAGTCCCGAGGTCCTGGATAGATTCGTGTTCACTCCAACTCTATCATACCCCAAATTTTTCCAAAACTCATGTGGCGTATACAAAAGGACCGTCTCGATCCATGGTTTCTAGCTTTGCTGAATGTTCATCAAACAGATGCTCGTAGCTCCTATTATGTTCGAAAGAGTGGAAAGGGGTAGAAACTGGTCCGGGTCCGGTCTGACATGAACAAACCTGGCCTGGGCCGACCCGACCCAACTAGATCCCGACCCTGGGTCCGACCAAGCCCACTTGTTCTAGCCTGGCCTGCTGGGCAGCCCTCAATAGCCTTGATGACTAGCCCTCCTCCATAGCAAGGTGGTGTGCCACACCGCCAAAAATGCCCAACAGTGAGTCAGCATCCCTCCCTATGCCGTTGCGGCCTCGTGTCGCGGCTCCTACACGCCCAGAAGCACGGACACGTGCCGCCACTGCCTTTTTGTGACAACTGGATTTCAGTGATTACAAGAACACCCTAGGCTGGGGACCACGTGTCCGTGGGGAAATAGGTGGTACCTGGTTGCCTAGGACTCGACGACCAAGTTAAGGTGGGGTGTCTGTGCAGTCACCGGAACCCGGTTGTCACAAAAAGGTGGTGGCGGCGTGCGTCCACGCTACTGGGCGTGTAGGATCTTCCCTCCCTTCGTCGTCGCGACCTCATGTCGCGGCTCCTACATGCCCGGTAGTGTGGATACGCGCCGCCACCTTCATTTTGTGACAACTGGGTTATTGTGACTACACAAACACCCCGCCTTAACTTGGTTGTCGGGTCCTGGGAAACCAGGTACCACCTATTGCCCTGCAGACACATGGTCCCCATCATGGGGCCCTACCCACGTGCCCAAACGGGTCATCTGACTAATTACAGTCCCCACAGGCCGACACATGTCCATTACAGTGTTCTTTGTCCTCACTCACACACACCCTGGAAACTTCCTAGAAGTTTACCCATGATAATCACTACTCCAGGCCAAGCACGCTTAATTATAGAGTTCTAACCAGATAGGCTCTCGAAAAGGAAGGCGCACCTTGTTGACATGAGTCATATCATTTATTTATTTAACCCTTTATCATTTGCGGGTGTTACAATCACCCCCCTTTAGAGCACAGCTTCCTCGTTGTGGGCCCTACATCTCAACCCAGGCAGTGCACCACACTTAAGGCTCGGTTCCACATCTGATACCAAATGCGCCAACCAGGTCCTGGTGACAGCATAGACACCCCGCCTTAACTTGGTCGTTGGGTCTTAGACTACCAGGTACCACCTATTAGACCGAAGACATGTGGTCCCCATCCTAGGGCCCTACCCATATGCCTGAACATGTCATTTGACCAATGTAAGTCCCCATAGGCCAACGCAAGTCCTTTTCAGTGTTCTTTGTCCTCACTCACACACACCCTGAGAAACATCCCAGAAGGTCACCCATCCTAATCACTACTCTAGGAAAAGTACGCTTAACCATGACGTTCTAACCAGACAGGCTCCCGAAAAGAAAGGTTCACCTTGTTGACAAGAGTCATATAATTTAGTCATTTAACCCTTTATCATTTGGGGGTGTTACACAATGTGCGTCCATCCATGCGGCACCCTCCGCCCTTGCTCTTCGGTGGACGATGGGCCGTGACCCTTCTCCAATGGCGTGGACGCATAGTCGTCATCGTTGCGGCTGATAGGAGTGCTGGCTACCGCTTTCAAGCCCTTCCGGTGACATTCCTTGGGACACCGAGCGTGCCTCGGAGGACCGTTATTTATTCTGTAGATGCCAGCACTCACCTCGGGATATCGCCATCGATTCAAGACCACCAAAATCTGACCAAGGTTATGGAGTGGTCAGTCCATGTTTGTTTGTCCCACACCCTTAAAATTAGAATGATAGAAATCCATATAATTGTGCTTAAATCAATATTAACCTAAAGAATGGGGTAAGGTGAAAAAAACAACAATACCTACTTTGATTTCTCGTTGGAAGTGTCGCGAGATAAATTCGGTGAAGGCGATGAGGGTGCCAACGATTGTCTCATCCGCAACACGCTTCCAAAGTCGGGCTCGTGCGTCATCCTCATTCTTGATTCAGAAGTATGTTCTTCATTAGAGAGGGCGTTATTCTTCAGAGTAATTGTTTCTCAAAAGTTCTCCCCAAGCCTCTCATTGACAACACTTCCTCAATTCCACCAAAAATGAATAGCCAACATATTAATTTTTTTTTTCTTAATTTAACTAGATTTGAAACATTTATTTTCAAGAAAACCAAGACTCACCTCCCTAATTAAAGAGGGAGTTCAAGGGTCAGGTGGTCCCCATCATTAATTTCAATATGGGAGGTTTTAATCTCGGGTGGTCCCCACCACTGCACATCAAAATGGGAGGTTTTAAAAATAAAATAAAAGTTGTTCTTTTTTTTATTTCCATGAAAAACATGAAAAATAACATTCACCAGCGACTAACTACAGTCGAGGTGGAGGAATCATAAAAAAAATAATGGTGCTAAGAGTTCAATAGTGTCCTAGGATTTCAATTCTGAGCACCAGTTAAAAAGATGAAGAAACCCGTTCACATGTTTACTGAACCTACAAAATAAAATGTCTATAAATTCATTCCCAGCACACTGGGCCACAAATTATGAACTGTATTTTTTTTAGACTCATGATATTCCATATAATTTAAAAAAACTACATGGAAAAAGTCTGGGTCTTTTCATTCTCCCTACCGTAGGGCTTTGCGTCCCCAAAAGCCATATGAAAAAAACTAGAAAAACAATGTGGGGGTACTGAACACGAATTTGTGCCTCCTGCTCGCATGTGCTCTCCAGGAGGTTCCCATGCTTCTAGTTTAAATCCACCAAAGGTACCAATCTACCATGAATGAATCTCTCTGATCGATCCTCAATCTTCACTAGAACCTCTGTAAACTTCTCACCATCATCGATATCCAGTTCAACCCAGTCAATGATGTGGGAAAGTTCGTGCACTTATACCCTTAGCTGGGATACATGGAAGACGTCGTGCACTTTTTTTAGCTGAGGTGGAGGAGCTAAGCAGTAATCCACCTCGCCAATTCTGCTAAGGACCTCAAATGGTCCGATTAACCTCAGAGAAAACTTGCATCCCTAACCAAATCTCCAAAAAAATCATCGTTGTGAGACCTGTAGAAAGATGTGATAACCATCCTCAAACTCCGGAGGTCTCCATCTATTGTCGGCATAATACTTATGCCTTCTCTATGCAGTATTCATCCTCTCTCGGATGATCTGAACCTTTTCTGTGGAAGCCCGTCCCATCTCTGGTCCCATGAGTGCTGAGTGGCCTGGGTCATTCCAACACCAAGGCGATCTACATAGTCAGTTGTAAAATTCCTATAATGGTTCCATCCTAATGGTGGAGTGATAGATTCCGTTGTATGAAAACTCCACTAAGGGAATTTTATCCTCCCTACTATGACCGAAGTCGAGAACCCATGCATGAAACATATCCCCGAGGGTCAGAATATACCACTGAGTCTGGACTTCTATATGAGGATGGAAGGTGGTGATCAAATGAAGATGCATCCCGAAAGCCTTTTGCAACCCCTTCCATATTTGGGGAGTGAATCATGCATCAAGATCAGAGATAGTCTTCGTGGGTACTCCAAGTAGCTGCACAATATCCTGTACATAGATGCATCTCATGCTCTCTACTGAACCCTGCTCTCTGATCGTTAGGAAGTGGGATGACTTCGTGATTTGGTCTACAATCACCTAGATGGAATCATGAACCCTATATGTACATGTAGGTGCTTTCACAACGTCCATGGATATCCCACCCACATCCACTTTGGGACCTCTAAAGGCCAAACTAAGCTTGCTGGTACCTGATACTCTGCCCTCACTTGTTGATAAGTGAGGCACCAAGAGACAAACTCCACTACTTATTTCTTCATTCCCGGCCACCAGTGCTATTGTCGGAGGTCCTGATACATCTTCACCACTCCTAGATTTACCGCTAGATGGAATGTGTGGAACTCCATAAACACTTCCTCCCGAAGAAACCCTGATACCACGGTACATCCTCTAAAGAGGATGATGTTCTCACTACCTCTAGAAAATCCATTAGGTGCCTGTCCTTTGGATATCTGAGCACATCAAGCCTCGCAGTCATTGTCCCCATGCTGCACCTCAATGAATCACTGATGACGTGGGGGAGTGACTATAAGAGACTGAATAAAATCCTCTCTATCTCATTCCACAAAGGATATCTGTAAAGTGTTTAGTTTATTTGTTTCTTTGCCTAGCAGCTGTATACCAGATCTCCTTCAAAGTTAATCTACTACAATGTTCCCCTTCCCAGAAGTATAGAGAATCTTGAAGCCATTGTCCTTGAGGAACTCAAGCCAATGCCACTGCCTTTGGTTCATGTCCTTCTGAGAGAAGATATACCTGAGACACTTGTGGCCAGAGTAGACTGTAAAATGTTCTCCCTTCAATTTGTGTCACCACATCTTCATGGAGAAGACCACTACTGCTAACTCCAGGTCATCGATAGCATAGTTTTGCTCATAATTTCTCAACTATCTAGAACCATATGTGATCACTGCTCTCTCCTACATCAGGACACATCCAATACAGGTCCTTGATGAATCTTAGTAGACTACGTACCCAACGCCTTCCTCTCAAATCCTAAGGATGGGGGCAATAGTCATCCTCATCCTCAGCTCTTGAAAACTCCACTGTCATCTCTCCGAACAGACGATAGGTTTCCCCTTATCCATCAATGATGATAAAGGTTCTCCAAGTCTAGAAAAATCTAGCACAAATCTCTAATAGTATCTAGCCAAAACCAGAAACTTTGTACCTCTGTCACACAACTGGGTGGCTCCCAAGCAAGTACCATGTCAATCATTGCTGGATCCACTGAAACTCCAACCTTTGAGATGACATGGCCTAGAAATTGAACCACTAAAATCCATAAGTGACACATCAAAAGATTACCATAATGCTGGTGATCTTAGAATGTGTCTATAACTACTTGAAAATGATAAGCATGTTCCTCCTCAGTAGCTAAGTAGATCAAATTGTCGTCGATAAAGACTAATACAAAGCGGTCAAGGTGTGGCTAAAAGATCTTATTCATGAGTCCCATGAACAATACTGGAGCATTTTGCATGCCGAACGGTATGAACAAAAACTCATAATGGTCGTACTGACATCTAAATGTCATCTTCTTCACATCCTCATCTTGTACTCTGAGCTGGTGACATCCTGATCTGATGTTTATCTTCAAGAACCACCAGGCTCTCTTCATCTGGTCAAAGAGGTCTTTCTACCATGGGTGTGGGTACTTTTTCTTCATGTTCACCTGGTTTAGGCACCAATAGACAACATAGAGTCTCAAGCTCCCATCCCCCTCCTTGGGAAACACAATCGGTGCTGCCCAAGGAGAAACACTTTTCCGGATGAACCCCTTCCCCTGTAAGTCCCCCAGTTGTACATGCATCTCACAATGCTCCGTGAGAGCCATAAGATACACTGGTGTAGATATCAGTGTCGTCCCAAGGTACTAGTCAATGAAAAATCCCACCTCTCAATGAGGAGGTAGACCCAAGACATCATCATGGAAGACACCCGCGTATAGGTCCACCACTATAGGATAACTCAAACTCTCCACATAAACCGCTCTATGGGTATGGATATCCAACTGATGAGTGATTAGGTGCACTCTTCTCTGGGTAAGTCCATCCTATGCTGCAAAGGCTCCGTTCTTGCTGATGAAGGTAAACCTAGTCACATCCATGAGGACCCACATCAATTTTCATCTAATACATTCAATCTAATCATGGACTATAGATAACCAGTCAATTCCCAAGATGACATCATAAGGCCTCGACGCCCTATATGGAGATCCCAGCCGAAGCTCTCGCCTCCAAGAGTAAGCTCACACTACCGGCACAGGTGTGAAATTGTCGAATCCTCCCCCGTAAGAGTCTCTATCTATAAGGATCATGACAAAAACTCCACCAAAATCTCCGAACTCCAAATGAGGGAAGTCTAAATAAAATAATGACTGGAACATGCCTCTATAAGTACTGAAACTAAGGTGGAGTAGAAACAAATCATTCCTCGTAACATCTCCAGAGCGCCATGGTCATATGCATTAACTGCCTAGAGCTGAGCTCACCCCTATCCACCTACTCCCTGTGTTCGGGGTGGAAAACCTGGTGGTGGTGACGGTAACACCTCGAATTGTCAGCCATCACCAGCTACACGTCTATCTACTCTGAAATGTTTGTCTACTCCCGAAGAACCACCTCATTCGATCCTCTATCTGTGCCTGGGTGGTCCTTCAACTGTCTGCTGATCATCCGTATGACGGGCCGGGAAGTCACAAGCCATGTGACCCTACCTGCCGTATATCATCCTGCCTTTTTTTTCACATAAACTTTCATTACATTATAGAAAACTGAGGATCTTTAAGGTTTAGTGTCTTAGAAACCAAGAACATAATACATGAAACAAAAAAAACATTCTTCTTAAACACTTGAAAGGCTTCTCCTTATGTTAATCCTAGGTTCATTACTACATCTCATAACCTGGGGACATACATCAAAAGAAAGGGTGAGCAGAAGGCCCAGTAAGGTAAACAAGGGGAAACATTTAACATGTGAACTTGAGATATATCAACAATGTCATGAAAAAAAACATTAAGGAATGAGAAGAAATCATGAGGCATATCATAATAAAAATAACATTTTTCATAACTTTAAGATGTGGCTACATCATTTAACATAGAAAATAATGAACATATCACCAAGGTCCATCCCCAAAGTGTCATTTGAAAATTACCAAGGTTATTCACCAAGATATCGTGAAAATTGTAATCTCTAGTGGTTATATAATTACCCAATGCATTGGAGTGCTATCAGGGCGCACCCTTAAATTTGCCTTTTTTATCTTATGAGCCACATATATCATCATAAATCATTTCATAAACAACTCATATAGCATATAAGAAATGGGTTTCATTTCATAATCATAACGTTTTAAAACTACTTTAAATACATGATCTTTATGTCACTTTAAAACCCACGGAAGAGGAGAGAGGGTCTCATGTATGTAAATCCCAGAATTTAAAATAGAAAATTTTGATATATATGTGAATACCCCTGTAGAAATAAGAGCTTTGAGTATTCACTTTATAACAGAAAATAATTTTGAGAAAAGAGAGAGGCATTTTGAGACGAAAATTCTGCATCATAACAGCTATGTTTTGGGGATTTAGAGAACATTGAAAAGAGAGGGGACATGGGTCGCCCACTCATAAATGATCCATAAAACAGTAGAGGCACAAAATATGAAGGATATATGAACATGGTAATGAAATTTGGAAGATGTACCATATGAAATGAAGAACATGAAAGGAAAACAAAAATAAGATTTCTCTTATGAAAATTTAGCAGCCTAACGTCGTCACTTAAAATTCAAAAAAATGAATTGACGAGATCAAATAGGGTCTCTCATCATGTGAACATAAAATATCATTATGATAGATATAGAGATCATACCCCAACATAATAAAAAGAAATTTTAAAGACTTTACATTAAAGTAGAACTTCAAAACGAGTAGGGGGAAAGAACCACTTAAAATTTTGACAGCCTAACAGCGCCACTTAAAACTTCAAAATACTGAATTGAAGAGATCAAATGGGGTCTCTCATCATATTATCATAAAATATCAGTATTATAGATATAGATATCATACCCCAACATAACAAATAGGAACTTGAAATAATTGACAAGAAAATAGAACTTCAAAACGAGAAGGGTAAAAGAACCACTTAAAAATTCAGCAGCCTAACGGCGCCACTTAAAACTTCAAAATACTGAATTGAAGAGATCAAATGGGGTCTCTAATCATATGATCATAAAATATCAGTATGATATATATAGATTTCATACCCCCAACATAATAAAAAGGAACTTGAAATAATTGACAAGAAAATAGAACTTCAAAACGAGAAGGGTGAAAGAACCACTTAAAAATTCGGGAGCCTAACGACGCCACATAAGACATCAAAATACTGAATTGAAGATATCAAATGGGGTCTATCATTATATGATCTTAAAAGATAAGTATGATAGATATATATATCATACCCAAACATAATAAAAAGTAACTTGAAAGACTTGACAAGAAAATAGACTTGATAATGAGAAGGGTGAAACAATCCGTTACAAAAATTTCAGCAGCCTAACGGCACCACTTAAACATTCAAAAATGAAATGATGAGAGTAAGAGGGGTCTCTCATTATATGAAAATAAAAATGACATTATAATTAATATAAAATAACACCCTCCAACATAAGAACATGGTGCATAAAAGGAATGACATAAAAGAGATTACTTGAAAAAAAAAGAGAGGTCAGATCCCTTACCTTAAAACGTAACTCTTAAAACTCAAAGGTTGGGACCTTGAGGGATTGAGAGCACCTTGGGGAGACTCATTGGGAGGTAATGAGACCCTAACTTCATTGGGGAAGAGTGGGGAGTCGAATGGATGAGAGGATGGCTTGGTATTTATAGGGAAATTGAGGGGACAAGGCATTAATGGCCAAGGGACACCTCATAAGTGGGTTTCTCAAAACCATTTTCTCTCCCAAGATATTTCTCATGATTTTAGGCCACATGGGGCCCCCAATTAAATAATTCATCACCATTGGTCTAACAACGCATAAAATATCTCATGAAATCATCATGACACAGTTATGATGTCATTAAACATACCGAAACCCTAAAACTGTATTTTTACTATTCACAAAAATTCAACTTTCTCAGACAAATCCTAAAATATCACATTAAAAAAAATCAATGCTCTAATTTCAAAAATGAACTCCATTTTATAAAAATAATTTTCTAAATATTTTTAATTTATTTTTTAAATAAATACACTATTCCCTGAAAATTCATTTTTTTTCAGAAAAAACCCCCAAATTTACCTTAATATAATATCGATTGTAACGCCCCGACCCCAGCTACCCGGAGTCGGTGCATTACTTCGTAACATTGGCATGATCACAAGAAAGATCAAATCTCGAAAGACCGATTGGTTTAGTAGCCTTGGAAACACTAGATATATTCATAAGTTTTACATTACATCATAAAATGAAAAACTACTACAACAACATAATGTCTCCATAATCCACACTAATATCCCCTCATAATATCCCTGCAGGTCATTCATAATTTACTTCTTCACATCCTGGGGAAAAATAAAACATAGAAAAGGGGTGAGCTCAAATGCCCAGTAAGGATAACAATATAGCGGAAACTTTCATAAATAAGAATAAACATTTAAGGCAATGCATTACTAAAACAAAAGCCTTTTAAAATTGAACTTCGACATGGTATGGCAAAAGTAAAATGAAATAATGCCATTTACTTATTCACATGGATATTCTACTAATCGAATAATCACATGCAAAAATCAATAACCACTTTCATAATGTTGGAATGCATAATGCCAGACGATCATAACCACATAGCCAAGGCCTCGTGCCAAGGCTACAAATAAGATTTTGTCAAGGCCTTGTGCCAAGACACTAGTTTGTCTCATGAGACCTACCGATGCATCGAGGAGCTATAGCGGGCTCCACCCGTCACTTATTAAGTCCAATGCATTCCCATATGAAAAGGTTTAAACATAACATAAACATTCGTATTAAAACTAGCATACGAAATGTCAATATTTTCACAATAAACTATGAATGGTATAAAAATAGCACATCCACAGTCAAACATATCACAAAACCTTCCATACAATATAGAAGTTTTGTATCATAATAAATCAACTTCAAATAATCTTAAAATCCATCAAAGGATGTTGACATAGATGAAATCAAAATTCTTTTAAAAGAAATATCTCCTTTTATTTTGAAATCATTTAAGATCCATATAAAATAAAACATTTTCTTTGAAAATATTCTTATAAGCTTGTATGGGAAGCTTCGACGATTTTATAACGGCGGAAAATAACCGCACCCGCCGTATAAGTTAAAAAAAACATTCTTACCTCAATTCTGTCGAAAAGGTTAAAAAGGACCTTGTTTTGAAAACGACGGAATGATTCCTTTATAAACCTCTTATAAAAAGTCAAACAAGGGTATAAATGACTTTAACCCATATTCTTGTAAATAGTAAAAAAATTTTTGAAATACATTTCGAAGAAACATGGATGTGGATGATAAAGAGATCCCAGTAGATTATTACATATAAACAACCTCGGATAATGAAGAGATTGTGAAATAACCCTTACCTTGTACTTTTCCTTGGTTGTGGTAGGTTAACCTCCTGTATAATGGTGAAATAATTGTTATTAAATTATACAAGAATCATATACATTAATATGATATCATATATGATCTTTTAATATTGATTTGATAATAATATCTTAGTATTATCGTTGTTTCGGGTGTTAACTTACTTGTTTTCTTTCATATGTTTTGTTACGTAAGACATGTTTGTAAAGGATAGGTTGTATATTATTCATATCCAGAATGATATCAAGTCCTTAAACATCATTTTTAAATCATAAAATGATAATTACGCTTTAATGGTTACGATGGAGAATGAATCTCATCGCGTTCGTGGAGACGGTAGTCCGTACGTACGCACGAGCGACAATATCATTCTTTTGATATTAAAATAATATATAAATGGATGGTATATCATATATACAGAATCATTAACATGTTATATTTATTATTTACATGAGTTACACATCATTATTATACCCATCCAAATAATATTATATTGAATAACAATTACACCACGACGTGGAGACGGTAAGCCGTACGTACGCACGTATGGTGACATGTTATTCAAAGGGTGGATAGAATACTGAATATGATTGTACCATATTTATAATAACATCACAGTATATGTGAGATACTGGAGTTATTATTTCAGAATGGTAAGAACAAAGGAAGAAGAAGTGGAAGAAGAAATGAACTTAGAAAAGGGTGGTGAGATCATTACCTCTTCTTCGGGTTCTTCCTTTTGATTTGATCAAAAGGGCTCCTTAGGTTGGCTTTCTGATCAAACTAAGGCCTCTAGGTTGTATTGAGGGATGTTGGGAGAGTATTTGGGCAGAGTTTGGCCGAACCAAAAGGCTTTAGAGGTGTGAAGAAATGAGAAGGAGGAGTGCCCTTTTATAAGAGGGGTGAGGGGCACCTTTGGAAAAGCTAGAAATATTAATTTATAATAAATTCATATTCGGTTTCTAAAGGCTCCAAAGTTGACTATTCAAAGGATGAGGTGGGGATAGGTCGAAAACAACTCATCCAATAGAATTTAGACAGGTTTGGGTACTTATATTAACCTTATCTTTAAGTATTAACTCTAAGTTAATTAGTTTCACTTTTACAATGTCTCTTTGTAGTTTTATATAATATGGTTAATAAACTTACTATATACATACAAGCGACCGCCAAGTGGTCCATCAATGATTAACCTATCATAATATAAGTCTCTTGGCCGAACCTTAGATTTTTAGGAATTTAATATCAATTAATAATATTATATTTGTTTTAAGAACTCTTTTATGTCAATTTTGACACTATTCAATAGTTGATTTTTGTGAAACTCATAACAGATTTATTACTTCGAACAAAGTCCATTAAATCAATCCTAATATATCATATTAGCCTAGAAAATTAGTTTAATTCATTAAAAGTTTCATATTATATTTATTTGGGTATTTATAATATCAATTATTTTAATTTTTCACTATTATAGTAATTACTGCATCATCATTGTGTCATAAATAAAATAACTTATTTATTGTCTAAAAATTATTAATAAAATATAATTATGTAGGAAATCTTTTTATCTATCTAATGAATATTTATAATCGAAAATCCAACATGTATAACCCTATGTAAAAATTGTTCTTCTAAAAGATATATGCTTGTGTCATTTTTGTATTCATTTTAACTTAATTAAAATAAAGTGTCATTATCACTTAAAAGTGGATCCATGGGGTCCCAAAATTGACACAAAGATGACCATGGTAGACCATGTATCAACCAATAGGGTTAAGACACGTTTTAGGGTAATTTTGTATTATTATAATATTATTTTTTTAACCCTTATTTACCGGATTTACCCTTTAACCATGGTAAATAAAATATTTACCGCAGTAATTATTCAAACTGTCTAAAAATAAAAGTTACCTATTTACATAATTTGGACATCCTGATTCCAAATATGGAATCCATTTTCCTAAATTCAAAACACAGAAGTGGCAGAAATTAATTTAAAATTAATTCCCGCTGTTAAAACAAAAAGCGTGTTTTTAAGAGATAATAACTATCAAAAGATTGAAACTTGTTTATGTTCGGTTTAATTGTAAAATTATGTCCAATGATAAACATTAAATTGAATGGTAAAAATATATTCTAAATATACTTTAAAACCACTCAAATTCATAATTTATCACTATTAATTATTTTGATTAAAAAAGTTGTTTTTAATTAAAATTTAGAAATTTTCACTATTCATCAAAATATGAAAGTTATCCGAAATGTACCAAAATTTCACCCTAGGCTAATTTTGATATTCCGAATCCAAAAATGAAGTCCATTTTGAAATATAGAATATATATGATTTCAAAAATTAGGTATTACTATTCACAACGGCTAGTTTAATTAGTTGTGGTGTGTGTTAGAACTCGAGGTTGCGTACAACACACGCTATCGCATTATTCAAAGGGAAACGTACCGTAGAAGCTTGGGGTGTTACATTCTCCCCTCCTTCAAATAATTGCGTCCTCGCAATTTCTAGGGTATTACTGCATAAAAAGACTCGGGTGGTTCTTCATCATAAGTTCCTCGGGTTCCCACGTTGCCTCTTCCATCTTATGATTTCTCCACAAAACTTTTACCAGACGCGTCGTCCGGTTTCTCAGTACTTGTTCTCTTGTATCAAGAATCCTGACGGGCTCTTCACAATAGGAAAGATCGGGTTCCAGTTCTAATTCCTCATAGGTGAGTACATGCGTTGGGTCAGGCATGTATTTCCTCAACAGAGATACGTGGAACACATCGTGAACTTTGGAGAGACTTGGCGGCATTGCCAATCGGTAAGCTACAGCCCCAATTCGTTCTAGAATTTCGAAAGGTCCGATGTACCTGGGACTCAATTTACCTTTCTTACCAAAACGTATGACTCCCTTCCATGGAGATACCTTCAGGAAAACATGATCACCGACTTGAAATTCCAAATCCTTCCTTCGATTATCGGCATAGCTCTTCTGCCTACTTTGAGCTGCTTTAATGTGATTTTGGATTACTTTCACCTTTTCCACCGTTTCCTCCACCAGCTCTGGGCCTACAAGTTTTCTTTCACCAACGTCATCCCAACAGGTTGGTGTACGACATCTCTTTCCGTATAACGCTTCATATGGTGCCATCTGTATACTCGAATGGAAGCTATTGTTATAGGAAAATTCTACTAGTGGTAAATATTGATCCCACATACCCTGAAAATCAAGTGAGCAAGATCTCAACATGTCTTCTAAGGTCTGAATAGTCCGTTCTGATTGTCCGTCTGTCTGAGGGTGGTAAGCAGTGCTCAAATGAAGTTCAGTATCCAGGGATTTCTGAAGACTTTTCCAAAATCTTGAAGTAAAACGGGGATCACGATCAGAAACAATCGATAGGGGTACTCCATGAAGTCTCACAACTTCATTAATATATAGTCTTGCTAGACGTTCCAGGGGTAGATCTTCTCTTATAGCAAGAAAATGTGCTGACTTGGTAAGACGATCAACAATAACCCATATTGCATCGTTCCTTCTAGGAGTCTTTGGTAGCCCCATGACAAAGTCCATCGTAATATTGTCCCATTTCCACTCCGGTATGGGAAGAGGTTGCATGACTCCTCCAGGCTGTTGCCTTCCAGCTTTCACTTGTTGACAAACCATACATCTTGACACAAAATCAGCAATCTCCCTCTTCATGTTGTCCCACCAAAAATGTTCCTTCAAATCTCTATACATTTTGGTGCTCCCAGGGTGTATAGAGAAATTGGAACTATGAGCATCATCCAACAATTCCCTTTTTAGATCAGGTATATTGGGAACACAAAGTCTCTTCCCGGATTTCAAAATTCCACCTTCATACGCAAAGTCTCTCAATCTCCCATCATTCACAGCTTTAATCTTCTTCTGAAATTCTTCATCATCGGTCTGAGAACTCTTAATCCTTTCTAGTAAAGATGGTTTGGCAACCATTTGAAAAAGCATTGATGTTTCACCTTCCCTGGTTATTCCCATGTCCATCTTCACTAGATCCATGAAAATTGGATCCCTTTCAATTCTCATCATGTTCAGAACTCCATGGTCTTTTCTGCTCAAAGCATCTGCCACCTTGTTTGCCTTCCCCGGGTGGTAGTGTATCGTACAATCATAATCCTTGAGTAATTCAAGCCATCTCCTTTGCCTCATGTTGAGTTCTTTTTGTGAGAAAATATACTTCAAACTCTTGTGATCAGTATAAATCTCACATTTTTCACCATAGAGGTAGTGCCTCCATATCTTCAAAGCAAAGATCACAGCTGCTAACTCAAGATCATGAGTAGGATAGTTTTGTTCATGAATTTTCAACTGTCGTGATGCATAGGCAATAACTCTATCATTCTGCATAAGGACACAGCCAAGTCCTTTCTTCGATGCATCACTATAAATAACGAACCCATCATTCCCCGATGGTAGAGTCAATATAGGAGCATTGACTAATCTTCTCTTCAGTTCTTCGAAACATTCTTCACACTCTTTTGTCCAAAAAAATTTAACCCCTTTACGTGTGAGCTTCGTTAATGGGTTAGCCAATCGGGCAAAATTCTGGACGAAACGTCGATAATAACCTGCCAAACCAATAAAACTACGTACCTCAGTTATATTCGTAGGTGCTGGCCATTCTTGGATTGCCTTGGTCTTAGAAGGATCAACAGAGATTCCATCTTTAGAGACAATATGGCCAAGAAAAGAAATCTCTTGAAGCCAGAATTCACACTTGCTAAACTTTCCATATAATTCATGCCTCCTCAGAGTCTTCAAGATAATGCGCAAGTGATTTTCATGATCTTTGTAGGTTTTGGAGTATACCAAGATATCATCAATAAATACCACCACAAATTCATCGAGATACTCCTTGAAAACTCTATTCATCAGATCCATGAATACAGAGGGTGCATTAGTCAATCCAAACGGCATTACAGTAAACTCGTAATGCCCGTACCTGGTTCGAAATGCTGTCTTCGGAATGTCTTCCTTCTTCACACACAACTGATGGTATCCAGATCGAAGGTCAATCTTTGAAAAGTATTGAGCTCCATGCAGTTGGTCAAATAAATCATCAATACGAGGTAGGGGATACTTGTTCTTTATCGTTATAGCATTGATCTCCCTGTAGTCGATACATAACCTCATAGATCCATCTTTCTTTTTAACAAAAAGAACAGGGGCTCCCCATGGAGAAACACTAGGGCGAATAAATCCCTTATTACTCAATTCCTCTAAGTGTTTCTT
This sequence comes from Viscum album, assembly GCA_963277665.1. Taxonomy (NCBI): domain Eukaryota; kingdom Viridiplantae; phylum Streptophyta; class Magnoliopsida; order Santalales; family Viscaceae; genus Viscum; species Viscum album. Next base: position 858,198,630 of record OY728158.1, read on the forward strand.
TAGTTCGACTAGCTCTACAGTGGCCATTCTATAAGGGGTCTTCGATATAGGCCTTGATCCAGGAATTAAATCAATGGAAAACTCTACTTCTCGTTCTGGAGGATGTCCAGGTAAATCTTCCGGAAATACATCTACAAACTCTTTCACAATAGGTACATCCTCTATTTGAACATTTCTTTCCTCACCGACAGTTATTTCATTCTCTTCCTCCCCGATAATTGAATTAAGTTGAGCTACAGGGGGTGGATCTAAATAAGAATTAGGTGGTGACGATTCTGCTCTAAAAATAAGGTGCTCCTTATCATTATCATCAAGAATCGTAACCTCTTTCTTCTTACAATAAATCTTTGCATCATAGTCCGAAAGCCATTCCATACCGAGGATTATATCAAACTCAGTCATAGGTATGACGATGAAATTAGCAGATAAAGAAAATTTATGTGCTCTAATGGGGACTGATTCACAAAACTTTGTTGCAACGATACTTCCCTTAGGAGTTTTAACTGACAACTCCCTTATTAAATCAAATTGGAAATATCTAATTTTCTTAGGAAACTGGGAAGATATGAAACAATGCGATGATCCAGAATCAAATAATGCATTTTCTAAACTTGAGGAAACCATTAAATTACCTGCCACCACGTCTTTCGGAGCTTCTACCTCAGCAGTAGTGATAGCATAAGCCTGGCCTTGATCCCTTGGCCTTTTCTGAGGTAAGTTCTCCTGACGCTTAGGACATGCATTTGCATAATGCCCCATCTCCCTGCAATTGTAGCACTGAACGTTGGTAGCTTCTTTCTTCCCCTTGCAATCATGAGCTTGGTGGCCTTTTTCACCACACTTGTAACAGACTCCCATTCCCTTCAGGCAAGCACCGGGGTGTTTCTTCCCGCACTTACCACAAGATGGATATTCATCCTTTCCCTTCTTCCCCTTATTTCCATTCCCAGATTGATCAGCAGGTCTCTTCTTCTCTTTCTTTGCTTTAAAGTCATAAGACTTAGAGAATTCCTTTTCGGTCTTGATAGCACATGAGACAATGTCTTCGTACGATGAAAAGGATTGTGAGACTAATGCTCGACGGAGAAATGGTTTTAACCCATCAAAGAAACGATCAATCTTACTTCTTGGGTTGCGATTATAATCACCAGCGTACCTCGCTAACCTTGTAAAGTTAGCCTCATACTTTGTGACATTCTCATCCTCCTTTTGTCTCAGACTCAGAAATTGCCTTTCCATATCTGCTCGATGGTTGCGAGGAAAGTATTTTTCTAAAAACAGATCTTTGAACTCCCTCCATTCCATGTTTGATACTTCATCATCTTCCTTCATGTTTTGAATCAATGACCACCATTGATCAGCATCTCCAGTGAGGCGGTAAACTGCCATGGTAACTTTTTCCCTTTCACTACTCCCCAAAGCCTGAAATATTTTCTCTAGGGAAAATATCCATTGCTCAGCTACTAAGGGATTTGTACTCCCATTGAACGTTGGTGGTTGTTGTCTCATGAATCGATCTAACATTGATCCTCCACGCTGCGGATCAGGGTTCTCCATACGGGTAAGGTTATTATTCATAACCTGAGTAAGTTGTCCCAGTACGGTGATTAACTGATCAGCACCAGTTGCATCACCAGCCCCACTATAATTATCTTGAGCAGGAGGGAAATCCCTACATGGAGTGCGTGCATTGATACGGTTTCCATTTCTTCCACTAGGCGCCATTTCTAAAAAAATGGCATAAACTAGATCAGTTTATGCATCAAAATACATAATCCCATACTTATAAAACACTTAACATAAATTGAACTATTTATGGATATAATCCATAATCATAAAAATGTTTTCTTTGAGGAAGTATATACTCATAAACCCTTCATAATGATTTGTAAAGAAAATGAGAGTTATCCTAAGCATATCCCCCGGGAGTGTCGTAACCAAGAGTGCAGCAAGGCCCGTTGTCGTGCACCAGTTCCCGTCGAGTCTAGCTCAAAGCGGTGTTTTCGGGTTTTACCCCTAGGTACATCTGTGCCAGAGCCGCCTCTACCTGCTCGTATCCAGACAGGGATGTATTGCTCGAAAAACTCACAAAATCTCTACAATACCAAAATTCTAGGAAGTTCTTCTATACTAATCCTCAAAGTTCATCTTAGGTCTACGTGCTCTAATCAGAGTTTATCTAAATCTAGCTTCCAAGGTTTGTACTAAACTTCCTCTGATACCAACTGTAACGCCCCGACCCCAGCTACCCGGAGTCGGTGCATTACTTCGTAACATTGGCATGATCACAAGAAAGATCAAATCTCGAAAGACCGATTGGTTTAGTAGCCTTGGAAACACTAGATATATTCATAAGTTTTACATTACATCATAAAATGAAAAACTACTACAACAACATAATGTCTCCATAATCCACACTACTATCCCCTCATAATATCCCTGCAGGTCATTCATAATTTACTTCTTCACATCCTGGGGAAAAATAAAACATAGAAAAGGGGTGAGCTCAAATGCCCAGTAAGGATAACAATATAGCGGAAACTTTCATAAATAAGAATAAACATTTAAGGCAATGCATTACTAAAACAAAAGCCTTTTAAAATTGAACTTCAACATGGTATGGCAAAAGTAAAATGAAATAATGCCATTTACTTATTCACATGGATATTCTACTAATCGAATAATCACATGCAAAAATCAATAACCACTTTCATAATGTTGGAATGCATAATGCCAGACTATCATAACCACATAGCCAAGGCCTCGTGCCAAGGCTACAAATAAGATTTTGTCAAGGCCTTGTGCCAAGACACTAGTTTGTCTCATGAGACCTACCGATGCATCGAGGAGCTATAGCGGGCTCCACCCGTCACTTATTAAGTCCAATGCATTCCCATATGAAAAGGTTTAAACATAACATAAACATTCGTATTAAAAATAGCATACGAAATGTCAATACTTTCACAATAAACTATGAATGGTATAAAAATAGCACATCCACAGTCAAACATATCACAAAACCTTCCATACAATATAGAAGTTTTGTATCATAATAAATCAACTTCAAATAATCTTAAAATCCATCAAAGGATGTTGACATAGATGAAATCAAAATTCTTTTAAAAGAAATATCTCCTTTTATTTTGAAATCATTTAAGATCCATATAAAATAAAACATTTTCTTTGAAAATATTCTTATAAGCTTGTATGGGAAGCTTCGACGATTTTATAACGGCGGAAAATAACCGCACCCGCCGTATAAGTTAAAAAAAACATTCTTACCTCAATTCTGTCGAAAAGGTTAAAAAGGACCTTGTTTTGAAAACGACGGAAAGATTCCTTTATAAACCTCTTATAAAAAGTCAAACAAGGGTATAAATGACTTTAACCCATATTCTTGTAAATAGTAAAAAATGTTTTGAAATACATTTCGAAGAAACATGGATGTGGATGATAAAGAGATCCCAGTAGATTATTACATATAAACAACCTCGGATAATGAAGAGATTGTGAAATAACCCTTACCTTGTACTTTTCCTTGGTTGTGGTAGGTTAACCTCCTGTATAATGGTGAAATAATTGTTATTAAATTATACAAGAATCATATACATTAATATGATATCATATATGATCTTTTAATATTGATTTGATAATAATATCTTAGTATTATCGTTGTTTCGGGTGTTAACTTACTTTTTTTCTTTCATATGTTTTGTTACGTAAGACATGTTTGTAAAGGATAGGTTGTATATTATTCATATCCAGAATGATATCAAGTCCTTAAACATCATTTTTAAATCATAAAATGATAATTACGCTTTAATGGTTACGATGGAGAATGAATCTCATCGCGTTCGTGGAGACGGTAGTCCGTACGTACGCACGAGCGACAATATCATTCTTTTGATATTAAAATAATATATAAATGGATGGTATATCATATATACAGAATCATTAACATGTTATATTTATTATTTACATGAGTTACACATCATTATTATACCCATCCAAATAATATTATATTGAATAACAATTACACCACGACGTGGAGACGGTAAGCCGTACGTACGCACGTATGGTGACATGTTATTCAAAGGGTGGATAGAATACTGAATATGATTGTACCATATTTATAATAACATCACAGTATATGTGAGATACTGGAGTTATTATTTCAGAATGGTAAGAACAAAGGAAGAAGAAGTGGAAGAAGAAATGAACTTAGAAAAGGGTGGTGAGATCATTACCTCTTCTTCGGGTTCTTCCTTTTGATTTGATCAAAAGGGCTCCTTAGGTTGGCTTTCTGATCAAACTAAGGCCTCTAGGTTGTATTGAGGGATGTTGGGAGAGTATTTGGGCAGAGTTTGGCCGAACCAAAAGGCTTTAGAGGTGTGAAGAAATGAGAAGGAGGAGTGCCCTTTTATAAGAGGGGTGAGGGGCACCTTTGGAAAAGCTAGAAATATTAATTTATAATAAATTCATATTCGGTTTCTAAAGGCTCCAAAGTTGACTATTCAAAGGATGAGGTGGGGATAGGTCGAAAACAACTCATCCAATAGAATTTAGATAGGTTTGGGTACTTATATTAACCTTATCTTTAAGTATTAACTCTAAGTTAATTAGTTTCACTTTTACAATGTCTCTTTGTAGTTTTATATAATATGGTTAATAAACTTACTATATACATCCAAGCGACCCCCAAGTGGTCCATTAATGATTAACCTATCATAATATAAGTCTCTTGGCCGAACCTTAGATTTTTAGGAATTTAATATCAATTAATAATATAATATTTGTTTTAAGAACTCTTTTATGTCAATTTTGACACTATTCAATAGTTGATTTTTGTGAAACTCATAACAGATTGATTACTTCGAACAAAGTCCATTAAATCAATCCTAATATATCATATTAGCCTAGAAAATTAGTTTAATTCATTAAAAGTTTCATATTATATTTATTTGGGTATTTATAATATCAATTATTTTAATTTTTCACTATTATAGTAATTACTGCATCATCATTGTGTCATAAATAAAATAACTTATTTATTGTCTAAAAATTATAAATAAAATATCATTATGTAGAAAATCTTTTTATCTATCTAATGAATATTTATAATCGAAAATCCAACATGTATAACCCTATGTAAAAATTGTTCTTCTAAAAGATATATGCTTGTGTCATTTTTGTATTCATTTTAACTTAATTAAAATAAAGTGTCATTATCACTTACAAGTGGATCCATGGGGTCCCAAAATTGACACAAAGATGCCCATGGTAGACCATGTATCAACCAATAGGGTTAAGACACGTTTTAGGGTAATTTTGTATTATTATAATATTATTTTATTAACCCTTATTTACCGGATTTACCCTTTAACCATGGTAAATAAAATATTTACCGCAGTAATTATTCAAAATGTCTAAAAATAAAAGTTACCTATTTACATAATTTGGACATCCTGATTCCAAATATGGAATCCATTTTCCTAAATTCAAAACACAGAAGTGGCAGAAATTAATTTAAAATTAATTCCCGCTGTTAAAACAAAAAGCGTGTTTTTAAGAGATAATAACTATCAAAAGATTGAAACTTGTTTATGTTCGGTTTAATTGTAAAATTATGTCCAATGATAAACATTAAATTGAATGGTAAAAATATATTCTAAATATACTTTAAAACCACTCAAATTCATAATTTATCACTATTAATTATTTTGATTAAAAAAGATGTTTTTAATTAAAATTTAGAAATTTTCACTATTCATCAAAATATGAAAGTTATCCAAAATGTACCAAAATTTCACCCTAGGCTAATTTTGATATTCCGAATCCAAAAATGAAGTCCATTTTGAAATATAGAATATATATGATTTCAAAAATTAGGTATTACTATTCACAACGGCTAGTTTAATTAGTTGTGGTGTGTGTTAGAACTCGAGGTTGCGTACAACACACGCTATCACATTATTCAAAGGGAAACGTACCGTAGAAGCTTGGGGTGTTACATCGATGCTCCAAGTTCAAAAATGAAATCCATTTTATAAAAATAATTTTCTAAATAATTTTTCTTTAATTTTTAATTAAAAAACAATATTCACCGGAAAATACTATTACTTGAATAATAATTTATGAAACCATTATTTAACCATTTTAATTAATCACAATACTTAATCAAGGTGCCTAGATTTTTTGAAAAATATCTTTTAGTGAAATTACTAATCCATTTGGACACATTACTAATCCTAATAATAAAATCACTATTCATAATTCACTATTCATGAAAAATCATGTTGATCTTATTAGACTTTAAATTTCGTGCTGAACATAATTTTAGAAGACCATTTTTTGAAAATCATTACACATTTTTAATTATATAAGGTTTACATAAACATTTTTTAAAATATCCTTTCTCTAAAATTCACCAAAAATATGCATACTATATTTATACGGACATTTGAAAATTCATAAACAACATCATAAAAAGAAATACCAATTTTTATTCAAAACAAAGGATAACACAAGGTAGTTACGGTCTCCTTAAATAGCCCCTTATCACACCAGCATAGGACCTAAGTGTAAGGTGTGCTATGGTGAGAGAATCTGAGGGAGGCTCGGACAACATCGCATGAGTAGTAATTTCTATCAGTTTGAACTTCTCGTGAAGGAGATCCTTTTTTAGCTTCACATGATGAAGTTCAGCTTGGGTTTGGTCCAGAGCAAAGCCGAGTGGTGCTACCTCCTTGCCAAGTTCTGTTAGATGGGCTTCGATCAGTCCAAGACTACTGGGTGGGGCCATTGAATCTTCTTTCTATATTAATTAACCAAGATTACTTTTATTTAGAGACAATAATCAAAACCTTTAGTTTCCAGCAGTCATATTGACCAATGGTCATATAACAGTCAAAACACAACGGTCTCATTTTAATTATATGCATGTTATCAAATGAAACATTTTTGTTGAGTATAAAAAATAAATTAAAAAAACACAAAATTAGGAAACAAGATTTCTTCAAAATTTCGGGTCGTTACAATCTTCCCCCTTATGAAATTGCATCCTCACAATTTTAAAATTGGTTTGTGAAATTTCATTGAAAGTACCACATCGGAAAAGGAGTCAATAACACTATTACTTTAATATAAAGAAGGGGAAGTACAAAGGTCACCCGAGTTAACCCATACTAGGATTCCATGGAGGAAAACATGGATATGGAAGAAAAACAAAGGGTCAAGTTCTGGGGGAGAATGATAGAGAAAATGATTAGGAGAATGTTGAACAAGAGAAAATCCCAAACTTATGATGTGTGTAAACGGTATTTGATTACCTAGTAGGAAACATAAACAAAAAATGTTTTTGTTTTACGTTCTTTTTCATAATTTTGAGGAATTCATTTACTATATTGAATAAAAACATAAGGAAATATACCTACCTTCAAGTAGAGTTTCATCCTTTAATAAGTTTCTACCAAAAATAATCTTTTCCCCAAACGATGAGCATTCAAAACTACTTGGTCTCCTCAAAGAACAAGAATAATTTTATAGAGAATCACATAATCCACCAAAGATTAACTATCTATTTCTTCTATCTTTAAACATTATCCCAAAAACAGAATGGGTAAGATAAAACAACTCTTCCAAAATAAAGAACCCTAGATGAAGCGAAACTACTTTAAATATTCAATGTTCTATGATACTACCCAAAGTTCATCATAGACCATTCTGTAAATAACTGTCCTTAAAAATCCTCAAGATAAACCAAACTAAGATTGAATCTCAAATACAAGAAGGATTTGATAACATAGTCTTCCAAGGTAAACTTTATCATTCATCTCCAAACAACATCAACCATTCCGAACATCTTATAACAAAATTAACTAACCTAAACATATTTTACTCAATATAGGTTAATTATTCCCATTAGTAACCTAAATTACTATAAGTCCACCTTAAATTCATTGATTCTTCAAAATATAAGTCAACCTTACTCCTCAATGAAAATACCCTAGTAATCTATTTACCTCGATCATATAGGGTCCCCAAAATAGTGAACGTCTTCCAAAATAATAATCATCTTTTAAACCCCTAATCATCTCTTTTATATTAATACGGTAATCATCACATTTCTTATCACATTGGTTGTTGGGAGATGTTCTTACATTTCCTTCCATTAACTAAGAAGAGAATGTATAACTAGGGGCATAAGTACTTAGCCAATAATCATGAAAAGGAACTGAAAGCATAGAAGGATAACTTGTAGAAGAAAAGTATACCCTAACTTGTGATCCCCTAGGTTCCCATCTAGGTTATCCATGATCATATATTATTATGTGAATCTTTATTTTATTTTATCTTTGTTCCTTTAACAATGGTTCATTCTAATCTTATGAATTTACCAAAGCATATCCCCCGGGAGTGTCGTAAACAAGAGTGTAGCAAGGCCTCTTATCGTGTACCATTTCCCATTCGAGTCTAGCTCAAAGTGGTGTTTTCGGGTTTTACTCCGATGTAAATCTATGCCAGAGCCACCTCTACCTGCTCGTATCCAGATAGGGATGTATTTTCTTGGAAACCCCTAACTCAATACTCACCAAAATACTAGGAAGAGGGAACATGTGAAACATGATCAAGCAGTGTGCACTCTATGCTGCTGGGGTTGGTGGAATCAGTGGACCAATGGGTAATGGTATCGCTGGTGCCCCCGCTAGTGCCTCTACTAAAAGAGGGAACTGCACTGAGGCCTCTCGCTCGGTGGCCTATCATCGCATACTATATCTGGAACCCTAGATGGCTGTCTACATGGAGGCATCCTAAAAAGAAATAGGTTTGCCACAATAAATAAGTTATACCTAGTGATCTGACTCAAAAAGATCAAAAAGAAAATTTTTTAAACACACACACAATCAGTTTTTTTGTACACTAAGTATGAAATTAGAAGTCGGGGTCCTGGTGTATGGATATGTCGGTCGCCGCACCAACACTGGATTCCCAAAACTGATAACCACACTCACTACACTTAACACTATTTCTGTTAAAAATATCACATTCCATTGTTATATGGTAGACACACCTCTATTTGATACCAATTTGTCACAACCCATCCCTCGGGGCCCATGTTGTGACTACCCCAAGCCCGCCTACCATTGGCCAGGGGCTGGAGACTAGCACTAAAAGGCTTATTCTCTAAAATCGGGACGGTATTTTCTTTATAACGTGTAAACACACACAACCATTCACACAAAAATATTCAAACACAAGTAAAATATATAGTGAAAAGTGTGTGTAGAGTTAGAAAAATGGGGCCAGAATACAAGCCCAAGTAGAGACTATAAGAAAACTGAAATGTAAAAGTAAACTGAAATAGCTCCTGTGAACACCCACCAAGGATCCAACCTAAAGGGTAGGTACAGATCCCAAATGGTCATCTGCACCAAAAAAAATAATGTGCGGGCGTAGCCCGTGAAGGGGTGAGTATAACGATATTAAGTAGGGACCCAGAGACCTTTGAAGGTCTCTCAACATCCACAGAGGATAAACCACAAAGCATGGAAAGAACAGTCAACACTTCTTAGGTATATTCTCATTCATATACCAAATTTATTAAGTATACTCATCTCAGTCATGAGAAAAAAAGGTCCAACTCATTATCCCAATGCACGACTGTTCTATGAAGTAAGGAATACCATGAAGGTAACACCACAAATGTAATTACAACAAAGGTAACACTACAAATAATAATACCACAATGGTATCACCATGAAGGTAAGTACCTCAAAGGTACACCACACAGAAGAATACCACAAAGGTATCACCATGAAGGCATGTACTCATCTCACACCAGGTATAACTTAGGTATGGTAGAAAAGTTGAATAGATGTACCTGTTGAATCATCTTACTCTATTAAGAGTCAGATCCATGTATGACCCTAAATCATCATAACAATATAAGATTCAAGTATAGAAGAACCACATAGGATCCTAGAGTAGTTCCACATGGAATTTCTAGATAAAATTCAAGTGGAACTCTCAAAAATTTACCCACATAATATCCCAAAGAACAAACCCACATAGGATCCATTTCTCATGTTAAAACTAGCTAAATGGTTCCCGCACTAAGCTCGCTTGATTCCAATAGGGTCATCTCATCAAGGCACATGATGATACTCCAACTACCATAATGTACCATGAATAAGTATCCCAAAGTACCACAACATGATGGGGGTCTCATCGCATCAAACGGTGCGTCAATCAGATGTCTGGTCTGTATGTTATTGGCCTTTTAGTCCCAAGGTCTCGATTGGATTCAGGTTCGATCCAACTCGGCCATATCACTTCTTTGTCCAACACTCAAGTGGGGTATATCACAAGGACCATCTCCATACATGGTTTCCGAAACTGCAGAAAGTTCTTCAAACGGTCACCCATAGCTCATGTCATGGCCAAAAGAGTAGAAAGGGGTCGAAACTGGTTCTGGTCCAGTCCGACCCGACCTGACCCGACCCAGTTTGGGTCAACTCAGTCCAACCCGGATCTGGCCTTGGGTTCGACTCGGCTGGATGTATCTGGCCCAGCCTGCCGGTGCGGAACGAAATGAGTGGCCCGTTGGGCGGCCCACGCCGGGAAGCCCGTGCTGGTCGGCCCGCTGGCCCACGGCTGGTCGGATGGCTTGCCCTGCTCTACGGCGCGATCGCACGCCGCGAAACCACCGGTAGCCAACTGCAAGCCGGATTCCCTCCTTTCACTGCTGCGGCCTAGTGTCATGGCTCCTGCATGCCCAACAGTGCTCATGTACCCTGCCACCCCCTACGCGCGGTCGACCGTGCGCCGACTTCCACCCTTGCTCCGTTGCGACTGATGGGCCACGACCCTTCTATAGCGGTGCAGTCACACCACCACCATCATCGCGGCCTGCCGGAGTGCTTGCCGCTGCTCCCAAGCCCTGCCTATGATGTTCCTCAGGTCTCCGGGTGCACCCCAATGTCCCATTATTCATTCTGTAGGATCCTGTACTCGCCTTGGGATGTAGCCATCGATTCAAGACCATCAAAATCCCATAGAGGTTGCAGAGGGGTCGAGCCGTCTTCGTTTGGCTTGCACCCTCTATGTTAGAACAATAGAAAGAGGCATAATTGTTCTTAAATCAAGATGAACGTCCAGAACCAGGTGAGGAGTAAACAAAAAAAATCCCTACATCAATTTCCCATTGGAAGTGTCGTGAGATAAAGTCGATGAAGGCATTGAGGGTGCTAACAATTGTCGCTTCCGCCTCATGATTCCAATGTGGGGCTTGTGCTTCATCCCCATTCTTAATTTTGAAGTTTTTTTTAATTGGAGATGGAATTCTTCATTGGAGGAAGTTTTTCTCCAATGTTATCCCCAAGACTCCCTTTTCCAACACATCCCAAATTCAACCAAAAATGAATAGCCAACTTATTAAATTATGTTTTACTAATTTAACTAGAGTTGGCACAATTAATTTTGACAAAACCAAGAGTCACCTTCCTTGTTAAAAAGGGATTTCAAGGGTTAGGTGGTCCCCACCATTAATTTCAAAATGGGTGGTTTTATGCTCAGTTTGTCCCCACCACTGCACATTCAAATGGGAGGCTTTAAAATTAAAGTAAAGTTGTTCTTTATATTATTTTTTTATTTCCATGAAAAATAAGAAAGCAAACTTTTACACTCCACCCACTAAGCTCGAGGTGAAGGTACCATTAAGTGATTAATGGTTATGAGAGTTCAACGCTGTCCTCATATTTCAATTTTGAGCAAAAGTTCAAAAGTTACAAAACCCCGCTCTAAGGTTTACAAAACGTACAAAAAAAATGTTCATAAATTCATTCTAGGAACACCGGACCTCGGAATCATGCACTGTAAATTTACGCAAACTCGTAAAATTAAATATAATTAAAAAATTTAAATGGAAAAAATGGGTCTTTACACCATCCATCAAAAAGTTGAAACAGCACTCATGTGTATGTACTAACTACAATATCCATAGAGTAAGGTAATTGATTTTTCTTCACATATTTATATGAATGGTTATTGAAGTTTATATAATGAATAAATATAACTCTTATGAGATGATTAAAATTATATAGATGATGGAACCATGGTCAATGTTAAAGGACCATAACTTCTAAATAGAAACTTATATGAAAAATAAAGTTGTGAAAACCTGAAATGATGATGATAACGAAAGAATATTAATGAACATATTATACGATTTCATAAGTAAACCATGTATGATATTATAATTATTAATATGGTAATGTTATATAAGTATAATAAATTTATGTTTATCATATATGTAGTTATTATCACATAGGAAGTAGTTCGGTCATGTGGTATCTTTTTTCTCTACCCACTTTTGTAGTTTTGAGATATTTTTTATATTAACCACTTATTTCATTCTTGTGGTGTATACAATACCAATTTATATGTTATATCATCATTATATTTGTTTTAATGGTATTTAAATTTTCATTCCATGTTACATATTAAATTAATCTTATGATTAAAAGATACCTAATAGATAAGGGTTTCACATTAAAATCAAACTTTTTGTAGGGATTGTGTATGATTAAATTTAAAATGATAAAATTATATAATATATCTCTTAAAATAATATTTACTTATATTTTACACTGTTAATTACTAAATATTAAATATTTTTCTTTTCATTTCCATCTCATTTTGTACTCAATTGCATGGAATAAATTTTTTACATAAAACCAATATTAATCTTCTATTCTACCAGTAATATTTTTCTTCCATGTCCATATTTTTTTAAATGGTTTAATAAATGTTTTTAATTTTTAAAAAAATTATTTAATAAATAAATTTTTTCCATTGTATACATTTTATAAAAAATGAAAATGAATATTATTATTAGTTTTTGACCAAATTAATTTTTATCAAAACTGTGAATGGAATATATGTAGTAATGTATACCACATGATGGAAATTTACCATAATCATGAGTAATCATTATTATGAATTTTAATTTACATGTTTAAATTTTTATTTTCAAAGAAACTTTTTTCATAATTCTATATAATTATTCTCAATCTCAATAAGTGATTACCAAATGAAAATGGAATTTTTCTAAAGAACTGTACTAGTGATATATAAAAGGGGTTTAAATCTAATAAAAAATAGATTGATGTTAAATATGACTCACATTTGATATAATTCAATGATATTAGCTTTATTTATAATATATAAAATTTATTATTATCAAGATGAATTATTTATGAAACTTTATTTATTTTCCATGGGTTAAGCTATGATGAAATTATAAATTCAATATTGATATTTTATCACACATATGAATGTATAATGATTATTTGAATATTGGATATTTTGTATCTCTATAAAATATTATGTAATGTTTAATGTTTATGAGATCAAAGTGTACATGAGAGGTCTTCACAAACTAAAAAGAGGGTATATTTGAGGTTTTCCCATTCTTGAAAGACGGTATATGGAATGTTATCCGAAGCTAAAAAATATTGTACATAATAATTTATCCCAAGCCTAAAAGAGGGTATGTGCGAAGTTATACAAAGAAAAAATATGGTATATGTGCAATTATTCAAAACCTATCTTGTGATGAATGTATTGGTTTATAACCTTGTCATATTATTTCTAAAAAATCTATGTCATGTTCATATTCTTATGATTTCATATCTTAGCTGATGATCATTGACTCTTCTATGATTTATATCTTATAATCTGCTACAACCTAGCTCCATGATTTTTATATATGAATTCTGGGGTATTATTTTCCAATGTTTTTCTCATATTTTCAATCCCTTATGCTCATGTTCCGCTTACATATGTACATTGATTGGTATATTCCTCAGTTAACCTTACTAATCATATGATATCACCATTTTATATGTTTCATTTCATTGGGTTATTGTGACACCACGAGATTTTAGGAGATATATAATTTTTAATTATGTGGATGTATTGTGTTGTACGCTACACCAATATTATCTTGTGATCTATGAAACACCGTAATAGATTATAATATACGTAACACTATTCATGGAATGCATTACACATAAGAGTAACCTTCCTTAATAACTTGCGTTGTATGCAATACCGAGTTTCACTAAACAATGATATATTAATAAAATAATATTATTTATTGGGATATAAACTATCCATTATGAATATTATTAAAAAATTTCTAATTTTATATAACATTAAAATTTATCTTATATATATTTTGGACCTGATATAAGATCAAATTCATTTTTTCAGATAAAAGAGGTATTTTTCAAAAAATACAGTTTTGCTGCCTTTTGATGGAGCACCCATTTTAAACATAGTTTTTAATACATTTATATTTTATATTTGAAAAAATAAACATCTTATTTGGAAGCGGATCATAAAAATTTACTTTTTTTGAATTTTTTTTTCTGTTAAAATTCATATAATAACCAATAGTGAAAAATACTACAATTTAATTCAAAATAACATTTTCATCTAATTTATTTATATATTAAGATTATATTTTTAATTGATTTTAATGTGGAATTGAGTTTTTTTATTATTTAATACAATTTTGGTCAGTGGATGAAATTTTACATTCAAATTGGATGTAAACACATAACAATCTTTTGATATGCTTGTATTTTCTAAACCCCACTTTTTTGTTTTTGATAATGAGAATTAATTTTAAATTAATTTATGATAATAATGTGTTTTGAATTATGAAAAATCGATTCCATTTTTGGAATCAGTGGGTCTAAATTATGTTAATAGGTTACACTTATTTTTTGGAATTATGAATAGTATCTTTAGTAATTATTTAAATTTCCATGATTAAAGGTAAATCAGGTAATTAAAGGTAAAACTAGAATTATAAAATTTCCTCAACACCTATAAATATCCTATTGGATGAATATATTTTCCCATTATTGTCTATGTTTTGTAATGGAATAACTTAATGACTACTTTTTCATTAATTTGACATGAATATAAAAATAATTAATGAATGTGAAAAAATATCACAATCTCATTTTATATAAGTATATTAATATAAATTTTGGGATTACTAGGGAAAAAAATTGATTATAGGTATTCTTTAGAAATATAATAGACAAACATACATCATTGAAATTTATTAATAATTTTAAGAGAATAAATAATTATCATTAATTATGTCTCAATAGTGATGAAAACAATATTTTGTTAATAGAAATATCAAATAAATGGTATAAAAAATATTAAAATGCATATAATATTAGTGAATTAATGTCATACACAAATTTTATGGATTAATCTGACATGTTATTTTTGGTTTAATGGAGTTTTTTTGAACATATCATTATGTTATGATATTTCTAAAAATTCATCTAATTAATAGTTCAATATTCACACTATTGATATTTTAAATAAATAATATTTTATTAAATTATATAATATTCTTAAAAATATAAACAACAACCCAATAATTGGGATGGAATTAATTATTTCCCCGGTGGTCCATTTATGGCTCCCTCTAAAATTTAGAGTCACTATATTAACCCTTATAAAATAAAAGTAAATGTTGTCCTGATAAGAGATAAAGGAATTAATTAAGATTAAATCAAAATTATAAGGTTTAAAATAAAACCAAAAAATGTATAAAAAAATTTATGGATGAATGATATTCAATTCTAATCACAATATGATCAATTTTGAGTTATTTAATAGAGACTTATACATGAAAATATATTATTTATTATTTAAATTAATGATGGTTTGTAACATCCCAAGTATGTAATGAATAATAGATATTTTATCTATGTCTATTAATGATTAAGATAGTGTTTTAGAGGCTTAAAATGAAATTAAATCCAATCTTAAGCATGGAATACACTAATATTCTTAAAAGATTGTTTTACTGCCTTATGATGGAAAACCCTTTTTAAATATATCTTTTGACAATTCTATAAACTATGTTTGTCAAAATGAACTTATTATTTATGATTGAGACATCAAAACTTACTTTGTGTGAATTTTTGGTATTTTTCTGACAATGTTCATTTTTTAATGAATAGTGAAAAATACTGCATTTTACATCAAAACTGATTTTTAATCTAATTTATTTATATGATTAGATTTTCTTTTGAATTGGTCTTAATGTGTAATATGAATATATTTTTACCATTTAATCCAATGGTCATCATTGGAATCAATTTCACTTTGAAATTGGACTTAAAGTAGTGCCAATCTTTTGATACTTATTGTTTCATAAAAACACGCTATTTGCTCTGACAGCGGGAATTAATTATTAAATTAATTAACGTGAATTATATGTTTTGAATTTTGTTAAATAGACTTCATTTTTGAATTTGTAATATCAAATATAGATTAGGGTGAATTTTTGGTAATTTTCTGAAAAACATCAATTTTTGATTAATAGTGAAACCACTAAGTAGTACTTATAAAAACTGATTTTTCTGTTTAAATGGAATTTTTCCATCATTGTGTTTTGAATTTCAAAAATTCAACATACATGGTTATCATTAAGAAGTAAAATGTGTTTCAATGAGATTATAATAATTTTTTGGTGAATAGTAACTTATTAAGTTCTTAATCGCGATTAGTGGTAATTAGTGTAGTTTAAGGTAAAAATAATGCTTTAATAAAATAAAATGAGCTTGACACATGTCCTACCCTCATTGGTTGTGTCATGGCCGACCAAGACAAGCCATGGGTCAACTTGAGGACCCCATGGATCCCCTTTGGTTGGGAAATGACATAAATTACTTTTTATTTAATGTAAAAGTAAAAATAACACAAACATAATATGTTTTACAAAACAAATTTTTACATGGTGTTATAACGATCATATTTTTGATTAAAAATAGTCATTGGAAATCTAAAACGATTTCCTACATCATAGTATATTTTAATAATTTTTAGACATTAAATAAATTAAATTATTTATGACATAATAATGATGCAGTGATGACATCATTATTTGACGATTTAAATAAAATTGAAAGATAATGTAAAATATATGAACTACACATGTACAAAACCAATTGTATGAGTGGATTTCGAACCCTTATCACCTTATCCACGAATTATATTAATTTGGGACCTTTTAAAACCGAAACACATTTTCAAATAAAGTAATATTTCTTTACTTTCCAAAAGTGCCCCTCCTCTCCTCTTATAAAAGGACCCCACCTCTACCTCATTTCACACACTCCTCATGCCTTTGGCTCGGCCAACCCCTGTCCATTTACTCTCTCCACATCCCTCTCCTCATCCTAGAGGATTCCCTTTGAGCATAATCCTTTCAAAGGAAGCCTTTAGGATCAAATCGAAAGGAGTTACACTTTTAAAGTTAATTCATTCTCTCATGTTCATTTGTTTTATTTTGCTTCTCCAAACCCCTAAACTCTTTTTATTTACTTTTTTTGTAACAAAACCAGTATCCTAGATATACTAGGATGTTGTTATAAGATTTATTCGAGCTACACTCTCACACAACTACATCAAATGGTTAAAGAACATACGGTTTCCGTGGATGGCGAAATTCTGCCTCCCGAAACGATGATTGTTCAATACTCAATTAACACCTTCAAAGGTGGCCATTATGATGTCACTATTTTTATATATGATATATAATATGTTTATGTTTCCTTAAGCTTCTGTTTTTTTCATTTTGGGCATACCTTTATGGTTTCCATTATGGGTAAACACGATATCTTCATTTTTGGAAGTGCGGACTACCGCCCCTGAAAGTGATTTTATTCGTTAATACCATATGTGGGATGTGTAAAGGATAAAGTTAATGATATTATATATGGTATTATACTGGAATTATAATATACTCTTATATAATTATGATTCCATTCCAGAAATATGAAATAGAAATTGAAGTAGTGTTCATGCGTACGTATGGCCTACCGTCTCCATGAACGGGGCATTTCATTTCTTACCTCTAAATGTGATGTAATATTATAAATACATGTATATGCTGAATATATATGTTATCCAAATCATTAATATCATTCTGGATATAACGAACCTTTGACCAAATTAACAACATGTAAGTGTAAGAAGTCTATTTTTGACTTAAGAACCAAATACCGACAAAATGAACACTATTAACTTAAATGATTACATGATGTTCATAACATGGTATAAAAGGAATAATGAACTTGAAAAAGGTTCATAAGCAAATAGATATTAACTCAAGTTTATTATTCAGGAGATTAAAGAACGGTCGGGTCAAGTCGGATACGAGGTATGGGACTTCATCTCAATCTCCTTTCATCGAGGCATATTTTATTTTATACACAATTTTCTTTTATATAGTTTATAAACCCCTTTGACTTTTATGTTTATTCAAAAGGAATATTTTTTATTCGAAGCATTTACTAAACGACAAAAGGGAATGTTTTTTTCATACGTATGTGGCGACAATGACTTCTCCGCCATCGTGACCGTTATTTGAGTTTCGGATTCCTCTACAAGCCATACCTTCTTTTTAAAAGAAAAATAAATACCATGTTTTACTTTTCTTTTTTTTGGTATTGAAAATGGTTTTCACAATGTTTTTGTGTTGTATTGATATCTTGTGATTGAAATGTGGAAATGTTATGTTTCTTTTATGCATGTTTTATGTGATACGATTATGTTATGGTTCTTGGTCATTATTATGAAGACGGGTGGTTCCGTGATAAACTAAGGGTGGTGAGCCCGATATAGATCTCCAATGCATTGGGTAACTCAAAGGAGTGAAACGTTAAGGTTTCTCCGAAGAGATTTTAGGGAATATACTGTGACGGGTATTCCAAACGTAACCAAGAGGGTTACTCCCTACGTAAAAATGTTATGAATGCCTCAAGTTACCTTTATGTCTTATGATTTCTATGATTTATTCATGATTTTATGAGGTATGTTAAAGTGCCTATGTTTTATGGGTAAAGTATGATTTCATTCGTATGTATATATGAACTCATGTTTCCTTTCCATGTTTTTATAACCCATACTAAGCTTTTTATGCTCATCCCAAGTTTTTTTGAAATGTTTTTCACAGGTCAAGGGAAAGGTACATGATATGATGATAGTGTCAATGAAATGTCATGAAATAATCCATATTTTATTTTAAATGTGTTTCCATTGATGGGAATGAAGAATATTATCTTTATGTAACTAATTTGTTTATATGTGGGATGTAATAAAAGTTTTATGATCTAATTCTCTAAAACTCTAAACCCGAAAAGATCCTCAATGTGTAATCTTGTAATAACTCAAGATTAAGTAAGGTTTAAGGCTGGGGAATTATAGTTGGTATCAGAGGTCGGTTTAGATAACTTTAGGAGTTAGAATTCTATTAAATGATTATCCAAAAAAAATTCATTGAAATGATATAGCATTTGAAGATTACCATGTTGCTTCATCTAAGACATGTTTGTTCAGAATGGTTTTCCGCAGAAGAAACAGGGACGCAGTGCTAGGAAGGCATACAGAAGGAAATAACCATCCGAATCAGCATCCAGAAATGGTCGGATTTGGAATTGAACAATTTGTTGTAGTAATGGCGCAATTGACTCATGCGATAAATGGTGGTGGTATCCATGCACGAGATCAGCCAGATCAACCACAGAGGAACATGTCAGTGGTGGAACATTTCATGAGGCAACATCCACCATCATTCAGAGGATCATCTGACCCTGTGATAGCTGAAGGGTGGATTAAAGCACTGGAGACGATTTTTGATGTCATGGGGTGTTCAGATAATCAAAAGGTTAGTCTTTCTATTTACCGTTTGGAGGGTGAAGCAGATCAGTGGTGGTCTATGGTTAAAAATATCAGGGACGCCGATGAGATTGATGCTCTTGACTAGGATGAATTCAAAGGTATGTTTCTCGAGAAGTATTTTCATAAGGCTGTTTGACTTAGGATGGAAAAGAAATTCTTGGAATTGAGGTAAGAAGAAGACTCAGTGGCTGCCTATGAACAAAGGTTCACTCGATTGGCAAGGTATTCTCCAAATTTTATCTGAGACCTTGATAGTAAAATCAATCGTTTTTACTCAGGATTAAAGCCAAAATATCGAAGGGAATTAGCTTCTCGTGAGTATAAAAGTTATGAAAAGCTTGTTCGATGTGCTGAGAAGGTGGAAATGGAGTTTGTCGATGACCAAGTGTTCTATAACAACCAGCAGAAGAAGAGACCGAGGTGGCAGGAGAAAGGTAAGAATTCTTCAAAAAAGTCTGATGGTAAGAGAACTAAGTTTCCAGTTTGTGGTAAATGTGGCAAAAGGCATACTGGGGAATGCCTTCTGAATTCTGGAAAGTGCTACCTATGTGGTAAGATGGGACATAAGGCTCGTGATTGCACTGAAAAAAATCAAGGTGAAGATAAGAACAAATTTGATTTACAGTTAGTGAAATGTTATAAGTGCAATGAGATGGGTCACTATGCAAACGAGTGTCCGGCAAAGAGCTTGAGTGATGGGAAGCAGTTAGACTACAAGAAGAAAGGGGTGGTGAAATCCTTTGCAACTACTTCCGCAGATGTCGGGCCATCAAATGAAGTTGTATCAGGTACTTTGTTTGTTTTTTCAGATTATGCCAGTGTGTTGTTTGATTCGGGGTCTACACATTCTTTCATCTCTGAAAACTTTGCTAGTAAAATGGGAATACCATCTCAAGAAATGACTCCTAAACTTTTGGTAAAAACACTTGGGGGAAATGATGAGGCAAAAAGAATTTATAAGAATCTTCCTATCCTTATCTGTGGAAAGAACCTACTTGCAAACCTTATTGTTCTACCTCTAGTAGAGTTTGATGTTATCCTGGGTATGGATTGGCTCTCTATTTACCATGCTAAGATTGACTGTAGAGCTAAAGAAGTTTCTTTTCAGAAAGACTTTCAGTTTGTTTACAGGAATGAACCCTTACTTTTGATAACATATCAAGAGGCCGAGAAACTTGTAAAAGATGGAAATGAATGTTACCTTGCACACGTCGTTGAAAATAAAGGAACTGTTCAGATTAATGTTGTGCCAGTGGTAAATGAGTATCCTGATGTTTTTCCTGATGAGTTTCCTGGAATAATACCAGATCGGGATGTTGAGTTTACTTTTGACTTAGTTCCTGATGCTAAGCCAATTTCAAAACCCCCTTATCGAATGGCACAAATTGAACTTTTAGAGTTGAAGGAGCAATTTCAAGATTTATTAGAGAAATGTTTCATTATACCTAGCACATCACCATGGGGTGCTCCTATTTTATTTGTTAAAAAGATAGATGGTTCTATGAGACTTTGTATTGATTATAGATCCTTGAATAATATCATTGTTAAGAACAAATATCCTTTTCCTCATATCGATGATTTGTTTGATCAGCTCCAGGGAGCTCAGTTTTTATCAAAGATTGACCTGAGATCGGGGTACCATCAGCTGAAGGTAAAGGAGGAAGATATTCCGAAGACCACGTTCCGTATGAGATATGGCCATTATGAATTTGTAGTAATGCCTTTTGGGCTAACCAATGCACCTGCTGTATTCATGGAATTAATGAATAGAATTTTCCATGAGTTCTTGGATAAGTTTGTGGTGGTTTTCATTGATGATATTTTGGTATTTTCTAAAAGTAAAGAGGAGCATGAAAGACATTTAAGGGTTATCTTGAAATCCTTAAAAGAAAAGAAACTGTATGGGAAATTCAGCAAGTTTGAGTTTTGGTTGCAACAAATTTCTTTCGTTGGTCACATTGTTTCTAAAGATGGAATAATGGTTGATCTTGCAAAAACAAAAGTTGTGGAAGAATGGCCAAGACCCACAAATGTAACTGAGATTAGTAGCTTCCTTGGTTTGGCAGGCTATTACCGAAGGTTTGTTAGAAATTTTTCATGGTTATCTAGTCCAATGACTAATCTAACTCAGAAGGGTGTTAAGTTTATCTGGATAAAAGAATGTGATGATTGTTTTCAGGAATTGAAAAGAAGATTGGTGAATGCTCCAGTTTTGGCACTACCTTCCAGGAATGGTGAGTTTGTTATATACAGTGATGCTTCATTGAGAGGACATGGTTGCGTCCTAATGCAGAATGATCAGGTAATTGCTTATGCTTCACGACAGTTGAAAACTCATGAGGTAAATTACCCTACACATGATTTGGAATTAGCTGTTGTTGTTTTTTCTTTAAAAATTTGGAGGCATCATTTGTATGGAGTAAAGTGTGAAATATATACCGATCATAAAAGTTTAATGTATATATTCACTCAGAAAGAGTTAAACATGAGACAGAGGAGATGGCTAGAATTAATCAAGAATTATGATTGTACAATTCATTACCATTCGGGAAAAGAAAATAAAGTGGCTTATGCTTTGAGTCAAAAAAGTAATGCTTCATTAACAATGTTGCGTTTGGAATGTGATCCTTTGGTTAAGGATTTGATGAACTTTGGCATAGAAGTTGTTGGTGCAGGAAGTCCTTCTGTTTTGTTTCACGTATCAGTGAGATCTTCTCTATCAGATAGAATCAATAAAGCACAGAAGCAAGACAGTGAGTTGCAGAAAAAGGTAGAGCTGGTTCAGAAAGGTAAGTTGCCTGAATTCAACATTGATAATGATTGTGTTTTGAGATTTGGGAAGAGATTGTGTGTGCCTTGTGATTCATAGTTGAAGAGAGAGTTGTTATGTGAAGCTCATAGTTCTCCGTTTTCAGTTCATCCGGGTAGTACTAAGATGTATAGAGATCTGCGGAAGTATTACTGGAGGGTTGGAATGAAAAGAGACATTGCTGATTTTACTGTGAAGTGTTTGAAAAGTCAATAGGTTAAAGCAGAGCGGCAGTTACCGAAAGGGATGCTTCAGCCTTTACCAGTTCCAGAGTGGAAATTGGAGAATATATCCATGGACTTTGTTGTTGGATTACCGAAGACATCTCGAGGTAATAATGCAATCTGGGTTATTGTTGATCGCTTGACCAAATATTCTCATTTCCTTGCTATACGAGATACTTTCTCTCCAGATCAACATTCCCATTTGTATCTTAATAAAATAGTCAGGTTACATGGATTTCCCCTCTCCATTGTATCGGATCGTGATCCCAGTTTTACTTCTAACTTTTGGAAAGGCCTTCAGAAGTCGTTGGGTACTGAATTAAATTTTAGTACATCTTTTCATCCTCAATCAGATGGGCAGTCAGAACGAACAATCCAGACATTGGAGGATATGCTACGAGCTTGTTCTATTGATTATCAGGGAAGTTGGGACCAAAATCTTTCTTTGGTTGAATTTTCATATAATAACAGTTTTCATTCCAGTATACAGATGGCACCATTTCAGGCATTATATGGGAAGCGGTGTCGAACTCCAGCTTTCTGGGATGAAGTGGGTGAAAGGAAGTTGATGGGACCAGAATTAGTAGAAGAGATGGCAGAAAAAGTTCAGTTGATTCAGAAACACATGAGAACAGCTCAGAGAAGGCAGAAGAGTTATGCGGATAACCAGAGGAAGGATCTATCTTTCGAGGTAGGTGATCATGTTTTTCTAAAGGTTTCTCCTTGGAAAAGTGTGATGAGATTTGGTAAGAAAAGAAAAGTTGAGTCCAAGGTTCATTGGACCATACAAAATTCTGGAGAGAGTTGGATCAGTTGCATACCGAGTGGCTTTACCTCAGAGTTTATCTCAGGTACACAATGTCTTTCACGTTTCGATGTTGAGAAAGTATATGCCAGATCCATCTCATGTTTTGAGCTCAGAGGTAGTTCAGCTGGAAGAGAACCTATCTTATGAGGAACAACCGGTCCAGATTCTTAACCACATGGAGCAAGTGTTACGGAATAAGGTGATTCACCAGGTATAGGTTTTGTGAAAAAACCACATGATTGAAGAGGCAACATGGGAATCTGAAAATGTAATGAGGGATAAGTAGCCCCATTTAATCGATAAGTAAATAAATTACGGGGACGCAATTTTCTAAAGGGGGGAAGGATGTAACATCCCAAGTAAGTAATGAATAATATATATTTTTATCTATGTCTATTAAGGATTAAGATAATGTTTTAGAGGCTTAAAATGAAAATAAATCCAATCTAAAGCATGGAATACACTAATATTCTTAAAATATTGTTTTACTGCCTTATGATGGAAAACCCTTTTTAAATATATCTTTTGACAATTTTATAAACTATTTTTGTCAAAATAATCTTATTCTTTATGATTGGGACATCAAAATTTACTTTGTGTTAATTTTTGGTATTTTTCTGACAATGTTCATTTTTTTAATGAATAGTGAAAAATACTGCATTTTACATCAAAACTGATTTTTAATCTAATTTATTTATATGATTATATTATCTTTTGAATTGGTCTTAATGTGTAATATGAATATATTTTTACCATTTTATCCAATGGTGGTCATTGGAATCAATTTCACTTTGAAATTGGACTTAAACTAGTGTCAATCTTTTGATACTTATTGTTTCATAAAAACACGCTATTTGCTCTGACAGTGGGAATTAATTATTAAATTAATTAATGTGACTTATATGTTTTGAATTTTTTAAAATAGACTTAATTTTTGAATTTTTAATATCAAATATAGCTTAGGGTGAATTTTTGGTAATTTTCTGAAAAACTTCAATTTTTGATGAATAGTGAAACCACTAAGTAGTACTTATAAAAACTGATTTTTCCGTTTAAATGGAATTTTTCTATCATTGTGTTTTGAATTTCAAAAATCCGACATACATGGTTTTCATTAAGAAGTAAAATGTGGTTCAATGAGATTATAAATTTTTGTTGGTTAATTGTAACTTATTAAGTTCTTAATCGCGATTAGTGGTAATTTGTGTAGTTTAAGGTAAAAATAATGCTTTAATAAAATAAAATGAGCTTGACACATGTCCTACCCTCATTGGTTGTGTCATGGACGACCATGAAAAGACATGGGTCAACTTGGGGACGCAATGGATCCACTTTTGTTGGGAAATGAGATAAATTACTTTTTATTTAATGTAAAAGTAAAAATGACACAAACATAATATGTTTTACGAAAACAATTTTTACATGGAGTTATAACGATCAGATTTTTGATTATATATATTCATTGGAAAGATAAAAAGATTTCATACATCATAGTAGTTTTTTTTATAATTTTTAGACATTAAATAAATTAAATTATTTATGACATATTAATGATGCAGTGATGACATCATTATTTGACGATTTAAATAAAATGGAAAGATAATGTAAAATCTATGAACTACACATGTCCAGAACAAATTGGATGAGTGGATTTCGAACCCTTATCACCTTATCCACGAATTATATCAATGTGGGACCTTTTAAAACCGAAACACATTTTCAAATAATGTAATATTTCTTTACTTTCCGAAAGTGCCCCTCCTCTCCTCTTATAAAAGGCCCCCAACTCTACCTCATTTAACACACTCCTCAAGCCTTTGGCTCGGCCAACCCCTGCCCATTTACTCTCTCCACATACCTCTCCTCATCCTATAGGATTACCTTTGGGCAGAACCCTTTCAAAGGAATCCTTTAGGCTCAAATCAAAAGGAGTTACACTTTTAAAGGTAATTCATTCTCCCATGTTCATTTGTTTTATTTTGCTTCTCCAACCCCCTAAAATCTTTTTATTTACTTATTTTGTAACAACACCAGTATCCTAAATATACTAGGATGTTGTTATAATATTTATTTGAGCTACACTCTCACACAACTACATCAAATGGTTAAAGAACATACGGTTTCCGTGGATGGCGAAATTCTGCCTCCCGAAACGATGATTGTTCAATACTCAATTAACACCTTCAAAGGTGGCCATTATGATGTCACTATTTTTATATATGATATATAATATGTTTATGTTTTCTTTAAGCTTATGTTTTTTTCATTTTGGCATACCTTTATGGTTTCCATTATGGGTAAACACGATATCTTCATTTTAGGAAGTGCGGACTACCGCCCCCTGAAAGTGATTTGATTCGTTAATACCATATGTGGGATGTGTAAAGGATAAAGTTAATGATATTATATATGTTATTATACTGGAATTATAATATACTCTTATATAATTATGATTCCATTCCATAAATACGAAATAGAAATGGAAGTAGCGTTCATGCGTACGTACGACCTACCGTCTCCATGAACGGTGCATTTCATTTCTTACCTCTAAATGTGATGTAATATTATAAATACATGTATATTCTGAATGTATATGTTATCCAAATCATTAATATCATTCTGGATATAACGAACCATTCACAAAATTAACAACATGTAAGTGTAAGAAGTCTATTTTTGACTTAAGAACCAAATACCGACAAAATGAACACTATTAACTTAAATGATTACATGATGTTCATAACATGGTATAAAAGGAATAATGAACTTGAAAAAGGTTCATAAGCAAGTAGATATTAACTCATATTTATTATTCAGGAGGTTAAAGAAGGTTCGGGTCAAGTCGGATACGAGGTATGGGAATTCGTCTCAATCTCCTTTCATCGAGGCATATTTTATTTTATACACAACTTTCTTTTATACGGTGTATAAACCCCTTTGACTTTTATGTTTATTCAAAAGGAATATTTTTCATATGAAGAATTTAATAAACGAAAAAGGGAATGATTTTGTCGTACGTATGCGGCGACAACGACTTCTCCGCTGTCGTGACCGTTATTTGAGTTTCGGCTTCCTCTAAAGCCATACCTTCTTTTTAAAAGAAAAATAAATACCATGTTTTACTTTTCTTTTATTTTGGTATAGAAAATGGTTTTCAAAATGTTTTTGTGTTGTATTGATATCTTGTGATTGATATGTGGAAATTTTATGTTTCCTTTATGCATGTTTTATGTGATACGATTATGTTATGGTTCTTGGGCATTATTATGAAGACGGGTGGTTTCGTGATAAACTATGGGCGGGTGAGCCCGATATAGCTCTCCAATACATTGGGTAACGCGAAGGAGTGAAACGTTAAGGTTTCTCCGAAGATATTTTAGGGAATATACTGTGATGGGTATTCCAAATGTAACCAAGAGGGTTACTCCCTGCGTAAGAATGTTATGAATGCCTCAAGTTACCTTTATGTCTTATGATTTCTATGATTTATTCATGATTTTAAGAGGTATGTTAAAGTGCCTATGTTTTATGGGTAAAGTATGATTTCATTCTTATGTATATATGAACTCATGTTTCCTTTCCATGTTTTTATAACCCATACTAAGCTTTTTATGCTTAGCCCAAGTTTTTTTGAAATGTTTTTCAGTGGTCAAGGGAAAGGTACATGATATGATGATAGTGTCAAGGAAGTGTCAAGAAATAATCCATGTTTTATTTTAAATGTGTTTCCATTGATGGGAATGATGAATACTATCTTTATGTAACCACTTTTTTTATATGTGGGATGTAATGAAAGTTTTATGATCTAATTCTCTAAAACTCTAAACCCGAAAATATCCTCAATGTGTAATCTTGTAATAACTCAAGATTAAGTAAGGTTTAAGGCTGGGGCCTTATATGGTTACCAAATATCTCTACCTTATATTTTAATATCTTTTATGTTTCCACATAGGGCCATCATAAAAATTTGTCCAAATGTAAATGTCTATTTTGATATAAATGAATGTTGTTACATTATATAAATTTATTTTTAATTTTATGAAGTTAAATAATTATCTTAAAAGTATTTTTAATTCTAAAAATATATTTATTTAATTAACATAAAAATATAATAAATAATTTTAAAAATATTAATTTTTTTAATATTTCAGATAAGTTAATGCATCAAATAAATTTTAAATATCTATAAGATATAATATATATATGTTCCAACATTATATTTTAATATCCAGTTTGTCTTCTTTTATTTTAAATCAAATTAAACAAATAGTATTAAATATGGAAATAATAATATCTTATTGGATTAATTATTTATTAAATTTTTTAAAAACAAAGAAATGATAAAAAATCACAAGGGCTTCTGATATGGTCGAAAATGTTTTATAAATTTTATTTGTGGTCCATTTTTTATTATTTAAACATAGAATAGTCTTATTATATATAAATGTTCTGATAGTTTTCTAAAGTGCCCCTCTCCACTCTTATAAAAAGGCCTCTCCTCCCATGTTCCCCCAAAAATCCTTTATTCTTCTATCTCTACCAAACCCTACCAAATTATCATATATATATTATTAGTTAACATCTAGAGGTCATGGTTTTCCAAAAAGTTCATCCATAGTGTCCCTAAGAAGAGATCCAAAGAAAGCCCAACGAAGTAGAGGTAATTTCATTACCAATTCTATTCAATTTCTTTTTTTTTCTAATTACTCTTTATATGTTTCTTCCATAATAATGTAATAAATATATTATATTATATATGCTGAGATGTTTTTATAAGTATCGGAAACTGTATACCACATTTTATTTATCATATGAATACCAATATCATAATTTGTGTGTACAAACAACTTACCATCTCCATGCCATGGTGTCATTTTTTATTAAAAAACATTTTATTAGGATGGGAATAATGATTAGAATAATAGATTTAACTAATGAATATAACATGAAAATTAATATATATAATTAATATACCATATAATTATATACCATTAAACCATTAAAAAAATGATACCTTCGCTCATGCATACGTACGACCTACCATCTTCACGACGCGTGGTGATTCATTCTCCACATTGACAACTAAAGAAATGTTATAAAATAATACGATGAGTGAAAATAATAAATATGAATGTAATTTCATGAATAAAATACCTCTTATGAATAAAAAACATAACATATATGGAAAAACAGGAATGGGAAAACGATGCAGTTAAGACACGAAATAATGGTAATATTGAAATACTATTAACAAAATAGTATAATATGATCATATATGATATCAAAAATTTTAATATGGTCCATATATAATTTAATAAAATGATTAAAAAATTATAAAAAAGGTGACCACACCATCAACTAATGAAACGTACAAGGTAAGAGATAATTTTTCAATCTCAATTTTATTAGAGATTGTTTATACCTATGTGTTTACTTGGGATATATTTAACATCCATATCCATGTTTTCTAAAAAAAATTCAAAAAATGTTTAATATTATTCTATGTATGTTTAAATATATTTTTACCCATTTTGACATTTACATTATGGTATGGAATGAATCTTTATTTTGATTACTATATGAGGGACTTTTTATCATTTTTAGAAAAAGTAGGAGGGGAATGATTTTTAACTTATATAGATTTAACGGATTTTTAACCCTTCATAAAGCATTATTTATATGTATATTCTTTTAAACAATTTAATTTTTTTCTACTAAATTATTTTCTAATAAAATTTCATGGAATTTTGAAAATAGAAAATATTTTTGAGGAAAAAAATGATATTTTCCTCAAGAATTGTGTTCAGGTGTTTTATCAAAATTATTTTCCATCTAACATGACATATGGTTATGTTTCTATACATATTATTTATTTTATTTTATTTTTTATGAGGGAATTATTTTTATATAATAAATTTATTTTATATGGATTGTGTTAGGATGAAATAATATTATGAAACATACTTTATTTAATGGGTTATGCTAAAATGATGATTTATGTTTTTGAAGAACATGTAATAATTATTTCAGTATGAGATTGATGGGAAATTAATTTATATATAATTCATTGGGTAATGATTTATATCTCAAGATATATAAATGAATGGAATGATAGCAAAATCTCATTCAGTAATACATGGCTAGAAGTAAAACCCAGTTCAGTAATGGACTTTGTGCACTTTGATGGTCTTGCCAACAATTACATGGCTACTATGGAAATCATATTATATTCTTATTAGTTGTATTTAATTACATGTTTTACTCCAATTCTGTTCAATCATGGTTAATGTTCCTTTATGATCAATGCCTTATGTACTTCCAAGATTTATTTCATGACTCATGATTTTTATATTTAAACATTATGTTCGTGTTTTTATATTCTTATGTTTATGGTTTGTTTTATGTTCTCCTTGTTTAACCTTAAGGAGTATTTTAGCTCACCCTTTTTATGTTTTCTTTTCACCACGATATAAATAATGGTTTTAGGTAAGAAAAAAGGGATGATCATTATGAGAGATGTAGATGATATTTAACCGAGTTAGAGGATTATGTTCCATGCTTCCAAAGGCACTAAACTAATGTAGTCTTGGGAATAGTTTTATGTCATGTATTATGTAATCTGAAAAAGAAATGTAATTTCAATGTACGTCCTGATTGGGCCGTTAAAGATGGTATCAGAGTGATCGATTAGTTAATGTTTGGAAACATGGATGTGAAAACATTAATGTGATTCATTGATATATTTCTAAGATATGTCTTGGGATATCCTTTAGGGTAAGTCTATCTATAGGTTAAAATCTAATAATTACATTAATGATCATGAATAACCTAGGATTAAACCTATGATATTATAGATCGAATGTACTCCCCTTGATTATATTGTTTTTTAAGAATGATTTCTTCCTCCCACAAAATTTATTTTGGGGTTTTGAAGATGGATAGAACATGAAGGAATTGTGTTAATGATCAATGCCCAAGGAAATGAAATTATGGTCATCCTGATCAACAAAATGTTACGGGAGATGGAATGAAAACTATTATTGTTATACTTACACAAGCAGTGAATCATTTTGGACAAACAAATGAGTAGAGAAGGGAACAACATTATATAGATTCCTTTATGGAGAAATGTACATATCCTTTTAGTAGGTCTTATGATCCACTTGTTTCTGAATAATGTATTAGTACTATGGAAAATATATTTTCCATCCTTTGATGTTCAGAAAATGAAAAATTCATTTTGGCTATTTATCATTAAGAAGGTCATACAGAATATTCATGGACTCTAATTAAGAATACATGGCAGTAAAATCACACTGAATCCATTGAATGGGATGAGTTAAAGAACTTGTTTTTCAATAAGTACTTCAGTCATATTCTTCAAAAAAAGATATAAATGGATTTCCTTGAACTTAAGAAAAAGGATGATAAATCAGTTGGTAATACGATGAAAATTTTACATGGTCTATAGGGTTTGCTTCTGGCTTTATCATCCAACTTGAATGTAAAGTTCATCGATTCATTAGTGTCTCAAAACCAAGTATTTTAAGGGAATTAATTATAAGTGATTTGAGAAGCTATGAAGAGATTGTATTTTTCGTTATCAAGGTAGAACATGGATTTTGTATTATATATGCATCTCATGGTATCGAAAAGAAAGGAAATGTGGAGTTTAAGCAAAACAATCAAAACAATGGTGAAATTAAGATAAATGTTTCCCTATTCTCATGGTGTTAAAATAAGGATAATAGAGATTCTATTAATAGGACTTATTTTTTAAAGTGTGGAAAATAAGGTCGTTGAGCAGTCGAGTGTTGAAGTAATGTGAAAAAGGTTTATAATGATGCCAATAATGAAAAGACTATAGAGAATTTCCCACCCAACCTTAAATGATACAGGTGTAAGGAAATGGGTATTATGCTAACCAATTCCATAATCCAAGGGTTAATGATGATTGACGTCAGCAACATCTTGAGGCCAAAGAAAATTGGAAATCATATGCAATCACTTTTGGTGATGTTGAGTATGAAGACAATGTGGGGGATGATTATGTGTTTATGTAATGGGATTCAAAAATACATTTTGTAGGATCTCTTTTGTTGTATTATTGAATATTAGAATATATATATTTTGGTCCATTTTGGTTTTCCATAGTTATATTGTACTAGTAACCATGAAATATGATTGAAATATTTTTGGAAAGAATATGATACATGAATAATGAATTGATAAGTTGATAGTGAGATGTATGAAAGTATTAATGATATCATGACTGACATAAGGGCAAAGGGATATCATGGTTTGAGTATATATAATTTTTGTTATTTTTTGATGTGTAGAAACAGTTAATTTTGAAATATTGCCAGTTTTAACTATGGTTCAATGGTAATTAATGTCATTTGGATGTTTCAAGATAATATATGAGTAAGGTGTTAAAATATTTGGTATATGACAACCACGAAACGCAAAATGAGATATGTGAGACAAATGTTAAGTTTATTTAGTTGTCTTCTTTCTAAAGTTTTATATTTTATGTTTTATTAAATGATGGTAAAATTATCCATTTATGGAAATTATAAGTTATATTTCGGTTTAATTTTTTAAGATTAATGTATTATCTCACTATTGGTGGACTTATGAATATTTTATAACATGTTCTAACCTTTTCTTAAGACATATTGAATGACCTATTATTGTATCTCATGAACTGGTAACACTTAAAGAATGAAAATTTCAACCTAATTCCATAAAATAAGAGATAAAGTGGAAATTTTTCTGGGAATGACCAATGGTGAGAATGTGCTAAAATTAAGTAGGTAATTCTACTCATGAAAAAATAGATAATATTTTACGAGAGGATCTTGAAACAAAAAATATTTTCCTAGTAAATTTTTTTGTGAAGAATCATATGATCCAATAAATCATCACAGATTTATAGATTTCTAGTTTTTAACATTCCTTAAATTTTATTCCCTATCACTATCCATCAGAACATGATGGTTAGATTTCTCTTCCATATCCACGTTTTTAGTCACTACCTATGTTCTCCTATGTGGAAACTCAGTGATGAGTTACTTTATGCAACCATTATGTTTCTAACATTCCTTTAAAAAAATAAAGTTTTAGTATTCCTTTTTACGATGTGGGTTTCTAGGAAATAATGTTTCAATTATTAAACATTTTATAACACTGATGAATTTCTAAGGAGAAATTCATTTTAAGGGGGTAGAATGTGACACCATGGGATGTTATGAGATAGATTTTTTTAATTTAATTAATGTATTGTGTTTTATGAATCACCAATATTAGTTTTCACTATACTCAAGACCATATTATCTTTTAGTATACACAACACAATTCATTTCATTCTTTATACGGTAGTGTGACTTTTCACGATAGCTAGCATAGTACGCAATACCAAGTTTCACTAAACCATGATATGTTAATAAAAAATTATTATTTAATGGGATATAAAATATAATTTATGAATAGTATTAAACAATTTTTAATTTATATTACCTGAACATTCATATTATGTATTTTATAGACATGATATAAAAACAAATTCATTATTTTGGAAAAAAATATATATTTTTTAAAAAATGTAGTTTTTCTTCTGTTTGATGGCACTCCCGTTGTAAGTTTATTTTTTGACACTTTTAAATATAGTATTTAAAAAAATATACTTCTTCTTTCGAATAAGAACATTAAAATTTAATTTTTTCTATATTTTTTGTATTTTTCTTAAAAATTAATATTTTAATGAATAGTTAGAAATATTGCATTTTAAGACAAAACTTTTATTTAATATATTTTATTTATATAGTTAGATTTTCTTATATTATATTCTTAATTAAATATAAATTGTAATTAGATTAATTTTTTATCACTTAATACAATTTTGGTCATTGGATGTAATTTCACATTTAAATTGAACAAAAACACACGACAATCATTTGATAAGTTTTTATTTCTTAAAAACCGGGATTTTCTTTTTTTGACAACATGGATTATTTTTAAATTAAATTATCCCCATTATTAGTATTGAATTATAAATAATTCATTCCATATTTTCAATTAGTGGGTAAAAATTATGTCAATAGGTTACCTTTATTTTTGGTCAATATGAATTTTAAGTTTAGTAATTATTTTTATTACCATTTTTAAAGGTAAATCGGGTAATCAAAGATAAAAATAATATTTTAAAATTTCCTTAACACCTATAAAGTATTATTTGATGAATATATTATACCCTTATCATATATGGTTTGAAATTTCATCACTTAATGATCATATTCCCATAAATATGACATGAATATAAAAATAATTAATGAATGTAACAAAATGTCACTCTCATTTTATATAGGTATATAAATTTTAGTTTTTGTATTACCAAGGAATAAAATAACCTATATGTTGTATATAGAAATATAATAGATTTACATACATCATTGAAATTATTTTATAATTTGAAGATATTAAATAAATTTCTTTAATGACGACTCAATAGTGATGCACAATTTATTTCATTAATGAAAATATCAAATAAATGATAAAGGAAATACTAAACTAAATATAATTTGAGTGAATTAATGCTATCCACTAATTTTATGTTTGATATTTACTTGTTATTTATAGTTCACAGGAGTTTTTTCGAACATATATACAAGTAAAAGTATTTCTAGAATGTCAATGAATAAATAGTATCAAAATTGACTTTTTATATTTCAAATAAATAACATTTTATTAAATTATATAAAATTCATAAAAATATATACATTAGACAAATAGTTAGAATAATGATAAATATTTCACCAATGGCCCATTTAGGGATGCTTTGGCCTTTAAAAAAGACTATATTAACCCTTAGTTAATAAAAATAAATGTTTCCATGGTAAGAGTTAACAAAATTAATTGAAGGTAAATAAAAATTATAATGTTTAAAATAAAACCAAAAAAATTCTGAAAAACATATTTAAAAATTAATATTAAATAATAATAAAATATTATCAATTATAAATTTTTAAAAGTTATATATTTATCTTAAAAGACTCTTCAATTCTAAAATAATATTAATTCAATTAATATAAAAAAAGAAAAATTTATTTTCATAATTATTTTTATATTTTTAATTTCTTAATGTGTTTAAAAAGTTTCCATGATCTATAAGATATTTTATACTTGTGTGGAAGCATTATATTATAATTCCCCTTTTGTCTTATTTTATTTTATGCCAAATTAAATGAGTAGTAGTAAATTAGAAATCAAAATATCATAATTAATTAATAATTTATTTCGTTATTTAATAATCTTGATGATGTTTAATTATCACAGAGGAATAAGATATGTTCAAAAATGTGTTATAAATTATATTTATTGTCCATTTTTAATTATTTATACATAAAATTGTCTTGTTATATTTTAATATTTTGAGAGATCATATAGTGCCCCTCTCATCTCTTATAAAAAGTAATCTCCTCCCACATTTACTCACACCTCCATGAGCCTTATAGCTTCACAAAACCCTAAAAAATTATCCTTTAAACATTTATATTCAACTTATGGAGGTCCTATTTTTACAAAGAGTCTATCCCTAGTGTCCCAAAGAA
Organism: Viscum album; assembly: GCA_963277665.1. Lineage (NCBI taxonomy): Eukaryota > Viridiplantae > Streptophyta > Magnoliopsida > Santalales > Viscaceae > Viscum > Viscum album. Next base: position 858,233,862 of record OY728158.1, read on the forward strand.
GATATTCTAAGGAAGTCCAACGAAGAAGAGGTAATTACTTTACCAATTAAAATCAATTTCTTTTCTTCTTCTACATTATATTTCTATGTTAATTTTTTAATGAAGTAATAAATATAGTATATTATACATTATGAGATGTTATTATAATTATGGGACAACCTTATACCTCATTTCATATATCATAGACATAATAATATCATAATGTGTGCATACGTATGACTTACCATCTCCACGTCGTGGTGTATTTTATTAATAAAAAAATACATTATTACGATAGTTATAATGATTATTATAATATATTTAATTAAATAATATAACAATATAATTATTTTTTATAATTAATATTCCATTCAATTACAATCAATTTAAATATCAAGAGAATGATACCGTCGCTCGTGTGTGTGTTTAGCCTACCATTTCCATGACACGTGGTGATTCGTTCTCAACATTAACAATTCAAGAATGATAAAAAAAATAATATGAGATAAAATAATAATTATGAACATTATTTAATTAATAATGTCAATTCGATTCACAGTAAACATGACATATATGAGAAAATAGGAATGTGAAAATGAAGCAATTGACACCCAAAATAATGTTAATATTGAAATACTATTAAGAAAATGATATAATAGGATTATATATAATATCATAAATATGGATATGGTCCTTTTATAATTTAATAACAAGATTTAAACATTATAAAGGATGTGACCACACCCTCAACTAATGAAAAGTACAAGGTAAGGTATAATTTAGAAATCTCATTTTTATCCAAGATTGTTTATACGTAAGTACTAACTAGGGATATATTTATCATATGTGTCCATGTTTTGTAAAAAAGTTTTCATAAAATGTTTACAAGTATGATATGTATTTTTAAAGTCAATTTTATCCATTTGTTACTTTTACTACACGGTATTGAAGATATATTTTTTGTTTACCATAGAATTCAGTTTTCTGACATTTTCGATTACAGCACTAGGATAATTTATTTTTAAATTATACAGAATCAAGATATTTTTATGTATTCATAAAGATTTATTTCCATTAAAATTACTGTACACGATTTAATTTTTATTTTCAACTAAATTATTTTATTTTAGAATTTCATGTAATTTTGAAAATATAAACCATTTTGGAATAATAAAGAATATTTTCCTCAAGAATTACGTTCAAGTGTTTTATCAAACTAATTTTCCATATAAGATGACATATGGATATGTTTCTATAACTATTATTAATTTTATTTTAATTATTTTTATGATGTAATTATTTTTTTGAAATTAATTTATTTTATTTGGATTATGGTATGACATTGTGATGTTTAAGAACCCCATTTAATTTTATAGGTTATGACATGATGATGATTTATGTTGTTGTGGAACATGTAAGAATGATTTCATTATAATATTGATTTATAAATCATGATATATTCATGACTGGAAGGACAAGTAAATCTGGTTCAGAAATACAGGGTTGGAACAACAATTATACTCAGTTTAGTAATGGACTTTGTCTACTATAATGGTCTTAGAATCAATGCCTTGACTAATATGTAAAAAAATTTATGTTCTTATTAGTTTTTCCAGATTTCATATTTTATTCAAAATATATTATATCATGGTTAATTTTCTATTATGATATATTCCTTAAGAACTGCTATGATTTATTTCATGACTCATTATTTTGATATTTAAACATTATGTTCATGTTTTTACATTATTATGTTTATAGTTTTTTTATGTTCTCTAGGTTTAACCTTAATGGGAATTTTATATCACCCTTTTATGTTTTATTTTCCCTAGGATATAAAGAAATGTATTATGTTAGAAAAAGGGTATGATCATTATGGGAGATGATGAAGATCATTCTCTGAGTTAGAAGATTATGTTTCATGATTCCAAATGCACTTAACTAATACAGTGTTGGGTAAATTTTTTTGCCACATATTGGGTATTCCGTAAATGAAATGTAATTTCCATGTATTTCCATCTATTTTCATTATATTTGGTATTAGATTGAAGGTTTTGTTAACCTTTGGAAAATAGGATGTGAAACCATTAGTTAGATCCCTAGAGATATTTCTTAGGTATGTATTGGGATGTCTCTAAGGGTCTGTCTAACTATTGGTTATAATAATATGATTTTGGTAATGATCATGAATAAATATGGATTAAAACTAAGATATTAGATATTAAAGGTTCTCCCCCTTGATTATATTGTTTTCCATGTATGTTTTTTGCCAATTACACAATTGTTTTTGGTTTTAGATGATGGAAAGAACATGAAGGAACTGTATTGATGGTCAATACATTGGGAAATGTAATTATTGTACTCCTAATCAACCAAATGATATAGGATATGGAATAAAAAATATTATGCCTATACTTACACAAGCTATAAATCCTTCTGGACACCCAAATTAGTACATAAGGGGACAACATTATGTTGAGTCCTTCATAAGGCAACATTCACATTCTTTCTCTAGGTATTCTGATCCACTTATTGTGAAAAAATGGATCATTAAGATTAAAAATATATTGTCTATCATTTATTTTTCACTACATGAGATAGTAAATTTGGCTATTTATCACATAGAAGGTTATGAAGACCAGTGGTGGAAACTAATTAAAAATACAAGGCATGAAAATGAAATTTAATCCAAGGAATGGGATGAGTTCAGGAACTTTTTTTTCAATACGTACATCCCACATATTCATAAAAAACATGGAAAAGGAGTCCTTTGAGATTATGAAAAGGTATGATGAATCTTTTTGTACATATGAGGTAAATGTCACAGGACTTGCAATGTATTCTTCTGGCATTATCATCTAACCTCAAAGTAAATTTGTTTGATTTATCATTGAATTAAAACCAAATCTTCGAAGGGAATGACCTATAAGATAATTTTGTATCTACGAATAGGTTGTGTGTTTCTATATCAAGGTATAAGTAGATGTTGGTATTAAATATCTATCTCATGGTTTTGACAAGAAACTAAATATGATGTTGAAATAAAAATATCAAAATAATGCTGAAAATAAGATAAATGTTTTCTTATGTTAAAAGTGTGGAAAGAATATTTGTGGAGATTAACTTAAAGGGACTATAATTTTTTTCAGTGTATAAAATAAGTTCATCGAGGAGTTGATATCCGATGTAATTGATAGAAGGTTGATAGATATTTGAATAGTAAAAAGACTATAGAGAATTAACCACCCACACTTCAATGCTATAAGTGAATATATTTATTGAATTATGCTAACCAATTCCTTAATCCAAGGGTTAATGATGATTGATATCAGAAACCTATTGAGGCCAAATACAATGGAAAATCACATGTGATCACTATTGGTGATGTTGAGTATGACAATGAAATGGTGGAATGATTTTATTTTAATGTAATGGGATCCAAAATAAGTGTTGTAGTATATCTTTTGAAGTATTATTGAATGTTGTTATATCATTGTATTGGTCCATTATAGTTGAACATAATTATATGGTACCAGTAACAATGAAGATTTATTGAAATATTTTTGGAAAGCACATGATATCGACATAATGAAGGGATAAGGTAAAAAAGATATGTTTGATAGTATAAATGAGCTAATGACTGATATAAGGAAAAAGTGGTATCTTGGTTTGAGAATATATTTTGTTTAGTATTTTTTGTGTGTATGGAAAGATTATATTTTTACAGAATTCATGTTTTCAATAATATTCTATAGTAATTCATGTCATTACCATGTTTTACGAGAATACCTGATTATGGTATTCAAACTGTTTGATTGTGACAACCAAGAATCACCAAATGAGATATGGGAGGCAAATATTAACTCAATTTAGTACACCTCTTTCTAAAGATTTATACTCTCAATTTTTGGAAGGATTTAAATGTTATACAATTATATATAGTATAAGTTATCTTCTGGTTTCTGTTTATTAGATTAATGTATTATCTCTCAATTGGTGGACTTATGCATATTTGATAATCTATTCTATCATTTTTTTAGATAGATGGAATGACCTATAATTCTACACTATGATCTACTAACACTTAATTAATGAAAAAATCAAATTCATTTCATTAAATAAGTGATAAAGTGGAAATTTTTTAGAGAATGACCACTATCGATTTTTTACAAAAACCATGTAAGTAATTCGCTTCATGCAAAAATTCAGCAACATTTAGAAAATTATCTTTAAAGAAAAAAATGGTTTCCTAACACCTTATTTTTTTGATGAATCATCTGATCTCATAAATCATCATATATTTATGGATTTATGATAGTTAACTTTATCCAACCATTATTATCTACTACTAACTATCTGAACTTGATAGTTATTTATCTCTTCTATATCCATGTTTTCACTTCCCACTTATGTTCTCCTATGTGGAAACCTAGTGATGAGTTACTTTCGGTAACCATTATGTTTCTAAATTTAATTTGTAATATGATGTTTTAGTATTCCTTTTTACTATGTGGGTTTTTATGAACAGAATTTTTAATTATTAATCAATTTATATCCTAGACGAATTTTGAAGGAGAAATTCATTTTAAGGGGGGTAGAATGTGACACCCCAAGAATTAATGAGTTGGATTATTTTTAATTTATTTGATGTATTGTGTTATATGCTACACCAATATAATAATTCACTATAAACAAAACCATATTTTCTTACAGTATACACAACATTATTCTTGGCTATGAATACACATAAGAGGGACCTTCCTCAATAGCTTGTGTTTTACAGAATAATAAGTTTCACTAAAAAATGATATATTAGAATGTACTATTATTTAATGGGATATAAAATAAAATGTATGATTATTATTAACCAAATTTTGAATTTTATATTACATTAGCATTGATATTATGTATTTTATAGACATTATATAAGAACAAATTCAATTTTTCGGAAAATAGATGTATTTTTTAAAAAATGCAGTTTTGCGGCCTTTAGACGGCACAACCATTTTTAATTTAATTTTCAACACTTATATATTCTATTTTACAAAATATAAATTTTATTTAGATGAGGAACATTTTTTTCTGAATTTTGTGTATTTTTATTATAAAATTCATATTTTTATGAATAATGAGAAATACTGCATTTTATGTCAATATTGTCTTTTCATCTAATTTATTTATATTGTTAGATTATCATTTTAAATAGTTATAATGTGTAATTGGATTTTGTTTTTATAATTTAATCCAATTTTGTTCATTGTATGTAATTTCACATTTAAATTGGATATAAACACAAGGCAATCTTTTGAAAAGTTTTTATTTCTTAAAACTGCACTTATTGTTTTTTGACAATAGGAATTAATTTTAAATTAATTTCCTCCAATTATTTGTTTTGAATTATGAAGAATAGATTCAATATTTGGAATTAGTGGGTCCAAATTATGTCAATAAGTTACTTTTAGTTTTGGGAATTATGAATTGTAACATTCTAAAATACTTCTATTAAAATGGTTAATGGTAAATTGGGTAATTAAAGGTAAAAATTATATTATAAAATTACTATAATACCAGTAAAAACACAATTGGATGAATAAATTGGAACCTTATCATCTATGGTTCAAAATTACATACCTTAATGGCCACTTTCCCATAAACTGGACCTGAATACACAAATAATTAAAGAATGTAACAAAATGCCACATTCTCATTTTATATAACTATATTAATTTTAATTTTGGGATTACTGGGGAAAAAGATATACTTTTTGTAGTATCTAGAAAGCTAATAGAAGTTAATATATAATAGAAATTTATTTTTAATTTTTAGATATTAAATAATTATCATTAATGATTTTGTAATAGTGATATTGAAAGTATTTTTTAATATAAATATCAAATAAATGATAAGAAAAAAATTAAATTAAATATAATTTTATTATATTAATTTCATACACTAATTTTATGGATTTATATGACATTTTAGTTATTTTTTAAAGGATTTTTAAAGACATATATATGTTATGTTATTTCTAAAAAGTCAACTAATAAATAGTTTCAAATTTGATACTATTAATATTTTAAATATATAATATTTTATTAAATTATAAAAAATTCATGAAAATATAATAATCTACCAAATATTTGGGGTGAACTTATATATGACACAAATTGTCCATTTATGGCTCCTTTAGCATTTTAGAGTGACTATATTAACCCCTGGTAAATAAAACAGACATGTTGCCATGGTAAGAGTTAAAGGAATTAATTATGGGTAAATCAAAATTATAAGATTTAAATTAAAACCAAAGCATGTCCAAAAAAATTATTGGACAAATAATTCTTAATAATCATCAAAATATGATCTACTTTTAGTTGTTTAATGTATACTTTTACATGAAAATAAATTATATATTATTTAAATCAAAGATGTTTATAAAATATCACTATCCTGTATTTTAATATATTTAATGTGTGTACATAAGGCCAAAATAAATCTATGAACAAATATAAATGTCTATTTTCATATAAATGAAACCATTTTCATTATATCAATTTAGTTTTAAATTTTATATGTTATATAATTATCATAAAAGTCTCTTCAATTCTAAAACAATATTTATTCAATTAATTTAAAAATTGAATAAATTATTTTAATAATATTAATCATGTCATATGTTTGATTAGTTAATGTGTATAAAAAATTTAAATTATCTATAAGATGTAATATAAATGTTTTAAATAATTATATTTTATTTAACACTTTGTATTATTTTATTTTAATCCAAATTAAATGTATAGTATTAAATTTTAAAATAATAATATATAATTGAAGAAATTTATTATTAAATTATTTAAAAATCACCAAAATGTTCATCATTTACCAGGGGATAAGATATGGTCGAACATTTGTCATAGATATCATTTATGAACCATTTTTAATTATTTATATCTATAATAGCCTTATTATATTTTAATATTTTGAGAGTTTTCTAACCAGCCCCTCTCATCTCTTATAAAAAGTCATCTTCTCCCTCATTTCCTCACACCTTCATGGACCATCCAGAATTACCTAACCCTACCAAATTCCCATATCAACATTATTAGTTAACTTTTTGTGGTCCTTGTTTTCCAAAATTTCCATCCCTATTGTCCCTAAGAAGGGATCCAAAGGAAGCCCAACGAAGAAGAGGTAATTACTTTACCAATTCAATTTAATTTCATTTATTCTTCTACTTCCTATTTCTACGATGATTCCACACTAAAGTAATAAATACAATATATTATATATTATGATATGTAATTATAACTATGGGAAAACTTTATACCTCCTTTTATCGATCCTATGATTAACAATACCACAATTCATGCATGTGTACGACTTATCATCTCCACACCGCGGTGTAATTGTTTTTTAAAAAATGTTATAAGGACGGGTATAATGGTTATTATAATGGATTTAATTAATTAATATAACATTATAGTGATTATTTATAATTAATATATAATCCAAATACATACCATTTAACCAATCATAAAATTATAACACCGCTTGTGCGTACTTACGACCTACCGTCTCCACAATGTAGGGAGATTCATTCTCCACGTTCAAAATTAAAGAATGATTATAAAATTTATATTATGAGTGAAAATAATAATTATGAACTAAATTTCATGAATAATGTACATCCTATTCATAAAAAATATGACTTAAATGGAAAAAATGAATTAGAAAATGAAGCACTCAACAATTCAAATAATGGTAATATTGAAACACTATTAACAAAATGATATAATAAGATCATATATGATATCATAAATATTGATATATTACTATTATAATTTAATTACACGATTTAACCATTATATAGGTGGTGACCACACTCTTAACTAACAAAATGTACAATGTAAGGGATAATTTTGCTATCTCATTTTCATCTGAGATTGTTTATACATTATTATTTATAGTGGATATATTTATCATCCATGTCCATTTATTTGTAAAATGTTTTCATAAAATATTTTCTTTTATTCTATGTATGTTCAATGTCATTTTACCCATTTCTAAATTTTACAACAATTAATTGAATGAATCTCTTTATTTTTTACCATACAAGGTACTTTTTAACCTTTTCAGAAAAAAGTATGAGGAGAATGTTTATAACTTATACAACATTAATAGATTTTTAAGTCTTCATAAATTATTATTTCAATGATGATTCATTTTCACAATGTCGTTTTTATTTTATACTATATTATGTTATTTCAGAATTTCATGGCATTTTGAGAATATAAAACATTTTTAAAGAAGAAAGGATATTTACCTCATAAATATGTTTAAGGGATTTATAAATATTATTTTCTATATAATATGAAAAATTGTTATGTTTATATCCCTATTATCAATTTTAGTTGATTGTGTTTATGATGGAATTATTTTTATGAAATAAATTTATTTTTTATGGATTATGTAATCATGGAATGATGATTAATAAACCCGTGATATTTCATAGGTTATGCTATGATGAGATTTTATGTTTTTGTGGTAGATGTAAGAATGATTTCCTTATGATACTAGTTAGACCTATATATCAATCTAATGCTTTGGGTTAATACTTATATCCCATTAGATATGATGACACTAACAACATTTAATTTTGGTTCATAATACATGGATAGAACAACAATTAATCCTTGTTCAATAATGGATTATGTCCCCTATAAAGGCCTTGGAATAAATTACTAGCATACTATGGATATAATATTATGTTATTATTAGTTTTCCATGATTAAATGATTTATATCAATAATATTCTATCCTGTTAATGTTCTTTTATGATTTATGCCTTATGAACTGCTAATATTTACTTCATTACTCATGATTTTTCTATTTAAAAATTATGTTAATGGTTTTAAATTATTATATGTATGGTTTGTTTTATGTTCTCCATGTTTACCCATACTAAGCATTTGAGACCACCATTTTTTTTATTTTCACCATGATTTAAATAAATGTTTTTTTAGGAAAAAAGGGGATGATATTTATGAGATATGTTGAATATCTTTTAGAGAGTTAGAAGATTTTGTTTTATGTTTCCAAATGCAGTAAACTAATACATTTAGAGGCATCATGTTTTGTCAGATATTATATATTCCACAAATGAAATGAAAATTTCATGTATGTCAATCCTGATTTTTTATAGTTGGTACCATAGCGAAGTGTTTGTTAACCATTAGAAAATAGGATGAAAAAACATTAGTGAGATCCATAGTGATATTTCTAAGGTATGTTTAGATATGTCCATAAGGGTAAGTATAACTATAGGTTACAATCCTATAATTATGTTAACTATTATGAATAACCTAGAATTTATCCTAAGACATTAGAGATTGAATATAATCTCCCTTGATTATATTGTTTTCCTATAATGTTTTCTCCCCACACCCAATTTGTTTAAGGTTTTAGACCGTGGATGGAACCTGAAAGAACCATGTTAATGATCAATTCCCTGGGGAATGAAATGATTATCCTCATGATCAACCAAATGTTATGGGATATGGAATGAAAAATATTATTGTAATACTTAAATAAGTTATGAATCATTGAAGACATCCAAATGAGAAAGGAAGGGAACAACATTCTAGTAAGTCCTTCCGGAGGAAATGTCCACATTCATTCAGTGGGTCTTCTGAGCCACTTGTTGCTGAACAATGGATCAGTACCATTTAAATGATATTTTCTATCCTTCGTACTTCAGAACATGAAAAAGTCATTTTTTCTATTCTTCATTTTGAAGGTGAAGGAGACAAGTGGTGGAATCAAAATAGGTATACAATAAAGTAATATGAAATTTAATCAATGGAATGGGATGAGTTCAAGAATATGATTGTCAATAAGAACATCCTCATATAACTCAAAAAAATATGTAAAATGAGTTCCTTGAGATTTATAAAAAGGATAAAGATTTTTTCGGTACATACATGGAATGTTTTACAAGACCTTCAAGGTATAATTTTGTAATTATCATTAAACCTAAAGGTATGGTTGATTTATTCATTAAGGGATTAAAACCAAGTCTTCAAAGAGAATTAGCTTTAAGAGAAGTTATTAGATATGAAGTGTTTGTGCATTGTGCTCTAAATGGAGAACTGTAAGTTGGTATTACATATATATCACATGATTTTGACAAGAAATAAAAGATGGAATTCAAAAAAATCTTAAAAAAATGGTGAAAAGAAGATGTATGTATCCTTATACTCATGGTGTAGAATTAATAATGGTGGAGATTGTCTTAAAGGGACTAGAAAATGTTTAATGTGTGGATAAGAAGGTTATTGAGCATTCTAGTGCTAAAGTAATGGAAAAAATGTTTATGATGATGTGAATAGAAAAAAGACTATATTGAATGCACCACCCACACATCAATTCTATAAGTGTTAGTAAATGGGGCCTTATGCTAACCAGTACCCTAATCCAAGGGTTAATTATGATCAAACTCATCAACCTCTTGAGGCAAAAGTCAATTGAAAATCACATATGATCACTATTGGTGATGTTGACTATGACAATGAAGTTGTGGAATGATTATGTTTTTTGTAATGGGATTCCAAAATAAGTATTTTAGGATCTATTTTATAGTGTTATGGAATATTATAATATCTATGTATTGGTCCATTGTGGTTTTCCATTATTTTATGGTAATGGTGAGCATGAAAAGATAATGAATTTTTTTTTGGAAAGTACATGATATGTGCATAATGAAGGGATAATGAGATAGTGAGTTGTTTGATAGTATTAATAATCTCATGACTGATATAAGTGCAAAGTGATATAATGGATTGAGCATATAGAATTATTGGTATTTTTTGGTTTGTGGAAAGAGTTAATTTTGATAGAATGTGTGTTTTTACTAAGGTTCTATGGAAATTAATCTCATTACCATGTTTTAAGAGAATACATGAATAAGGTATTCAAATGTTTGGAATGTGACAACCAAGAACAACCAAATGATATATGGGAGACAAATTTTTTGTTGATTCCATTCACCTCTTTCTAAAGATTGAATTTTTCAATTTTGGGATGGATTATAATCTTATCCATTTATGGATTGTATAACATATATTCTAGTGGAAGTTTCGTAAATTAATTAATTATCTCACTATTGGTGGACTTATGCATATTTGATAACATGTACTATCATTTTTGTTGAGATAGTTGGAATGACCTATCATTCTATCACATGATCTGATAACAATACAAGAATGAAAAATTAAACTTCATTTCGTTAAATAAGAGATATAGTGGAAATTTTTCAGGGAATGACCAATGATGATATTTTACTAAAATCATGTAAGTAATTGTTCTCATTCAAAAATTCATCATCTTTAGGAAAAGGTTCACGAAAACAAAAATGTTATCCTAATATTTTTTTATCTGATAAACCAGATGATCCATAAAATCATCAGACATTTATGGATTTATAGTAGTTAACTTTCTCCAAACCATATTTTCTATCACTATTTATTTGAATATTATGGTTATATTTCTCTTCCATATCCATGTTTTCACTTCCCACCTATCTTCTCCTATATGGAAACCAAAAGATGAGTTAATTTAGGAAACCGTTATGTTTCTAATATCCTTTTGAAAATAATGTTTTGACATTCATTGTTATGATGTGGGTTCGGAGGAAATAAAATTTCAAGTGCTGACCCATTTATAATCGAAAAAATTTCAAGGGCGAAATTCATTTTAAGGAGGGTTGAATGTGTTACGCCGATATTTTAGGAGACACATTGTTTTTAATTTCATTGATTTATTTTGTTGTATGATACAAAAATATTATCTTGCACTATATGTAACACCAAACTAGCTTGAAATATACACAACACTATACCTGGATTCTACTACATGTAAGAGAGACCTTCCCTGGTAGCTTGCATTTTACGCAATACCGAATTTCACTAAATATTTATATATTAATAAAAAATTATTATTTATTTGGATATAAACTATCCGTTATGAATAGTATTAAATTTTTTTTGAATTTTATATAACATTATAGTTAATTTTATGTATTTTATAAACATGATATAAGTAAAAAAATCATTTTTCGGATAAAAGAAGTAATTTTCAAAAATAGAAGTTTTGCTGCCATTTGATGGCACACCAATTTTAAAATTATTATTTAACACTTTTATATAATCTATTTGACAAAATGAACTTCCTCGTTGGATGAAGAACATAAAAATTTACTTTTGTTGATTTTTTGGTATTTTTATGATAAACTTAATAATTTAACGAATAGTGAAAAATACAACAATTTATTTCAAACCAACAATCTTATCTAATTTACATACATAGTTATACAATATTTTTAATTGGTTTTAAATTTTAATTGGATTATTTTTTATCATTTAATCTAATTATGTTCATTAGAAGTAATTTAATATTTAAATTGGACAAAAACACAAGACAATATTTTCATAAGTTTTTTCTTATAAAAACCCACTTTTTTGTTTTTGACAAGGAGAAATAATTTTAAATAAATTTCTTCCAATTCTTTGTTTGGAATTATAAATAATGGATTCCATATTTCATATTATTGGCTCAAAATTGTGTTAATTGGTTACTTTTATTTTTGGGCACTGCGAATAGTAACTTTCGTAATAATTTTTACTACCATGGTTAAATGTAAATCAGGTAATTCAAGTTAAAAACAATACTATAAAATTACCTTAACACCTGCCAAAATAATATAGGTTAAATCATTTTGACACTTATCATATATCGTTAGAAACAGAATCATATAATGGCCACTTTAACATAAATACAACATGAATATAAAAATAATTAATGAATGTGAAAAAATTCCACACTCTCATTTATATAAGTATATTAATTTTGATTTTTGGATTACCATGGAACAAAATAAACCATAGATAGTCTATAGAAATATAATATAAAACCTTATATCATTATAATTTGTTTAAAATTTTTAGTTACTAAATAACTATCATTAATGCTGACTCAATAGTGATGCTGAAATTATTTTAATAAAAGAAATAACAAAAAAATTATATTAAATATATTAAAATTAATTTAATTTGAATGAATTAATGTCATGCAATAATTTTATGGATGAATTTGACATGTTATATATGGTTTAAATGATCTTGTTTAAACATATATTTGTGTTATGATATTTCTAAAAAGTAAACTAATGAATATTGTCCAAAATTGAATATTAATATTTTAAATAAATAATATTTTATTATATTATATAAAATGAATAAAAATATAACATTCAGCCAAATAATTGGTTTAAAGTTAAATATGACTCTAATGGTCCACTTATGACTCCTTTGGAACTTTATAGTGACTATATAAACCATTAGTAGATAATAAAACCTATTGTTGTGGTAAGAGTTAAAGGAATTAAGTCAGTGTAAATAAAAATTATAAGGTTTAAAATAAACAAAAAATAGTCCAAAAAAATTACAGAATGCATAATATTCAATACTTATCAGAATATGATATATTTGGAGTTGTTGAATGGAAAATTTTACATGAAAATAATTTATATATTATTTAAAACAAAGATCGTTATAAAATATCCCTATCTTGTTTTTAATAACTTTTACGTGTCCACATAGGGCCAAATTCAATTATTGAAAGATTCTAATTGTATATTTTTATATACATTAAACAATATTAATTACATTAAAATATTTTAAACATATAGATGTTATATAATTATCTTAATAGTCTCTTCAATTCTAAAACAATATTTATTCTATTATTATAAAAATAGAATAAATTATTTTAATAATGTTAATTTTGTTACATTTTTTTAGTTAATGTTTCTTACAAATTTACATGATCAGTAAGATATAGTTTAGTTCTTTTAAATAATTATATTTAAATTCCCACATTTCTTTATATCATTTTATATCTAATTAAATGAATAGTATTAAATTTAGAAATAATAATATCTTATAGAATTAATTTATTATTAAATTTCTTAAAAATAAAAAAATGTTAAGTAATCACATGGGGATACGATATGGTAGAAAATGTGTTACAAATTTTATTTAAGGGCCATTTTTTAATTATTTATATCTAGAATATCTTGTAATATTTTACTATTTTGAGAGTATCCTAATATGCCCCTCTCCTCTCTTATAAAAATGCATCTCCTCCCACATTTCCTGAAACATTCATGAGCCTTATAGCTTATCCAAACACTACCTAATTATCCTATACACATTATTGGTTATCCTTTTGAGGTACTTTTTTTCAAAAAATTCAACCCCTTGTGTACCTAAGAAAATATCCAAAGAATGTCCAACGCATATGAGGCAATTACTTTAACAATTAAATTCATTTTTTTCTTCATATAATTCCTATTTCTATGTTCATTCTATAATATTGTAATAAATACATTATATTATAAATTATTAGATGTTAGTATTATTATGGTACCACCTTATAACTCCTTTTATCGTCACTCGTGCATACCTACGACCTACCATATGCACAACGCGGGGATATTCGTTCCCCTCATTAAAAATTAAAGAATGATTATAAAATTTATCTGATTGGTGAAAATAATAATTGTTAACTAAATTTATTGAATAAAATACATCCTATGCATAACCAACATGAAATACATGTTAAAATAGGAATGGTAAAATGAAGTATTTAACAGCTGAAATAATGGTAATATTGAAATAAAATCATCAAACTGATATAATAGGATCATATATGATATCACAAATACAGATATGTTCTAGGTATAATTTAATTACATGATTTATCAATTATACTAGAGGTGAACACACCCTTAAGTAACGAAATATGTAAGTTAAGAATAAATTTTCAATATCCTTTTTATTAGAGATTGTTTATACATAAGTATTTACTAGGGATATATTTATCATCCATGTCCATGTATTCTAATTTTTTTTCATAAAATATTTAAATTTATTCTCTATATGGTTAAATTAATTTTTACGCATTTTTTACTTTTACTACATGGTATGGAAAGAATCATTCTTCTATTTACCATATAAAGTAATTTTTGACTTTTTCAGAAAAATTATGAGGTGAATGTTTTTTTTAACTTATATGACATGAACTGATTTATATGTCTTCATAAGGCTTTATTTCCATGAAGGTTTATATACATGATTTCTGGTTTATTTTCAAAAAAATTATTTTTTCTTAAAATTTCTTTTCATTTTGAGAATATAAATCATTTATGAAGAACAATTGATATTTTTCCTCAGGAATTAAGTTCAATTGTTTTATCATAATTATTTTCAATCTAATAATACATAGGTTTATATTTCTGTCTCTATTATTACATTAATTTTATTGTGTTTATGGTGGAATTATTTTTAGGAAATATATTTATTTTATATGCATTATGTTATGATGTACTATTGTTTAAGAAACCCATTTTATTTCCTGGGTTATGTTGTGATGATGATTTATGTTTCTGTGGATCATGTAGAAAATGATTTCATTATGAGATGGCTGGGACATTTCCAATGCATTAGGTAATGATTAATATCTCATGAGATAGACTTGAATAGAATGAGAAGTAAATCTGGATAAATAATACATGGTCGGAATGTAATGTAAACCCGATTCAATAAGGAAAATTTTACACTATAATGGTCTTGACAGCAATGCCTCAGATACTATGGAAATCATGTTATATCATTATTAGTTTTCCCCAATTACATGTTTTATTATAATGTGATTATATAATGGTTAATTTTAATTCATGATATATTCCTTAAGTACCACCAATATTTATTTCATGACTAGTTATTTTGATATTTAATCATTATGATCTTGTTTTTAAATTCTTATGTTTATTCTCTATTTTATGATTTGTATGTTTACCCTTTCTGATAATTTATTCTCACCCTTTTTATGTTTTATTTTCACCAGAAAATAAATAAATTTTTTAATTAGGAAAACATGGGAAGATATTTATGCGATATTTTTATGATCATTCACCGTGTTAGAAGATTATTTTACTTGTTTCCAAAGGCACTACACTAATACAGTCTCGGGCGTCATTTTGTGTAATGTATTAAGAATTTTTATAATGAAATGTAATTTACATGTATATCATGCTTGGTTCGTTATAATTATGATTAATGATTTTATTTTGGATATGACTAAGATGTCTTTCTATGTGAGAATAACATTGTGGGAGATGTTAAAGCTGTTTCATGAAATAATACGTGTATGTAAATAGTCTCTAAATACACTAAAGCTTTTTAAATATAAAATTTGTTTTGATTTTGGATCTATTAATTTTTCATATAAAATCATGTAATATTTATATATATAGTTTTTGGTAACCTCAGTTGGTATTATAGAAAGGATTACCCATTTTGAAGTATAGGATTACAAAAAGCACATGATATAGAAAATTATAAGAGAACATCATATGTTATGGTAATGAAAAGTGTGTTTTTTTCCTAGGAAATACATACATTTATGGATACTATAAAATGGGTGTATCTATGGAATATATAAACCTAGAGGTAACAACTATGAATGGGGTGTATTGGATATTAACATGATAATGATAGTGCATAATGATTTGGACAAATACTATACACCTAGATATAAACACTTAGGTGATATACTCAAATTAATTCACATTTCTTTTATAAACCATTATAAATGATTTGAATAGATATTGTCCATTAAAACCCTTGGTTAAAATTATGGGGTCATATATTGATAATATATTTTAATGATTTAGAAATATAATGAATTAATTATATTGATTTATGTATTTTCATTATGATTAATATTTATCACACTATTTTTATGGTATTTAATGGATGTAACATTGATGTTTAATATTTAATAGATATATTATAATCATTTTCATTGAATTTTATCCATATAAACCAAATTAAATAGGACCTAGAATGTGAAATATTGTGATTATGTATAACCATATATCTTGGTATTTTATTAATAACCCTTAATTTCAAGATCTTCCAAACACACCAAATAATATAAAATGGAGTTTATTGTAGTTTAGTTGATGAAGACCGTGGATGAAATTAGATTGAATTATCTACTTTTCAATAAGTATAAATGAATAAAAATTGAAAATGTCTCATGTGAAAGGGGTGTTATTTTTTGTGTGGAAGATAAAGTCATAGAATAAGTGGTTGTAAAGTAAAAACTTATAGTTCAACGGAGGAAAATAAAGTACATCTCATGTTACCATTTATATTTAAAATCGTTATATTTGTGTAAATTAGGAATTATCTGAACTAATGACATAATATATCTGCTATCAGTTACACTAATATGGTGTTATGTTATGTTTATCACTGTAGCGGATCACGATAAATATGGAATACATATCCTCCATACTATTGATAGGGATGTCATCTTAATTTTTGGAATAATTTTCCCGGTTAAAATATTATTATCCGCCCATTAGTTGAAGATGATATGATTTGGATCATTGATTATCTCTCTCAAAATAGGTCCATTATACAATTCTAGAGTAATTAAATCACATTTTATATTCTAAATATACTTATGATCATCTTTAGTTGTGAGTAGAGACATGAACATTCAATATAAATTACATTATATGTATGGGTCTTATTATATAGTTATGAGTGTTATTTACCCCGAAAGATTAGGGAGAATCTCAATAGTGAAGGTATTCATATTTTTTTTAATATGATGATGTTTTTATTAAATACATTCTTATACCACCATTAAATGAATAACTTGTGGTTTTAATCAAATTATTATTTGAATCTACACCTATTTCAATAAATCTTTATAGTATGGCCCCAACTGAGTTGTAAAAAATGATTTTGAAACACTAGTTGAATCTAGAAAATATGTTAATACGCCCAAGTGAATCACCATCGGGTGAACCTATTAATTTTTCTACAAAAAATTATCATTCGATGTGTCTTTTTAATGTTTTTTCGAACATAACTAGATCACTATCAATAAAAATTATCATTTAACCCTTATTGATGAATTATTGGATTACATTTTAGGAGATCCTTACATTTCAAAGATATAAATTTGTTCTAGATACAATCAATTGGGGGTCAAAAGTGAGTAAATACCTAAGATAACATTCTTTATGGATTTTTGACACTATTAATGTGTAGTTATTCAATTTTGACTTCCTAATTCCCCAACTATATTCATGGATTTAATGAATATTTCTTTAGATATAATATAAATCCATTTTTTATCTTCGATAGATGATATTATAATATATTCAAAGTGAAAGAAATAACATGAAAATCACTTGAGAATTGTGATGAAGAAATATATGAAAAAAATCTATATTATAATTTCATCATTTTTGAATTTTGGATCAATAAATTATAATTCATAGGATACATGATCAAAACATAAGCTATTTGTGTTGATCCTTTTATGATGAAGGTCAGTGAACATTAGCTCAGACAAAAAACAGGGATTGAAAATTATTTTTTCATATATTAGTTAACTATTATCAACACATTGAAAATAATTTATCATAGATATCTAATCTAACAACCAAATTTACATGGAACAGAGTCATGTTCCTTTTGACTGATGAATGTGAAAAATATTTCAATGATCTAATGTGATGTTGGGTTAGTAAACCTATACTCACACATCCCTTTAGTAGAAAAGGGTTTTGGTCTATAGTAATCAATATAAGAAGGTAATGGAATGATTTATTATAAAAAATGATATTTTGACACATTATCCCTCATGAGAATTTAAAATTCATGTGAAAAATTCATGACTCCTGATTTAGAGTTGGAAATGGAAAAAGTTTCAATGAAAATATAGAGGCATTACAATTATGGTGTCAGTGATATATATATATATACATATATATATAAAGTGTGAAAATGCATTAATTATATATTCACACCAAAAGGTTTGAGTATTAACTAAAGGCTATAATTGGAATTGATTAAATATTATACCCGCTCAGGACATATCCATGCTAGGAAAGTAAAGAAGGTTGTTAATGATATGTTACAAAAGGACCCTGCTTGTTTGTCTAGGAAGAAAATTGATTGATATACAATATTTGTGTATTTGTATAAGATTGATCTTTTCATCAAAACAAATATAAAAAGATTGTATCTTTCTCAAATAAATATTCAACAAATAATATATCTAGAGATTAAATAGGAACCTAAGGAAGATGTTGAAATACATAAGAAGGTTAGAAATTATTGAAGAGGTAATCTCATTCATGAAATTTGGTACAAGGGAGGTTATCCCAAGACAAAATAAGTTACATTGGTATTTATCTCAATCCAAACATGTGATAATGTCTAGGATGATAGCCGTGAAAAATTATACTCAACATGTTATACCAAAATCTATGTCATATTCTTATGTCTATAATATATCTTGTAGCCATTGATATTAGATTATTCTATGATTCATGTCATATGAACCATGAAATTCTTATTTCTTGATTAATATCTATATATTTTTGGGTATGATTTTAAAATGTTTAGCTCCTATTCTTATACCCTTATTTTCAAATTATATTTATAGATGATCACTAAAACATATATTATGTTCCAACCCATAATAAGCATTTGAGCTCACCCATTGTTATATTTACTTTCCCCAGATTACAAATAATGATTTTACGTGGGGTAAGAAAAAAGTGTAATATCTGAGAATAAAATTGTGGGTGATATTTAATAACTTTTTTTAAATAAAATATTTTTATATCTAGTTTCCAATTTTAATAAACCATTTCCATTATAGGTATTTTGTTTTTATGAAATTTATTGAATATTCATTTAAAATGAAAAGGGATACAATATTTATGTATGTAATTTTTAGGCCACCTATGATTCTGTATGGGTTAGGGTTTGGAATGAAGACTACACTTTATCATATATATAGATGGGAATGTAAAGTTTTTTCATGAAAAAACCAAATTATAATCATATATCCCAAGTAAAATGGTCATCTTTATACGGTATCCTAATTATATTAGATCAAATAAAAAAATTACCCCATTTATATAATAAATTTAATGATGTAACACAAACTATATTACGAGAAAAACAAAACATTTATAATATAAAATAGAGAGAGAAATATTTTTAAATATGTTGTTTTTTAATTAAGATTCATAGGAGTATTTATTGGAAAAAAACCATAAGAATTTTGTGAGAAAATGTAGTTCCTAAGACAAATGTTTTATTTTTTTATACATGATAAGTTTGGGAACTAGATAGGTATTCTTTTCCATTGATTATTTTATTAAACATAATATTTATTAAGGACAATGAACATCTAACCTTCATGAAAGAGGTATATGGAAATTTAGTAACTATGTTGTAAGAAAACATGATTTTTGAAAGGGGTTACATTTTCCAAAATAATATTTTATCATTAGTAGACCAAAATACTAATGTATTTATTAATAGTAAGAAATGGTTATTCAGGAATATCATGTAACTAATATAAAATTGAATACATATAAAGTATGCTTTCTAGAAAATGGGTTATAAACAATTCCATTTCCATGACTATGATGAAGCTATTATTCAATTTGAAACACTAAAATCCATTATAATAAACATGAAATAGAATCCATTAATTATTAAAATACATGTAAAATTGATTTAAAAAATGAAATCCTAAATTGGGAATTAGTTTATGATTCCAATATAATCCAACTGGAAGTGGCTTTTACAACTAAAAATGCCAAAAAAATATACAAGATGTAAAGATCCAATTATAAATTAAATAAAACAATATGGTTACAAAATGATTTCTTTTATGAGACCATTATATAAATTCTTCAAATTAGCAATTTAGTAAAACCATATTTCTGTAATAAGTTTAGTGCGTGTAAGCTCATGTTTTATAATCTTATATAATTATAACATTTTTAATATTGGTATATAAAATTCATGTATTATTATTAGTGAATACATGTTTAAATGATTAATTATTAGTAGAAAATATACATGAAGAGGTCAATAATCTATAGAATATGATATATTAGGATAAAATAAAAATTATGTATATACTATGAAAAAATAAAGATATTTAAAAGGTACTAAAATGTATTATTTTGAAAAATCAAAGTGAGTATTAGTACCAATGTCATATGGGTTTTATATCGTTAAAAAAGTGTTTCCACAAACATAAGAGGAAATAAATTTAATGAGTATAATCACTTATTCATTAATTGTTATATCAATCATGTATTATATGATATATGCACGTTATGATGATTAATACTCTTTAAATATAGTCGGAAAATATCATAAAGATCCAGAAAAGTTATACTAGGTAGTAGTTAAGACTATCCTAAATTATGTGGGATGTGTAAATGTTGTGTTCCTAGTTTTTGGAGGATATGAGAATCCATTGGTTAGGATATACACTGAATATTGGTTCTAGATTGATCATGATGATCTTAAGTCTTAATATGGATATAAATGATTCATTAATAGTACTATTGTATCATTTTTATGAAAAAATATTAGTATTTATAATCTTTTAATGTAGTTAAAGAATAATTATTGACACACATGTTTTTATCATATTTTGGAATTATATATAGTTATTCAGACCTCATTATTGTATAATATGAAAAACTATAGGATTGGTAATTTTCATGAGGTTCATGTTACTATAGAATAAAATAAATATTTTCTGGAAATTCCATTTAATAAAGAATAATTCTAAAATAGAAGATGAAATAGTTATAAAAGTATCCAAAATGTATAATGTATATAACCCCTTATCTATTTCCATATTCGAGGAGAGTAATGATTCTTATTTGAGAGTTATAAAAAATTAGAGTGGTTTATAGGTGGATCTAATTAAAGGGGAACTGTTGTGAGAGTTTTTTCATAAACCCAACTTGATCATATACATTTCTATTACCATTTAAAGTGTCATTATTTACATATAAATTCATATCAACTATCATGATAGTAATCATACATCCTTTTTTACTATATTGATGTTAAATTCATTTAACATTATCATCATGTACTTTTATAAATAGAAATAGAAAACACAAAAAATGTGTGAAGAGGAACACCTACCCCTCTCACACTCTAAATAAGAACATATAGGGTCTGATATGGTGATGCCATAATGCACAACCTTTAATAAAGTCAATCCCATTATGTTTAATGCTCACTATAGAGTGCAGAAAAACCTTCTCCATGAAATTAGATTCTATAATAGTTTTAAACAATAACGACAACCTTATGATTCTATGAAAACTATATGAAACTCATATCCAATGATTTATTTATATCAATCAGACCTGACACTAATGATTTATGGATATCATTCTATTGGGGATATAAAATATTCTTACATTTTACTATAAAGTTCAAAATTTTTTACCTCATATATAAGAGGTAATCATGACCAACACTTTAATTAGAATGCCATATGTTTCAAGTACCATGGGTTAATAATATCTATAACCATGTTTATTCTATCATTATATTTGATCATTTTAAATTTATATTATTGATTAAATATTGTTATTCATGAAAAAAATCAAAGAACATTAAATTTTTGGTGTGGTGGATTGTTCCAACGGAGTCTTCTATGGTAAGATTTTGATTAAATGACCAAGACTATATTTGGTAATTATCAATATAAAAATATGATAAATGTAGTTCTTTTGACACATACTGTAGAGAATTGATTAAATTTATGAACAAGGTTTAAGAATTAAATTCAATCAAATATTATAACATAAATAATAAAGGAATCTTGGAAGGATAATAATTTTTTTCACCCTTCTCAATAGAATATCTCGAGACACGTATATTATATAACACAATAATTATTATTAAGAGGTTGTCATGGCTATATCATATGCTTAGCTATTTATGATTCATTATGTTCTTATTGTCATCCTTCTTGGACTATGAATATGAATCATTGTTATCATTCTAAGTGCTAAGATGGATACATAATACCTATATCCATTGTGTCCAAGAATTTAAATTAATGTGAGTTTATGATGATGTGGGCCCTATATTTGTTGATTGAATATTGTTATAGAGTGAATGAAATTAATTAATTTAATAATTAAATCTGCTTATATGTTATTCAATTTTACTATCAAAATAATTTTATTCATTACTCATGGTATTCATAAGTTATTTATTTTCAAATAAATGAATATGTGTAGGAATGTTTTATTGAAAACATGTCTAATATAAAATGTTAGATAAGTAAATATATTAGGAATGAAATTATTTTACATACATTAATCTATCAAATAACATATTATCATTTAATTTTTTATTTATAGGGGTTTACATGTTGTATTTGAAAAAAATCTAAATTTAATTTTTACATATTTGGTCAGTTTAAGTGGTGGATCATTAATAAGATCCAAAATGTAATTTTTTAAATTTTAAAATGGATATAAAATATATTTTAGATAAAAAACCCTCTACAAATCCCCATTAAATAATCCATCTATTCACATATATTCATTATCACATATATAGGGGGAGTCTGATAGGTATGAAATTATTTAATATATTCCCTTAATTAATTTATTTGAGTTTTCTCACTGTGATCAAATTGGTGTCGTCTGTTGTTTGTTTTCCAAGCATGGATCATGTAATTTAAAAAAAATAATGAAATAGAATAAAAATATTCCATAGATGATCTATAGTGTTACATTGATTTATCTTATGATCAATTATAAATCGATTATGATCCTAACACATCATTTTTTTTCAATTAAATGAGGTATCATTTCAGTATAATTCTTCCAAAATAAATTTTATTTACCATTTACCCATAGTTAGAATCATGTACTATAATAATTGATTTATTTTACAAATGTTATTCTTCGGTATTTTTTCAATTTATCTATTTTTTTAAAAAAAATCTCTTAACTTTTCCCTTTAATGATATCCCTACACAGGTTCCAAAAAAGAAAAATAAATCAATCTGAATCCCCCAATTCTAAGGAAAATACCAAAAATCATATCAAAGACTATATGGTCTATAATTCTATAATAGATTCCCTAAGATATGGGATCGTAATTGAGGATGACCCAAATTTTTTGAGAAATTTTATGAATATATTAACTCATTTTATAATATCGCATAGGATGATATTATTCCATAGTAAATTGATCCTTTATATATTATATTTGAAGATGTTATTACCCAAAACTGCTGAATTTTTAAAATTATTTTCATACAACAACTACTTAAATTCTAATCTACGAATATTGATTATAATTATTGGTATAGATCATGTAACTATTTTCTTATATTAATCTGCAAAAAATATCTAATATAGTGGATTTAAAAATGATCACTTCTGACAGACGATTTCATCATTTATAATGATTTACCTTTGGAAGAAGAGTCTTTATTTCCATAGAACTGGATATAACATAGGATATATCATACAATAATATTTTCATATTTTTGTGAATTTCCATAAATCTCCCACTTGAACTAAAATATTATAAGAATTTATTAAATGTTTCAATAATATTTTTGGATCCATCCAAATTATCTTTGAAATGATTTATCAAACTCTTGATTTAAAATAAATACCTTATACAAAATTTAATCCATATACCATGTCCTAACTTTGTGACCGTATGTGCCATTATACAATTGAAAATAATGAAATCTCAATTTCCAAAATTTAACCAATGTGCTAAATCTGGTATAAAATTCCATTATAATCAATCAATAAAGGGGTTTGGTTTAATATCAATCAAATATACTCATATTTTTATTTAAACATTTATAATGAAATATTTATCATATATATAATATTTATTACAATATACTAATTCATTTCTGTAATAATATATGACCACTAGTCATGAATAATGTCAATTTAGTATACAATACCTAATAGAATTATACTTCTCTAAAATACGTAGACCAGGATAATGAGTAAATCAAATTTCATTCATTTTTTAGAAGATCACATCACATGGAACTCATCATTGTAGTCAATCACATCACATGCCACTCAATTATAAAATAGCTGTAATTAAATAAGTCTACCTTAGATAAGGGTATAGATATATTTATTAATTATGTGAGTTGAAAAAATCCCCTATTGTTTAAAGTCTAACTTATGACATGATTAATAAAATGCATATCCACACCATGATTTGGTAAGCCTAAAGTCTTTCTTATGAATGGAATCAAATTAAGAGAGTTCTCATTATTGGTATCTCAAAATCCTCATGTAAGGTGGATTAACTATATTTATATACCCTTATTTATATCTATGAATATATTACATTTAGTGTGATGTAAAAATTTATGTTATTCCAGATAACATGTCTTTCCATGTTTCCGCATGAATTTATTCTTTCTGTCATTAATAAAAACATTTTCCTCGATCATAAAATTATAAAGATTACAAATTTAACATGTTATCACTGCCCAAAACACTCCATGTTGATCGTAGACCGTTCAAAAATCAAATAAATACATTGTGTTGATGTTATAAATCAATTATTCATGTAATAGAAATTGAATCACGTATAAATGAATGATAAAAAAATTAATTTTTTAAAAAATAATTGTACATCAAGTACCATTAAATAAAATATCTTAGGTAAATAATTCCATGTGATTCAACATGAGCTTCATGATTTTCTATATTAATGGTTTTATCAACGGATAAACTATTTTCACCACTATGGACACCTAAAAGATCATTGCTTCAACCGTCTAAATGATCTCAAAAATGATCTAGTACTTATGATGTAATTTTGGTCCAATGGTGAGATTTAGGTTTCATGGAATTAAAATAGGTCCACTATTATCATATTAAATTTCTATTTCTTCCTTGATGTTAGGAACCTTCCCATGTTCAGTGAAAAACATACCAGTCTGAATAGATTCCTTAACAACATTTTATGTGAGGATGTATTTTGATTCATTCTTTAAATGAACCATGATGAATTGATTAGAACAAATAAAACTGATTTCTAAAACATTTTTATAAAACATGAATCAAGATTTATATTTCACATCACCTTTGTCAGATTAAAAACTATCATAGCTATAACACTTTATCCGGAGCTCATCCTCTTCTCTTTAGAATAACAAAATACCCTTTATTAATTTTATGTACTTAGGATATTCTTAATAATAAAAACATGAACCCAAGTAAAATTTTATTACCATATAATATTCATCCAAAAAGTATAAATTGAAATTTTTTGAGTTCACAATAAAGAATAAATGATATATCTTATAATAGATGCAAAAGAAATGATTTTTGTAACACCCAATGATTCCAGAATATGTTTTATTTCAAAATAAATTTGAAACATTTGACAGATTGTAATGAAAGGGACACCAATCATCAATTATTAAATAAATAAATAAATAAATGTTAAAATATACGACTTCATAAGAAAAATTTGTTAAATTAAATTATGAAAATAATATTGATTCTGTTACAAACAATATTATAGAATTAAGATTTTTCACATTATTTTAAAATTTTTTAGGGAAAATATAAAAAAATGATGATATTTATGTAATATATAATATAATCCATTAATCTTATCCATGTAATGGTTAAGAATTGATAACAAATTCTAGTATATAATTCATTTCTAAACATAAATTCTTAGTTTGAAAACATTGTATTAGTTATATAAGTTTATATTTTAAATTTTATAAATAATATTTGGATTATTAAAACTACGAAATAGTTTTTATATAAGTATATATAAAATGTAATAATATATCAAAAATTTATTTTATCCTATTTATAAATGATTATAAGATCAATTTTATGTAAAACGAGATATTTTTTAAAAAATAATTTCCATTATGCATAATGTATTTTTATTATTAAAAACTAAAAAAATTACTACTGATGAAAACATTTAATGAAATTATTATATAATATATTCAATGAAATGAATTAATATTCATATAATGGTTTTCAAAAGGAAATGAATGAGAATAAAAACATTTTTTATTTAAAAATACGTTTTTTTTCTAAAAAATGGTGTTTTTTAATTTTTAGTTACCATATTTTAATTAATTTAGGAAAAAATAACTTTTTATGGGAAATTAAAGATAATAGTATTTTTATCCTGTGAAAATTATATTCGGGTAGTTGTTTTCAATTTTTTGTGAAAATTTATTTTTCTACTGAATAGTGAAAATACCCTTTAAATGAATACCAGAACATTTATGACTTAATTTTAATGTAATAATGAATTAAAAAAATTTATGATATTTATATAAAAAAAATATATTAATTATTTATATATCAAATTATAAAATATTAATTTGAATATAAAAACCTTTTTTTGAGATTTTGAATCCCAAGTGATATTTTAATCAAATAAAAGGGTATTCTGATTCATTGCCTTTAATGAGGTGGTTAAATCATTAAATTATATTTTTTAGTGGTTCTAATATCAAATAACTATAATTATTTAATAACTCCACAAAATTATTGCTCATCATAACTCACATATCTAAGGCTATAATTATAAACTAATCAGTATTTTAACCCTAAAACACCACTATCATAATGTATAAATATCCCATGTCATTTACCTTATAAAAAACATATATTTCACAATTTATAATTTTATAACTAATAATATACCTTCCAAAAATAATTAACAATTTTGTAGAGGTTCTATAATTACAAAAAGATCAATATAATATTTCTTAAGGTGTAAGCCGAAGGGGGATACATGAGGAAGAAGAAATTTCCTCAACTGACTTCTTTAAAATTTATTTATTCTTCAAATTACTATTAATATATTTTATATATTATTATATTATTGCATAAATATTTTAAATATACTGAAATTTTTTTAATATATGGAATAGTCATTATGTACCTCCCTTCCATCTAATGAGAATTAAAAATGCCGCTCATGCGTACGTGTGGATGACCGCCTCCATGAAGCGATGACCGTTTTTTTAGTCACCCAAAACATTTATTGTTATATATATATATACATATATATATTGATTTAATGAATATATATTATATTTATATCATAGTTATGATTCTTTAAATTTAAATTATTATTTTCCATCATTTCATTTAGTCCTCTAAAAAATAGAAATATCACTTGTGTGTTCGTGCTGACTACTACTATCGTGAAGATATTTATTTCATTTTTTCATCATTTAATATCATGGATGGTTGAAAAAGTGTATATAATTAATAAATATGATATTTATTTCATGTTTCATAATATTTATACTTTTAATACCTTAAAAATTGTTAAGGAATAGAATAACTGAATTGAGACATGCGTGGAAAACAAAATAGATGACAAATGAATATTGATTTCAACAAATAATTATTAATAAGTGAGTAATTGGAAATTATAATGGATTAATATATAGTAATATATGTATGAATATGGTTTTTTAAAAAAAATTCATAATTCCATATTTTTTTGATGGTAGTTAGTTCATGTACGATGTAATTCAAGACTTAAGCTAAGGGTTTATATTACAATATAACTTTTTATCAAGTTAATTTATGTTTTATGTTACAATTAAGGGATTATGTGTTCATTAATAATTAAAAAAACTATGTAATAAATGTATATTCACTTTCGGGTTTGTATATATTCAACCCATCTCCATTTTTTTGTTCTCAAAAGTACAAAATGAATGTTTTTAAGAAAATTTTACCTTTTCTCTTATGTTATGACGAGAACCTTATTAATTTATATCTATATTAAATAAAATTATTTTTTATAAATTATTATATTCATGTAAATTGATTTTAAAATTAGTTTAAATATTATCTTTTTAGTTTTTTGTAATTTTATTTGGGGAATCACCAAGTTATTTTCCAAATGGGTAATTTTTTACATCCATTATAATGGTTTTAAAATTGGTTGTAAACGTTTAAGACATGAATGGATTTTCTCATCATTGTGAAATATATTCATAAAAAATATTTCATTAGAAGTATAAAATATTTTTGAATCAAAATTATTTCCCAATATTTTAGAATTTTTTTAATACATCAATTAAATGAAAATATTTTTCATATTATTTTTTAAAACATATTTTTAATGATATTATAAATATATTTTCCATCTATATAGATACAATTTAATTATCATTGTGATTTAGTATGTGATATTCTCTAATAAAAATATCCATCTTCATTCTCAATATGGATTAGAAAGAATTTTTTAGGATGTTTTAATGGAAAACTTTTTCCATTCCACTGGTAAATTATTATATGATGTATGCCCTTTTTTATTTATGGGATAAATATGTGAAGTTTATAATTATTTGATGGATGTGTCCATACCTATAATAAATTGGTTAATTTTTTATATCTCATGGGATAAAATGGAACACATTAGGTAATCCCAATCCCAAGAGGGTACATGAGAGGTTAGCCCAAGCCCATGAGGGTACAATGGTGGTTCGACTAAGCCTGTAAAGATATATTAGTTGTTATACTAAGACTATTATACAATGAATTAATTTTATGATTTCCAAGATCGAAAACAGTAGTTCTTATCTTTGATCATCACTTTTATTCCCCCACTCTATTCAAATATTATTATTCCTAATTTATTCTATCACGATACATGATTTTTTATAGTTCTATACTATTTTGATTAATGTATTGTATGATTATGTAGATTTATAACATGACATGTGACTTTAGAATTATATAATTTCCTTTGATCTTTATGTTATCATAACCTTATTCTCATATTATTCTCTCTTATACAATTCTAATGTTTTCTCTTATGTTTACCTTTACTGAGAAAATGACATTGCAGCTTCTATTGATTCCAATTTTGTAGGTTATAAATATTGTTGTTTAGTATCATAGGTCTAGAAGTGTACCAAGAATGAAGAATCATTATAATTTTTTTAAAACTTATTTATAATTTTTTTTTCATGTATGTAGTATCTGAAGAAAATTAGCCTTTATTATTCTTGGTCATGTATTATTGTAAGATGTAATGAATATGAGACTAAAATGACCAATACTTATGTAAGTGATTCCTGGGCCACCTTAGTCTATATTAGAGTTGGCATAACTTATTTTTGTGTATTAGAATTTATGAATTAAAAAATAACCCCACAGATATATCTAAATATAGGAAATATCATATAATTTTTGTAATGTATATTTTTTACGGTTTCTATTCAATGACATCCTCATTTTGACACAAATAAGGGGATGTATGCTCTATAATGGATTTACCTACGGGTAATGACATTGGAAAAACTTTCTTGGTTATTAACATGATATTGAAATGTGTTAGGAAAAATATATCTAACTACACACCATCTTTGTCACTCCCATGATATATTCATTTTTCAATTCACACAGTATATATGAAGAAGTATGATATCTATATATATAAAAGGATTTGGAATAAAATCAACATTGATTATATGCCTATTTTTAGGATTATTCTGGTTTATTTCTTAAATTGTTCCTTATTTTTCCCCCAAATCATTATTTTTAGTTTTTAGTATGGATCATAATGGGTGTTATGCCTATTTAAATTTTTCTTAATAGAATATACTCAATTTTGTTGGAGTACTTAATTAATAAACTCTATGAGAATATAGATATGGGATTCATATACTATAGTGTAACACAATGGGGTGAAAAAATTCATTTTATTGAAAATAAAAAAGATTCCATGTTTCTATTAAATGATTATCAGTAACATATAATATCACTATCAAGAACAAGTATCCTCTACCCTATATTGATGAAATTTTTAATAAACTTCATCGAATGAAGAATTATTCAAAGAGTTTGTCTTTGACATAGATATCATCAATTAGGGGTCAAAAGGGAATATATACTCCAGAAAACTATATTTATGAGTAGTGTAAACTATGAATTTATTATTTTACCATTTGAACATAACAATTCCACTATAATATTAATGGACCTTATTAATTGTGTATTTTTATATTATGTTGATTAGTTTATACTAGTATTAATAGATTATAATCTCAAATATTCCAATATAAAATAAGAGTAAAAAGATCATTTTAGGATTACATTAATGAACTTGATAATAGAAAAACTATATAAAAAATTTAATAATTATGAATTTTCGATGATAAAAGTACAATTTTTAAGTCATGTAATTACAATAATGATTATATTTTTGGATCCTACAAACACATAGTCTATTTAATTATGGAGAAAACTAAAAATTCTGACCAATACCAATTATTTAAATAAATAAATAAGAAATCATTGATAATTTTGATTAAATTTATAATTTCTATGAAATCCATTATCCATTTTTACATTGACGGATCCATGTTTTTTTGGATAGATGAAATTAAAAAAAATTCATTGAGGTGATGGGAAGGTTGTTTGGTGGACCTATACTTATACTACCTAATACTGTATATGGGTTTTTGAAATAAAATGACTAATAAAATAATAGCATATGATTTGTTATCATGTATAATGACTTGATTGAAGAATATTTTCCGTGCTAATTAATGATCCATCACCAAAATTACCTAACTCGTGACTTGGGGATTGAAGGGATAATGTTTTCATTGAAAATAAAGAGGCATTATCATTATGGTTTAGGGTGAAATATATATATATATACTTATAATAAAACCTAGAATTATATATTCACAAAAAATAGTTGAATATTCACCAAAGGATATTGTTCATGTTGATTTTTTATTATTACTGCACAATACAATAACACCCTCAGAAGGATAACATAGTGGATAATAATATAATTTGGAAGGATTGTGGAATTGAGAGGGTAATCCATTAATCTATTATGAAATGGGATAAATCATATATTCTTCAAATCAATGTTAAATAATATATTTTTTTAATGATTAAATAGGTGAAAAAGGAGGATTTGGAACTATACAAATTGTTACGGAATATTATATAGTTCAACCATGACCACAATAGAATAATAAGCTTTAATAACCCATTATGGGTCCCATAAATAACATAATTAACGAATGATCTATTTAATGATGGACATAACGTTTCATTCTCTATACATCCTGAAAGAAAAAAATATGTATCTCTAGGATCATTTCATGTAAAATAAAATTAAAAGGGACATTTTTTATTATATTACTAAATTTAGAGTCTAATCGTAAGTCAAGGCCGAAAGTTAGATGTTTGAGGGGATTATTCAAATATAACCCAGTCTAATATAAAAATGGGAAAATTTTAAATGGATTTCATAAAATGACTCCCCAAGAAATTTGATGTTTATACAACCTTTTGATTTGTAATTGATCACCCTATCAAATAAACACATTTTAGTGCTATAAAAGATAATTTTTTCTTGAACAAATTCATAGGATATATATTATGAATGTGATAATCATTCATGGAGTACAACTATTAATTTTATTTTACCTATTTATAATATTTTCCTCAATGTAAAAGAAATGTAATAATTATTAATTTAATATTGAATTATATTTTTATATGACTAACCTTCCCTAGACCAAAACAAAAATCTAAAAGTTTATCCTATCACATAGATACATTGTGAGAGAATTATCTATGGAATTAATTGGTAGTTGAGATCAATGCATTCCTCTATTAATATTTTCTATCAAAATATATTTTACTCAAGAATTCATATGGTTCCTTATAAACCCACATATAGAATAAAATACAAAACTCCAACATATTTAGATGATTTTAATGAAAAAATATATTATAATTGAGCGAGTTAAGGAGATTTATTTAATGTTAGAGTTATTTAGTAGCACATAAGGGAAGGTATGTGTTGAAAAAAAAATTATTGACAATCATCAGTAGAATATTGAGTTAAAATGTATTTTTATAATTGTTCCTTTAAATTTCATCATTAGAAATATTTTTGATTTTTGAAATGAATGGAATGTGGAGCCCAAGATGTTTTCATCCATACAATATTAATGATAATATATGGACGGAATATTATGAATAAAAAATTATATGATAAACCCCCCATGTTTATGACTTGATCGATTTTTCTCTTTTGAGGAAGTACCTACATGATCCTTCACAAGTACTGAACTTATTGACTATACACTTAGATAATTATCTTTTTTATAAGGAATAATCTATGGAGATTCAGGATAGAATATATAATGTTTCATGGATGAAGACCCATATCCAAGTTAAATAATTTATTAAAAAAAAATTGGGGAAGCTATGTGGGAAGCCAAGGATTTAATGAGGTAGGAGTTCCTTTATCTGTTTTCATCAATGTAATATCATATTTAAGAAAAAAATATATTATGTTGGGTAGAATATAACACCATATGGTTCTAGAATATATTTTTAATTGAAATAAATTCAATTATATCAATATAAGTTTTTCATGAAACAATAAAAGTTTGTGAATAATGAAATACATTGTGAAAATGAAATAAATCATAAAATTAAAGGGGTCAAATTCACTTATAAAAGTATCATTGATACTATTTTGAAGTGTCTTACTAAATTATTAATTTTTTACTAACTATAATTACATTAAGTAATAATGACCATAAAATATATAAATTAAATTTTATTAATAGATTATAAAATTAGTTAATGTAATCCATATATTGGTTATAAATGATTATAAATACCAATATAATAATTATTCTCCCAACAAGAAATATTTTGTATATAAAACGTATTTTTTATATATAAGTTTTTATTTAAAATATATTCTCTATTATTTTGTATTTATAACCTTGGAACATTATTTTTCAAATGTGTTTAAAAATAAATAACCAATATATATTTATTATAATTTTTTTTAAATAAAGTTAAAATCATTTAATGATGAAACATGATATTTATTAGCAAACTGCTTTCATTATGCACTCTATTTTTTTAATGTTAATAAATTTAAATATTCATTACTATGGATTGATTTAAATGATATTTTTATTTTATTTATTCAGTAAATTAAAATAGCATCACTCTAATGGTTTCAACTTCTAAAGAAATGTGAACAAAATCATGTTTTTATTTTGAAATAATTTTTTAATGATTTTGTGAGTTTAGTGTGCTTAGATTAGAATTAATTTCATCCTATTATATATATATTATTTGATAAAAATAAAATAATTGAAAAATTTTGAAATTAAAAATTATATTAGGATTAATACTTGTAATTATAATTGATATTTTATATTTTTAGTGAATTGTGAAAAATGTTATTATTACGAATACAATACATTTTTGTACATCATTGAGATACATGCATGAAATTAAAATTTTAAAAAATAATTTATAGAAAAAATGTATTTATTTATGGAGTTAAATTGTTAATATAAAAATATTAATATTAATTTGCAATCATATTTTTGAAATATATACTTCGATATTAAATGTTAATCAAATAAACCCTATTTTGATACTTTAATTACATTTTACATGGTTGTATAATGTGTTCCTTTGTTTTTTTGAATGATTATAATGTAAAATAAACACAATTTGATTAATAAAAATCTATTAAATTATTTTTAATAATAAATTATCAAATTTTATTAGAAAAAATTATTAAATAATCAATATTTTTACAATAAACACCCCTATTTAAGTATAACCCCCATTCATATCTGTTATTAAAAATCCTACAAATTCCATTATAATGATATCTAACGACCAAAATACCTATATAAAACAACTAGACACATACTATAAGTTCATATATATCACCAAATGACCAGTATTTTCTAAATATGGATACCTAGGAATGAGGTAATTGTCTTAGCTAAGTTCTTCCATGTTTATTTCTTCATCAACATCCTCTAAATATATTATATATATCCTAAAATAAATAATTAAGTATCATAAATATATAAATTTTTTATTATTTTGTTGTAATAATCACTACTAATGCACTTCACACCTAATGGAAAATGAAAACGCTGTTCATACAAATATGTAGACTACCACCTCCATGAAGTGATGCATTTCATTTTTCGTCCCTCCATCTTATAAAGAGTTACATATATTGAAATTATGAATATTTATGATATTTATATCATAATTATGAGTTTTAAATGAAAAATAATTATTTGAAATCCTTCCATTTCATCTATTGAAAAAATGAAATATCACTTGGGTGTACGTGAGACTACAGCCTCCACGAAGCGATTTATTCCTTTTTTCATCACCACCATGAAAGGATGACTCTATAAGTATATATAATAAATAAATATTATATTTATTAATAGATTAAGATTATTTATATGATGAAAACATAAACAATGTCCAAGTATCTGAATTACTGAACATAATCATGGATGGATGACATAACATTTGAAACTAAAATATTGTTTTTGAGGAATAGTTTCTTAAAAAGTTGGAAATTTGAAATTATAACAGAATGATATATAGTATGATAATTTTGATTTTATTTCTTTAATTTTTGTATAATATATCTAAATTTTATATACAGTATGTTAGGGTTGGTATGAGTCAACGTTAAACTTGAGTTAAGGGTTTACATTTCAATATCTATTTTTATTGAGATTGTTCATTATTTAATTTATAATGTGGAAATTTTATGATATTTAAATTTTAAACATAAATTAATTTATGATTTTTTTATTATTTGTATGTTCTAAATTATTCTTTATATTTAACCTTTTATGTTACTTAATAGGACTAGATGAATATTTTTAAGAAAGGATGACCTTATCTATCATGTTTGGTCGTAAATCATTTTCTTCCATATCCATGTACTAGAAAACTATTTTATACATGTTATAATATACTTTAACAATATTTATTAATGTTTTTTATGATTTCATTACCTTTATTTACAATTTTTTTAAGTAAAATCTTTTTTCATTATATGAAAATGTAATTTTCTACATTCTAGGTAAAAGCGTGAAAAGAATTTTTTAAAATATTATATATGGAAAGTTTTTTCTAATCGTTATGAACATTATTCATATTGAATTTTCCTTTCCAAGTTTCCATGTGTTTTAAATGAAAAATAATATTTGAATTTATAAAATTATTTGGTTTATAAAAGTTACATAATGGAATAGATTTTGTTGTTTTTTTAAAGAATATTTTTAATTATCTTATAAAAGTATGTTTCATCTTTGACACTATCCGTTATTGATAATTTTGATTCAACAAGAATATAAACTAATGAAACCATATAACATATTTAAGTGTATGTTTTATAATTAAATTTTAGTAAATGTTTTACCAATATTTTTATTTTCAATGGTTTAATTAATCTACGATGAATACTTTTATGTTATTATTTATTTTATTTGTACATTTTATCATTATGTTATGTGTATGTGTATTATATGCATCAAAATAATTTGGTAAATTTTTATATCTGATGTGATCAATGGTTAAATATTATTTCATACCAATACCAAGGGTAATATGTTTATTAATCTCAATCCCAAGAGAGTAGACATGTAGTTAGCTCATGATTAAGAAGTTACAAGTGTGGTTAGAGAAAACCTAACATGTTGTGAATATATTGATGGTGATACGTGACATATAATTTCAAGGATTATGATTAGGACATAATTTTATTGAAAAATATTTTGACATATTCTCATGCATATGTTATGGTCTAATGAAGTAATATTTTTTTATATTTTTTACTTATACGATTGATGTATTATGTTATGACCTCATTGAACATGACTTGTTGATTTTTATACTCTTATGAACCATGTCTTATGTTATGATGATGCTTTAATCAAGGACTCCTGAATTGGGAATTATATTTTTGGTTACTAACAAAATCTTATCATACCTTTATACCCATATTATACTAACTTATGATCTTGAAATATTATCTTCCATGTTTACCCTTATTAAGATTCTAATCTCTCTCATTTAAATTTTTTCATTTACCATAGTTATAGACTAGGATATTATGTATAATTAGTCTATAAGGGTACCATTTGTGTTGAATGTTTGTGGTAGATATCAAATATTTTATGTAAATAAGTTGGTGATGTATATAGTCTCCAAATAAACCAAATATTTTATGGTAATTGGTTATGTATTATTGTTAGATGTATTGAATATTAATTTAACATTTCTTAGTATTAATATAAGTGGTTATAAGGTCACCTCACCATCCTAATCTTTAAATATATAGAAGGATATTGAATCTTTATATTATTTTTCCCAAGAAACGCTCGTAAATATACCATCCTAGATTAATCAACACTAAAATAAATTATTATATTAAAGATATATATATCATAAAATATTCCATAAAACCATTTAGATCCATCTCTGAATATATTCACACCCAGTATACAATATTCTTCCCCTATTCCATTCATTGAGAGACATTTTATAATATTAAAATTCATAGAGTGTATAGTTTGGACATAATTTCATATAAGAATTGTATGATCTATATAAAATATCATAAATTCTACAATACTTCAACTAATCCACCTGTATACACAAACATCATCCATGATTTCTATGAATCTAAAATATACAACTGTATTATCAAACTGTACATTCTAACTTCAAGAATCATTCTTCAACTCATAAATAGAAGTTTTCAATATTCATCAGTATATGAATCATTTGTAACTTCAAAAACATCAGATATTATAACATATATGTACTAGACTAAATATCAAAAAATGAAAAATGTTTTTCAATCCCTTTGTTATATCTCACAAATTTTAATGATCTTATGGGAATATAAATATCTGAATGGACATTATCATCACAAATAAGGAAAATGAATCTTCGTAGTAAATAAGATGAAATATTTTTTAACCCCTTACCATCATGAATTATGTATAGGTTGACACTCAAATATCTAGGTCTATTTTCATAGATGAATTTTTATCACCCAATGGATTTCACCACTTTATGTGTATCCACTATGTTACAAAATGTTTAGTATACATAGATAATATATTATATTCCATTGAGTTTATTCATCTCTAAAATTTTTTACTCTTGATATCCTCTTAGTATTTGGTAGATTTTTTATATTGGAACATAATTTCTTTATAATATTCCTTATCAAATCTATATCTATCCAGATCTTGATTAATCTCAACACAACTTTATGGTTCTTCTACTACCTATGTAAATACTTATTATAAAAATTATTATAGTACCTGATCTACTTTCATCCCTAAAATACTTTTTTTTGTTGGTGTTAAAATTACCCAAATTCATCTTCCCTCACACTTACTCCTCAACATATATATTTTTTTCAAAAGTAATATAGTAATTTAGGCTATAACCACTATCTATTTAGTATGATTATAGAAATAATATCCAATATCATAATTTTTTTAACTAATATATAAGAACATATTTGACTTTGTGTATAAATTCCCACACTTTTCCTAAATTGTTATGAAATATTTTTTTGTGAATATTTATTACATAACATAACAATAAAAGCTAGAATCATATAGGTCCATGCATTTTGGAAACATGGACACATATAAAATTGTTTTATAAATGATCTACATAGTATCACACCAAGTTCATCATTACTATAACTCATCATAGACATATCATACTTAATACACGTCTTTATACCCTAGGAAAAACATATAAGAAAGGTTTACCTCATATGCCCAATAAGAGTAAGAAAAGTGTATATCAATGATCACTTCAGAATAACATTATCATAAGGGAATGAGAACATGAAAAAATAACTTAAAAATCATTCCATTCATATCAAAATTCCAAATCATGAGTCATGTCATAACACATTTCAATTCATAAGACATGAATCATTATGTAATCAAAGAACACGACCCAAGAGAGCAAACAAATGTTATAGTAAATAATTTTTTGGTATTGAAATAATAACAAGAAAAATTTCATAGTAGGAAATGATCATTTCTAATACTATAAATCTGGAATGGGTTCACTCCACAAACCAACATAGTATTCAAGGTTCACTTTAAATACTAATATAGTGAAAAATTACCTTATATAACTATGTTAACTCTCAATTATAGTCCTCTTTTTCTCATGATATATAAATATTTACCCATTTTGTTGGAGGGAAATATATTTCATACCCATCCTTGGTAATAAGGTGACCACCATCCTTGGTTATAATGTAACCACCATCCTTTGTTATAAAATAACGACTATCCTTAGTAATAACATAACCATCTTCCTTGGTTATAAACTTACCATCATCATTTGTTTTAATATAACCATATATAGATAATAAAAACCATACATATGTGTCCCACAATATTATAAAACATTCATCATACCATCATATTATGAACCATGAAAATATTATGATATTAATATACATTTCATTTATTAACTATAGAATAACCCATTAAAAATAAATGTGTTTCATAAATCTCTCAACATTATAGGAATTATCCATACAAAGAGGGAGTTATAATGATATCAATGGATCATATCCCTATTAAATAATAACTTACATTAAATGATGTTATCAGATATTAAAATTCTTTAAGATATCATTAAAATATTTAATAACAAATAAAACCCATCCATTTTGAAAATAACTTTTAATTGAAAAATATTTAAAAAATATTTTGTAAACTATTACCTTTAATATAACCATGGGAAATTTTAAATGAATCGTCAAACCATTAAATACCCATTATGGTAAGTAATTTTTTCCATCATTAAAAGTAAAAATAAACCATACAATTTTTTTGTGAAACATCTAAAATTAACTTATTTGTAAAATTATTGGAATATTTAGATTAATTTTAAAATAACTATAACATGGATAGAAATGAATTTGTAAAATCATATTATAATAGTAAAATTATTCTTCAACACATTTCTGTAAAACATTCACATGGTAGAAAAATGTTTTTGACCAATGAGAGAAATGAAAAACATTTATCATAGTATATATTTTCGGTCTCTTGAGTACCTATAATGAGAAAAATAAATAGAAAAAAATGTATTTTCTAGAAATAACATGATGAAAATAATATTTATAAGTATCAAATTTCAAAAGAATTTATTATTATAAACTTAATCATATGTAATCCCAACAAAAAGATGATATTTTAACCTAAAACTCTTTACCGCTTTGGTAATATTTAAATCATTAGCCCAATGATAGGGAAAATAATTTATGGATATGTGAATTTATATATATTTCATTATAATAATTATAAAATTAATTAATGGGACGTATATACACTACATAAAATAAAAATATTTAGAACTTGTTTTGTGTCCCATAAAAATAAAAGTGAGAAAAATTTACCTTTCCTTAGGTCTGATAACATTTGTACATATGGAAACTTATTTAAAATAAATATATATTCTATAAATTTATTTAATAACCATACTCATTAATATAATACCATATAATAAAAACCATTATCCTTTTGTACCCCAATTGTTAACACATACTTTTAAAAATCATTATTTCAGGTGATATCTACTTTGTTTTTCTTATATGTTTTAGCTTGGTAGTATTGGTCAAGATATTTTTATTGTGGATTAATCATATTAATAAAGTATATAGTGATATTAAAATAATATATATTAATTATATACATTTTTATATTAATTTATATAAGTTATAGATAGAAAAGTGAATTATTCCATTCAACGAAACCATAGGTTGTATGTGTGTGTGAAAAATGCTCCCATTTTTCAACAGAAGGGAAAAAATAAAAGAAATTAAAATCTCATATAATAATTATTATATCACATATTTTATATATATTAATTAAATACCACTTTATTACTATATATGTAAAACATAAATTAAAAACGTATCGCATCAGTACGTGGAGGTGGTCGTCCACCAATACATATAATCAGCATTATAATTATTCAACGGTTTGGAAAGTATGAAGGTAGATATTATATTATCATTTAATAAGAATAATTATTTCATAGTTATCATATATAAAAATTAAAATTTTAGAAAAAATACTCAAGGTAAAGTTGCATCATTTTTGGGTTGGTTGTGTTTGTTGACAAAGCAGGGTTTCATGGTGAATTGTTGAGTCTAGAAGTATTTTTTCAAACCCATGTTGAGAAAGAGTTGTGAACAAAAAATGTAAGATATTGAGGTGGGAAAAAAAGAAAATTTACAAGA
The DNA here is from genome assembly GCA_963277665.1 of Viscum album. Lineage (NCBI taxonomy): Eukaryota > Viridiplantae > Streptophyta > Magnoliopsida > Santalales > Viscaceae > Viscum > Viscum album. The sequence goes on from OY728158.1 coordinate 858,274,976, forward strand.
TTCTAACAATTTCTAGGTTTTTCTATTTTTTGGGGTCCAATATTTTGAGTTTGGTGAGCATTGTGAAAACTGGATTTCCTTGAAGAGATCATCAAAATATGGAAAAGGAACAAGCATGGTGAACATGGGAATCATGAAGAGGTTTTTTAAAAGACATGAATAATGATGGCGGTGATCAATGTGATTATGATGAGCTTTGATAATCATAGTAGTTATGATCTTTGAGAGATTTGGAGCATTGTAGCAGCACAAAAAATTCGACAGAGATCATTACAGAAATGAAAAAATTTTGTGGTGATTTTAAGAAGGGAAGATGAATTAAATATATGATTTTTAATTATCTAAAAATCATTCTAGATGAATTTAGGCACTACATTAGACCACCCTTTAAATAATAGGACACCCCTTTTCATTCCAGGTGAGCTTAAGAGAAAAAACCCGAGGTCATTTAGATTTCCGAAGTAAGGGGTGATTTGCAAAGAATGGTTTAAAATATAGGCTTAATATTTTTGAAAATAAACTCCTATTCTTGACTTAATTAAATGTCTCTTTCTATTGAGGGCTTTGTGAATATCGTGAGTCCCATGTTGGTTGAGTGATCTTTGTGAAGGGAATTGTTCTGTGAAGGTAGTGTTCTTTATGATGATAGTGTGTTCCTAAAAAGAAGTTGTGCTCTATGAGGGATTGAGATCATTGATGGATTGATCTATACAAAGTAGTGTGTTATATTATGTAGTGTTCATTATGAAGTAGTGTTCTATATATAGGTGTGTGCTTTTCCAAGATTTAGAAACATTACGAAGGCTTGTTTCATCTTTGTGGAATTGGGAGCTTCTCAAAGTAGTGATATTTTCGAATGTAAGTTCAAAAGTTATTTCCCAGTGTACTTTGGAAAAGTGGTAATCATCTGTTTATCAAAGGTGGACTTTAATAAAATATCTAGATATAGTGAAGTATGCATTCATTTTTTATAAAGAACATTCCTATAATTCTATAAACTACGAGTGGATCCCTTCAAAGAGTTGTGAGTGAATGAAGAGGAAGATTGTGATACTTCCCACAGGCAGTGATCTAGAGGAAAAGACATAGGGAGTGACCATTGTGAACTCAGTGATAAGACCACAATTTCTGTAAAGGTAGTGAACCTTGGTATATAATCTCTATCCCTTCCATTGAGCTATAGTGTATTTTGTACATCAGCACATTGTCGTTGTATTCTCCTTAGACGTAGCCCAGTGAGTGTGAACTATGTAAAAATATCTATGTTTTGTGATTTTATTGCTACATTTCTTACAAATAAACATCATAAAATAATGAATAATATGAGAGATCATCATAAACACAAAAGTCAAAATAAAGTGACCCTCATAATAAATAGGTCAAGATATAGTGGGGAATGAATAATTTAAAAAATAATATCCATTCCCTGATTCACCCCCCTCTAAGAGTATCTTTTCCCCTTTTAGACCTAATAAAAATAATCATAATAACCATCCATAAAAGATGTCTATGATAAATTAATTGTATCTCTATTTAGATACGGTAAGTTGTACACACACATGAGGGGTATTTTCAAATCCACTTTGATGGAAAGAGTGTAAATAATAGTGGTTTTATAATAACAATAATAAATATGTATATTTTGGACACCAAGGTTATTATTTTCTCAATAAATTAATGTATTTTGTGTAGGACATAAAATAGTTAAAAATTCAATGGTTAAGTCCACAACCTCCTCCTTCAAATTACTACTTTAGATCTCCTCTTAAAGAATCTACGGTTGGTATTTTGGAAAAATAGAATGTATATAATGTGAATTTGGAAATTGATAATATATTATGGTATGGTATTGTTGATATATAAGGTTCATGGTGGTGTGAATACGTTAATGTTGTGGTTCCCTTTTATAATTGTGGGGAGTGACAATCTTGGAATTTACTAAAATATAAAATTCATATAAATTCATTTTGAAGTCAAATTGTATCGAAATTGATGATATTATAATATAATATAAGCATTATTCGATATAATCTCATCAATTGTAAATTTTAAAAGTCTGGATAACATTATTACCCATAATTATTTTAACCCTTTTTAAACCCTTTTGGCAATTACCATAATATTGTTCTTTTCTACCAATTACGGGTTAATAATGTGACTATAAAATGATAAAAAACCTATAAATTGACTATGTATGATGTATTAAGCTATATATCAATTATTTTTCTGAATATTATATTTTTTCCCATTTTATAAAAGTTAATAAAATATTATTTATTATTAAATATAATTAATGTCAATTCAACACTATTCATTTAATTTAAAATTAAATACCTTTAGAGACAATGGTAATTTTAATATTATTATACCAAAACTCACTAGTATGTTATATAGATATATAAATTTCTTAAAACATAGTAAATCATTCACCTTATATCACTTGAAATATTTTTAAAATAACTTATTTTAACTTTTTGTTAACTGAAAAAATATTTATCTGCATTACAAAAGCATTTATGGTAATTAAATAATTTATAATAATTATAAATAATTTTTTATCAAGAAAATATTTTCATTATTCTCATAATATATACTTATATTCATTTATATAATTATTTTTTTCCCATGTGGGCTCATAATAAATATTTAAAACTAGAAGAGTGTCATTTTGTAATATTCATTAATTTAAATATTATATTGTAAATTTTCATTGAAAAGTATCCCTTAAATGACTAAATTTATACTCAAAGGTCATTAGGGTGAAATTGAATACATCCAATAGTAGTTTGGATGAAATAATATGACCATATTAATTAGTTTTAACCTAGATTAACCTGCTTTATCTTTTATGTTTGTGATAAATTGTTATCATGGCTACCATTCTTATTGACCAAATGTGTTAGTGGCCTAGATGAAAACTTTTTAACTCCTTATTATAAATGTGGAATCCATATTATCAAATTCAATACAAATATGTGGAAAAATGTATTTTAATTTATGTGTCGAAAATGAAATGAATACTTCTTTTTAGAAAAATGTATTTTTTAAGTATAAATATGGATTTTATATTATTTCATTACTAAAATATGTTAGATTAATGTTAAAACATATTATTTTTATTTAATATATTAATTTAATTATAATCATAAACTAATAGTGATAAAATAAATTTATGAATATAGAAACACATTATGCATATAAATTTTCTTTTCTGGAGAATACATTTTCACCTATAAAAATGTACTCATACTAAATTAAAACATAAAAATCATTCCCATAGAAATAAAATGTATATTTAAAATATAATATATCTAATTTTAGGTTTAAAAAATTTTAAAAAAAATTCATTCTTTGTACATATTCACTAGAAATAAAATATTATCACAAACTTTTCTGAAATACATACTGTGAAAATTTTAAAATGTTTATTTAAATATAATGTTAATTTCACACAATTTATTAAATATAATATAAAAAAATGAAACATTATTTTTTCCTCATATGTTTAATTAAAACTTAAAAAAACATATTTTTGATAAATAAATTGACTTTACTAAAAATTGAGTTATTATTTAATTAAGAATTTATAATTAAATCTATATTGACTAAGAAATTTATATATATTTCATAAATTATTTAATACTATTTATACCAATTAATTTGATAATTAGGTTGTAACTAATAATAATAATTATTATAATAATATTTTAACAATTTATCACTATTTTTTTAAACACGGTGTTGAGTGTACACAAATTATGGAATAAAAATAAATTATTTAAAGATAAATATTTACAAATATATTAATGTTTTAAATTATCCCACCTTTTAATAAATATCTCCCTTTGAATTTGAACTATTTTTTGTAATCATGGGTTTAACATTTGAAATATTCTTTGTGGAAAACTCATATCATAAAATGGGTTAGTAAAACACCCTCTTGAAATGAGAAAAAAAATATATTATCATTTTCTATAATAAAACATATCTTGGTATAAAAATAGCTAAAAAATTTAAGGATGGAAAAATAAGGTAATTAAAGGAAATAAATTACCCCCAAGTATTAATATAGAGTTATAGAGATCATGGTCTTGAGAGAGTTAACAACCACAAAAAAACAAATTCATGATGTATTAAAAGACCCTCAATTTATCATAATTGATGGTTATATGATTTTTTTTCTTAATTGCCTTTTTCAATATTTCAGGAAATTATATACTTTATATATTAAAACATTATGAAATATAGTTAATTTACATATAAAATCTCATCATTTAACTAATTTCCACCACAAAATAATCTTTTCTCTAAATGATGAGTATTTTTTATTGGTTTTTTATGACAGAAGCACTAATATCAACATCTATTTGATCAGGTAATCCAATATAGGAATAAATATTTATCTTATATTTATGAATTAACCCAAACTAAAATTGTTTTCAAAATATAATTGAATAAACCATTATTTGATAAATACATAATTATTCACCATAGATTCAATAATAAGACCAATATTTAAACCTAGATCATTCCAAAAATAAAAAAACATAAAATTATTTAAAACATTCTAGAATAATATTGAGACCATTTGATCAGAGAAAAGTTATCAAATATTCTTCCAAGATAAATTTTATTTTTTCTTCCAAATAAGATCAGTCATAATTAATGACTCATACCAAAACTATATGAACTACATTAATATAATCTACTCAATAACCATAAAACCACATGAAAATCATATATAATTCAAAAATATAATTCATCATTTATTTATAAAATAATATACCAAAATTATCCATTTTTAATAAGCTAGATAGAATTCTCAAAATAGTGACTTTATTTTGAAATATCAATAATCACCAAATCATTTTTCAATCATATTATTATCTCTACAAACAATGAAATATTACATAAATAATTTTAGTTAGAATTTTTCACATCATTAAAAAAATAATGTAATAAAAAAATTCCCATAATATAGTGGTATTTATTGAAACAACATCATCATTTTTTTGTTGGTTCAGGCCCTATGAGATTCCAAGATGCAGAATTTTATTCTTTTTACTAAAACAATATTAGTAGAATTATTATAACATCCATTAAATATGATTCACATCCTTAAAAACAATTCTAATTATCAAAACAAAATACTCCAAAATGTTTATCAATACATTTAAACTTATCAAGAGAAAATAATTCCTCAAATAATACTTCATGGTGAATATAAGATTTACATATACCTTATCCCAATAAAACACCTCTAAAAATGTCATTAGATACACAATAATTCCATAACCTAAAACAAAAAGGGGTCTATGATATATTGAAATTATGATCAATATTACAATCATAAAACCATGATGGTATCCATAAATATTATGTTTATAATATATAAAGACATATATGCTTAAAAATAATATTACAATCCCCAATAGTTACAGGATTATTATAAAAAATTATAATTAATATAATTATTTTTTATTAATAAATAAATACATGAATTAATTAACATTAAATGAAGTAATAGTATTGGTCCTTCTTAAGTCCAAGATTTTACCCCTAGATTAGGGAATTGGCTTAGCTAATGACAATATTTTTCACATATGAGACATTGAACAACAAATGATACCTTGTGATGGAAATCATTTTCCTATATCAAAATCTTCATTTTTCATTAGAAATTAGTTTCATTGTGACCTTAGTTTCTACAATTAAGAAATATTATTTTTCATATGATAAATTCCATTGACTGATTCTTCCCACGTTCATAACTAATAGGAATATAGATCTTCTTTCCTCTATGATCATTATAAAAATCAATCTTCATCCTATTAGGTATGTCGTAAAAATCACTTAAATTAAAATTGTCAATTATATAATGTTATATCGTGAAAAATATATATATTTCTGTATTTTAAAAATTAATTCACATAAATGTTATGTGATAACTATACAATCTAGACCACCAACATGTCCTCAATACCATGCACAAAGATTCACTAATCACATACCCCACAAACAAAAAGACAAACTAAATAAACTGGAGAACTGATGGGTCTCCCAAAATGATGAAAAAAATAGAGTAAAAAACAAATGGAGCTTCCATGACAAAAAATGCACCATACATGCAGGAATGACTATATTCAATTCAATCTCAGTAAGAGAGATACAAATCCATACAGGGGACATCAAAGGAGGTTTAATGATTATGTGGAATTCATCAACAGAGCCCAGGAAAAAGGAATAATGGGACCATTGAGCAACCATGGATATTAAAACCAAATACAAAGGAAAACTGAATATATATTCCATCACCAAATCCCCTAAACCTATTCAAAAATTGATATGTGAAAAACAATAATCATTGTTTCTAAACATATAATCCTAAAAAATATTATATTAAAATCCAATATCATGACACCTTCTTCTACGAAATATTTGTTTACCTAGTACATTAATGATCAGTACCAAAACATTAGGAACATAACCAATACATAAACATACCCTATGGTTTTCAATAAAGTTATCACATCCTACTTTCAACAAGGTATCTAAATCTTGATCTGATACCCACTATAGAAACACATAATTTTCATACAAACATATCAATTTTTTTAGATGAATATTAATTACATAAAATAATAATCCACCCAAAATTTAGATAATCCTATACAATTTTTAAACATAGACACATAAACCAACTGTTCATAAAATATATACATTTTATCCCACAATATTATTCATAACTAGAAGCCTTTTTAGAGCTATCATACATAAAAATATTTTTAATAACATGGGGTAAGGAAACATAAGAATGGGTAATTTCAAAAACTCAGTAACGGTAACCAATGGTGATACCAATCTTCACTTGATCATAATATAAATTTATGGGTATTAGAACATGTACACAATATTTCAAAATCATACCGTACATATCATATATCAAAATTACGAGTCATCGAATAAATCATGCCAGTTCATATGACATGAATCATAATGGAATCAAAGAACAAGAGCCATAAGAGAATATCATTACTATAAGACATATGTTTATGGAATAAAAATAACAATATAATATAATTTCCTTAGTATTAATGGATCATTTCCAAGACTATTATAGTAGAATGTATTCGCTTACCAAACCATTTTATTGGTCAATGTTCAATACCTTTACTATCAAAATGGAAAAATTCGACTAATAAACTGGGTTCTCTCCCAATTATGAACCTTTTTATCACATTGGATATCAATATTTACCAAATGCATTATAGGGAGATATAAGTCCCACACATCCATATTTAAAACATGATTTTCATCCTTGCTTATAACCTAACCATTGTCCTTTCAAATAATTTAACCACCTTCCATTGCTATAATATGACCACCATACATTCTTATAACTCAAGAACCATCACATAATAAAAATCACTCATATGTGTGAAAAAATATTATAAATTTTACGTCACATCATGCTATCATAACCTGTTCATATAAAACAAGGTTCATAATCATTTATCACTTCACTATAGAATTACCCATGGAAAATTATTGGGTTACCAAAAAATATCATAATAATAAAAATTAACCATCTATAGAAGGACTAAAAATGGTATAAATTGATCTTATATCCATTAAATGGTAATTAACATCCAAATATGTCATCGTATTAGAATTTCTTGTAAAATATCACTGAATTCCTTGATTAGGAAAATGACTATTCCAATTTGAAAAAAAAAATTAAAATACAAAAATTCCACAAATATTATGGGAAATATTTTCCTTGATAAGAAATCTGGAAGTTTATAATGTAATATTCCAATCATTAAGTAGAAATGATAGTGAAAAATTCTGTTCATGTCATATAATTTAAAACAAAATATTTATTTATCATTTTTAGAAAAAAAATATTATCATGTATATAAAGTTACTAGAATATTAATTTCAAATATTTTTTATTAATTTAAATATCGGTAAAAATAAATTTAAAAATAAAAGTATAATATTGAAAACCATTTTTAATATCTATAAGTGAATGAAAAATGGTTTTCGACTAATGAGAGAAATGAAGTCGATATACCTTTAGAAAATATTATAGATATATTGATTATATCGGGTTAAGAAAATGACTGTAAGAAATTTATTTTCAAGATAAAATTAATGGTGAAGAAAAAAATGATTTTATTAGATCCAAATAAATAATTATCTGAAACAAATTCATAAACAATCGTGATAAATTTTGAGATTGTAACATAAAACCGTCTACCTCTTGGGTATGATTTTAATCATTAGACTAATAATTGAACGAAACATAAATGGATATATTAATCCATAAAATATTTATACGAATCATCATAAAATAAATTCATGTCAAGTGTATTCAAAATATTAAATAAATAAATGGGAAATATGAAATGTGTCCCAAAGATATAAAGTGAGACAAAAATCTCTCACCTTAGGCCTAAAATGCATCATACACATTGGAACCTTTAGTATAATAGATATAGATGTAATAAAAATCTATTAATGAAACATAATCATATATATAACACTACATATTATATAATTATATCCTTTAATCAACCATTTTGACACATCTTTATTGAAATTGATGCTACTGATGAAATCTTTTCCGTTTCTATGTGGGTTTTGGTTTAGTAGTTTTTGTCATTAAATTTTTATCAGGGTTACAACAGCTACAGAATAGTAATAATTATATAAGTATAATATATGTTAATTATAAACTTGTTTATAGTCTTTCATAAATGATGGGGATAGAAAAATCAATTAAATCATTCATGGAGATGATATGTCATATTTACACATGAACACTTCTTCCATTATTAAAAGGATATAATGAAAGAAATTTAAATAAAAAATAACTATAAAAAATAATTATTATATTATTTACATAGTATATGTTCATTAAATCCATGCTTACTATCATATATGTAAAATAGAAATGAAAAACGGATTACATCGCTTAATGGGTGTGGTTGTCTACAGGTATGCTGGATAGACATTATCATTTTCCAATTACATAGAAGGTAAGAAGAAAGATTTGATAATATCATTAAATATGTGTAAATATTTAATAATTATAATTTATTAACATTAAACCCATCATAATAAAAAATTTGGAATATGATGATGAGAAATGATTTATATCGCTAAGTGGAGATGGTAAGTCGTACGTAATCATGAGTGGTATTTTCATATCTCATTTGATTGAAAGAGGGTGAATAAATGTGTTTTAACTATAATTAAAAATTCTAAATATTTTGAAAATATTTAAGTAAATATATTATGAATTGTTAAAAATATTAAGAGTTGGTAAATGAAATATTTTTAAAAAATTGAATTATTACGGAAATTAAAACATCTGTGAAATAATTCATTAAGATATCCCCTTAAGATATCTTGGGTACATATTTTGGAAAGTACATAAACTATATTATTTTAATAAGGATATTTCAATGTATTATTTAAGGGATAGTTGTTCTAGAAGGATCTAGTTTGGGTAATGAAGAGAATGGAGGGGTGCCCTGTTTTAATTTAGGGAAGGGAACTCTTAAAAATTTTTAAATTATTAAACAAGTTTAATTTAAAATCGAACTCAAAATGGATCAAAATTTACTATATTAAAAAAATGATAATTTATTGAAATAAAATCATACAATAAAATGTTTACATGTTTTGATCACATTTCAACCCTTAAACTTTGTTTCAAACCTTTTTTAACCCTTCAATAACTACCATAATATTAATGTTGTATACACTTTAAGGGTTAATAATATTACTATAAATTGTATAAGACAAATAAATTGACCAAGGATAATGTTTATAACCATATCCAATTCATTTTTATTAATATAATTTTTGGTGAATTTTATATCCTTTAATAAAATATTATTTATTATAAATAATTATTTATTTAATTTGTATTAATATTAATTTAATTTGACATGGATAATTAAAAAAATGCATTAAGACCCTCAAATTACTTCATATAAATCCTCAAACAATGTGGGATAAATTATCTCATTAAAATTATATCACATTTAATGTTTTTAAAAATCATAAATCATAAATTCTTATAAATAAAAAACATATTATGATAAAATTCCAAAAGAATATAATGTTATTATATAAATTATAAATATAATAAATAAATTTATATCATGAATATAATTTCATTAATATCAAAATTGGCACTTATAATCTTTTATAACATTCTTTAGTCCCTATGTGGATATATAATTGATATTAGAAACTAATAGAGTGACATTTTATAACATTAATTGAACTAAATATTATATAGGCTTGTTTGAAGGAAATTAAACTAATGAAAACTCAATATAGAGACTAATGTTACATGAGATTAATAAAATTCACCCAATAATATTTAATATGAACAAATACGTCCTTATTACTATGTTATAACCAAGATAAACTTAATTTAACCTTTATTGAGGTGATAAATTTTATCATTATTACTATATATATTGACCAATAATAAGAGTGGAATATTTACCATAAATGAACCTCATGATTATAAATATAGAATACATTTTATCACATTCAATAAATATAAGTGGATGTAAATATTTCTAAAATAAGTATAGAAAATTCAATAATTATTTTTTGGAAAAATAATGTTTGTTAAGTATAAAATGTTATTTATAATTATCCATTTCCTAGAAAACTAATAGATTATTTTTATTAAATTATTGTTAATATTATCTATATTTCATTAAAATAATATTCCAATAGAGGTCAACTTAGTTTTTTCCGATAAAAACACATTGCGTGAATAAACATAGTTTTTAAGTAATATTCCTTTGCTAAATATAAATATATGTTATACTAAATTCAGATATAAAATTTATTTTAGTGTAATAAATTGAATTATTTAAAATTTAAGAAAACTTATTTTATTTTTGTACCATTTTAAATGTGAATGAAACTAAGTACAAATAGTTTTCAATAAAATCAACATTTTTTATTATCCTTTGGGAAATATCCTTTTTCAAAAAAATATTACAAATGCATCATAATATAAATTTAATATTTTATTTTCAAAAAATTAGTATGTTTCATAAAATGAAATTTTTAAAAGTTTAAAAATTTGATAATAAAATTTTCTCATAAAAATAAATAATTATATATTTTTTTTAAAGAAAACAAATTTTTGATGAAAAATATGACCTTGCTAAAAATTCAGTGATTATTTATTTAAAATTTATCAATAAATATATATTAGATATGGAATAAATAAATATATAATTAATAAAGTAGTTAATCTTATTAACACTGACTAATTTAATGTCTAGTTTACAACTATAAAAAATACTAAAATTTTAATAGAATATCTATAACATCCCAGTTAAGTAAAGAACATGAAAATTTTTATATTTATTATTATTTGTGAATTTAATATTAATTATACTTAAAATGGGAAGAAATGTTTGATGGCGTACCCGATACGCAACAATGGTTTTCTTTGGAATCATACGTTGCACCATAATAATATAATATTATTATTTTAAATGATAGTTATCGTCTAGCCATTGTATTGGTGTAAATGAATAGAAATAACTACAATATGATTATACATGTTTTTTTGAATATTTTTACATTTATACAATCAATGTTAGAGGCTTAAAATAAGTAAAGAATATGATTTTAAGCATAAATACTCTAATATTCACTAAAAGGTCGATTTAACGCCTTTTAATGGTGAACCCACATTAAATAAAGTTTTTTTAACTATAATATATTCTATTTGACAATATAAAATTCTTCTTTATAATCGAGAAACCAAAATTTACTTTGGATGAAATTTGGTATATTTCTGATTAAGTACAATTTTTAATTAATAGTGAAAAATACTGTGTTTTAATTCAAAAGTTCCTTGTAATATAATTTATTTATATGGATAGTGTATCTTTTTTTATTGGTTATAAAGTGTAATTAGAATAAATTTTTACTAGTTATTCCAGTGTTGGATATTGGAAATAATTTCATCTTGAATTGGACATAAACAAGTGTCAATCGTTTTATAGTTATTATTTCTTAAAAACACGATTTTTGTTTTGACAGCGGGAATTAATTTTAAATTAATTTCATCCACTTATGAGTTTTGAATTTAGAAAAATAGATTCCATATTTGGAATCAGTAGCTCCAAATCGTGTAAATTGGATACTTTAACTTTTATATATTTTAAATATTTACTTTAGTAAATATTTTATTTACCATGATTAAAGGGTATATATTATAAATAAGGGTAAAATATAATATTATAATAATATTAAATTACCATAACATATTTTCTAATCATATTTTCTGATACATATCCGACTATGGGCATCCTTGGGTCGAATATGGGACCCCATGGAGGCACATGGGAGTAATAATAACACTTTATATTAATTAATTTAAAGTAAAGAAAAAAATGACATAAAAACATTTCTTTTAGTAATTAAATTTTTACATGGGGTTATATAACATATATTTTAGACTATAAATATTATTTTTAAATAAAAATGGATTTCCTACATCATTGTGTTTTTCTATAATTTTTGGACATCAAATAGAATAAATTATTTATGACACAATAGTGATGTTATATTTACCTCTTTAATAAATGATTTAAATAAATAAGATTATAAATTTTCAAAAAAGTATCCAAATGCTGCACAATTATTATTGGATGATTTTATTTCTACTATTAGTCGTATTAAATTTGACTTTAATGATTATTATAACTTTTTATTCCTAATATGATGTTAGAATAAAATAATTGATTCAAACATTCTTAAAGAGATCGTCCTCTCCTTTATAAAAATCCTTCACTTATAACCAATTATGAACACATCTCAAACCTTTCTTATAGTCCAAACTCTGCCCAATTAAGCTCCCTAAATTCCTCTCCTCCGCATATAATCCATACCTCTGGTAGAAGGCACATCAAAAAGTCCTTTTGGTTCAAACCAAAGGGAGTTACACAAATTAATGGTAATCGTTGTTCATAAATTATTTTCTTTATTTTACTTCTCCAACACCTAAACTCTTTTTATTCCTTTATTTTATAACAAAAATTGTATCCTAAATATAGTAGGATGTTTTTTTGAGAATTATTCGAACTAAAAATACACACACCTTCATCTAATGGGTGAAAAACATATTTTTTCTATAAATGAAAAACTAACACCTCATGAAGCAATGATTGTAAAATTATCTCCTACCACCTCTTATGGTGGCCATTAAAATGGAAATGTATTTATATATGATATATATTATGCTTTTGTTTTCTATATGCTTCAGTAATTATTATTTACCAACATACCATTATTCCTTCCAATAATGTAAATATGGTAATTTCATAAGAGAAAGTGCGGACTTCCACCCCCTCAAGGTGATATGATTCATTAATGACACACATGGAATGCATAAAGATATAGTTAATGAAATTATGTAACATATATATCAGATGATATTATAAATTAATTATAATATACATCTGTGTCATTAATTTTTCATTCCATTAAATAATAAATAGAAATAAAATTAGTGTTCATGCGTATGTACGACATACCATCTGCATGAACGGTGGATTTCCTTTCTTATCTCCAAAATGTTATGTACTATTATAAATATATATAAATACACTAGATACATGTGATATATATGATATATATGATATCTAACTCATTAATATAATTATGTAGATAATGGAGTGTTGACCACATTGTCTAATTGTAATTATAACAATTACATTTATGACACAAATTCTGAACATCGACAAAATGTCCGATATAAACTCCAATAATTAACTAATAGTTATTTTAACGTAATAAGAGATATAAAAGTAATAATAAACATTAGAAAGGTTATTAAGAATGTATAAATTAACTTAATTTTATTATTCACAATTTACAATGAACATACGAGTCAAGTTGGACATGAGGTAAGTAATTTCTTATCTCACTTTTAATTCCGTGAGATTTCCATTATTCACCACATATTTATTGAATCTGGTGTATTGTGTACTTCCATTTGATATATATTATCAAGATTATATTTATATACATGGAATTATTTGATTAATTTGGTGGTTATTAACTTTTTCTCATATGACTCGATTGATTACATCGTGGTAAGGTTTTTTCATCTCACCTTTTATTCCTATGAGATTCATGCTATATTAACCACTATGTCCTTTTGTGTGGTGTATTTACAACCCATGATTGTATTATTTTTTAATACAATTTAATTTATAGATATTTACATATTCATTGTGTTATCTTTCTTTCATGTGGTGTATGTTTCTTAAGTTACCAAATCGGTAAGGGAACCTTTCACCATCCTTTTTTTAAAAAGAATTATTTATGTTATGTATTTTAATTTTCATATTATTATATTGGGATATGTTATTACATATCCTTATTGATGAAAATTTTAATGTCTAAGTGATGATATATCCTTTTACCCCTCTTCATCTTATTTTATGAATTTAATAGTGACGTCGTTGGGGTGTTAAATTTCTGTAAGAAAACTTCTTAACACAATTTCAATTTTTGGGTTAAATATCTACTTCTTGATTATGTCATGCTATGAATATCTGTCAATAACCTTTGATTGTTTTACACATAAATATATACTTATATTGGGTGTATTTATATTTTTCACACATAATTATTCAATTTATTTATCCTTAATCTAAGGACACCTTTTTTATAAGGGATTTTGTCTCAATTTATATTTCCACTGAGACTTCATTGTTGATATGCACCAATTCACACTTATATGGAGTATATACTATCCTTTGGAATATTATATCAAGAATACATTTATTCTCATGATATTTTTATGTTCTTATTAAATTTTATTGCTCAATTATTTGTATTTTAGGATCTCTCATTTTGTTTAAAACTCTTTAACTAAAATTTTGGTTTAAATGTTTTAAAGGTTTATTCTTCTAAATAATTGACATTAATTTCCATGTTTTTATAATGGTTTAAAAAATGTATTCATATGGACATGAATGTTTTGACATTAAAATTTATATCAAAATATTCAATGTGTTATGGGACACTTTGATTGAAAAATCTCTTTATATAATATTTTAAATGGTTATGAAAATGGTTTGATAAAGGTTTTAATTTTGTCAATATTTTGAAATTATATATTTGGATTGCAATGTTAAATGTTATCTTTAGTTTATGTTTATTTTATGTGTTATGAATATTATTGGGATATTGGGAATTGTATATATATACCAGTTGTTTTTTGATAAACCTTGGGCAGGTGGGCCCGAGATAGCACTCCAATGCATTGGGTAACATGACAGAGGTAAACGTGAATGTTTCTCCTAAGATATTTCGAGAATATACTATGATGAGTATTCCAAATGTGACTCTTTATGTAGCTGTGATAACTACAATGTATGTTTTATATGGATTCCACTATTTACCTTTATGATTTATGATTTCTGTTTGTTATTCATAAATCTTATGATTTAATGATGTGTGTTATTATTGAAAAGTATGGTTTCATTGCTTTGTATTTATTGATGAGCTAAGGTTTTCACTTAATATTTAATATCCCTTTCTAGGCTTTTTATTCTCATCCGAATTTTTTGAAATGATTTCCACATGACTTAAAGATTAATATGGGTCAAGGATGGGATCGAGGAAAATTCATACTATCTAAAACATGGAAGTAGACAAGAATCTTTTTTCAAGAGTTTTTATTTTATGAAAAAAATATATACTGAGTAGAGTTGTATACATGTAACATTCTGGTTGTTAAGTAAATTTTATGACCTAATTCTCTAAAACTCTATACCTGAAAAGTTCCTCAATATGAATTATCCATTTAATTCAATATTATGTAATGTATAAGGATGGGTCCTTATAGTTGGTAATAGAGGTCTGTTTAGATAACTTTTGAGGTTAGGGTATTATTTAAGAATAAGTGATGTAACCATAATGTTTATCATATTAGAAAAAGTCATGGTTATTTTAGATAAATAAAATGTGTTTAAGATAACATGAATAAGTATTTCTTAGTGTTTACCCTCCATATAACATAATATATGACTTTTTTATGATAAACTGACAGTGTCCTTTTGGTTTTTTGTAAATGGTTGGATCTAGAAGGATCCAACGTAGTAATATGTGTGAAAGAAACTATAATAGTTTTCTTAATGAGATACTTAATGAAATGGGAGATGCAATGAGAAATCATGTGGTTAAAATATGTTTTGGTTATTTTTGAGAAATTTACCTCATTTTGGGGAATGTTATAAAATTATATGAGTTTAGAAAAATGAAAATCTATAGGAAGGGTGAAAACCCGTCACATCCAACAATGATGCGGGAATCAAACCCACATCCGAAGGGAGACAAGGGTGTATCCCTTACCACTGACCTACGTGAAGTCCTTGTTTAGTATAACTAATTTTTTTAAAGTTAAATGATTTTATGGATCAAAAATAATTTGATCATTTTTTATCTCAAAATGGATATCCTTATTATAGAAATGATTTTATAAATAAGTGATAAAAGTTATTTTGGAAGGCGTTCTATCTTTTGGGGAATAATATATACCTATGAAAAATGGAATACTCTGGGATTTAAATTGTGGAGTAATGGTTGAAATATTGTTTTTGGAAGAATTTATGTTTTATTGGTAAAATATGGATATTTTACTTATTTATGGAAATGACTAACCTATCGTAGAGAATATGTGATTTGGTTAATTATTCTTCCGTATGTGTCTTTAAGAGTAGTTGATGCTATTTAGAGATAAATGTTAAGATTTACTATGGAAGACTATGGGATTAAATTCTTCTGAGTTTTGGGGTTCAATATTAGATTGAATTATTTTAAATAATTTTAAGGACAATTATGTATTGAATGGACTTTCTTGAACTTTGGGTACCTTATGTTGAATTTTGGAGATTAAGAGTATAATTGTTTTAATGGATTATCCTTTTTGGGTATTGTCTGATCTTGCAATAACCATTTTTGTTTTCGATGATTCATAAAAACATGTGAGATATTTAGTTAATCTTTTGTGTATTATGTTAAACTCTAGAGGTTGATTCTAGCACTTTTAATGTGACCATGTCGGTTTGAATACTCATGATTTTGAGAAAAGGTGAGTTTTTGGCAGAATTTAGTAATATATGAAAGTCTATATGAGAAGTAAATATGTTTCATTGTGTTTTTAGATAATCTTGTTAATAAATTACACAATTGATAAGTAACTTAAAAAAATGTTTTCTATTCACTTTTCCTACTGGGGAATCAAGGATAGTTTATCCCATCACATGTTTGTGATTTTATGGTGGTTAACTTTATCCTAATAATGATTTCTATCACTCTCTATCAGAACATGATGGCTTGTTTTCTTCTCTATATCCATGTTTTCATGGAATCCTATTATCTTTTATCTCAGTTAACCTTTGTAATTATCTTCATTTATTTTAAAGTGATAGTGTTATTGACTCTTTTTTTGATGTGGGACTTTCAATTAAGTTTCTGAGCCCAACTTAAAAATTGCGAGGATGCAATTTCCAAAAAGGGGGGAAGGATTTAACATCCCAGATAAAAAAATAACATGAAAATTTTCAGATTTATTAATATTTTTGAATTAAATATTAATTCTTCCAAAAATGGGATGTTGTGTTTGACGGCGTACCTGATACACAACAATGGGTTTCTTTGGAATTTTACATTGCACACTAATAATATAATATTATTATTTTAAATGAAAGTTATCATCTATCTATTGTATTGGAGGAAATAAATAGAACTAACTAAAATTTGATTATAAAAGTTTGTTGAATATTTTTCCATTTATCCAATCCAATTTATAGGCTTAAAATAAGTAAAGAATTCAATTGTAAGCATTAATACTCTAATATTCTCTAATAGGTCAATTTACCACCTTTTAATGGTGAACCCTCTCTAAATCTTGTCTTTATCACTTTTATATGTTTTATTTGAAAAAATTAAATTTTTCTTTAGAATCAGGACACCAAAATTTCCTTTGGATGAAATTTTGGTATTTTTTTGATAAAGGTAATTTTTTAACAAAAAGTGAAAATTACCGTATTTTAATTAAAAAAGTGACTTTTAATCTAAATTATTTTTATGGTTAGATTATCTTTTTAATTGGTTATAAAGTGTATTTATAATATATTTTTTCCAGTTAACCCAATTTTGGACATTATAATTAATTTCACTTTGAAAGTGGACATAAACATGTGTCAGTCTTTTGATAGTTACTACTTCTTAAAAACATGCTTTTCTTATTGACAGTGGGAATTAATTTTAAATTAATTAATGCCACCATTATGTTTTGAATTTAGAAAAATAGATTCAATATTTGGAATTAGTAGGTCCAAATTGTGTAAATAGGTAACTTTTATTTTAAGACATTTTAAATATTTACTTCAGCAAATATTTTATTTAGCATGATTAAAGGGTAAATATAAGAAATAAGGTTAAAATATAATGTTATAATAGTATAAAATTACCCTAACATGTGTCCTAATATTATTTATTGATAAATATTCGACCATGGGCAACCTTGGGTTGAATTTGGAACCCCATGGAGCCAGAAGGAAGTAATAATGACACTTTATATTAATTAATTTAAAGTAAAGATAAAAACGACATAAATAAACATCATTTAGTATATATATTTTTACATGGGGTTATATATGTTATATTTTAGACTATAAATATTTTTCATAAAGATAAAAATATTTCCTACATCATGGTATTTTTTTTATAATTTTTTGACATCAAATAAATTAAATTATTAATCACACAATAATGATGAAATATTTACCTAATTAATAAATGATTTAAATAAATAGGATTATAAATATTCAAAAAATATCCATAACCTGTCCAATTATTAATGGATGATTTTATTTAGACCATGTGTCATGTTAAATTGTACTTTAATGATATTTTTATCTTTTGAATCTGAAGATGAGGTTATAATAAAATAATTGTTTCAATCTTTCCTAAAGAGCCCCTCCTCTCCCTTATAAAAACCCCTCACTTATAAAAACATTCTCACACCTCTCAAGCCTTTTGGAAAGTCCAAAATATGCCCAATTAAGCTCCCTACATTCCACTACTCCTCTTAGATTTCTTAACTTAGGTAGAAGGCACTTCAATATGTCTTTTTTGTTCAAACCAAAGGGAGTTACCCAAATTAAAGGTAATAGTTTTTCTTAAATTATTTTATTTTATTTTACTCCTCCGACCCCTAAACTATTTTTATTCTTATATTTTATAAAAAAAGTATACTCAATATACTAGAATGTTTTTTTGAGAATTATTCAAACTATACTTACACACACCTCTATCTAATGGGTGAAGAACATACTGTTTCAGTGCATCGGAAACTAACTCCTCATAAAGCGATGATTGTACAATTATCTCCTACCGCCTCTTATAGTGTCCATTAGGATAGAAATATATTAATATTTGATATATATTATATATTTGTTTCTATATTATTAAGTTATTATTATTTAAAAACATACCTTTATTCCTTCCAATACGTGTAAACACGATAATTTCATTTGAGGAAGTACGGACTACCACCCCCTCAAGGTGATATGATTTGTTCATGACATACATGGAACATATAAAGATAGAGTTAATGAAATTATGTAACATATATATCATATTATATTATACTATAATTATAAATTACCTATGTATCATTTTGTTTTCATTCCATTAAATATTAAAGAGAAATTAATCTAGCGTTCATGTGTACGTACGTCTTACCGTCTCCATGAACGGTGCATTTCATTTCATATCCCAAAAATGATATTTACTATAATAAATATTTAAATAAATATACATTGGATATATATTATATATATGATATCTAAATCATTAATATAATTATTGATATAATGGGGTTTTTACAACATGGACAAATTTTAATTATAACAGGTTCATTTTTAACACAAATTCCTAACAACGAAAAAATGTCTGAAATGAACTCAAATAATTAAATAACTATTATTGAAATTTAATAAAAGATATAAAATTAATAATAACCATTAAAAATTTTATTATGAATGTATAAATTTAAGTATGTTTATTATTCAAGAAAAACAAGGATCATACGAGTCAAGTTGGACACAAGGTAAGTTTTTTCTTATATTACTTTTAATTCCGTGAGATTTCCATTGTTCACCATATATTTATTGAATGTGGTGTATTTTGTACTTATATTTGATAAATATTATCATGATTATATTTATATTCATGGTATTATATGATTAATTTGGTGGTTATTATGTTTTTCTCATACTACATGATTGATTACAATGTGGTAAGGTTTTTTCATCTCACTTTTTATTGTTGTGAGATTCATGCTATATTAGCCACTATTTCCTTTGTTGTGGTATATTTACTGGACATTATTGTATTATTTGTGTAATATAATCTAATTTATGGATATTTATATATTCATTGTGTGATCTTTAATTTATGGGATGTATGTTTCGTAAGTTACAAAATCGGCAAGGGAACCTTTCACCCTCCACTTTTTAAAAAGATTTTGTTTTGATATGTCTTTTAATTTTAATCTTATTATGTTCAGATATGTTCTTATATATCCTTATTTAGCTAAATTCTATGTCCAAGTGATTATATATCCATTAATCTTGCATCATCTTATTTTCTAAATTTTAAAGCAATGTCATTAGGCTGTCGAATTTCTGCAAGAAAACTTTTTAACCAAATTTCAATTTCTGGGTTAAACATCTAATTCTTGATTATGTATAGCTATGAATAAGTGTGAATAAACTATGATTGTTTCAAACATAATATACAATTATATTGGGTGTATTTATATTGTTCACGCATAATTATGTAATTAATTTATCCTTAATCTAAGGATACCTTGATTATAAGTTATTTCATCACAATTTACATTTCCATTGAGACTTCATTATAAATATGTACCAATTCACTCTCATATAGTGTATATACTATAATTTGGAATATGATAACATGAATAAATTTATTCTCATGATATTATTATGTTATTATTAAATGTTATTCCTCATTTATTTTTATTCTAGGATCACTCATTTTGTTAAAAACACATTAACTAAAATATCATTTTAAATGTTTTAGAGGTTTATTCTTCTAAATATTTTAAATTAATGTCCATGATTTAAAAATGGTTTTAAGGATTTATTAATATAGACCTGAATGTTTTTAAATTTAAATTTCTCTCAAAATCTTCAATGTGGAATGTGAATCTTTTATTCAAAAATCTCTTTATTTAATATTTTAAATGGTTTTGAAAATGGTTTGATAAAAGCTTCGACTTTCTCAATATTTTAAAATTATATATTGTGAATGAAATGTGGAAGTTTTATCTTTCTTTTATGTTTACTTCATGTGTTATGAATATGTTATGTCTATTGGGAATTATTTACATGTACGGGTGGTTTTGTGATAATCCTAGGGCGGGTGAGCCCGAGATAGCTCTCCAATGCATTGGGTAACGTGACAGAGGTAAACATGAATGTTTCTCCTAATAGATTTAGGGAATATAGTGTGATGGGTATTCAAAATGTGACTCCCAATGAAGTTGTGATAGCTAAAATGTAAGTTTGATATGGATTACACAAGTTACCTTTATGATTTATGTTTTCTGTGTGTTATCCATAAATATTATGATTTCCGGAGGTATGTTATGATTGAAAAGTATAGTTTCATTATTTTGTATTTATTGATGGGATAATGTTTTCTTTTCTTATTTTATATACCTTACTAAGCTTTTTATGCTCATCCTATGTTTTTTGAAATGTTTTCCATATGACTTAAAGATGAATTAGGGTCAAGGATGGGATCAAGAAAAAGTCATGATTTCTATAACATGGAAGTAGACCTGAATATTTTTTTCAATGTTTTTATTTTATTAGAAAAACTTGATACTGAGTATAATTATCTATATGTAATATTCATGTTGTTATGTAAATATTATAACCTAATTCTCTAAAACTCTAAACCTAAAAAGATCCTCAATCTAAAATATCAATTTAATTAAAGATTATGTAATGAATAAGGACATGTCCTTATAATATAACTGTTCAATTTAATATGGTGTTACATGCTGACAATGATATTAAACAAATTGCATTATTTAAAGTGAAATATTTTCTAAAATATTAAGGTGATAAATAAGGTCAATTTCATCAGAATCCAAAAATCATAGGTATGCTTGAAAAATCCAAATCATTAAAAAATACATATTAGGGCATTTCTCACTATTTAAATTATATATTGTCATTATGAATAGTTATTATATAATTTTATTATGTAGGAATATAGTTCTTCATACTATATATCCTCAAAATAAAATTATAATTTTACACTACTTCATCATTGATCATACCAACTCAAATATGTAATGATTCCTCCCATATGATACAACATTCCACTTTTGTGTTCTAGGATTAATGAGTTGTTGAATAATTATTTAATCTCTTAGATGATCATTAAATTCTTGGTTGGGTATTCACTACACTAGTTTTTCAAAATAATATTAATAATTCTCCATTTTGGTTGTAAACTTGTGTCTTAAACCATTTGAAATATTCAACATTTTTACACTTTCTTCTCATTATATACCTGTAACCATATCAACTGAAGTCATTCATAAATATTACAATGTACTCAAAACCATGAAATTCATGTATAATCATTTTTATATAAACATATCTATGTATAATATCCAATATTACATTATCCCTATATCATTTACCACAAAAATATATTTTAATAATTTTTTTAGATAACAAAGATTGATAATTATCAAATGACTCATAATATAATGATTTAAACAATAAATATTTTTTGAGTCTTGGAATATAGTATTCATTTTTTTCTAACGTGACAATGAAAAATTAATGTGGGTTGAGAATAAACCTTCAAATTATTACTATATATGTTATAGTTTGGATTTTCCATATCCTGAATGTATTAACCATTTACCCAATTATAGATGACATAAAAATATCATATATATATATAAAGAATGTCCATTTTTCAAAATAATATATGACAATTCCATATTTTCCAAACAAGATACAATATGTAAATTTCAATTTATAGATGAAAAATAATAATGGTTTTCCAATTTTGGATCAAATTCACATCTTAGATTTAGATTATAAGTTACAACCTCTAATGAATGAAATTTTTATCCATTGAAAAAACATATATATACATTAACTATATTCAATTATCTTATATCTATGAGAAAATATTTAATAGAAAAAATGTGTGATTAATTTTTATATATTATAGCCATGATTGGTAGTTTGAGAATTTGGTTTCTATGGAATTAAAATTCATATATTATCCATTATTCTCTTTGAAATGCTTTCTCGTCAATATATATCTATACTATAAAAAAATTTCCATAAAACAACTTATTCTTGTTTTTTTAAAACTAGAAAAAACAATCTTTTCCGAACGATCTATTTGGTTTAGAGTTTTTTAAAACGTGGACAAAAAATTTGCATATTGAACCCATACATTACAAGTGGACACCTATAATCAGTAGCCACATTTTCCACCAAACAAATCCATTTTAAAATAAATCATGGTTTCTCTTCATGACACAAATTCAATGATTTCCATTTATCTCATCCTTGAAACAACTCAAACATAAACCATTTCAAAAAAGTTTTAAGCATTCAGATGTTGAAAAAATATTAGTAAGGGATATATAAATTAAGGAAACCATTAGCTCAGTAAAAATATAAAATCCATTAAAAATGATTTCCTTGAATAAATTAAATTGTACACATCAAGGTAAATTTTATTAATTTAGGGATATAATTTTTTTACCTTATGAAAATAAATTATTCCCATAAAACCCCATTATTAGGAATATAAAAATCATATAGCTGCCTTGGGAAATCATCATATTGAACCCTCACAGAACCCATATATATTAGAATAACCATTCAATTATCTTTTAATATATTTATCTAGGGAAAAAAATTACTAACCAATCCATTGAATCTCTATCCATGAACATCCTTTGTTAAAGAAATAATGGGCACAACATGCACTATCTAGGAAATCCCATAGTTAAATATATAATGAGATCACCTAACATAATCTGAGTGAACAAATAATTTATATTTCTAAGAACAAAAACATGTAATAAAACAATTCATAAATTAGTAAAATTGTTTGATACTTGTATAAATATCTCTTTTAGAACCATTATCTTTCGAAACCCCATTATCGATACAGAAGAGTCATTTATTTTCAAAACCCATTTTTAGTACCAAAATCAAAAAAGATAAATATTTTTTTTCATTAAATGGTATATTAATTCTCTAAAATGTGTCCAATAATAAATTATTGGCCATTGTAGTGGAGGTGGAATGTTAATTGTTGCCATGTACGTTAAAAATAGAACATTCCTTTTATCTTTTGTGAAAATGTCATATATAAAACAAGTAAACAATTAATATTTAAAAAAATTGAATAAAAATTAAAATAGTCATATAATTTCCTTTATTATAATTTTATAAATAGATAAATAAATTTGTAAAACAATTTAAAGAAGATCTTCTTGGAGAAAATATTTTAAAATTTATTCTTTAAACAATTAAAGTGTTCGATACCTCATGAACATTTAATTATTATACCCAATGAAATATTAACCTTGAAATAATATATAATATAATAATATAGAAATAATTTAAATTTAATGTTAATTGTTATGTATATACATAAAATAAAATAATAAATTTCACAACATCAATATATGTGTCAATGAATAGTGATTGAGACGAAGTCTCTTACTTCAAATTCAACTTCCTCCAAACATTTTAAAACCTCCTATATAACAGATTAAATAATTTTATTAACTCTGTAAATAACTATATTCAGAGTTATAGAACCTTATATGATGATTCTATAACATCTTATAACCCATTCATTAATAATATTTACATATTTTCATGGTTTTTAGTGCATTTGTTTCATTGATTTATTATCGATTCATTTCTGTAAAATTATAGTTGTTATTCAAAAATGAGATTAAAACACAAAAAGTGGAATGAAAAATTATTAATAAATATATATAGGTATAAATGATCCCATATATAGTTTTTATTAAGTACACAAAAATTATTCTCTAGATAAAACATTACTAATAAACATTAAGTTTTTTTGCTTTTTTTATAGAACACCATGAACTAGTACAATTTTATTTAATATAATGATTATATATTTTTTATGTAATATATAATATGTGAAAAATATACATATTAAAATCATATTTAAGTAGAAAAATAGTTTTATGACCATACATTAATGCAGCAAAAATAAAGAACCAAAACATTATTCACGGAGGCGATTACCCAACATAATTTGGTAAATAATTTCATTTATATGATTAAGAGGAAATGAGAAAAGAAATGGATATTATATATTAATTTATAATCATAAAAATTTAGTATATACGTTATTATGGAGATATCATGCATATATGGATGATGTAGGTGAGGGGAAAGTAGAAAAAGAAATGAAATTAAGAGAGGATATTTGGGAAAATTAACTCGTGAATATCACCTCCTTGAGAGATAGTTGAGAATGTTGTATTAGGTCTTTTGGTGATATAAAATGTATTTGGACTTGGGTAGAGTGTGTAGGAGAGTTTTGGGTATAAATTTGAGGATATATAATGGTTTTTATGTTGAAATTGTGTGGTGATAGTTGGAATTTATACTTGAGGAGTAGTGGGATTAAGTGATTAAATAAGGAATATTTAAAATTTAAAGACAACCATTCTTATGTGGAATTAATTTCAATGAAATTGGATGGAATTGAATAATTTTTAGGCCAGATAGGATAAAGACACACCTAAATAAACCATTAATGGATTTTTTTAGGTATTTTATGTCTTTACCATTTTTAACTTAAACATGTTTCATTTTTTTACCTATACCCTAATAAATAATTATTTTACCATGGTAACAATTTTTACAAAGAAAATGATATTGTACTTAATACATAATTTTATAATTGTGATTCAAAAAATTTATCCATTTCAACTAACTAAATACATAAATTTTTTCGATTTATATTTAAAATTAATCTTATAGACAAAACAAAAAATGGGGTCTTAAAGGGAAATGTTCTAAAGTTGGAAATGTTTTAATATATAATTTAAATATTAAATTTATTAAGATGAACTAAATTGGGTTTATATTTTTTTTATTTAACTAATTATAATTTTAATGAAATTTAAAATTTAATTTAACTACATAAAAAATTAGATAATTGGCCAGTTTATAAATAAAATGAAGTATTTTTCATTATTAATCAAAATATTAATCCTATTTGAAAAATATGAAAAAATAAACCAATGTAAATTTTGATAATCCCATTGAAAATTATAATTAAATTTTATAAAATTTATGAAATTGTAAAAATCTAGATATAATATAGGTGCCCAATCAGAAGGTGACAATTTTTCCTTTTCATCTAAATAACTCTATTATCATTAAAACTAAATTTATTCTTATATCATGTATAGAAAACACAAAATATGAATTTAGGACATTATATTTAATATATTATACATATATTACACAAATATAATCCTTTAATAATTATTTTATTATTTATTTGTATAAAACACACTTGTTCCCTTTTAAATAGTTTTTCATAAAAACAATTATTTATAATTAATTAGTCACCAAAGAATTAAGTGCATACAAATTTGTAAACAATATTTTTACAATTAAATTAATACTATTTCTTCAAACCATTATAATGGCTAGTTTAATTGTACAAGTTAAATTGTGATATTTATTTGTTCGTTTATGTTCGATGTGGCCTATCATGTATGTTATCGAACATAGTATTTCCTTTTAAAACATAGAATGTTACTTATATAGAATCTTTTCATATGTCATAGATTCAAGTGATATAAAAAGGAAGAACATGATTATGCTAAAATATATATCGATGAAATATTTATGGGTGAGTATCATGATTAATATTTTTATCAGTTAATTTTATTGAATGTACTCCAAATAAAATGATAAACCCATATATAATAAAATTTAGTGGGAGAAGACATATATTCCAATATTTAATGAGTATTCATTATCTTTTCCCTCAGAAATCAGTTATTTATTTATATAATTATCTTATTTATATCATATGATACCTATGGGTAGTTAATCATATAACACTTTACAAAAATATAGAATATGGATAAAATTAACTCTATTCCAACGGTAACATAGTCTTATTAGGGTCTCTATGATACATGTAACCCAAATAAAATTTCAGAAACGGGCACCCCATACTAGTAGGGATACCAATAACTTTATTTCAATACCCAATAAAATATTTGGGAACCTATATTTTTCATGAACAACCTTGTTGGATGATCAATGTCAGGAGAAGTTCCGCGTCAGAAAAAAAAATATTACACTTAGTATTTAAGGGGTTCTCTATACAAGTGTCACCAATTCATTATACATCATAGTAATATTAAATCCATAACAATGAAATCTCATGAAATCTATTTTATCATAGGTTTTATTTATTTATTTATGCATCATTGTTATGATTTTGTTTTAAATTACCTATTAAATCCACCAAATTAATAAATTAAAAACATATTAATGTTTAAAAATTTATTGAACCCATATATTGCTTTATTTACCAAAAGATAAAAGCCAAATACGCCTATAAATTTATTAATTCTTCATACTAGTAATTTAAAAGATGTTTTACATTAGTGGTTTATAATTGTAGAAAATTTGATGTTCCCACACAAGTAAGCCTGGGGAAATATAGAGCCAACCCCACCTTTATAAAATTTGACATAAACATCCATGCTTGTGGGATTTCTAGGCCAAATTCCCTCTACTCAAGGATACTATACTCAAGATATATTATAATTTAATAAAAATATAATATAAATTTTGTAAAAACTATATTCAACAGTGAAATTAAAGAAAATAGATTTAATTTCCAAATGAGATAAAAGTACAAGAAAATAGAATCTTATATTACCATAAATATCATGCACGGAATGTAATGATAATTTATAAAAGTAAATTTATAAGATTAATTAAATTATAAATAATATTAAAATTTCATAATTAATTTGCAACCATCATAATTTAATGTTATTAAATCAATAAATAAATATTTTATTTGCTTTGTAAATAAGAGGTATTAGTATGATATTTTCATATTTTATTATAAAATAAGACATCAAATTTGTAATTCCTAGAAAATTTGATTTATAAAAAATATAAAAAATAAATAATTTTATATCCAAATTATAAATTATCAAATTTGTTTCATATAACATATTTTATGATACATAACACATATTATCTATCATAATCAATGATTTGAATTTGTGATTACCATTTCATTCCATTTCTTTTGTAAACATGAGAAATGTACAAATGGAATAACCTATATATAAAATATTTATCATGAAATAAAAAAAAATTACATTTCATGTGACACATATGTAATTTATTTTATCGTGAAATGTTAAAAACATTTTATATGTGAAATATCTGATGAATGATAAATTCAACTTGTGTGGGAAATTATATTTTTTATGGAAGAATATAACACATACAGGCCTTTAGTATGTTATGATATATGTTATATCAATAATATGACAGGATACTACATTTTCATAGGCCCCATTATTAGGTATAGTTTATAGTATGAAATATCATAACTTACAATATAAAACAAAACCATGATATTTAATTATATCATACCATATGATACAACAAAATCATGTTACATGACTAAAAAACAAATATATAATATACCAAATCATAAATCCGAGTAATTATACAATTTACATTCATCGATGACATATCATAATATATGATAATGCCTCAAACAAATCATGACAATTATGTTATTCATGTAAACAATAATAGATTCCATGATTATGTGGATTTGATACCACTAATGATTAATATTGGATCATCTAATCAGCATGGAATTTTAAGGACCCAATTGTATGTGCTCGATCATTCATCATGAATCAAAATGTAGTACGAATAACCTAAAAATAGCTGGCTCACCGAAAAATAAATAATCTCTATATAAGAAATAAATTTAATATTATTCCTTCTCATAATAACCTAGTGATATCTAATGGATTCAAACCTCTATAGAGATGATAAAATCCACATGGATCATCATTGTTAACAAGAGGACCCCAAAACACAAAATCATTTTGGCCACATTATCCATGATGATAAATGGTGATCAAAAAGGAAGAGAAAGATTCAACAATTCCTTCATTGAATATTCTTTACCCAAAATGGGGATCACATACCCTTATATATCCTCAATTCAATTAATTATTGGAGTCAACTATTAGTTTATATCACATGGAAGCAATCACAAATTACCTGTAATGCATTCCCAAGAGGATCTAATAATTATTTGTATGTTTTAAATGATTAGGTGTAGCTATAAATGTATCATTTGAATGATACATAATAAAAGATAAACCTTGTAGGATATGTTGAAGAAGCCAATATTTTGGTATTAGAATCCATTTTACTATAATACACAACAATAGTCTCAGAACATATTCTACGATTGAAGAATTATGAAGTCCAAGTCACTTTTTATTACTCAAAGTTTGTTATACAATACGTTATATCAATTTTAGTGTATTATGAATAGTAAATAACTATTAATTTTATTTTAATTATAATTTAGTTTCTATGGATTCAAATTCATTGATTATGCAATGTGAAATGATAAATATTGTTTCAAAACATGGTAAAAATGATACCAACTATGTCATTTCATTAAAACAAATAAATCCATATATTTAAGGATGTTATTTAATTTATCTATTAGTGATCTTTCTATGGTTGAGTTAATTTATAAATATTATTTATCTTCATATTTTAAGATATATATATTTTTTGAATAATTATACTATTGAAAACTATTCTCTATCTCACATTATACATGATATTTTTCTACTCTCACATTCGTTCTTCAACAACCCATCATTTTGAATCAAAATTACATTATCCTCTTATGATGTTTTTTAATGTAGATTCAACTAATATTAAAATTTCATCATTTATACTTCATAGAAAATATATAATTTCTCCCTTATATAGCTGTATAAAGATATTCTAAAGATTTGTATCAAACTTCTGACCAATTAAATCAATCCAACTATACACATATGGATTATAAAATATATTTTTTATTTATTAGTATTTAAGATTTCATTATAGAAAATTATGGGATATAGTTAGATATTCTCTTTAAGGGTTGACATAATCTTCATTATCTCAAACTTATTGTCCTTTTTAAATATGAATTATTATACCAAAATAGATAAAAAAATATCCATATATTCTCAATCAATGTTATTTAAAAATAGAATTATATGTAAATGATATTTGTGAATAAAATAACTCACATTGTTCTATTATTTAAATAAATAAATTAACTATGCCCTTTCTATGACATATTTTTCATTATAAACATATTTTTTCACTAATTAATTAATATATAATGTTATATATTTATTCCTTTTTCTTTCTTATTTTCATTCATAAATGATATTTAGATCTCATTCCATAATTCATAATATGTTTTACTCTTCCACATTAGTGGTACATCTTTAGTGGATTTTCATTTCAATTTTTTTGAAATTTTAAAATAATATAGTTTTATTTGATATATATTTTTTATAATGTTGCATAAATATATATTTAAATTTATTATCATAATAATTCAATGTTATTTTGACCATTTAATTTTTAAAAATTGTTAATAATTTAATGAAATTTTTTAAAATATATATTATCAAATAATTAATCTTTCTACTTTACTAAATATCACTAGAAAATTATTTTCACACATTTCCTTTATACTATACTTCATTAATTCAAAGCTTTGAATGCACACACATAGTTATAATTTTTTTTTATAATTTTGGATGATTATGTTCAGATTAATTAAATTGAAAATTTAGATTTTTAAGACACCTTTTATCATCAAGAGGCTTATGATAATATTAAACAAGCAATATCCCCCATAGAAGTATATTACTTTAATTACTATTTTAAATTTTGATGGTAAAAATGAAGAAATAAAAAATATATTTCCATCAACATATTATTATTATTTTTCATTAAAAAAAATTTCAATATTTTGGGAATTTTATTCCCCTTTTTGAACTTCTTTATTGACTACTTGATTTTAGTATTTTGAGGACAAAATCGTCAAGTTTTTCTTTTAGAATATACAAATTATTCTATTCATCATATTCTTTATTATATTTTTTAGGATTCTATATTTTCCACATTATTTGACCTATCTTTTATTTCTTTAACAAGTTAATAATTACTTTATTTTTAACTTTTGTATCACCTCAATACTTATAATTATCATATTTACATAAGTTATATTCCCCGTTTTTTTATGAATATGTAATTATTGTTTTTTTTGAATATTTTATTTTTTAATTTTATTTAAAAACAAAATTTATAGTAGGTAATACCCATTTGATTCAACATTACAATATTCTATAGTGGAACCTTTTTAGAGGAATCTTATTTTAAAAAATTCGATATCTATTTTTAAAGATCATGAAAACTAATGGAATGATTTTATAAATTCACCCATATTCTTATTTAACCTAAATATTATTTGTGAATTTCATTATATCCCACCTCTATCATAAAATTAATCAATGAAAAATATTTTAAAACATTTCACGCCATTATAATATTAGTAAATATTTCTTTATCTCACATATAATGAAAATGATATATAAATCATAGATAATCAAATCATTGATATTTATTACATTATGACATTTTATGTAAACATAAAATTTATTAAGAAGTATACATCATAGTTTATTTATCACAATACAAACATTGAACTGTTCTAAAACCCTATTATTTTTCTGAAAAATACTATTAAAGATAATAAAAAATTCATCTATCATCAAAAAATTATTTGTCATGGTGACTTGAAACACATACCTATAAATTTATATCAATATTTATTTATATCTAAAATTTTCTAATTATATATATTTTATGTTTTTCATATAATTATATTATGCTAGTTAAGACAATTAATTTGGTCACTTTATATTCAAATAAAGGTCCAAAAATGACATTTAATTATTTTCATTCAATATAAATAATCTTATTATATAATGGTTTCATCTCCTCCACATTTTAAATGTAAAAAAATATTAAAAACAAAAATACAATGAACATTTATACCCAATGTTGAAAAATAAATGGAGGCATTAAATATTTTAATGTTAGATATTTCTGCACTGTAAAGGTTGGTATCACCATATTATAATCACAATGTTTATTATATGTAGCATAATAAATGAATAACTAGTAATCAATCAATGCATGATAAATTTTGATAACAATAAAAAAAGATTTAACATTAGTAATATTGTTTTTATGATAGTAATTATACATTAAAAAATTTCTGGAAATAGATTTGGGTCGGAAGAGACAAAATAATAATACATTGTTATGATTTCCATAATGATAAACCATATTTACATTGTAAGATCCATGGAATTAAATAATATTCTTAGATATATCACTTACTAAAATAAAATATGTAAAAAAACTCAATAGGAATATAAGATGTTCAGAACGATCAATTGTAATATAAGAAATGTTTCATTATTGTTTATATTTTCATCCATGGAACAAATAATCACTAATTTTATAATTTTATTAAATTGATATATAATTTATTGTCCTTAATAAAATATACAGAATAAAACTAAAAATTAAATATATCTCACAGGGTTGTTTTCATTCATCATGTAGTTGATAATGTGAGAATTTGAATGTTATTGGAAAATACTCTTCTTAATAAAATAATTATGGAAACGAGAATCAATGATAATAGAGTTATTATGGTGTGAAATAACATATTTCAAAAAAAATATTATGTAAAATTATTAATTTTTTTATCAAATCCCAAAAATAATGTATATGTTTAATGATAGAAAAAAGAACACATGACTTCATATCTGAGTCATTTTTAAATCATGTGTCACTTATTATTATTAAATTATCTTTTTAATTATTCCTAATTCATTAGGATATAGTTATTTCTTGATCCATTAATTTTTATGGATCAATACATTATTTCACTCAATTTCATAATATCAATTTTTGATCTATAAACTACTTAATAGTTCCATTCTTTTCATTTAATGTTATAAAAACTAAAATGATCTCATGGAACCCTCCCCATTATCATATCTATATTAATTTTCATTTTATTCTTTCAATTTTATATCTCACCCATTAAAATATATTATTCATCTGATGACTATAATTTAATACATTATATTCATAAATAATTATCACTCATAAATTATGGAAACCATTCCATCACTGACAACCCAATATCTCCTATAGGAAAAAAATTAGTTTCGCAAAAGAATAAAATCACTCAAGAATTTTTATATCCTAAATTATAGAAATTAAAATTAATTATTCAAACTATTTGAATGATATAGATAAATTGTTTTATACACAACACAATGTCTATACCATAGAATATAAATCTATTTAGTATGTTCTTGATAATGTATAAATATTTATTTCTTGTAACCATTAATATCAACATCGTATGACTTAGACAAAATAAATTATTTCCTAGAAAAAACATAACATTGTGAATGAATATATTTATGAGTTATGATATCATAAATTAAAGCTAAAAATAATGGATATTCAACATATAATTCCTCATGAAAGATACCGACAATATTAGTTCATAATAGTTGTATCGAGGAAAATTAATGCTTGACCAATTATCAATGAAAATATGAGTAATGTATTTAGATATTTATAGGATAATTTCTACATAGTATTTATTGATGAAATTAGAATATTTTATATGTGTGTGGAAGAATCCATGGGGTGTTTGAATAATATGTTATTGAATTTTTAAAGGATGTATTCTATGAATTTTAAAGATTATATGAATTATATATGGGTAGGCATACATTCATAGGCTATATAATGATAAGAAAGAGGATTTATATTGACCCTTCAGAGAAAAAGCTAATGGAAGAACAACCTTGGGTAGTATATGAGATATGGATCTACAGTAACCACCGTGTTTCTAGTTATTATCAACAGATTATGTGAAAAATATCATAATTTTGAAACTCACTGAACAATAAAACTATAACAAGATTAAATATTTATAATTATATAAATATGAAAATAGATTCAATTATTTGAAGAAAATTATAGTCACAAAACTTATAAACATGGTACCCTTATGTTGAGAATATTTTTATGTACAGTATTTATTGAATGAATGGGTTCCATTTTGTCCTATTCGAAAATGATAAATTGAAAGTCTATGCCTAAATGTTGTTAAATATATATGATAAAATTTAAATACTATATTGTATATATAGAAGTATAAATCATTACATAAAGTGTTTTTATCCCTTATCAATATAGAGAAATTTGGGAATAATATTAATAATAAATTATTAATGTTCATATATTTATAAAGGATGTTATCAATATTTTCTAAAACATATAAAAATATCTATTCAAAGAATATGATTTCTCAATCCTTTACTATCAAGAAATGATAAAGAAATGTAGTATATACCCTAGGAATAAAATATCATTCAATATAGTCTTAAAAAAGAATTTTTGGGGATCAAGTATTCATTAGAATGAAAGGGAAGGGAATGGTAATAACTAAGGATATGAAAACAAATTTACTTTCTCGCTAAATTTATCATCAATATATATTTGATAATATTGAACTAGAATAATGATAGTGTTGAACCCATGCTGTAAAATATATATGTTTATATATATTCTAACATATTCCCATTAGTTCTTGGGATTTTTATTGTAAAATTTTGAATATTTTAAACTATTTTAATCTTTATCTATATTGAATCATGATTTTATAATATGTTATCTTCGAATTAGATCAAATATATTTGATAGATTCCTATACAATCAATACCAAACAAAACAAACTATGATATTTCTAGAACATTAAAACCTATCCTCTGAATTAGTGGTCATGAATAGGTGTATCCAAATTACAAACTATAATATATATATATACACACGTGTGTAGGTTATATTATACAAACATTCATGAATCATTATTATGTATTTGAATAAATATTTTTGTGAAATGTATCTTTTATTATAAAAAACAATTTATATTGTTCATAAACGATAATTTTATTAAAATATAATATTTAATGATTTTTGATTGCAATATTACTGTTTTATGAAAATTAATATAGATAATAAATAATATTTTAGTGTGAAATATTGAATGAATTATTCAATAATACCTAATCACAACACAAGAAAATGTACTAACTGATAATGTTCTTTTATTGTATATTAATGGAAAATCACTACCACATATAGTATAATATCACTATAATCTATTCTGGATAAATAAAAATATTAAATGGCCATAAATTTGTATGGAACGATAGGAAGTTGTTCGTCATACAACACCCTATCACAAACCATCCCAGGTCAACCCTGAACCGATCACCTAAGATGGACCATTGAAAGGCTTGAGGGGAATTCCTAGTCCCACATGCTAGAAAATAGTGTCATACATCAAAACAAGACATGTGGTAATGATTTGTCCAATAACAAACAACTAAATTATAATAACTGAAAAAATAGAAAACACTAAAAGTGGACATAGAATAAATCCTTGCAACAAAACATACCTCTAAGTGAAATTGTGGGTCACCACCAAACACATAACCATTCTCTCTATAAGATAGATCCAAAAATAGGAGAGCCTAAAAATGAAAAGATAATGTAGAAGTGAACACCATAATGCTCAATAGTAAGTTACCACATAATCAATGAGTTTCCCTTCCTAAAATAGTCCATAAACAATAGCTTAAAATACAGCAATAAAAATGAGTTTCTTATAGTTCTAATCAACTATAAATAGAATTACCATTTTTAAATCCGACACACACCACCTTAAATTTTGAAAATAGACAACCATTTTATAAATAAAACCCATACGAAAATATACATGGTTTGTGTGGAAAATAAAAAAGATAGGGTAAAGTGATGTCAAAGTGTAGTGAATACCAATATGAAAAAAATAAACTAACTGAGCAGCATAGATAATAACTATGGGAGATCCTAAACATCTCTAGAAAACCCTTAGATGTACTGGTTTTAGAACCACGGACTGGTTTATGGTGAAGCCCCTATTTAAATAACCAACTATCATCCCTAACATGGACTCACTAGTGTCACATCCCTCATAGACTATATAAATCTATAGGAGGCTACTAATGTGCTAAATCAGGGATAACAAGAAACCTAAACTCAATCATCAAAGATACACCCATGAAACCATGATGGTAGTAATACATTGTATGTAGAAGCCCCCCCCCCACATGTGACTCACCATACATTCCATCACCACAGTTTCCTACCTGAGACATGGATACCACCTATTTAGAAAATCATTAAGGGAAATCCTAGATTGTTATCCCCACTATATCCATTTACATACATATACACCATTTTATCAAAATCTCCAACCAGGCTATCACTTCACATATGCTTATTAATTAATTCAAAAAAACATTCCACTAATCTCAATGGGCCTTTAGTACTATATAATCAAATTCATTTGCAAAAAACAATTTCCCAAAATCTATCCAACATAACTCCAAATAACTCTTTTATGTTTGAACTTCCAAATAGAACTTAGTGTTTTATGTTTCCAAATAATTAACATTAATTTTTTTCATAAAACTTTTGTAATGTTCAATTTTGTAAAATCAACCAAAAATACCCTTAAGCCACACATGCAACAAAAAATATACTAATATGAAAAGGGGAATATTCTTAGGGAATTAATTTCAAACTATTTTAAAGATTATCATGAAGAAACTAACAACATTTTGAAAACTATATTCTATTAGAAGACCATGGTTTTGAAAAAAAATATGAATTTATAGCACCATATTCAATTATGGTATAATTTAAGGCCACATCAATAATCTAAAGAGAAAATAAGACCATTTCTACAAAATAATTCTTTTTTAAACTAAATCCAACAATTCACATTATTTAAGAAACACAATGAAATCTCCATAAATCTACAAAACAGTTTTTTGAAAATTTTTAATATAATTTCTAAGATAAAATATTGTGAAATAAAACACACCAAACCATCTTCACAAACAATAAATTACCAAAACCACATAATTAAAACTAATCAGTTCATAAAAATAAGTAATTTTACTCCATAAGAACAATGTAATTTTATCAAACCTCTAATTTCCACAGATGCTCATATAAAAAGAAACACATTAAAATTTATTTTTAACAACTCCAAAAAATTAAATAATCCTATAGAAGACCATTTTTGATTATAATATAGAGTTGAATAGATTAAATAAAAAAATTGGAATGATTCTAGAGTTAATGGAATTCATCAAAAATGAAAAAACAAGCTCTCCTACATTAATGGAGTACAGAAGCGATGAATCTTTTATGGATGTAATAATCGAGCCCGATGTATGATTTGCACACCCTAAAACAAGAGGAAAACAACCCAAGGAATTAACTCCAACAATTACAGTTTTAACACATATAATAGTATAAAAAGAAAAAATACTCAAAATGATGAGTTGTTATTGGAGGACAAAGAGGGAAGGTCGATCACATCACAATAAGGGATGGACTCCAATTATGACGTTTACAGAAGAAGGGCTCATTGGGAAGGGAAGTTGGCTGGAGCATGCTGGGTTGTTCAGAGGTGTAGGGGCCAAAAATGGTAGATTTAACCAAGGTGCAATGGGAATGAGATCGGTCTGTGCTTGAGCTAGCTGGTTGGAGGAGGGTGGCATTGGGGAGAGGGAGTGATTGGACATGGTGGGAAGGCACTGTGTGGATGGGGGTCAAAACAGAATAAGGGGGAGAAGGGGTGACACACCCTCGGTCTAGTTTTTCCATTTTTTAAACCTAAAGTAAAAAAATAATAAGAATAATAAAAACATAACATAAAATTAAAATCTTATTATTCATAATTTTATATGTTAAAAATTATTAACTTTAAGCATTATTTTAATATCATATTTTATATTATTTTATTTTATTTCATTGAAAAATAATATTTCTAACAAGTTTAGTAATAATAATAATTACAATAATAGTAATAGTAATAATAATAATAATATATATATTTTATTTATTATTATTATTATCTTAACTTCCCGAAAAAATTTATTTTGTCTTCAATGTTTATTTTATTCTTATCTAATCTTAATTGAATTTATTAATGTAAAATACTGAGCAACCACACTGTTTGAATACGGCCAGATGTAAGACTGAGAAAAACACACTCAAACTATTCCAGCCGACACTCCCCGCTACAGGGCCGAGTCACACCTTGGTCACACGGTCTATCCAACCTTGTGAAGAACATGAACCCTAACTCAGACACACTTGTGCACCTGTGCATGCACCACATGGCTAATCCTAACCATGAGGGATGACCACACAATAGTGAAAATCTTTCAAAACTCAAAATAATAGTCAATTTAATTAAAATAATTAATCACCAAGGTAGGGTTGTGAAAATAACCCCCCATAATAAAACATTATCCCCTTAGAATGTCCTCAAGCCGATTATTAATCAAAAATTGAGTCCATGCCCGAATAGAACTAGAAGACACAAAAACTTTCTGGGGTGACTATTTGTTCCCCAAATTACACTAGGTCGATCTAGATGAAAATAAAACAAAAAATAAGGGGAGAACATGAGAAGCTTCTTCCCACTACAAGGATTATACTAGCATTGAAATTAAAAAAAACATACCACATCGGGGAGGTAGCATATAGAAACTCCAAAACGGTCAAAACCACCCAATACCATGATAGATAATTACCACAGAAATAATCATAAACCAAACAAAAAACTCTAACACAATTACAAACATAGATGTTTTTAAAAAGCACTCACATCTCCACAAAAATAACAACTAAAATTAAACAATCACAAATAAGGTGAAATGTAGTTCATGAAAAATGAGAGATTCTAAAATCCAGAATAAGAAAAAAAGGAGGGTATGGATTAAAACATAAAAATTTCATCATA
Organism: Viscum album; assembly: GCA_963277665.1. Classification (NCBI taxonomy): domain Eukaryota; kingdom Viridiplantae; phylum Streptophyta; class Magnoliopsida; order Santalales; family Viscaceae; genus Viscum; species Viscum album. The sequence continues at coordinate 858,314,258 of OY728158.1, forward strand.
AATTCTCAATGAAATGATAGACTGATAATCGCATAAAAACATCAACAACAGGAGACATGATTGAAAATTCTTTAAATGTTTTAATAACATCATAGAACACAAAACTTGGATCGAAGCTTCACACACCAAAAAACTCTTGAATATGTGCAAGCTTCACCCTGAGACATATGACTGGGGATCTAATGGATGAATCATATCCTACCTCACAGTTAGCACTATCATACTCCAATCATAACATCATATTTTGGAGACACATCCTACAAACCTTTTCTAGGTGACCCAGACATCCACAAAAAGGATATGTCTTCATTTTGTTAAGACAATATGACTTTGAATTCAAAAAATGTCTACACTGATGGAATACCACTAAATGGTTGGACGGGTTATAGGCTAGAACCACTATAGGGAACTCTTTTGAAATAGGTCCCTCTAGTATGCGCTACTCACCGAGTGGGGAATCTTCATGATATCCAACATTCGATGGCTGCACACTAAGAACTAGCTCATCAAAAAATTCAACATCCACCAAATTGAAGAAACATGATTCCCCCAATGAGAGATCTTCCTCTACAATCTTTTATTGAATACCCTAAATGAATATAGTAGCATTCATTTGATATTCTGACTGTACCTCCATTAAAAAGTAAAATGATCTCCTTAAAGAGGTGAATGTATGATTTTACTGATAATTGTCCTTGTAGAACATCTCGAAACTCTTATACATTCTTCAACATAACCTTTTCAGGTAAAAACCTATGGACTAAGGTGCCCTTAAACACATCCCATTTCATTCCAAAATTCATCTCCATTGGGGCAATGAATTTCCACAAGTCCAAAGATTGACCCTCAAACCATCCTAGAATAGCACGAACCATGACATCCTTAGGAGTTCCCAGCATCCAGAAGACATATTGGATCTCTTCAATCCACTCTACGTCCTCTAACGGACAACGATATCCATAGTGAATAAGGAACATCGATAATGGACCAAAAACATGTCATGACTCATGGATGTATTAGAGACATTTCTCAGAGGCATTTTCGTATTAACATATAGCACAAAAATCCAATGCCAATATCAATATGAATTAACATCAATAAAATCAACTTCAACCAATAACAACCAAATCAAAAACCAAAAAATATAAACAGAGCCAAAAATAACCCTTTTTAAACAACATTTAGAAAACAAGGTCATGCATTTACTATCAAATACACACCAAAGCAATCATATGAACAATTGCACATGTGTTCATCTGATTCCATTCATACATGCGAACATGAACATTCCATGCACATACCCTCACATGTGAAAAATTCCCTATGGAATGTCGAGGTATCATCAAGACATTTAAAAATAGTATCTTCATTTAAAAAACCCCTTTTCATTTAAATTTTACAACCCACTTTACAATTTTAAAAACACTTGGAAGGATAATTTTAATTTCAAAACTATTTTCAATTTCCAAAGAGAAATTACACCAACCAAAACCAAGATAAGACACAAACCACACCAAATTACTAGAATATGGGCTCACATCCATCCCTAACTCAATGACATGGTTGTGGGACATGACCCATATAAGTTATAATTATAATAAAAACTTCATCCATACACTTGGACTTGACAAGGGTCGCTACTCCATGTGTGATCAAAACATGACACCAGTTCTCCTCTGCTGTCATCCCTCAATCCAAAACAAGGACAAAAGACTTGAACCTCAGACTACCCAAGCTAACTCGAGGATCAATGTGAGCAAGATTTTGTGATGAAATTCCCTCACCTACATCTTGAGTACCTGCAATCATTATCTTCATCTTCGAGACACAACAAATAACAAGTTCCTCCTCTATTATCATTTTTTCAAGAACCATCCCAGGTCGACCCTGAAACGGTTACCCAAGAAGGCCCACAAAATGGCCCAAGGGTCATTCCAGATCCTCATGCGATGGAATCTTTTGTCGGGAATCCAATGTAAACAAGTGGGAATGATTTGGAACATAAAAACTAAACAAATAAATAAAAATAACTGAAAAAATAGATAACACTATCAGTAGTATTAATTTTGTTTCTATGATGTTTGGTAATATGAAACCTAAATCTCCAAACATTAATGATTAAAAAATACTACCTAATAACAAAGGCACCTCTCTAGGTATAAAGAATGAAATCAAAATGAAAAATTATGAGCCTATTTCTATTATCCCAACTCACTCTAATACTATTATAAAACCTACCAATTATTGGTGTGCTGAGACACTAAATAACTCTTTTAATACAACTATCATGGCACTCAAATCAGTTGATCCTGGAACCACAATTTCAATATAAGAAATTAATCCCATTCATGTTATGAATGTCTCTATAGAGAAAATGAAGTGTTGTCCAAATCTGGAAAAAATCATGAAACAATATATAGATACTTCATAAGTTCCATGTACAACTATCTCTTTACCTACAGATAGTGAGGACTCTGTTACAAAATATGGTAACCCAGTTTCAAATCATATTTCCAATTTTTTGTTGTTGTGTTCTAAACAATCTATGAACTCTACTATGAGTAACCTAATATCTGAACCTCAAATGAAGAAAACCACAAAATCCAGTAATACAAAGGAATATACCTCTAATAATAAATAACATAAAATGTCTTCCAGACATAATGGAACTTGAAAAAAGAAAAAAGGGGGTTCTAACTCCAACACTAGACTTTAATGAAGATCTTTTTTTTGGAATTGTCAGGGATGCTGACTCTGACACATTGATTGTTTTAAAGGTAATGATGGAAAGTCGTCAACTATTATTATTTTTCTATTGTGGAGACAAAAATTAAATATTCTAATAATAAACTTATTTATATCAAAAAAACTGTTTTTACTGGTGAAATCACTAATAACATCAATGTAGAATCTTTATGGATTTTCTCTCACTTTTCATTATTGGATATTAGTGTATAAAATATATCTGATAAGATTTTTACCTAAAATTTTAATATAGATGAAACACATGTTTTCTTCTCATTTTATTATTCTAAGAATAAATAATAAGAAATAAGAATTATTTAGAATGGCCTTTCATACCTGGAACTAATATTAATGCACCCTAGTTTATTATGGGTGATTTTAATGGAATTCTCAACTCAAGTGAGAAAATTGGACCATCTCATGCTTTTATTTCTATGAGTGAATATAAAGCATCAATAGATTAGAAAACTCTCATAGAAATAAATTTCACTGGTGGAAACACACTTGTTATAGAAGAAACTACAAAAAAGTAGTTTCCTCCAAGCTGGATAAAGACTTCAGTAATGTCCCTACATTACATAAATGAGACACTATGTGTAATATTACTCTTCATAGGCTGAACTCTAATAACCATCACATCCTATTTAGTGTCTCCACCAGTGAAAAGAAACCTCTTATTACATATATATTTTACAATGCTTGGTTCATTGATGATGAGTGATCTCATATCATACAAAATGTTTGGTCCTCAATGTCTTGAAAGAATAATGTCCTTGATTATAGTCTCAAATTTAAACATCTATAATAGAATCTAAAAATTTAGTGCATCTCTAATTCCTGACAAATTAATAATTACATCATTAATCTTGAGAAATATCTCTACAATCTTTCAAACACAAACACCTCCTATGACCTGAACAATGATCCTACTCAAGAACTAGGCATTGCGGTCACTTTTAACTCCCTTCTCACATTCAACAAAAATAAAAATAAAACATTAAAAGGTAAATGATTAATAGAGAGTGACATATATACTATATTTTAAAATTCTCTTCAAAGAATTAGGACGGCCTACATGCGATTGACTTTTTTAACGGATGGGGAATGCTCTTTGACAATGAGAATGACATCAGTCATCATATCATCTCCTACTATAAAACTATTTTCAATGGTCTGAATATAAACAAAGACCTCCTACATGAGGTCATTACCCTAGTGATCAATGATGAGGAAAACTCCTTCATTCTCAACACCCCACCGGATCATGAAATTATGGACACTAGCTTTAGTCTGAATCCTGATAGTTCTTCGGGTACTGATGGTTTCAAAAATGATTTCTTCCAACATTATTGGCATGTGATACAATTTGATTTTTGTAAAATCGTAAAACCCTTCTTCACCAATGGGGTTCTCCATCAATGTCTAAATTATATATTTCTTACCATGATTTTGAAAGTGGATAAGGCCTTTGATATTCATCTCTTTAGAATCATTTCCCTTATCAATAATCTTTTTGAAATCATCAAAAAAATCATTTCAAACAATCTTTCAACTCTTGTGGACAACATTTTCACAGGGAACCAATTTGGTACTATAATCTGATGATCCATTCAAGATTGTATTTTTCCTGCCTCTGAGTTTGTCAATAATTTGAATAAAACATACAGGGGAGGAAACATAGCGATTAAACTTGACATTAGAAAATATTTTGACACCATGGACTTGAGTTTTATCTTCAAAGTCCATTAAGGTTACGATTTTAACACCTTTTTTTTCCAGCAATAAAAACCATATTCAACTCAACATATATCTATATATTGATCAATGACTCACCAAAAATCTATTTTAAATGCAATAAATATGTTAGATTAGGTGACCTCATATCTTCAATTCTCTTTTCAATAGCAGAAGACTACCTTAGTCGTCTAATCAACCGTCTGGTAGACTAGAACAAGCTAAATCCCATACATGTCTCTAGAGATGTGAATGATCCTACTCATATTCTTTATGCTAAATACATCATCTTTTTTCCTTAAGGGGGATAAATGAAACATTTTTAACCACAAAAATGTGCTCTCACACTATGAAGAGGTTTCTGGTCAAACCATTAGTTGGAATAAATATTACATCTTTTTTGGGAAGAATTTTCATCCTGATAGAAAATGTAACATTATCAGTGACCTGAGTATGCAAGAAGGTATGATACATTTCATTAAACCTGGTGTTCCCATTTTTTGGGGAAGACCCAAATCATTTCACTTATTGGCTATCGTTGACCATGTTTTAAATTAGCTATCTTCTTAAAAAGGTAAGTCTCATTATTTGGTAGGCAGGACTTGCTTGGTTAAATCCATAATTACCTATAAGACGTTATATATCATGATGGTCTATAAACGAATAGTTTTCCTCATTAAAAAATAAACACTGCCATTTGGAACTTCATACAGACCAGTATCATTCAAGAAAGAAGACTTATTACTATACCTTGGTCAACATGTTTCATGCCCATTGAAAGTGGTGGTATTGGTATAAAAATTATCAAATACTTTAATGAATACATTCAAGAAAGACTCACTTTGAACATTTTTCAAAATAATTCCAAAGCTATTACCTTTCTCAAAAATAGGCTTCCTGAAAAACATAAAACGAGCAATTAGAACAACATTAACACACCAATCTGGCCTACCATCAAATACACCTTCACCAATATTATGAATAACTTCATATGGATGGTCTCCAGAGACACCTCCATGAATGTTTGGTTGGATAACTCTGATATAATTCCATTAATTTGTGCCTCCTGATCAAACCCTTGATAATAAAAATAGCTCTATCAAATACATTTTAAACTCTCAACACGATCACCTTCCTTTCACTATTCTGAATGTCAGTGAAAACTACTCTTTATCTCATAAAAATTATTTCTATACTAGGGAACCTTCTCACATTAGTATGCTCAACTAAAATCATGTCTATAATAATTTTTTCTATAAATTTAATTGATACTACATTTGGTTAAAACATTTCAAAAAACCTTGGATAAAACCTATGAGACTCAACTTCATATGGAATCTGTCTCACTACAGAGTGCCCATTGATCTTTGCCTCCAGTCATTTGGCATCCAACATTGTGATAAATGAGAAATCTGTAATCAACATAGATAAGATGCTAACCACCTCTTTCCATATCGCGATACTACTTCTACTCTTGTGAACTATATTATTGACATTTTTGATAGCAGATGGTTGAGTCTTGAATCTACCAATGATCTTCTTAAAAAATGTGTTGAAATGGATGGTTGTTTGCAAGTCAGGAACCTCTTCCATACTAAAGTTTCTAAGCTCCACCATTTAATATGGTACGATCAGAATGCTATTATTAATAATAATTAATCATTAAATCAAAATGTTGGTTATATGAGGATCCTCATTGCAATACATAAATCTTCCTTGATTCTAATTGGAACCACAACAATGTTCATGGCTTTGTGATCCTGAGGCATTTAAGAATTAAATTCAATTTCTATCAGCCGCATCACACACTAGAGGGGTTCTAGAGTAGCCCCTTCCTGTATGGATCAAGATCAACATTGATTGCTCCTCAAAGGGAAATCTAGGACCTGCAGGGTGTGGTACTGTTTTCAGGAACCACCTCGGGCAGATCCTTGGATGATTCATGGGTAAATGTGGCATTACCACCTCTCTTTAAGCTTATATGTTTTGTTTGATACATGCTATTGACTTTTCCATGCTATTTGGTTGGAATAACCATTTGATAAAAAATGAATCGATGACTATCGTTCAAGCAATTTGGAATGGCATAATCCACATTGGTTGGCCGATTACTACCCATTGAATGGAATGCTCCAGAGAGATTATCGATCATAACTATATCATCACCCATGTTTATTGAGAATAAAACATGGTTGCAGATGGTTAAAAAAAATGGGAGTAAATCAGGACATTACATAGTTCGAACACCTTCCCACTTCTCTTCTTTTCATTCATGAAAAAGATTGTAATATGATCCCATTTTTTAGACTCATGTATTCTTTCTATTAATAATATTTGTGCTCTAGTCTTTAATGATCATCTAATAAACTTTTTTAAAAAAATTCAACCAATATCTTTTCCATTTCGAAATACAACTCATGAAGCCCTCAATTTGGAAAACAAAATATCATTTTATAAATAAAATCCCACCAAAAAGATACTAGGGTTCTGATTAAAAATAAAAAATTGGGTAAAATGAAAACAAAGTGCAGAAAAATACCAAAACAAAATAATTTAACTAGGAAGCATTTATAATAACCATGGGTGATACTAAACAACCCTACAAGATCCCCTGGACCGAATCATTTCAGATCCACCTTCCAGCGTATGGTGAATCCAATAATTCATTAACCAACTAGCTATCGTAACTAGGACTCACTAGTGGAACATCCCTCCTTGACATTCTACAACTCCAGGATAGTACAAACAAGTCTAATCAAGACTACCATGAAATAGTCACCCAATCATCTAAAAGATATCCAGGAACCCATGGTCTTAGTAATAATGTGTAAGACATAGGCCCCCAAACACATCACTTGCATTACATACCGCCACCTTAAGTGCCTTCCCCAGACATGGATTCCACCAATATTATAAAACATAAAGGAAAATAATAGATCGGTGTTCCCACTATATCCATGTACATACATATACATCATATCATGGAATGTAAAAACTGGGATATCACATCACATACACTCATAAATAATCTCTTAATAAAATTTCTCTTTTCCAACGTGCCCTTTAGTTTTACATAATCATTTGAATTTTATAAAAAAAAATTCCCTAAACTCTATCCAACATAACAATGAATACATATTTACTGTGTGAAGTTCCAAATAGGCCTTTTGGTCATATTATTCCAAAAAATAACCATAAAATTCATTCATATCGCAAGAGAAATTTAAAAAAAACAACGAAACAGTCCCTTAATCAACACATTCGACAAAAAATACACAAAAAACTAAACTAGAATATGATTAGGGATTTCATTTCAAACTATTTTTAAAAGCCACATGAAGAGACTAAAAATATTTAGAAAAAAGTACTAATGATAAGGCAATGAATTCCATAAAAATAACAATTCAATGAACCATATTCATTTGAGGGTACATGAAATGGAATATCAAACCTCCAAATTGACAATCAACCAATTTCAAAAAGAAACACCATCTGTTTTAAAACTAAATCAAACCATTAACATTATTTAGAATAAAGAAAAAATCTAATTAAATCCATATAATAATTTTTTGAAACATTTTAAAACAATTTCAATGTTGTATCATTTTTGACCATATAATCCAAACAAAGTTCAAAAAAATCTAATTACCAAGACAACATAATTAAAACTGACATGTTCATATAAACCACTAATTTCACTCTATATGAAAAATGATATTCTGTCAAAATAAATTATCATAAAACACCAACATACAATAACCATAGGAAAAATTCTAAATGATATCCACATATAATGTTTTACTGAATCAAAATTTGTAATTAATAAAACATCCTTCACATCGACGCAAATGAGCATATTCAAAGAAACATATTTAAAAATATTTTTAATAACTCCAAAAAATGTACTGACACTATATTTGACCAATTAAGGGTATAATTAATCTATGAATAGAGTAAATAAAATAAATTTAAGGATGAATGTGTCAAAGGAATGCATTGCATTGGAAAAAACAGGCTCACCTACCTCGAAGGCATGCAGACAAAATGAATTGCCAAAGAAAGTAAGAATTGACCCTGAAGTACGATTCTTACATACTAGAACAATAGGAAAAAAACCAAAGAGTTAACTCAAACCATTATGGTTTGACCTTATAGGATAATCTTCAAGGAAAACCCCTCAAAATGAGGGTTAGTTACTAGATGAGGAACAGGGAAGGCCAGAAATATTTCTAGGATGGAAGACCGCAAGAGACGAGGTCGCCTGAAGAAGGATGTTCAAGGAAGTAAATTTATCCAAAGTGGGCGGGTTTGGCCATAGGTGTATAGGCTAGAGAAAAGAGGATTAACCAGAGGCGCACAAGGAAGGGGATTGGGCTACGCCAGAGAAGGCTGGTCAAATGAGGGTGCAATGATGGTGGCGCTGTATAGAGGGAGCTGCTAGACAGGGTGGGGAGGTGCTGGGTGGATAGTGGTGGGGACTAAGGAAGCGGGTGGGGATATGGGGTGACACATCCAAGTGATAGATTCCCCATTTTAAATAAACTAATGTAAATTAATAATAATAATAATAACAACAACATAATCGAAAATAAAAATTGTATTATATATAAATATATATATATATATGAACATTATCACTAACATTAAGCATTATTTTAATTTATTATAATATAAGTGTATTTTTTTATTTCCATGATATATATATTAGTAAATTTTTTATTAATAATAATAATAGTGATAATAATAGTAACAATAATATATTTGTTATTATTATCATAAAATCCTCTAAATTTTTATTTTTTCCTTTCCCTTTTCCTTTTATTCTCATATTTTCATCATTGAATAAATTTATTTAAAATAATGGGAAGCTGCATAGTTTTCTTACGACTAGTTGTGCATTTTAGAAAACCGCACACAAACCATGCCAACCGACAATATACACTTTTGGGCTGAGTTTCATGATTGTCACATGGTCTAAAAAACCTTGTGAAAAATGTGTGCCCTATCTCAGACACACCATAGACCTGCACAGTTACTCCTAACCTTGTGGGATGACTATGTAATAGTTAAATTCTTCTAAAACTCAAAATAATATATAATTTAATGAAAAAATATCAAAAAGTCAAGGTTGTGACACACCAACGGAGAAAGAATTGTATGTTTGAGTCATCACTTCTTAATGAGACCCCTAAATGAGAGAAAATATAGGGCAATGTCACATATAATAAATATATAGACCATCCATTAAATGCATATTATATCATGTTATAATTACATTCTAGTTAATTGTAGGATTTCCTTGAGGAAGGAGATTCCTACAATAGGATAACACATCTCCATGAGTAATATATGTAGAATGTTAGGAAATAATTGTTTCAAATGTCAAATGAACTATATTGGTGGAAGTTAGCAGAAGGAAACAATGTAGGACCTTGTGTAATAAAGAGGATTTTGTAAACTAATAGAATTTAATCCTTTGGGTAACAGATGGAACAAATAGTGGATACAAATCTCATTCTTGCAACTTTACCTCAAGGACTCTTTATATTTATTATTAATTGAAACATGAATTACATGACAATATCACTATAATATATTTCATATTTTTTTTATCTATGTTAATAAGGACATGAAGAATATAAATTCTTTAGTCCTTATGGTGAAAACCAATATTATGGTCAAGGATAATGAGTCTTAGGAAATATTCATGTTAAAGACATAGATGCAACATCCTTCCGATAATCAAATCATATGAAGGGAGGGAAATGAAAAGGATACTGTTTGATATTATAGTACAAATATAGGACACAAGAAGAAGAATTTACATGTTGTGATGAATTAGAAAGGTAAAGATTCAACTTCAAGTGTTTTATTCATTGAATAAAATCTATCTTTTTATACATGATGATTATTGGTTACAAAATGTGGATCCAACATTATCTCTCACATACAAGGACCACTTAGATTCTATAATATTGAAAAGGGTGATTTTCATCTCCATGCCATAAATAGTTCAAGACTAGAAGCCTTGAAACTATTATTTTTTCATATGACATTCCCTAGATGATTTTCTATATTAAATATTTTATATTTTTTTCCTATAGTCACAAAAATATAATCTCACTATTGATTCTAGAAAAAATTGGATTCTATATCTAGTTTGGAAATAAATTCTCTCTCTTTTATATGGGTAACATATGAGATGGTATAATGTATCATAACAATGTCTTTATATAATTGAACTAAAAAACACTATAATGTAAATAAGTAGAAAACCCAATAAAAATGACTCATATAACCCCCTTCTATAGAAATTTAGGCTTTATAATGTAAATGAGAAGTCTTTATAGAAATTTTATCATGTCTGTTTCTTATATTCAACTGAGTTGAAAAAATTAAATTCAGTTCACTCTTGACTATAAGGTAAATTAACCAATATTTTCTTTCAATGGGAATGGAGTTTTATTGAATGAATTTATATAATTGATTCACACTAACATATATAGTATATTTCTAGTAGAGGAAGGGGTGGGTTTTTCTAATTCATTAATTTTATAGATGACGTTAATATATATGGTTATTTCTACCTAATTAAATTGAATTCATGTTCCTTTTAGATTTTTACGGAATTCAATCATGAAATATAAAAACAAAATTATAATATTATTAAGTAACTATACTCATAATAATGATGTAATTATATTAACCAAAAATTCATTTTTCATGTGAAGGAGTGTGGGATAATATCACAACTCACTCCATGTTATACACCTCATTGAAATGGTGTTAAGTAATGCAGAAATTAGACAAATCCTAACATGGTTTGATTAAGGATGGGTTAGAAAAATCACACATTATCCTTTTTAGGGATACACTTTTTAAACCGTAGAATATAACATTAACTAAGTACCAACTAAAGAAAAATATGGGATTCCAAATGTGTTGTAGTATAGAAAGAAAATACGTTTTTCATACATATGTCTATGATGATGTGAGAATTTTTTTTCAAGACTACCTAATTAAACTTTAGTAACCTACATCATGATGTATTTCTTTATTAGTTATCGAAAAGAAACCAAAAGATATTATCTGTATAACCCTTCTGATAGAAAATATATTGTGGAATGGATTTCCAAATTTCTACCAAAGGAATAATTTTATATTAAAAATAATTGGAGAAAGAATGTATTTTCTGAAGTTAATCCATAAAATTCAAAAGAGTTGGTATGAGAACTATCATTTTAAGCGGTTGTGGGAGGATAATATATTCCTAAGACATAAGTACTTTGGATGTAAAATCGAGAGGTTTGAGTAACATATGGATATAGTTTTATTCTTACTGACTCCAAAGAAAAATTACTCTTAAGGAATGATATACCGATAAAATACAAGGAGTAAATAAAAATATATATGATGAATCCATTAATTCTCTGATAGTGTCCATATACCAAAATCATGTTTTTATTTTGGTAGACCAACCTATTTATGTAAAAACCATTGGGTGAAAATGGGTATTCAATAAAATTCTATAGTAGGATGGTGATTTCATTACATATAGTAAAAGAAATTTGTGAATGGTATCATGGAGTGTTACAACATGGACTAAGATGAAACAACATCATAAATAAAATTTTGGAATTCCATTTGGATATTAATTTCTATAACAGAAATCCATGATTAATAAATTTGGAAAATAGATCTCAAAACTACATTTCTAATTAATAAGTTGGTTGAAGATGCCTATATAACTTAATCTTAATGATTCATTAAGTTAAATAGTACTAAAAAATGTGAAATATTTAGATAACCATTTACGAGTGAAAATAAGTATCATGATAATGGTACGTTAGTTTTGTTGAGTCAATAATATAATGTTGTCTCATCAAGAATAATGTTGATCAACGTTTCTATAACAAGGTAGGTTGGAATGATTTTTATTTCCTTGTATCATATGTTGGTGATATATAAATTATGAGAAATGAATTACAAGTGTGAATATCTGTTAATAATTGGATAAATGAATTCTTGTCTATGAAAGTAATAGGTTAGGTAGCTTACGTAATATGGAATAAGATCTATATTGATTGATACCATAAGCTTCATGGGCTGATTAAAAGTTCATATATTGACAAGGTACTCAGATTGTAAAATATAGAACAATCAAAGGAACATTTTTGATAATGTCTCATGTTATCCATATCTCTATTAAAATGTGTCCACAAACACAAATGGAGAATGGAAAATAATTATAAGTCATTTTTCTTTCTTAGTTAGATATATCTTGTATTCCATGTTATGTACTATGTTTTATTATTCCTTTAAATTGAACATGGTGAAAAAAATATTAATATTTTCATGAAGACATGTATTTTGAAGCTATAAAATCTATCAAGATGTACATGATATGTACAAAGGTTATGTTTCTAGAATATGGACTAGATGAAGAAATATTAGTGAGGGGATACATAGATGTTAGATTTCATGAAAACCATGATATATTTAAATCACAAAAAAGCTATTTCTTTTTCCAGAAAGGTGGTGAGGTAAGACATGGATGACCACCTAATTAATATTCATGGTTTATTTAATATTTGATTGAATTATGAGTCATGATAATGAATTTACTAAATCACGTAATGTATTTATTATAAAATACAAGTAGGTGAAAATAATAAAAAAATATATAATGACATGGTTGTTTTATTTTAACATGTCATTTATGGATTATTTAGTAGTATTTGTATAAACAGGAGTCCAAGAACCATTTTAGGGTGTTTTTCTTCCACTATAAAATAAAAATGAAACTCTTTTACAAGGGACTATTCATTCCCTCAAAGTTGAGAGCTCATGTCTCTTCCTTACAGCATCATAGAGATTGAAAAACTCATTCCATGCCTTGGTTCCATGAAATAATTTATGGATTTATGGATTTGATGCATAGTGATCATCTGGATGTTGAAGGAATCATAATACATCCATGCTTGAAATTATAATCTTATGATCATCATACCTTAAAAAAATGGAATCATATGTAAACAATCAAGAGGGGTTCAACCATGGATTCTTTAATACCCCACCTACCAATAGATGAAGGTCATTAATAAGGTTCTAATGGGTTTGGGACAACCTATATAGTTTCTATAGTTGAATTAGGATGATTTATCCATGGATTTATTTATAAGAGATCTACAATCATCTATAGGTCACGATAAAATATAAGTGTTCATAGAACTATTTTCTAATCTACCGCACTTTCCATCCATCTGGGAGTACATTTTAGTGGAGAGTTTGGGATACCATTACTTATAACAGATATTAACACTACATAGATACCCCAAAATTATTTTTCAGTCCTTGGTGATCGCTTAATGTCATGATTATGGAGATTATTACGGGTGGAATTTGGGACTCAGTTATGGTTGAGCAACATATTCCACCCAAAGAATGACAATAAAATATGTGAAACCATTCAATTACTAGAGTAAATTTTGTGGGACTGGGTGTTAAAAACATCATAGATGGTAGGATCACCTACCCTTAATTTGGTTTTCATATAAAAACATATATCTATCTACCATTGATTTGGCACCATTTGAGGACTTTTATGGGAGACCTTATAGTTCAATTCAATACTGGATTGTTCTAGGATAGATACCACTAATTGGACTACATTTAGTTAATTAGATTATAGATTAGGTACTTATCATCCAAAACTATATGAGGATTTCCTAGATTCATTAAATATCTAATACAGTCCCACGATGGAGGCCTTTAGTCTTTTTCCATGGAAACCATGTGTCTCAAAAGGGATAAAATTTGTGAGTACTAAAGTTGTTTTTATAATTTAGAAAGTCATCTATGAGGTTCATTAAACCATTTTAGATACTTCATAATGATGGTTTTGTAGTGTAAATCTTATCCTTACCACCATTGAATGGTTAAGTGCATGGAATTTTCTATTTGATACATCTTATAAAATATTAGAATGAGACATCACAAATTACTAAAAAGGATGATCCAGATTTTAGGAATAAAACAACATTCTCATAGTACCCGTTATATAAAGAGTATTAGTAGGAGACAAAACATAATGGGTGAGTTATTCCCTTGGTATGCAATTATGTTTTAATGTGAACCCTCCAGAGATCATATGAACTCGTTATATAGTTAGTAAGATGATTATTTGATATATCATCAACTCTAATCAGTTTTGAGAATCCTATGACATATTTTGATAAAACCTTTCTCTTCTACTTTACACAATTTTTCATTTGCATTTTTTATTTATATAACCTTAATATATAGAATTTATATTACTCCTTCATTATTATCCACTTTTTGGTATATTTTGCTTTCATTTACCTTGGATAATATAAAACTAAAAGATGATACAATTCAATCATCTAGAGGTAAATGATTATGATGTGTTATTTTAGTACAATAATGAAAATCATCCACCAACATTTAATGTAGACTATAGATGTGATTAACTATGCCACAATCATTGAGTCATACCCCTAGTGTAAATAAAATTCTCATTTGGTGATTAATTTGGTACCTTACACAGATGTTATAATATTATCAAGGAATGATTTAAAAAAATAATATTTTATAAAAATTTCTAATTAACATAAGGAGATATTTTTATAAAAACATTGGTTTTATTAACTATGTTTTGTTTGGTGAACACCTAATGTTTTTATAATCATTCATAATATATGAACTATATAATGTCTATTTTTTCCATCATTTGTTTTCCATGTATGTGTATTTATGATCTGCGTTTTGATTGTTAGGAAAAAACGTTTGTGGTGAAGAAAATGATGTAAGTGATTTTTTCAATCATTGATGTAATTTTATTTTATTGATGTTTTATTTAGTTACATGATACAAATATGACCTATTTCAATGTTTTTTGGAAGTTTAATTTATATTCATTGAAGGTTTATTTTTTATTTCTATTTCTTTTTTAAAACATAAATCACATTGGTAACTTATTTCAAATGTTTTTAATATATTGATGAAGACTTCCAAAAAAATTTATTATTTTCTCTTACATGTTTGATTAATGAAAATATGTTATACTAAGAATATAATATTATATATAAATATGGAATGTGATTATTTTGTGAAATATGATCGGAGGTGAGATGTGTGTTTATTTATGACATTATATTGATGTTATATTGTACTAACATGACATACATGTCACCTGATTATAAAAAATTCATGGGAAAACATCTCAATAAAATTATAGAATCAAGATATGGGTGATATACATGTCATGATTTCCCTCTTTTGAGTATTCACTAGATATAATTCCACTCTATATATGGACGTCTACTGAGTAATTCTAGTGTAATGAAATCCATGGGATATTTTTTGAAGGAACAAAACATATTTCTATAGTTGTATCCAAATAATTATGTTTAAAATATCTAAATAATTCATATGTTATTCTACCAGGATTTATATAATGTTATATTGTTTTGATGAAGACATACATGATGTGTTTTTTTATTTGTTCTTTTGGTAGTGTTTTTTTGTATAATAGATTCTTATAAAATATATTTGATATCATATGATGTTTTAGGAACTAATTTTTTATTTTATTTGTGCTTGTTATTTTTGGATTCTATTATAATGTTGAGCCCTATTATTATTATTTAGTTATATTTTTAAAAAAATTAAAATATTGTTCAAAACTTGGTGAAAAACATAATTGATTTAATTTTTAACATTACTATAATAAATTAAAGGTTTCATTTATATATAACCCATTGAAATATTCTATTATATACTCACAAATTCCATTTTTGTGAAATTAATTTTCCAAAAAAATAATCATATGGTTGGTTTCCATGAAAGCATGATGTTTTTGGAAAATAATACGTCTTTTGAATGTGTTGATTATTTTATAATTATAGAAATATTGAGAAAATATTTTCAATAATTTATTTTACAAATATAAATTTATATTTTATTTGTAAAAGTAAAAATATTTATTCTTACCGGTATACTACTTGGAAATATCTTACACACTACATACAAAACATGGAATGTAAAGCGTTTACATGTATCAATAATGGTATACATGTTAAGGATTATTTTTTAGGTTCATTCAATTATATTTTGGGAATATTATGGATTTTGAAACATGGTAGGGGCATCAAGTCTCATGGTAAGGCCTTATTCAATATTTTTGGATCATTGAATCATAGTGGTATATGTTTTTTATTGGATATATCATAAACTATATCTTTTCTTGATCACTTATAGTGAATTCTAAATCTCATATAATGTTATTTTATTGTCTAATTTATTATTTTTTATAATGTTTTATATTTTCTTCATGGTGTTCAATTTTTGGAATGAATATTATTTAAAATAAATTTACAGGATTTATAATGAGTTCCCAATATATGTTAAATTTATGTGAGATTCCAAAAATATTATTTAATTTATATTTATCTGTACTTAGAGAGTAAATAATTACAAATGAGAATATTTTTAAACCTCATCACCTGTCACTATCCCATGGTGATCTAGAATTTTATTTTTTTCCTAGGTAAGGAAAAATCTATTAACATTAATGTTTTACATTGTTGTTTTGTTATAAGGAAGATGTCAAGATAAAAAATAGGGAGTAATCTCTATGAAATGCATATTCTCAATGTTTAAAATTTATATTCTTTTTTTTTGACATATTTTTTGTGTATTATATATTCCAAAGATAAATAATTAACTATTAAATAATGCTCATTGTTATACTTTCACTATCCACCTAGTATTAATTTTTTTCATAGAAAATGAGGATAAATTATAGTGGGGTATTATAAATATTGGGATTATTTAATAAACATCAAATTTCATTGTTATCGAAAATGTTTAGGTAAAATGATGGTATTCCAATTTCATGACAAAACCATTAGACATTCCAATATTTAAATGAGAGAATATCACCTAGGATTCTATAACATGATAAATTTTGAAGTATAAATCAAAAAACTTCACATGGGTTCTGGTGGAAATTATTATGAAGATAAATTACATCATCAACATTTCATAAGAAATATCTCAAATGAAACATTCCATGTTATATATAAAATAATTTATGATACGAGATGAAACCCAAATATTGATTTTATATAAGAATTTATATTATTCACGTTGATGATATTGTGGATTCATATAAAGGAATTAGAGATATTTGAAATTAATTCTGAAACATCATTCTAATATAAACAATCTATTTGAGAAAACAATTAAACTATAAAATACATTATTAGTGGATGCCATAGACTTTAGTGGAGACTTAGATAATTATATTCCTATTACTGGGTTATAATAAAATAGTTTCTTTGAAATAAATATTTTTATTTATCCATATAAATTACTTCATGGGATGAAATATAGAAAATTAAAATTTGGGGATGAATATAATGAATGCAATCTATATAAAATAAAATTGGCTATTGGAATTATATTTTATTTTCCTGTCATACTATGATATTATAGAGCTTATGGATTCAACAAAAGAGTTAAACTAAAAACAATTGATAAGGCATTTTGTCTTAGGTTAGGTATAGATTATTCCATCAATCATATCCTTATAATATATTCAAGAGGTTTTGTAACAATGTAATGGTGTTCCCTTCATATATTTTCTCTTTTGAGATTCTTTATTGTGTTAATGACAAGTCATATAAACTGAACTTCCACCACAACTCCCTCAAGTATATACTTTTTTCCATGTATCTATATTTTGGATGTAAATACTTGATCAATATAATGTTTTTATTCTATATGTACTTCAAAAAGAATATTATCATTATTAGGAGAAGAATCCGTTGAAGGTCAATTGTTGTATGGATAAAGTGCTACAAAACTAAGATACTCATCCTCTCAACTAATTTAGTTTATTCTATATTTGATTGTGTAACATGGGCTACAATCCATGCAATAAAACTAATATCCCCAATCTATTTTTTTTTATAAATCAAATAAAATTTTTATTGATGAAATTTCTAATGGTGGTATTAATGAATAACAACATGTTTTAATTTGAATGTTTCATGAAAAAAAATATGTTTGTAGAAATATTTTTTACGTAAAAAATATATTTTTTATAAGGTATACCAAAAAAACATTTTTTAATTTTATAACATTAAATTTCAATTTAATGGTGAATATATTCTATATGATACATTCAATTATAATGTGATAGTAAAAAAATTCGATAAATTATAATATCTTTTTCAAAACTAATGTGTCATAGACTCTATGAAATAACAAATCCATGAAAATATATTTAAAAATGAAACAACACATTAGAAATAAATTGAAACTTTATAAATTATATATTGAAAACCCCGATGGAATACATGGTAAATAATAAATGATGCATGCATTATATATTTATATTAAGTGTAGGTATTATATAATTTTTTGAATTGCAACATGACTATTATATTAGTAACATGTTAATTATAATCCCATAATGACTGTTAGAATAACATTTTTACCATTTTAATAGTAAAAATACTAGTAAGTAACATTTTACATGAAAAAAATAAGTTAATAAAAATACTAAAATTTAATAAAAAATATTAAAATTATGATATTTAAAGAATGTATAGATGTATATTTTTTAATATGGTACATCTAAAATTATATACAAATATCCATAATTTTAAATTTAGTGATTAAAATTTATAAATACCAAAATCATATAATTAGTTAGAAAAAATGAATTTGTTTTTTAAGTCAATATGTTGAAAATTTCAAATGGGTAATATATAAATATTTATAGAGAAGTTAAATTTTTGCTTAAATAGTAAATATAATTTATTTAATGATAAAATTAACAATTGATATAATTATGATATAAAAATAAGAGAATAAATTAATTTTTTTAAAATATTAAATAATATCAATGAGTAAACTATTGTATTTAAAAATAATAAATTCAATTATGTAATGAATAAAAAAATTATCAATGTCTAAATTATTTTTTATTTTAATTAAACTAATTTATTTTTTATATAATGTGAATAAATAATTATAATGATAACATTTAGATTTATAAGTTTCTAAAATTTAATAAAAAATAGGGTTTATAAATTTCTACTTTTATTTGTCAAAAAAAAAAGCAATTCACAATTATGAGTAAACTAATTAATCAATCCAATATTTCCAGAAATATAACCCCTCTCCTCCACCTATAAATTCACCCCTTATCTTATAATTTCCCCTCTCATCTAAAAATTATTCCAATAATAATTCATTACTAAATTATCCCTCTAAACCCTATAAAAATGTTTGTTAGGATCTTGTCTATTTGAAAGACACTCATCTAAATATTTATGTTTCATTTCAAAAGAGTCATCTTAAGGGGAAAGGTAATGGTTAAAATGTCAAACATTATTCATTTATATTTTCATGTTATTAATAAAGCATTTCAACATAATAAAAATATAATCAAGTTATTATTTTTAAAAATTTAAGTTACATATTCAATCAAATATTCATTTATTTTCCATCTTTTCAATATTCAACAAAATCATCATTCACTTATAGTATATTCACATCACTATAGTGGCTAATGATTTTCAAATTTCTCTATTAGAAAAAATTTACTGTTTTTAAATGGTTTCATTAAATAAATATAGAATTAATAAGTAATATAATTAATTTATTATGTTAAATATTGATTGAAGTAAGGATATAATTACTGTAATTAAAAATAAACAATCAGAGTCATTTAACCCACAGAACATAAGCTCAGTAACAAAGGAATTAAAATTTATTACTAATTTTTTTTCTATATTCTAGAAATATATACGATACTAAAATTACATCAATATAATAATAGAAACTTCCGAGAGATTTAGAACCATTAGTAAGAGATAATTGATCCGTACCATTACACACATGAAACAATCATTCTATTGACTAGGAAGCATTAAAACATCAATGTGAACTAATCAGGAAAATAAATAACTTATATATGATAACTAATGAATGATAAAAATGGAAATAAAAATACATATGTTTTTATAATATAATTATAAATTTTTTTTGTCATTTAGGAGGATTGATGGGTGCGAAAAGTGAGTTGGGATTTGAGGTAAGGGAAAAAAATTCAAATTTATATTTATTTTATTTATTATATATCATTCTATCCTTCCTCTACGACTCTAATATATTTTTTATACATCCCCTATTACTATACAAAATTTAATTTCAAATGTCATTCTTTTCAGGATATGAATGACATTATTTTCATTGTAATAATCTTTATCCGCTTAAATTTTTTTGTATTGTCTTTGTTTACAAATATTCATATAAATTATTCTAATGTTTTTTCCTTAAAATTTATTTTTCCCATCCTAAACTATACTCTTTTATTAAGGGGATTCTTAAATGATTTTTTCATAAATACAACATTCATGAAATGTTTATGAATCCCATTCCCTTCCCATGATTTTATAGAATGTTTTTAATTGATATATTTTTACATTCAACATGAAACATATATTTTTGAAATATAATTATTTTACTTATCCAAAAAAATAAGGTGGGTAATGGTTTAATATAATGGAATATTATATTTACAACAAGTTATGTCACCCTATAACTTAATTTTATGTTTTCTTGGTATAATGACTCATCTAATGATTATGTTTACATTTTTATGTTTTTACCGTATATTATTTTTCATGAATAATGTGGGAATATTCAATCATATCACTCATTCCATGTTTATAATATATTTTTTATGATCCACATATTATATGATTCAAAATCATTCTTTTTCATATAATATATATTTCATCACCATGTTTATTTTTATTATCCAATTAGATTTTAACTCACCATTTTTTATGTGTCACTATGGTAACCCAGGCAGTGGTAGGTGTGAAATGAGATAAAAGAGTCAGAATAAAATATTTAATACAAATATTCATTATTTTTATTCTTAAATTATTTATTGTTTTTTAGTAACTTAATGGAATTGGACCTCTTTATTATGGATGATTATGAAAAAAAAATTATGTTGAAATGATGTAATAAATTTATTATGGCATATTCCTCATTATAAAAGGTGTTTAAAAATCATGCAAACCTATTATCATGGAATTAGTAATCTTATATTTGTATATTTAATATATTATTAACAGAAATAATAATATCTTAACATTACATTTATTCTTCATATAAATTATTAATCTCAATTTTAAAATTTTTTAAACATACACACACCATGAAATATATGTTATTGTAACTAGTTTAAGAAGATACAATTATAACTATAAACTAAATTTTGGATATTTAAATATTTTTTCCATCACTATAAGGGTGATTTGAATTAGAGTGTAATAAAAAAATAGTCTCTCAAAAAATCTATGCAAAATAGTTCTTAATTCAATTTTATATTATTATATACATTCCTTTTAATTAAATAGTCATATGTTTCATTATGAAAATATTTAAATAATCCACATGAATAAAAGTATATAATTGGTTATCCTTCAACATAACTAATAGGTCTAGGTCAACCTACCATGACACCTCAACCAACATTCTATAGGGCCGAAAGTGTGTTCTTAATCAAAATGTGATAGAAAATTTAACTGACTGAATCAAATATTTCAGGTTGGAATTATTTCAATTAGATAATTATATAAAATAAAAAAAATTAATCCGTTCTAAAATCAAACATGAAATATCAATAAATTTGAAATCTATTAACGTAAATTAAAATTTTCTATAATATTAATCAAAAACAAATGTATACAGTAACATAAACAAATAAACATCCAAAATCAAATAAAATAATAATAATTTGTTACATCTTAATTTAAAGAAAGTGATTCTAGAAAATTAAAAATATATAGAGGCCAACACAAAATTTACCAAAAATTATCACTTTATTATCTATAGACACTCAACTAGAGCCAACTCATCATGTCCCACAGTCACAACCAATCATCAAACTAATAAGGGTGAATAGGAATTATGAGGGAACCTTATTTCCATTTAAACATGATACTCATAACCAAGTCGATATTAAACCAATTAATATATTTTGAGTGTGAGTACAAATCCTAGTAGAATTACACAATTAATTTGTATATTACCTTTCAAAACAAAACCCATTAGTGCATGTTTGATAATAAATTTATACAAAAAATGTTATAAGAATGTACACTTTTTTTAATAAAACAAGACTTTGGAAATAAATTTTATTTTAAATAGATAAAAAAATATTTTAGATAAAATAGAACATACTGTGAAGTTTAAAGATCTGAAAAATTCTAATCCTAAAACTATTAAAAAAAATTAACCCAGGGGTTCAGTCATTAAAAGGTGTTCTCTAAATCTTGGAGTGGATAACACATTGGATATCTTTATCAATAAATTATGAATAATATTTTAGGACCTAGAAATACTACATAGAAGTCATATCTACAATCTATCTATATGATAAACAATTAAAAAATTACTTGGCATCCATATATGCATGAAATAACATCATGATAAGGTGGTTGGTACCATGAAGTCAGTCTATCCAATCAGGTATAACATCCCATGGAAAATGTATTCTACTATACCTTATAGATTGAATAGAAATATGAATATGATTTAATCCAATGATGATTTAATTCACAACGGACATCGTTTTTGGATGGTTTTATCATATCGCTATGTTTTTTCTGATAAGAAATTTCTTTTCTATTGTTATGATAGGTTTATCCCATGACACATCCACAATTGGTGTGAAGGACCCTACCTCAGCCAAAGGGTGTTGAAATATAAAAATCTGCAACCTAAATTTCTTACATTTATCAATATACTATGTAGGGTAACACATCAATTATATTTTAGAAAAATTGGCATTTTTTCTATTCCCTACACACCATGAATCTATATTATGTTATGGTCATAAAAATAGATTTTCATGGATAATTTTTGGACTAGATAAGTAAAAAAACATACATATAAATATCCATAATGATAGTGTGAAGATAGGGGTCTTGATTATCAAATATCATCACATTTCTAGTTTTCCAATTGTACGAAAGAAAATATGCATTGACTACAAGTTAAATATTTTGCACTTGTTCATTATTTACTATAGTCATGATAGATATTTGTGAGTCCTTAGCCAGATTTATCAAGAGTATATTGATTCCAAAAGTCCCTACATGTAATTCCAAAGATATGAAAAAAAAAATATATAATTCAAAAAAATATGGTGAATATTACCGACATCCACTATTCATGGGTTATAGATTGAGGAATTATGGATTTCAATCCATTAAATCGATCATGATTAGTAAGTCGAACAATATAGTCTTTATTGAGGTGTGGTTTTCTTATAGGATAGATGAAAGGGGACGTAATTCGTGTAGCCTAGTATGGGTGTTTTAGTTTCCATCAAAGTATTATTTGTAGAAGTATCAAGAATTGAAGTGAACATTCCTATTTAGAGGCTATATGAGAGTATCCCTATATATAAAAGAATACCTTTACAGATCAAGGGAGATATTAGAAGGGAAATCACATCATGGATGGGTATTCTAGTGATAAAGTATGCAATAGAGAGATTTTCCCTACTAGGGTGGTTTACAATACCATTTCAATGGGAATATCAATATAAAGGGTGCTTCGACAATTAGGGTAATATGCATGCATACTATCAATTTATCACTACTCATATGGCCATTTAAATTATTCTTAATGGAATGAAATATATATGAAGAAATATAATTTGTATAGGTATTCATAAATTTTTCAATCCACCTGTTGGAAACAAAATAAATGGAAATAAAATTATACATTAGATGGATCCAAGTGATTTTTAGGGGAAGGGAACCATTAAAAATATTGATATCCATGATGAAAATCCTCTATATTTTTGAGTTTGAGGCATTATTTTAATTCCATAGAAATGAATTTATATTCATTGATAGATCAAATATAAATAACGCTTGCAATCATACATTGAAGGCCATTGATGATTCCTCTAGTCCATCTATATGGATAGATTTCATATTCAAATTTTGATGTGATTACTAAGTTTACCATGTACACACTATCTATATGGGAAATAATCTTTCCATTCCACCAACATTTTTAGTTGATAATTTCTGTGAAAATTTCCTTGAGGTAAAATGTTGTGAATTTCCCTCTAGAATATGAGGACACCAATGTATGTAAGTGTAAGTTAAACCTCTTCACTTTAAGGTTTCTAGAGGTATTTTCTACAATGTCACCAAGACTCCACATACATATACTATGAAGCACCTATTATAGATAATATATTGAACATCCACTTATTAATATTGAACTAATATTTCTCTGATGGTAGATAGGGTTTTTAGGGGCCTTCCAATGATAGATAATGTCACTAATATAAATAAAGTGAGAGTAAGGAAACATGTATATATTATTGTTGGTTAATATTTAATGTCCAACATTATCAAGATACCTAACCATTAGTAAATGAAACCAAGAGAAATAATAATGTAATCATGGAACTTATAAGTGGACCACACAGTGCCTATATGAACCTAACCAAATTAATCAAATATTGGTCCTTTGTCCTCCCTAGGTGAAAACCACTTTCAAGATCACTATATAAACTTCGTACGAGTAATAGAATAATACTTACTAGTGTATCAATAATCCGATTAAAAATATTATAACCTAGATTCCCATGCGAAACTCACGAACAATCAAATCATAAAATATATCCCAAAATGTGACATAATAAAAAAACAAAATAACATAAAATAAATAAATAATAAGAAATAATTTACTAATATATAAGGATTACAAATAATTTATAGATCATTTATAAAAAATTTCCCTTTTTAAAACATCATATTAGATTTATTTTGGGATAAAAAAATCCAATAAATCATTTTATGAAACCCCTCAGGGATGTAAAAAAATTTTAGAATGAAAACCATATTAAACACTAACTTGGCCAACCACCAACCTATGAAATAAATGTAATAAAAAAATAAATCCATGATAACCTATTAAAATCATAATTTAATAACGCAAATAATATAAAACTCAAATATAAAGGAATTCCAAGCTAAAGACCTCTTACGTGAATAAAACTACCCCTAACGTATCATAACCCACTCACATTACTTAAATACAAATGATATCGAAAGAGTGGGATCTTAAATTGTCATAAAATAAATATAATTTATTATAATATCATCTATATACATATCCTCCTCTTCCATGGGTACATAAGTTTATAAAACATGAATATAATTGAATAAAAAATGATTGAAAAAGATAAGGGATGAAAATCTGATGATATTTGATGTTTAATTTATGAATCTCACATTAAATTCTTAGGAACAACCAAAGATTGTTGATAAAGAGATATCAATATCTGATGTGTGTCTAGGATATCTGTATATGTATAAATTATTAATAAATTTTAAAAATATGACTTCATAATATAGTTAAATATCAATTTTTAAAAAATATAGCCATGTCGCATGATTTGGCCACACCATTTGTGAAACTATGTTCCAAATTTAAGGTTTTCATTGGTGGATAATCATATATACAATGTAAAAATTGTTTGTAAAATGTGTTTAGATAACTATGTGTCATCAAAATGCACCCTAACAGAACTCCCTTCAACAACACATGGTTTGGGTGTATGGTCAGCACTAACTATACACCTTGACCTACTTCCCAAATGTTCATATTCATTAACATGTATCTTTAATAATTCCTAACAAATAAGTAAAAATAAATAAATCCAAATAATAAATATATACAAACAACCAATTGGTGCCGTAATTATTTACTACATTCTAATTTCTACCATAATAATGTTATGCTTACTCCACATCAGGGAATAAGTGATGCCACTATTCTCTCATCATGGTCGGACACTCCCTCTTCTTGTGAAAATAATCACCCTTCAATCATAGTACATAGACAAAAAGAATTGATTTACCCGGGAAAAACATTTTCCACTAAATCCATAATGAGGTTTTGTTACTAAAAAATGATTTTTTCAAGTTCCAAATCCACATCATTCAATACATGAACATGAGAAAAGTATGGATGATACATATTCAAATAGGATCATAAAACAAATGATGAATGTCTGTAATATGTGATATTATATTCATCAAGTATTCTTCATCCAAGTGAATCTCTATAACTGAATATTTCATCGTGAAATAAATATAATCTACTTTAAGAAACATCAATGAAACAATTGAGGACAATCTTTGAGAAACACTTTATTCAAAATTAGAAATTACAACTAATGATTAAGATAGTTGGAATAAAAGTTTTAGAATCACTAAGTGGTCTATAATATTTTCCAAATAAACTAAATCTTATTGGTTTTCGACTAAATAATGATTAGTCCCATACTACCATGTTCAACCATTGTGGGGTCAATGGAATTCATCTAAACTAAATATTTACATATTTTATTATAAGAAAACAAAAACAACATTATAAATTTCTATTATCAACCATTAATTTTAATAAAATAAGATTAGAGAATATGAACGATAATATATATATCCTTCATAGTCAAAAAAATCATACAGTATATGAAATGATATTAAAAACATCAACCAATTATTCATCACTTATTGAAGGACCATTTATAACTAGGAAGTATGGAATGGATCTCAATTTTAAAAAATTATTAAGGGAACACCATGAATATTTAAAATACTATTTTAATATAGTTTTTCAAGATCTTATAATTTCATAGAAACCTTAATACGAATGAAATTGGCCAATTTAGTTAACTAGACAATTATCATCCTTACAAAAATCTTCCTGCTATGTGTTTAAGTCATTCCAACCCAGAGGTATATAGAAATCCCTACGACATTCAGGATAAAATGGGGTTAGTTGAAAATAATATTCTATGATATTCATGATAAAATATTATATTCTAATAAGTAACACTTTGGAACACAAATTCTATAACCATCAACATCTTCCCAAACCAAAAATATTATTGTGTGAGAACACAAAACATCATGGTAGTTAAAGGGTGCAATGTCTAATAAAAATCATTCCCACATTCCATCACCTCATGCCTCTAGGTGAAAAAACAATAACTTCTTCTAGAAAAAACTAAATATATTTGTAGACTAATACCAATCACCATATGTATCCCAACAATAATAATTCTTTTAATGCGTTGATAATAATAATATGATACATACTCTAGTTGAATTTTATCAACCAAGTAAATTTTTCCTTTAAAACAATCGATGGAATCTTGGTCATCCTCTTATATTAAATCCACATCTATCTAAATAAATTATCTAATGAAATTACACAAATCATCTGATTCGTTAACCACTTTATTTGGATGCATATGAATGAATCAATCTACAAACACATTTCCCTGACTTTGGTGATGGGTCAATTGAAACCAATGGTCTATAGATATTTTACTCAGTTCCTCCTTGAATGAATGAATAAATTTTATGGGAAGATTTAATTCAAAAATTTATGAACAAAATATATAATAAAAATCTCCTCAAAGTGATATCAGTGCTATGTCTTAAACTCATTCATCACCATATCCAATTCTAGTTAGTGGGTTTAAAAGTTCTTCTCATTAGTTGAAAAATGGAAAGATTCATATTCAACAACATTATCCCCCTCAACCAGCTCAAACCCCACCACATTAATAAAGAGTCACAAGAAACCAAATAACCTCCACTTTCCTCTAAATTAATCAAAAAGGGAGTTCTTTTCAATATTAAATCTTCCTCTTTAAAATTTATCAATAGTTTCCCATACTATTAAAATATACCTCCATTATGTGTCTAATCCATTACTAAAATTCCAACCTAGAGGAGTCTTTTAAAAGCGTTGATAACACCCATTTATAAAAATAATGAATTAAATATACAATATATTATTTTTTATTTCCTAAGATATCACCGCATAGATAATTTAGTGTTCAACGTGAATGCCTTTCTATGATTCCAATTAATCAAAAAACATCACTTATTGGATATAAAAATAGAATTTATTATACATGGAATATTGAGAATGATCTCTCAAGATTACCATAACAATATATATGTGGTCCTCATGATCTAACATCATCATGGAATGAAATATTATATCAATGATGGGAAACACAAAAAATGTGTTGAGATAACAATGAAAGATAGAATCAATTTAATCTATGAATGTGAAGGGGTATTGTTATTGCGTAATGGAATGACAAGAGACTCTTAATACATGTACCAATGGTTGAATATGTTTTAGGAATGTCTAATTATTTCACTCTCAACTGATAGTATTCTAATTTTATGTCGACTTTATAAAACAATATAAATAAATTTATTTATTCAAATAGGTAATCAATTTAAGGAAACCAGTAAAAATTCATAAAAGAAACTTGATTGAGCTTCCAATAATAAATGAATATTCAAATAATTATATCCAACATCTTTAAAAAGATATTTTATGGAGATCATAGTTAAAAATTGTGATAAATAAAACACTATCTCTCAATATCTAACAATTATATATTCAGATACTTTAATTTGGAATTATTCATTTGATAATATTGGAATTAATTATAGATACTTATTTGGAGTATGCTGATGGGAAATTAAAACATAAAATTGGGAAGAAAACTGAGGAATCATCAAAGAAAACCATATTAAACTTTTCAACTACCATAAAAAATGAGCATTAAAACATCATCAATAATATAAAATACCAATTGGATGTCTAATAATCAATTAATACAATATATTTAAAAACATGGGATATTATAATCCACTGTCCCTGAAATACATGTGTTTTCTCATCAATATAAAGTAACTAGACCTTATGGTATTATTCATAAACATGAACTGCAGAACTTGATATAAATTCCATATCAATATCATATTTTTTATTATTCAGTTCATGAACTCATGAATTATAAACAATTGCTACTAGATATATGATCTATACCAACAGTTTTGGGAAAGGTGTTGGTATAGGTCACTTATTTGGACCTATACCAACAGATTTTTCATAACTGTTGGTATAAGGGGGGCCTATACAAAATCTTTGGCCAAAACCGTTGGTATAGGTCCATTATAGAGACTCTATGCCAACGGTTTGGAAAAACTGTTGGTATAGGTCCTCCCTATACCAACGGTGTGTCCAAAACTGTTGGTATAGGTCCCAAAATCAAAGAACCTATACCAACGGTTCTCAAAACCATTGGTATAGGTAAAAGTATATTTAATGAAATCTTCTTAAAGAGGACATTAAATAAATCAAAATTTAAAATACATATGATAATACATATATATATATTTATGAAATTATGTTTACAAAAGTAAGATAGGTCAGTGGTTAGGTAATTCAATCACAAATGGGAGGTGCTGGGATCAAAACCAATGGA
The DNA here is from genome assembly GCA_963277665.1 of Viscum album. Taxonomy (NCBI): domain Eukaryota; kingdom Viridiplantae; phylum Streptophyta; class Magnoliopsida; order Santalales; family Viscaceae; genus Viscum; species Viscum album. The sequence continues at coordinate 858,344,184 of OY728158.1, forward strand.
ATGATTAATTTTTGAATTACATATACAAATGGTTTTATGGAACCATTGGTATATATTTTAATATTATTACTTATACCAACAGTTTCGAAAACCTTTGGTATAAAACTCTACCAACAGTTTTCCCAAAACCATTGGTATAGACCTATCCTCACGGATTACTTGGAAATGGTGCTCCAAACCATTGGTATAGGGTATTTTTCTAGTAGTGAATATCAATAATGGTTAGTATTACATAAAGCTAAGTGAAGACAATGACCATCTCTTTTCTCAACCAAAAAGGAGTATAAATATCAATCACATACAACCATAGTTCAGAAAAAAATCATCGTGAATAAAATAAATCATATTAAATAACTGAAAGATATTCACCTATCTCAAATAAATTAAACTCTATAGAATACACAAGAACACCGTATACTAAACCACCATGGCACAACATCACATTCCTCAATAACATGTTGGGACACATATAAATGGTTAAAGTCTTGACCAGTCTTAGATTTCTATTCAGGATAATAATAATTATACATGTTTTATTACGATTCTACTACATTGGATGTATCTGAAAAAACATAATAGTTATTCATATAAGAATATTTATCCATAATAATATGAATAGGGTTCTTATAAATGAACTACCAATGACTAAACCACAAAAAATGTCTGAAATTCATGAGATTTTGATATAAATCTAGTTCTGTGTAACCTAATATTCCACACAATAACAAAGACACTAGCATACACCTTGAAGGTTTCATGGGAGTAGAATAAGAATTATTTTCCCTAATCCATTTACTACCCCATCAGTATTCCTAAAAAATTGTATCCTTAGAAGATGAAGAACCGTTAATTCTTGATTTATTGGAAAGGGATGCACTAAAATTTTTCAACCATGTCATTTCACTCTTATACATATTTGTAAATACCCATATTATCCATGTAATATTTTTATTTATATTTAATTATTATCAGTCTATGAAAATTTACGGCACATGATTCCAAGTCTCGGTGTTGCCGAAATTAATTTCTGAATTTTTTTCTGGTACGCTCAATTAACGTGTGAGCGGCGTTTTCAATCATTGGAACATTTGATCAGATTAAATATATAAGGGAACCAATGAATCCCCAATTCTAGGATTCTTATAATAGAGGTTCTACATTGACCACATAAGGTCTGGAGAAAAAGATAAATTTTGTAGCTTTTTAAAAGAGAATAAAAGAAATAATTTTGTTAATTTATTTTATATCCTCCAATGAACAAGACAAGGGGTCGGTCCAGTGATGTGTCAAGACAATAAATGGAATGACCGGAAAATCCAAAGTAACTACAACATTGGGGAATTAGGAATCTTCCAAATTAATGAGCCCCATTAAATATTAACTTCGTTACTTACCCTCCCCCTCCAATATATATATGGAGGTTGGGGAGGGGTATCCGCACAGGTTCATCAATCAATGAAATGCTAAAGGAGCATCGTGAAACCAGACCCTTATAAGATGAATCAGACCCTGTGGGTGGTGATGGATGACACCAAACCACGAAACAAAGGGTGACATACTAGGGGAGTCGTTGGAAACTGGTTGCGGGAATGAAGAACACGATTCACCTTCAAATGTGGGAAATTTCTCTGAAATATTGAAGAAGGGTGTTTCTTTGTGTATGCTTTTAAAATGAGTTTCCTCTTCCCTATTCATGAATAATACGAATAACGTGGGTCAACTGACTAACTGGTTGACCTGTGATTCATTCTTCTTTACTGGAGGTCATTGCGGGGTATCCTGTGGGGTTTATCTTGTTGTTTAATTCAATTGTTATTAAACCAATAACCCCTAATGTTTTCGAGTGAATGTGGATGGTGTAGACCTATTGAACCTGGACCAAACCCTTCGCTATCATAGTGACATCTTTCTGCCTCCATGTAAGACCAACAACACAATGATAGAGACCGACTACATGTGGGATTGCACATCGACGCACGCCGCAAGAGGATGCCACGGCAAAAAGATGCGGTGGTCATTGGAGCGGCTGACACCAGTCTCCCATGTCGGACGCAAGGCGCGCCTTCACACACAACTAAAGAACCAAAAGGGACATTAATTTTTAGCCACGATGACCAGAGGATGGCGGCTAGCACACCGTTCGGCCGCAACGGAATGACACACCGGACAGACGGAACCGAACTGGCAGGACCCGCCCCCGCGGGTCCTCCATGCCACCTGGCGCCGCCACGTATCAACCCCACTGCGAGAAGATAGAACATCCCTCGTTCATTCATGAAAACCATGTGTTCACTCCCCTAGTGTCAGCTAGGGTGCACCCCTTATGGGACAAACCTCATGCAGTCATACCATGCCCTCCCGGGAAATCGCCCACCTGTGCCCCCCTTGCGTGCCGCCCCAATTCGAGTCACCCCCTTGAGTTTCGCGATGCCCTTGTGGGTCGCCCCTATTTCAGGATAGACTAGACCTTGACACAACCAGTCAAGCCTGCCTCAGCCCAACCTAGATCAGGATGGTCTGGTTCAGTCCGACTGGGTCAGACCGGACCCAGGCCCCACCGGTCCGAGAAACACTGATAGGGGATTATATTGAAAATCGGACATACATTTGAAAAAACAGTCTATAGAATGGGGATCTTTGGAGTGAGATAATCCTCATGACATAATCCATTATAGTTTTTGAGACAACTGCAGTACGACCGGGTTGGATCACACCCGATTACTACCGGGCCCTCAGCACTACAATGCTAATAACGCAAAGACCGAGCGCCTGATGGACACACCGCCTGTTGCATTGGAACACTTATGGCATGATGGATCATCAGGTTACTTATTTGTGAAACTTTTTTCAAGATGTAATATTACCAATGGTTTGAGGAGTAGTTCTCCCGAGTGCACTATGTATGGAACCTTGCGATTGGATGACATTTGATGACTGCTGAACTTTTCGACTCGAAGTGACTCGACAGACCCGTGGGGAGCACCTGTGTGTGACACTAAAGACCCATGATACGCGATGGGGAGATGTACCACAACAATCCATAGTGGGTAATGTCTCTATGTGACTTGGTAGACAAAATGTACGCTATGTAGAGAAGTATCTCCGCATGCCCATGGTTTGTGGAATGACCCTCTATGTGACGCCGCAAGCCCACTGTACTTAATAGAGGAGGAGCTCCCCAATAGCTGAGGTGTTCAACGTTGCAACTGGGAATGACACGTGTTCTTAGGCATAGAGAATTTGTTGTTGGATATCAGCATTCATAGCGATCCTGTGTGGGGAAGCATCATAATTATGATTCTCTATGTTGTATACCTGGTTTGAGCTATGTGCATTTATTTGTGCTTTGTTATTGAGATCATGATTTGTAGTTTTCCTTTATATAGTTATGAGAGAATTTTGGAGGTCTCAGGGTCACTACTGAGTATTGTCATACTCACCCCTTCATGGGCTATTTCTGCACCTTGTTGTGTCTTATGCAGAGGATGTGCAGTTGGGCTGAGGTTTTGGGGAGCTAGGACTGGGTGGTAAGTAGTGGAGACAACCGAGTGTGGAGTGGTGAGGAGGTGATTTGTACCTACACTTCTAGTATAATCCTAAGATGATGAATCAATTTTTGTTTCCCCTTTTTTAGTTTTATTGTTCCTTTCAGTTGAATGTTTACTTTTTAGTTGCACTTGTACAATCAGTTGGGCTTGTATTATGGACCATTTTACTTTTAGAACTCCTTTTTCTATAGTAATTTACTTTACAATTGTTTTTTGTTCTATTCTCAGATCATGTGTTGAACAGGTTTAAAGGTAATGTCTTCCCATTTTATAGAATATGACTTTTGATGATAGTTGTCAACCCCTGGCCTTTGGAAGGTAGGTTAGGGGTATTCATGGCATGGTCCCTGGGAGATGGGTCATGACAAATTGGGTTTAGAGGGAAAAAATGAAGCTGACACCAGTCTCAGAGACATGGGCATGTAAAATGTTTCAGGAAGAGGATGTGTTAGGGACAAATGAATCGGTGGGGTATTAGAAGTGGAAGTGGAGCTTGGAGAGCAGCACGAGTTGGTATACATTTCAATATATTATAACCAGCCCTCTTTGTGGTCCCCACTAGGGTCAGGGAGCTGGAGGATAGGGGAAGGGAGTAGCTTCAAGTGGTCAAGGAGTGTGACCCTAAGGCTCTTGGAATGATTTGAGGTATGGTATGTGTCTACTACAAGCTTCCGTATTAATATACATCAGCACCAATCATTCCTTCCTTCTATGAATCTTGTCCAAGACCTAGAGTTTCTGGTTAAACCATTGACTTGACTATCACGTCTGGAGATACCTTTCGGTGGAGAATCAATAATCACACATACGACGATGGTTTCATCTGACACATGAGGTGAGGGTTTCAGTTGGATCCTCATTCTTCCAACATCGAGGGCTTACAACGTCAGTTTGGGTATGTATTGGGCATCCATAATTCATACTCACATTGAATGTATTAGGACAAAAAGGTTGTGGTTTATCTAAAACATTAGAATGGGGTTTTCTTTGGTCAGTGAAGAATGAAACCCAGGAAACACATGTTAAAATCATGCATAGGAGGTTGTAGCCAATAACTTTTAAGTTGGTAAGCCTTACCCTAATTGCAGCTGGAGTTCTGAATTTTCAGTTCTCAATTTGTGTGTAAGAGTATGGGGACATATATTAGAAATATGTTTCCCGGATTACCTCACTGATGTTATAGGGAAATTCTCTTTGGATGAGTACTACATGTTTTTTGAACAAGACTTCCCCAATGTAGTGGCACCCTTGATAGCTTTGATGAAGAAGGGGGAGCCTTCCATATAGACAGATAAGTGTTTGTATATCTTTCAGGAGCTAAAACAGTGACGATGGGTAAAGTTTCTCCAGTACTATGTCTTTGAGATAGAATATAACCTTGAGAACTGGAACGTGGTAGCAGATGCACATTGTAGGAGGTATGGTTTGTAGTTACTGAGTTAGGCGACAAAGCAGATAGCCATGTTGCAGGTATCCTTCATGGATAGAGATGGAGCAGCATACCTCTAGTCTATGACTTTCACTCCCTTACTCCATCAGCAAGTCGGGGAGGCACAATTTGTGGACAATGACTACGATACTCGGCGTTATCATATATTCTCATGACAAGAACTTGAGGTATTTTTTGAAGGTGCGGAGCACATGATCCACATCAGAAGATGTACCATGGCACAAGTGGCAGTATGAGAGGAGGTGTTGAGTGAGTTCTATATGTCCCCTTTGGCGGTACATCCTGATGTGGTGAAGATGTACAAGGACCCCCAGCATCAGCACTAGTGGCCATGGATGAAGAAGGCAGTGGTAGAGTTTGATTCATTATGCCTCACTTGTCAGCATGTGATGGCCGAGAATTCAGTTCTAGCAGGGTTATCTCATCCACTAGAGGTTCTGGAGTAGAAGTGGGAAGTGTTCTCCATGGACAATGTGATAGGGATTCCATGTATTTCCAGGGGTCATGACTCCATTTGGGTGATCCTTGACCAACTCACCAAGTCGGCCCACTTCCTTCCTATCCGAGAGTAGGGATCAGTAGAGGGATTCAAACGCCTCTACATTCTATATATTGCGCGACTTCATGGGGATTCATTGACGACCATCTCTGACCGTGATGCACGTTTCACTTCTCAATTGTGTAAAGGCTTCCAAGAGGTGTTTGTGACTCAGCTATGCTTGATCAAAACATTTTATCCTCAAATGGATGGTTAGACAGTGCATACCATCTAGAATGTGGAGGACATGATTCTGGCATGCATCTTAGATTTTTGAAATAGTTGGGAGGATCAATTACCGTCGGTGGAGTTCACATAACAACAATATTTATCACTCCACAATTGGTATGGCACAATTTAAGGCCTTGTATGGTCAACCTTTTAGATCACCTCTATGCTGGACAGACCCAGGGGAGTCCACACTTATGGGTCCGGAGATGGCAAAAGCTACCACTAAGATGGTGAAAACCATCCCGTAGCGGATGAAGACTGCACATAGCAAAAAAAGTCTTATACCGATATATGACAGATACCCTTTGAGTTCCAAGAGGGGGACCATGTTTTATAGTGAGTCTCTCCTTGATGGGGACTATAGATATTTGGAGGATCTGGAAAGTTATCCTCATGGTTTTTTGGACAATTTCTGATACTTCAGATAATAGGCTAGGTGGTATATTGCTTGGAACTTCAACCATAGTCGGATAAGATGCACGATATCTTCCAAGTATCCTAGTTGATGAGTTACATGAATGACCCATCTCACATCATTGACCATGGTGATATTTACTTAGATGATGGGGATAAATTTGTAGAGGTTTCCATAGAGATTGATAATCGACATGAGTGGGTCCTTCGTGGGTCGTTGGTACATCGGGTGTGCATTCATTGGTAGCATAGAAACCTCCAAGAGGGCACATGGGAGCAGGAGGCTCAGATTCATGCTCAATACCCACATTTTTTTTCTTAGTCTATGATGTGGATTTTAGGGATGAAAATACATAAGGTGTGGAGAATGTAAAGACCTAGATTATCGATTAATTTTTTTTAATTATATGGAATTATTACAAGTCTTCCAAAATTTACGGCCATTGATTCCGCGACATGATGTACCCAGAATGAATTTCCAAACATCTTTCGGTTATGTTCAGTAAATGCATTAGTGGAATATTCTAACATTTAAACTGTTTATTGGATAACAAATCTTGGTGCACTGTTGAATCTGTAGGGCTGTGACTCGTTTAAGGGAGGATTTACATTGACCGTAGTAGGTCCGAAAAAAAATTAAATTTTGTGGCTTTTTAAAATAACTGAAATAAAATAATTTTGTTATTTTTTCATATCCTCCAATGGGCAAGCCAAGGGGTGATGCCAGCGATGTGTCAAGCCAATAAATTTCTTGACCTCCCAGCACAAATTAATGACATTGTTGCCAAATAGGAAGGATCCAAATTAATGATCCCCATTAAATTCTGACGTCGTTAATTTACCTCCCCCTCTCTTATATATATAGAGCTTAGGGATGGGTATCAAAATAGATTTTCATAAAAAAGAAGTGCTGAATGAGCATAGTGACATTGGACCCTTAGACGAGAAACATGACCTAGTGGGAGGAGACAGAAGACACTGAACCACGAACAGAAGGGCGACGTATGAGTGGTGTCATTGGGAACTGGTTGCAGGAATGAAAAACATGATCTATCTTCAAGAGCGGGAATTTTATCTAATGATTTGAGGTCGGAGGTTTTTTCATTTATACATTTGAAATGATTTTATTCTTCCTAGTTCTTGAATAATATGAATAATGCTGGTCAACCGAAAAATGGGGTTGACCCGTACTTCATTCATCTTTTCAATAGGTTGTTGTGGGGAATCTTGTCGAGTTTATCTTTTTTTTAATTCAATTTTTATTAAAACCTTAACCCCCCTCATTTTTTGAGAAAACGTGGATGGTGTTGGCCTAACAAACCCGACATAAACCCTCTGATATATTTGATACATCCTTTTGCCTCCATGGAATACCGACAACGCAGTGATACCGACCGACTATATGAGGGAAAACATGTTGACACACACCGCATGAGGAGGCCATGACACAATGTTGTAGACGTCGACGGAGCGGCCGACAACGGCCGACCGTGGAGGAGGATCGGTGCACCGTCGATGATCATGGAGGGCAGTGGCTCATTAGTGTTGCATCCAGAGGAAGGTGGATGACACATTAGCCAGCCATAAGTCACAGTGCGGCATGCCATTGTACGCCACTGGGGAGGGTGGCCGGAACGCCGACCGACCACGACGGAACTGATAGTACCCCCTCCCTACCCCTTGTGGGTCCTCCATGGCACCGGGAGGTGGAACATTACACTGCCACTACAAGAAGACCCAACAGACCTCGGCAATTCGGGAAAATTGGGGGGTGTCTCCCCTAGTGGCGGCTAGGGTGAACCGCTTGCGGGTCGCGCCTCATGCAGCTGGGACGACGCACTCCTGAGTCGCCTCCCTCCTGGGCCTCCGCCCTACTGGGCCGCCCCCTTGGGAGCTGGGCCTCCCCTTTTTCGGGCCAGACAGATCCTCGTCCTAGTGGGCCAAGTCTGCCTCAGCATCACACGGAATAGGTTAGGCTTGGCCGGTCTGATCGTGTCGGAATGGACCCAGGCCCCACATAGCCCATAAACATTTGAAGGCCCTTATCTTGAAAACCGTACGCCTGTTTGACAAACCCTCTATAGTTTTGGGATCCTTTGAGCGAGACTGTACTTTTTTATTACTCCAATATAATTTTTTAGAAATGTGGAGTATGGATAGGTTTGATCGCACCCTAATCCAACTAGGCCATCGGCACCGAAATTTCCATAATGCATTGATTGGGCGCCCAATGGATGCACCGTCTTTAGAATTAGAAATCCTATGACATAGATGATCCTCGAGTTACTTATTTAGGAGACTTTGTGTCTTATGTATTATTATAATTTGTTGGAGGAGTGGTTCTCCCAAGAGAACTACGTACGGAACCCTGTGACAGGATGAGACTTGACGACTGTAGTTCTTTTCGACTCAGAGTGACTCGACGACCTAGTGAGGAGTGTATATGTGTGACATGGCATACCTATTGTGGGGAGGGCCTCTATGTGATGTGGATGATCCACTTTGGGGAGCACCTCCGTCTGACGCGGCAGACCCACGATACGCGATGGGGAGGAGTACCTCAGCAGGCCACAATGGGGAGCAGTTTCTGTGACCTAGCAGACCCACAATACGTGATGGGGAGGATCACCTCAGCAATCCAAGGATAGATTGAAGTAGCTATATGTGACACACCAGGTCCACTGTACTTGATAGAGGTGGAGTTCTCTAGCAGCCGATCGTTTTAATGTTTTTGACTGGGAATTTTACTTGTTCGTGGGCCTAGAGAATCTGTGACCGAATATCAGCATTCATTGCGATTATGTGTGGCTCGACATCATAATTCTGATTCTCTATGTTGTATACCTAGTTTGAGCTCTGTCCATTTCGTTATACATTGTGATTGTGATCATGCTTTGTAGTTTTTTTTTTGTATTACTGAGAGACCTTCAGAGGTCTCGAGGTCCCTACTGTGTATTTGTTATACTCACTCCTACACGTGCCACACCTCCACCTCGTTGTGTCTTGTATAGATGATGAGTAGCCGATCTGAAGTTTGAGGGATCCAGGACCATGTAGTACGCAGTGGAGACAAGCGAGCGTGGAATGCTGAAGAGGAAATCTATACCTACCCTTCAGGTAGGATCCTCATAGGATGACTTAGTAGTTGTTTCCCCTTTTTCAATTGTATTGTTCTTTTCAGTTGTATTTGTACTTTTTAGTTGTACTCGTACATTCAATTGGGCTTGTATTCCAACCCGTTATAATTTTCACACTCATTTTTCTATATTTTTTTTACTTTATAGATGCTTCTTGTTGTGTCCTCATACCGTGTGTTGTTCAGTTTTAAAGTCAATGCCTTCCCGTTTTAAGGAATACACCTTTTGGTTCTAGTCATCGGCCCTTGGCCTATGGAAGGGGGCTTGGGGTAGTCACAAAACAGGCCCCGAGGGATGGGTCATGACAATATATTCCCTTTCATCCATGATAAAATATAATGAAAATAGTAAAATATAAATCCTTTACGGAACTCATGTATCAATGTAACACCCATTATTCAAATATACTAAGTGATAATTTCATTCTAAAAAACACAATACAAAAGGAATTATTAAATAATATAAATTAATAAATTTTATAAATTTTATTCAATGAAAATAATTACACTTTTAATTACTCATGTTAAAAATATCTTAAATAAATTTTTCATGATTTTTTAGAAATAGTTAACTTTTAAGTGAATAGTGAACAATACTACTGTTAAAAAACTATCATATTTATGAAACTATAATGATGTTAGAACAACGTAAATGTGTTTTCATTATTAAATATACAAATTTATTAAATAAATAATATAATTCATATACTAATATTATTTTTAACTTTGAAATATATTCTTTACATTTATGAAATCTATGCAATTTTTTTATTAAAATAATTTTTTTGTTCCTTTTATTTGTAAAATCTCAACAACTTTCCTTTTTTATTTTCATTTAAAATTAAAATTATTCACATTTTATTTAAAAAATTCTAATTAAACCAATAATATTTCGAATTATATTTTATTTTTAAGTAAAATTATTCTTATGCTTAAAACAATCATTTTACAAAAAACATTTTTTATTAAGAACATATATTAAATGTGATTAACACCAATTATAGTATTCAGAATCATTTATAACTTATTAAATATTTTCATTCCCCATAAATAATATTATGTAAAAAGGTTAACTTATTTTTTTTCATAATAAATTGTAATGATGGTTAATATTTATCAGTTTGGTTAGGGGTAAAATGTGTAAAAAGAATTAAAAATAATGGGATAAAGCTTCAAGATTACAAAAAACACTTTCTAAACCCCATTAGTTAGTTTTATTTTGACCCTAATCTTATCATATTAAAATATATGAAATTTTTTATCCAATTTCAGAAAAAATAAATTGATTTATATTATAATAAACTTTTATGTAATTAGACATGTGTCCCACGCTACCCTTATAATAGGGAACCGATTATCCTAAATTATTTATTCAATTGGGGACCGATATAAAATAAAATAATTTCCCAAAATAATTTATATATTATTTAATTTCACTTGTGATATCTTTTTCTTATCTTTATAACATTATATGAAGAATTACGGTGTATGATAAATGAGGTCTCTAAAAGAAAAGGTACTCACCTTGCGTGACACTTTCAATGTTTGTTGATTCCTTAAATTACTCTAAATATTTTGTATCCACAGAAACATATTGATTAATATATCATCAATATACGCATATGTTATTATGTTTTTGGGACAACCATTTAACCTCTCCAATCCATTCTATGTAAAATAAAATCATTTCTAATGTTTACATAAGAACTACCATTTTCATTTAGTGGTTTAATTATTGTATCTTCATCCTAATTCATGGTTTGTTAAAAAATTATAATTCAAAAAATATGTATTTTATTTAAGATTTTATTATTTTAATTAAAATATAATATATTATATGCCTTCTTACCCTTCCATCAGTTAGAAAATGATAACTTCTCTCAAGTGTACATGTAGAGTACCAACTCCACAAAGCGATGAAATTGTTTCCACATAACCACATGGAATGCATGAATTTAAATTGCATATAATTAATAAAAATTATATTAATTAAATATAAAATATTTACGAGATGATATAAGTCTAACATAACTCCAATAACCATAAACAATATATCAATGATATAATGGAGATACTATTTGAACAACCTTCAATTGGTTTATGTTATATAGAAATATTCAATGACAAGATTTAAAATATAAAAAGACCAAAAATAGTATATAGATAAAAATGTTCTTATTAAATATTTAATAATTTTAAATTCCTTATTTAGTAGGACCAAACATGTTTTACTAAGAATAAACCTAAAATATTTGATTTAATAGGAAAAAATAATTTTATTCTATGATTCCATACATTCAAATTTACAGAACTAAAATTATATGATCTGTATATTTTGAAAAAAAATATATTTTTTTATTGATTTTATGTTTAGTTATATAATATGTACTTTATTTTATTCTATTTTTATTCAATAATAAAAAAATCAGTTACTTGTAAGGTATTTTAAATTTAAAAAAAATTGATGTTTTGTCCAACAATTTTTTTCCATGTGCATGAAAAAATTAATATATTTTGAAGAATGTTTTTATTATTATAATTTTTTTATTAAATTTATATTTACCCATGTTTTAATTTTTATAAAAAGGTTTGAATTGGAAAAATATTTTCATTTTATTAATGAGTTACTTTTTACGAAATGTTTGAATGAAATATTTTATTTAATGGACACTACACACAAAAAGTTTCTTATCATTATGAATACTATTTTCATTGAATATTACAATATATTTTTCACTAATTAACATAAATTGTATTATTTTTATCAATATTTATTAAATATTTTTATAAATCTTATCTCAAAACAATATAGTATTGTTTTCTTAGCATATTGAAAAGAATTTTGCAAATGGATCTTTAACTCTATCCTTAAAAGAAGATACCATGGTGTAATTTTTAATATAATAATTCTATTTTCTTTTAGAAATATCTGGTTTTATTAAAAAATATTAATTTATGATGGATAAATGGACTTCCTTTACTATATTTTGAGTATACCATATTGTTATATCATTAATTTTCTATGGATAACATTCTTTATGAGTCACCATTTTTCACAAGATATTATTTTTCTTTATAATGTACCTATTTTTAATATAATGAATGAATATAGATTCATTTCTATTAAATTTATGATGTTTCAAAAACATAACATTCTATGTGTGGTATAATTTTAAAGAAGTTTGTTATGTAATTTTTCTTATTTATAAGAGAAATACTAGTGTTCCATATTTTTTATTTGATATAGATAATTATTAACTAATAAGATATTTGGATAATGAATTGTATTTATTACTCGAAATATGATTAATGAATATGAAATGGATGTAATGGATAGTTCCTTGTTATATAAAGCATCTCAATTAATCAATATGTCTCTTGAGACAAAACAAATTTACTTCTATATTATCTGGGATCTAGTTTACACCTACCCATTTATTAAGAATTATGTCTTGGTGAGAGGCCTTAACAGTAAGATTTATTATATATTTTTTGAGGTACCTTGAGCATGAATACATATAATTATATATTTACATTATTAATAATTGATTTGAAATTTTCCATGTGATTTATATTGTTTATATTAACCATTGTAGTTCAATAAATAGAATTTGTTGATTTAATTTTATCTGTTTTGATTATTAACTCTTCCATATTGATTATAGCCTATTTACTCAATATATCTTCCATTGTATGCAACCCTTATTTTTTATCTAAGATAAATCTTTATTATTTTTTCATTACCTATGATATGAATAATGTTTTTATAAATGATATAAAAGATGAAAGTGTTTCTTATGTTATGTATTTAAAATTCTGATGTAGTATATGAATCATGTATGTATCTAGTATTCCAGAAATACTAAACTAATTTATCCTACATGGTGTGATCCTCGGTCTCATGAAACAATTTAATAATGTAAACACAAGAATTATATTTCTAGATTCATAGTGATACAGTTTGTATCAGAGTGAGAATATTATGATCTTTGGGAATAAGATTTTAAATTAATATTTCTAGCATTAGAATTATCAAATATCCATTATGGTGTTTAAGAATATTTAATATCACATGGTTTTTTATTTTATGTCTTAGTAGTGATAATGATTGAGAAAATTTATTGTATTCCATTATTTAGAGATGGTTCCTAGTGAAATGAATGGAATAAACACCCATAGTCGATGTAAGGACTTTTGTATTGAGAAATCCAATACATATTCTGTTCAAACTGAGAATATCATGAATATATTTGGGAAATTAGTCGAGTAATGGTGAATAAACAAACCCATATAGAGAGAATATATTTTTTGTAGCATAATTAACATATACTTGATCTATTTATCAAATATATAACTGTTTTTTAATGGAAAAACTCATCCACTAGTAACTAATAAATGGATAACATCTTTGGATATGATTTTTTTCTAACATGGATGTAACAAAATAGAAAATGTTATTCATATAATTAATTGTATAAAAGAATATGACGATTAATGGTGGACATTGATATAGAACACTATAGTGGTTGAGGAAATATAAGTAATATAATGAGGGAATTTTAAATTTATATTCTTAAAAAAACATCTTTGTGATCGTTGTGATCAAATAGAGGGGAATATCTTCACTTTTAAAAAGAAGGTAGAAGAATGTTTTTCAGAGTATAATTCTCATATTAAATTATTTTTTATGAATTTATTGTACAACATATATCATCTATAAATAAAAAAAGATTGATTATTTTTATTGTATTATTATAGGTAAATTACAAGAACTATTTTTTAAATTTTTTTCATTATATAATGATATAGTATCAGGTTTAATCGATATTGTGAATTAATTTTCATCAAATTATATCTTCAAAGGAAATAATGAAATGAGGAGTTTAGCTAAACATCAAGAATAAAGAATTGTGTCAAAGAAGAAGAGGGTGATTTGATTTTTAACATGTGATAATCGTGGAAGGAATTTACATGGTACTTTCTTAATAGTAACATGATATTATTTAATGTTTGGTGAATGGGGACCAAAGGGCATAAAATCAATGTTAATTATAGAAACCTCTATTATTTTGTTCTTTATATATAATGTTATGGACCATTATTCCGACATATATCCCAAGTATTAAAAGAACGACTAATAGAAAATTACCAAGGGAGAGGCCAAACTCATGAGATTACTATAGTTCTGGTAGAAGTTCATAATGATATAGTTAAAGGTATTTTAATAAAAACCAAAAAAGTACCTAATTCTTTGTTTTATTTTGGATATTCTCAATCATTTATAACAACCACATTTCCAAATAAAAATAGGTATTTCGAATGTAAATTAATTTGATAGTTTTTAATAAATACTCTTAGTGGAAGACTTATTACATCAACATATTTTTAGTCGATTCCCTGTTAGGACATATAAAAATACACTATTTTTAAACATGATTATTATTTCTATTGTTGAATTTAATGTAATTCTTCTCCGGGATTGGATTTAAAATAATAATAAAAATATTAATTATAACGAGAAATATATTAGTATTAATAATAGATTTATGTAATACCTTATATTCATATGTGATATTAGAATATCTTAATCATATCTAGAGAGACCTACTACAACATTACATAGTGAAATTATTAATATAAAAAAAGACATTGTGCATTTTTTGAATGATAATTGTATCTATGGATTACACATTGTACCAATTGTGTAGGAATAAAATGATGTGTATCCTAGAGAACTACCTAGTCATTAACACGATTGTGAAGTTGATTTTTAATTTATTCTTGCCCTTGAAAAAAAACATATTTCTATGACTCCCAATATGACTGAAAAATTGATGTAGTAGGAATGATGAAACAACTAAATTAGTTGTTTCAAAAGGGATTTATCACCATGGGGTGCCCAAATTATTTTTGTAATAAAAAGGATGTGTGTGTGTGGTTTCAAATGATTATATATAAATAAATTCAATTACTATAATGAAGGAGAACTATATTCCTCACATTGGTGATTTGTTTGATCAACTTCAAGGATCTCAATAGGTTTTTAGAGATTGAACATCATTATGAGTATAATTAATTGTAAGTATATATGGAAGATATTCTAATAGTGTAATTTTGAAGGATGTATGAATATTCTAAAATTGTAGAAATTATATTTATATTTTCTTATACACCTTCGATTTGTATGGATCGTAAGAAATTAATTATTCATAAATTATAACAAAATTAATAAAATTATTATATTAATTGATGATATATTAATTTAATAAAAATTATTTTTTGAGCATAAGAGTCTTTGGTAATCCATTATAATACACTTAGTGGAAATGTGTTTTGTGGAAACAAATTCAACTGTGAATCCAAGATTTAGAAAGTCTGTTTTTTAGACCATATTGTCTCTTTGGATGGAATATGAGTTACTCCTTCAAATAAAAAGTCATCGAAGAAATGGCCAATAATAATTTATTCAACCATGGTACATTTTTTCCCTAGACTATTTGGATACTACCGATAACTAGTTCAAAAAAATCATGATTATAAGACCAATCAAATAAGAAAACACATACAGTGGTTCAGATCATATGTTCAAAAGAAGATAAATAATTTTTTGAAAAATTAAATAAGAGATTAGTCAATGAATATATATTAAATGTAATATCATGATTTCATGGATTTGTTCCATATAGTGTAGCATCAAATATTGGGCATGAATTTATTTTTATATAACATGATAGAGTCAATTAATATGCATTAATGTAGTTAAATAACCATGAATATAATTATTCAACTGATGATCATTACATAGTAGCCTTAATAATTTCATATAAGATATTGAGTCATTACATTAATGTATAAATATTATAATATATATGGATTATTTGTTTTTGACATAATTGATATCATAGAAATTACTCAACATGATGAAAAAGGGATAAATATATTTACTCAGGGATTATTATTTCTCAATAAACTAACACCATTGGAAGGAAACTAAGGTGGTAATTGATTAGAGTGTGAAATATCATGGACATGGTATTATAATTATTATTTAAAAAGATACTATATTAATTGATTTAGTAAATTTGGGTACATGAATAATTATAAAAGGGGAAACATCACATCCATTTAAAATTACTTTTTGGCCATCCTTATTATATAAAATTAAACGTTTCTATCCCGATGATAATAATTTTCAATATAAATTAAATGTAATGAAAGAAGATATTTTGGTAGACATCATCTATAAATACAATATATGGAAAATTTTATGTGGATTTGTATTACATTCATAGCTAATTTAAAAAAGGGAGTTATTAGATGTATCTCATAACTCAAATTTATTTATAAATCATTCTAGAACAAAAAATATATCATGATTTGAGGGCACATTTTTAGTGGGATAATTTGAAAAGGGGAATTATAGTAAATATATCAGGATTCTTGGGGTTCCAATACGTAAATTATGAGAGATAAAATCCATATGGATTTAATAAACTTCTACATATTTATATTTAGAAATGGGATGATATTAATATGTACATAGTTACCGAAGTTCCAAAGCCTATGAGAAGGAATGATTTCATTTGGGTTATTATTGACCTCTAGGCTATGTTGGAAAATTTACATTCTATAATTGATGATATACCACTTAAAAACCTTGAAACAAATATATATTAATGTTTTTCAAGCTTCATTTTGAACCTAAATCAATTTTATATGATCATGACCATATTTTATATCAAAATTTTGGAATATTCTTTATAAGTAACAAGACATCAAGCCACATTTTATCTGTTATTATCATCCTATGATTTATAGAAATTCTAAAAGAACTATTAAAGGACCCTCAGAGAACCCTGATTGGGGTGGGGTGAATCAGGGTGTCCTCTTTTTCTTTTGATCATATGGATCTTGTTCCCACATAGGTAGGAACCTGTTAAACCAGTCTAAAGAGGAAGTTTATAATATAAACAATCACATGAAATTAAATTACACAACAATTTTACATGGTTCACCACTATGGGCTACGCCCATGGAGTATACACCGATAATGTGTTGGTCATTAAAAAAACCACTAATCTTCGCCGGTTTGGATTATAAGTGTATAGCACAATCACTCTGTGCTAGGCACACTGCCTTTACCAGATTTAAGGGGTAGCATACTGCACCCCTTAGATAACTTCCTCTCACTCCCCCTTTTTCACTGTATTGGATGAAACTTCACTCAGTTTGTCGACTTGAAGGTGTATTTAATGGTTTAACATTAATTTATGCATCCTCAATTGTAAATGGATGCTCTGTTGAAGTCTAAAAATCATGCACATATGTAATTTATTTTCCCATACACTAATATTTTATGAAGATTAATGTTGAAAAAAAATTTGGCTAATTTTAGGATTCATTGGTTTTTCTGCATACTAAAACTATTTTTTCATACCACAGTTGTTTTCCCATACTTTCTAGCTCCTCCGCATACCGCCCAAATCATCGACGAACAACGATGCTTTGTGCTCCGCTTTTCTCTACATAATGATCCACATATATGTGTACAGTCCTGTTCCGTGTACTACCTTGCTCTGCCCCATACTGAAATAGCTACATGTGAAAACCACACTCTCTTCTGTGTACTGTTTCATTATGCAGAGGATTTTCTATGTGTACTGTCTTGTCTACCACGTACCACTTTGGAATTCTATGAATTCTTCCTGAAATTGTAGTCTCCCATATCCTCCCTTAAAAAAGGTGATTACTGTTCCATAAATAGCCATGAAACTCTGTAAATGTTGGTAATCTGATTTACCCAAATTTATAATGTGGGACAATATGTAAACTGAACTCTATTCACGTGCTATTAGGATCCACCACATACTGGTCATGTAATGAAAACAGCAATAATCATTCCAAACATCAAATTCCCGCATTCAACAAGATGTCACCACGTACCATCTATGTGAACTATTTATTGTTTCTTCCTTCAGCATTCCAAAAACCTCTTTCCTTCCCCGTGTACTGTTACTACGAACTGTTTTCAGTTCCACACACCGCTCTGCACACCGCTTCACACACTGCTTCATGAACTTCTCTGTGCACCGCAACATGCACCACTCTGTGTATTGCTCCCAATGCCTAGCATGAGGCTACGAACCATTCCTGGAACATGGTATGTATTCTATGTTCCAAGGTAAGTAGATCCCTTATTTTTTTCAATTTTCTTTTTCATTTTTCATATCATTCACTCCTCTCTGAAAACACTTTGTTTTCCAACAAAAATACTACTTTCAGCCTAAAATGTATGAACTCATTCCATGAAAACTATATAGTCATCCATGCTCCAATTGACATCAAACACAAACAAACCTTCAATAATGGAAATGAAAACCTAGTTTCCAATAACTATTTGGACATTATAATACATTTTTAGGTCATACTATCATTATTTTATATGTATGGGGGTTTATTATTTAATTTTGGTTGAATTTACACATAAAAATAAATTCTATTTTAGCATTTAATGGAACCATATTAACCATTTTTTTAGAAAATATGGTTTACACCATATAAAGTAGCGGAAATGAACCGTATAAGGCCATAACAAAGTAAGGATATACTGAAGAAACATAAATTACTCAGATTTATATCCTAGAATCTCAAAAAATATAATATTGATATACATATAACCGTAAGAAAGATTAGGAATTTCAAGTGAGAGATTAAATTTTCATTATGGTATTTCCATAGAATAGAGTAATAAGGTTCATTAGGAAAGTAAAACTAATTCACAATTACCTTGTGGATTTTTAAAATATTTAAATTATTAGTGTTGTAGATTACTCTCCTGTGATGCCTCATATCATCTATAATGTTCATAATATTCTCTAAATCTATTTTTAAGGATGTACATTATAGACCTAACATATATCCTCATCTCTATGGAAATAAAATTCCAACATGATTTATCTCACTACAAAGAGACTAACAAAAATCTTGAAACTGGAGAACATTTTTTGTCGAATCAGATTACTTGATTAGTGAAGGAACTTTATAGAAGTAATAAAATATAAAAGTAAATGAGGGAACCTGAAGAAGTTATGATGAATAAAAACCCTAATCCTTTTATGAGAGGTTATATAAGAAATTTCTGTACAAATGTTTTGAGAGAGGGAAGACAGTAACACATAATATTCAATTATAGTAATAATGTTCTTTTTTAAAATAAAATAAAATGTAATGAACATAGAATTATTCAAGAATATAATTTATAAAATTTTAAAAAATTAACATTACAAAATGAATTTTATTTTTTGAATTATGTATATTAAAATTATCTTAAGATGAATTATTGAAATTTATTATGAGTATTTTATTTTTATAATAATAGTGAAAACAATAATACTAAAAAATATCACTTTCTTGAAATTATAATAATCCAACAAAATAATTAATCAAATTTTTTTGATAGAATATATATATATATATAATAATCAATATAATTAATATTTTTTTTAATTTTGTGCTTAGAAATATATTCATACCATTTTTGAAATTCAAGTAATATATATATTCAAATAAAAACAATTTTTAGTTAATTTATTTTATTGATATATTTAAAGGGGATCCATTCTGTTTTGGTTTAACTGTAAAGATAAGTTTTTCCCATTTTATTTTAAAAAATTCAATTAATCTAATTGGAATAAACATTACATTTTTTTTCTATAAAAAATTTCTTACCCTTAAAAAATCATTTTTCTAAAAATGGGTTTCACTGAATTTTGAAATTTTTTGTTAAATATAAATTTAACCACTTATTATAATTGAATCATTGAAAAATACTCAATATTATTTTTTCTGAATCTTTCACTAGGGCACGCACATCTGTCTGTGGAGGAGGCACAACGTTTTCCCCACATTCCTACTTTCCAGTGGCAGGCGACATCTGTCTTTTATTTAGTGATGTTTTCTCCTTCATCGAAACAGGATGACGGGATATTGGTGCTTATTTCTGTGGATTCCTCCTAGGAAATCGTCACCAAAATCAATTATCCTTTATAGATTTTAGATGTGGTCTGTAAAACTCTTCCCAGTGCCATGTCATCATGGACAAAAGTTAATTACACTGCTTATGTCGGGAAATTCCAAGTGGTCCAGTCTGAGAATCAACCTTCGGTCGGGGGAGTAGTCCTGTTGGACATCACTGGCGTGTCTAGATGCTAGAACAATGGCACATCTGGGTTTCTTTGCATTACAATAGGGCTTCTCTAGGGTGTGAAATCCCGAGGGATCCCACGTCGAATGTGGGGAATCATATTCCATAGGCATGTATATGAGGTGTTTCATAGATTCCTATGTTTAACATAGGGTTTTCCGCAGATTTAACGTCTAGAAGAGATGGATCGGACTGATCAGAACACTGACTAGAGTGGATCAGGTGTGGTGACCCCTAGAGGGAACACCGATGTTTGGGCTAATGCTTGGTTAGCTACCTGATTATTGTTAATGTGAATGGGGAATGGGGTAGCATGATCCCACTGGGATGTGTCATCCTAGGTAAGAACCAAAATGGATGATGGATGGCTAAGAGAAGAGGGTGTAAATGGGATGGAGTCGACTCGAGGACAAAAGTGGTGTTGGGATTGAGTCTTGATGAAACCTCCTACGTATCCATGTGGCAAGGAATAAAATCCCTCATAGTTCATCTGAGGATGTCTTACTGCTGATTGGGGATTTGAACAGCTTAGCACTGGATGGGGTCACAATGGCTTACTACTAGATGGGGTTACAATGGCTTACCGCTGGTTGGGGTTACAACGGCTTACCTCTGAATGGGGGATGCTATTTAAGGTCCCGTAGAACAAAGGTGGCCCAATATGAAGGGGGTCAGAACCAGTAGGGTGATGGGATTGATCCTCCGAGAGGCATCCAATGTACATTTCCTTGGCAAGGATCGAAGACCTCGTAGTATAGGATGTGGGTGGGAACCAATGTGAAGATGGTTGGGACCTTTGTGTAATGATCTTGAACCTCCGGAAGGCTTCTTACTTACCTTGCCATGGTAAGGATCAATGACCTCGTAGTTCAATATGGGGGTAAGAACT
Source organism: Viscum album (assembly GCA_963277665.1). Taxonomy (NCBI): domain Eukaryota; kingdom Viridiplantae; phylum Streptophyta; class Magnoliopsida; order Santalales; family Viscaceae; genus Viscum; species Viscum album. The sequence goes on from OY728158.1 coordinate 858,365,593, forward strand.
GATGTGATGATGGTTAGGACTATTGGGTAGTGGGATTAAACCTAAAGGAGGCTTCCTACATACCTTTCCTTGGAAAGGATCAATGACCACGTAGTTCAAGAAGGTGTGGGGCTTACACTTTTGGCCTCCTGGGTAAGATTCCATAGTCAATGCTAACTTCTCTAAGCCCACATGAGTCCCGATTAGGGTGAGAAACAAAAGGTAGCAAGGACCTGACGATCACAGTGAAAAGGTGAGTCCATGAAGGGTGGTGAATGAGGCTTATAAAAGGAAGTTTCCAGGGTGCCACCAGGGAGCGACAATGGGGAATGAGGCTTATGTAAGGATGTTTTCTAGGATCTGAAATGGAGTGTAAATGGTGGATGGGGTTTACATTTGGAATTAGCCTGTGTGTCCCTAAGGAGAGACAATGGTGAATGGGGCTTACGCAACTAAGCTGCCCATGTGCCACTATGTAGTGGAAATGGTGGACGCGGCTCATGCTAGGAAGCTAACCTTGTGCCTCTAAGGAGTTCCACTGGTGAATGGGGATTACACAAAGAAGCTTCCCGATTGCTGCTATGGAGTGTCTATGGTGATTGGGCCTTACGCAAGGAAGCTTCCTGGGTGAGGCTATGGAGCTCCAATGGTGAATGATGACTACGCTAGGAAGCTACCCGTAATGTCTTCCTCATGTCTGGCCATGAAGGCATCGCAACCCACTGGTGAGTTAAGAAATATTATTGAGGCCTACACCTATGTGCTAGTGCACAAGAGGGATAATGCCAAGGGAACTGGAATTAGTCCAAAAAAGGGAATGGAATGTGTGAATCGCATGCCCAACATTTGGAACGCAGTGAGGGTGGCATGAAGATGGAGAATAACAGTTGATCATGTTCGAAACAAAACATCCATATCACATTAGCCTGAAATGGGGACAGACAAATGTGGGTCGACTGTTGACCGAGTTCAAAACACATGACCTGACTCAATGGGTCATCAAAAGTCATCTGGGGCATTGGATGAGGATGTTAGGTGAGCCTATGTTGGATGGGACAAGGCCGTTAGGGGGTCCCTTCAGACATGGAAGAGGATGAAGATCTGAATTAAGGACACAAAAGGTGTGAGGTGAGGTGATGGAATGTTTGAATGGATTCCAATTCTATTGATGTCATGCCACTATGATCATGGGATAATTCATCTTATGCTTTACACATAAGGCATCTCTTATTTAGAACAAGAGGCATCCTATTATTGAATGATAGGGCATGCTATAGTTTATAGTCATGTAGAGAGGACTGTTGGCATCATATGCTTGGAACAAAAGGAATCTATCATTTAGAGCATGAGGTATCCTATTTTTGTTACATAGGGAGTATAACCATTTATAGTAATATAGAGTGGAATATTGGCATATTATGCTAGGAGTATAATGAATCTCTCATTTAGAGTAAGAGGAATCCTATTTCTATCACAGAAGGAGTACAACAGTTTATAGTCATATAGAGAGGACAATTGGAATCTTATACTAGGCGCATAAGGAATCTCTTGTTTGGAGCAAGAGGCATCATATTATTGAATGATAGGGAATGAAACAATTTAAAGTCATGTGGATAGGACTATTAGCATCTTATGATTTGAGAATAAGGCATCTCTCATTTAGAGAATGAGGCATCTTATTTTTGTCATATAGGGAGTACTACAATTTATAGTCATGTAGAGAAGACTATTGGAATCATATACTAGGAATAGTATGAATCTCTTGTCTGGAGAAAGAAGCATCCTATAATTGAATGTTAGGGAATTCTACAGTTTATTGTCATGGAGAGAGGAGTGTTGTCATAAGGCACCAAGCAATGGTTAGTGTTGGGACATATGTAAGGGCGGCCCTTTCTAGTTCAAACTGTCATAGGAGTTAGGGGATGGAGTTCAAATGATTTGTTTGAGGAATGGTTCGACTCAGGGTACACAGGGGGATTTATGATGGGAATCTAAACTCGCAACATGGTAAATGGACCAAGAAAAATATGCTGACTCAACGCGTTTCATGGTGTGTGGAGGAGTATCTCAAATCATGGTATCCCATAGGTGGAAGGTGTCTGCGCATAAGCGCGCAAGATGGAATGTTTTGTGCACAAGAATATAATATTTCATGAACCGGACTTGGGCCGAAAAATATTCCAGGTGAGGACTAAACCACTGTGGGTCCACATGAATGCGGACCCATATTGGACCTGTCACGAAAGATCTCACATGGAATATTCTGTTCTTCTGCATAGGCGTAGAAGAGGGGGTCTTGTGCATAGCAGAGCGGTAGCCGACCTCCAGAGACCTCTACCGAGGGGTGGGGGCTACACTTGATTTTATCGGTGAACCTGATAGCAGTTGCACGAAATATTCCATGCACTCAAGCTGTTTTTTGCGCGAGGGGTGCACGTAATCATCTGAGTGTGCATTTTGTTTTATGCGCAGCCAACAGTGGGCGTACTTGCAAAGGGGAGTTTGACGTTTCCTTTGGAGAGTAATAATCTTGTGTTCATATTCTTCTATTGCACGCACCTCTCAAAACATTTTCGCCCCTTCCTTAGATTTTTTTGGGTAGCCTAGGCAGAAGATGACCACTCATTGGTCGTGTAAAAGGATTGGACGACATGTTGCGCACCAAATTTTATTATTTCACACAATATTCCATACTTGGGAACAACACATCCATTATTGAATGAAATATTTAACTTCATTCACACATAACTATCATTCATGCATGCAATATTTCACAGCTTTCGTGCAAAATTGTACTTTTCCCAAAAATCATCCCGGACAACCATTTCCACCAGCCTGACATCGAACAACCACAACTTTTGATTTGTAACTCTTTTTGGGCTCCATGACATGTCAAATCGAAGATTAATGAATGAGTTACACTCCCATATTATATATTAAAGCATTCAATGAATTACATGGATGTGCTTTTTGATGACAACAAATATGAATAAAAAAATTGTGATTCTTGAATAATCTACAATTACTTTTTTTTTAGAAATGAATAGTACCCATTTTAAATGTTTATCACCTCGATTTATTTTAAAATGGGACAAAATTGTTATAAATAAAGGGATAAGGGTCAAATATGAAACAAAAATTTTTTAAACCCCATTTTATAGCTATATTTCGACCATAACCATATAAAAATAAAATTTTTTCCAATTTGGAGGCATTATCATAAGAAAATGATTTTATATTATTAAAATCTTTTTTCTAATAACATCTGTGTCCTTCCCCTAACATATATATGAAAAAATATTATTCTAAATTATCGAAATTCATATAGATTGGATGATACCTACATAAAAACATTCATATATTCCTTCAATTACTTTATGCGGTCCTTTTCATACCCTAAGATCCCCTTATGAAGGCCTAAGATGGAAGTTAAGGGAGGTCTCAAAAAAACATGGGACCTTATTACCCAAGTCATTCCACGTTTATTTATTTTTATAATTTATATAAATATATTGTATCCATAATAACATAATGGAACAAATTTCAAAAATATAATTAATTATTTTATCAGTATGGGAAAACCATTTATCTCTTCTTTTCTATCCAATGTAAAATGAAAATATTTCTTGTGTGTATGTATGACTTATTATCTTCATATATCAGGGTGAATAATTTTTCATCATCACTATAATTAGATGTATAAAAAGGTGGAATTAATAAAATATATATTATAATTATTAAAAAAATATTCTTATGTAAAGATAATATATCATGTACATTAATTCACTTATATTCATTGGATGATGATAACATAGCTTGTGTGTACGTACATACCACCACCACCATGAAGTGATGTGATTTAGTTTTCTATTAAAAATATTCATGGAATAGATAATTTTGTTTATAATGAATAATAAATATATCAAGGAAATTATAAACATTTTATTTTTATTTGAACCATTTTATAACTCTATTAATTATGGATAGTATACCAAAGTAATTTTTGACAATCTATTTGAACAACATAAAAGAGGGAAATGTATAAAAGAACAATTAAATGAATTTTTTAAAATATAAATGAAAAATAATAAATTTAATATTGTATAAAAATGATATTTATAAACTATTTAAAATATTTAAATTCATTATATAGGAGTAAAAACCCATTCGACTATTCAGAGACCCACAGTAAGGGATTATTGTCACAATCACATTTTAATTCGAGATTGTTTATATTCCTATTTCATTTAAAAAATTATATCATTTGAATATTTTAACAAAATTATTTTTTATATCTTATAGTTATATTGGTTTTCACAGGTTTATTTTATTTTTTTCCCTTTTGACTCCAGAATCAAAAAATAATTTTTATTGAAGTTTCATTTTTTTTAAAATAATTTTCGATATTTTCCTTCCAATACTTTCTCTTCCAAAAGAAAATTTTATTTAAATTATTTCATGAATTTTTAAATATTCGCTAATGATTTATTAAATTTATTTTTACCCATTTTTTTACAATATTCAAAAAAATTTAAATCCAATCTTATTTCGATGTTCTAATTGAGGTATTTTTTTTCATTTAATAGATGTGAAATCATTGATTAAACTTTATATACTCAATTGAAATTTCAAATACTTATGAATAATATTTATTTTTAATCTTACATTACCATTTAAACTATTTGTTTATAAATAAATTCATTACCTTGATATGTTTTTAATTTTTAATTTTAAATGATATAAAATAAAAATGGTATTGTCTTCATAGAGGAAAAAAATTAATTTTGAGAAGTCATTTATTACTCTGTTCTCACATGATCTTAAAATAAAGTATATTTTAATTTATTGAATCTAATTGATTTTCAAAAGTTTTTATTTCATTAAAAGAACATAATTTAAGATTAATTGATGGTATTAATTTAGTTATAATAGAGTATGCGTTATTTTTATATCATTTACTTCCTTATGAACATGATATCTATTACCCTATATTATTCATTGGAAATTATTTTAATCCTTTATATATATATATATATATATATTAAATATAATGGTCAAATTTAGAATCATTTCTATTTATTTGATAGTCATTAAAATCCATTACATTTCCATATAAATAATTATATGAATAAAAATTATTATGTAACGTACATCATTTACTCTACAATAATAATGTTTTAAATTTTTTAATTAATTTAGATAATTTTCAGAAAATAAGTCGTTCTGAAAATGAACAATATTGATCATTAAAAATATGAGGAATGCATAGTTATAAAAGTGATAGTAGGGGACTAGTTATAAATAGTTCCTCAATGTGTCTATGGGTCACATGAGACAAAACTACAAGAATTTCATATTATATGATTATATTGTTTTAAACTACCAATTTATTAAGAATAATTCCTTGTTTGAGAGAAATTGATAGTAATGTTCATGAAATATTGGTTGATAATACATGACCACAATTGTCCAAAATTATGCAGTTTTTATTAATAATTCAGTTTCCTTTATAAATGATATTTATATTTTGATATTAGAAAATAATTTTCATTAAAATTTAATTTTTGATAGAGTAAAATGTAATTTTTTTATTCACCCTTCCCAAATGGTTTTTCCATATTTATTCATAGTAGAATTTAATATAATAACCTTTACTGAGAAAATCAGATTAAGATTTATTTTCTTTTCTTTCCCTATGACATTACTATAGATATTATTAATTATTTCAAGGATGTATGATAGTTTCATATGCTATGTTTTTATATTTCCAATATTATATGGTAATCTTGTTTGTATCGAGTTTTCAATGAATCCAAAACTAATAGATCCAACATAGTGAGAACCCTTGAATCATGTCTGAATATGATAAATTAAACATCATCTCAGGGTTTTTGAAGCCATATTTTATAATAAATTCAATCTAAAAATGTCGATAATTATAACAATAACTGATATGGAGGTTAGGGTCAAGTTTAACTGACATGATAAAATGAGTGGAAAACACTAGAACTGAATCATTCCCTAATCAAAAGTTATGGAATCTATAGCCATCCCAAACCTCAAATAATTTGGTAATATTTTTTTACTATAATTTACAAGAACATAGACTTATTATGTTTCCTATAAATATTGTCTCACACAATGGATTCCTATTATGTATGGCCTCGTCTTCCCAATATATATATGAAGAAAATTTCCTTGGATATCTCGTGAGTATTATAGAAATAAAAGAGGTATTTGATGTTATCTATCTATTTTTCCCATTCCTAGGAACCCTAGTAAATATAAAATAATAGTCGTTTGTACGTAATAAACACCAAAAGCAAGATCCACCAATCAATATAGTTCTTTATCAATCACCAATACTTGATATTGAATGGTTTTAACAACCAATTAGAAGATAATAGGTTCCAAAGGAGGGTCATCTTGAAATGTATTATCTGTATGTCCGTTTATATGATTTTTTAAAGACCATTTGGGATGAATTATTTATAATACATGAAACATAAAACTCAATCAACACATAAATACAATTCATACAAAATTGTGAAAAAAAAATTTATCACCTAATTAATATTAAATAAAAAGCATCAATTTGAATAACAATTTGAAAATATAATTTTGGCATAAGATAAAAATTTTAAAAATAATCTCACCACTCTTGTTTTAGATATATATTGGGATGTATTGTTCCTGAAAAATGTCATAAAAACATGGAATGTATTCCTGGTCAATAAAATGGGTGCCACTATATTTTACAAACAAATCATGGAAACTTAGTGATTATAGAAAATAGTAGTTTTCTATACACTCCACCACACTCGCCTCTTGAGTTTCGATTGCCTTCTTCTATATAACCAACACATAAAAATATATTAAGTGGACTTTGATACCAAATTGTAAACAACCAGACTGAGTAAATTTACTATATTATCCTAACCGATTCTTTATAGTTCCTGAAGAATATTCCAAAATTCCTTAAATTGGTGAAAAGTTTATTAACAATAAAATACAACAAATGGGAGGATTTTAATCCTACTAATCATGTATAACATAACATATACTAAAATCAAAAATATAATATATCGTATGCCTAACATGGATATCCATGCAGATGAATAAAGAGTTTTAATAATATAAATGAAACTACAGAGAGTATAAAGATATATAACCAAGTAAATATCCCACAACAATTAATAAAACCAAATAAACATGATATAGAATCATCTAAAAAATATTCCGGAATAAAAAATAAAGATTTGTTTCAAGTGGCTTATGCACCATAAAAACAAAATCATCACATCAGGATCCCAATAAATTATCCATAAGAGTCAAATTTTCATGACCTATAGTAATCACAAGTCACCATACTATGAAAGAGGCATTCTGAAGATCCCCCAAATTATTTTTCTTACTTCCCTTTACCAACATCTAACATAACCAATTATACAAACATGAAACGTATGTATATTTTTTGAAATGGAAAATTTTTATTGGAAAGAAGCATGAATAAATGTAATGAAATTTAGAGTGTAAACCACAAATACTAGTTTAAAAATATGTTTTAGAAAAAGCAATTTTAAGGAAATTAATTTCTTTTCCCAAAAACAAGATTTTAAAAACTGATTTTAAAAATAATTTGTTTTTATAAAGATAATAAAAACATTAAAATTAAAAATAACATGGAAAACACATAAATCAACGAAGATACTATTATTATTGTTAAATATAATCATGTAAAAAACCGTGTTTCAATGTTCTAAAAATGTATCTCAACAATAAATCAAACCAGGAAAGCTCAAAGGATCTAATCTTCTCAAAACACAGCCATGAAAAATAATTGGGTAACCGTGGAACTCGCTACATGAACACTAGAAGTCTATGTGAACCTATGACAACCATCCTCAGTTTTCCATCTTGGCGTTATTAGGTTCCAACCCCTAGGTATAGAGAAACATTAAATAAAAACTTTTCAATGAAAAATATAAACTAATATAACACTCCTCTAATAAGACATGTATATACCCAATGTTCCCATATATTACCTGTCAATAATCAATTACAATGACATATCTTGCAGCATACAATCATCTAATGTAAGATAAAAACATACAATTAACACGTAATTCAAATCCTTTACAAAAATATAAGGCTTAAAAATAAATAAATTTCATTTATAAAATAAATATATATCTAAAATTATTTTAAATATCATTTAGAGTAAAAACAATCATTCAATTTCTTTATCGAATAGCACCTGGTCAATGAATTGGATTCACAATAAAAAATGACTGAAGGACCCCAGAACACTCTGAGAGGGGAGGGGTGAACTAAGGTGTAAACTTATTCTTTTTAAAGTTGTGGATCTTGTTCCCACATTAGTTGGAACTTTTTGTATCTATCAACCAATTAATGGAAATGAGATGACACAACACTTTAACATAGTTCACCTTAAAGGGCTACGTCCAAGGAGTATACACCGGCATTGTTTCGGTCCTACATAATTCCACTATTCCTCACAAGTTTTGGAATACAACGGTTCGGGAACAGTCACTTTGTCCCAGGCTCACTGACTTTACAAATGTTTATTGATAGCTCATGGCATCTCTCGGGTCACGCCCTTTGATTCCACCTGGATCACTACCATCGGTGAATTCCAAGTCTGTTTATAGACGTGAAGGTCTCTTCAATAGATTCACATTGAAGTATTTCCCTGTAAGTAGCACGAGACTCTGCTTGCATCTAATTCTGGACATGATGCACTTGAAAGCACAGAACCACTGAACCAGATAACTAGAACGTGCAAATAGGTTTCACTGAAAATTGAGCGCAACACCAACCCTTTGTGTGCAAGACCTTAATATTGAGCGCAATATTTTCTTTTAATGTGGAAAAATATTTCACGCAACAATAACATATTCCCACAACTGAATATTTTACACGTCGCCTAAATTTTTTACATATAGCTCTGCCTTTTTCGCATAGCTGGGAATTTTTCATGCAAGCCGGAATTTTTCACGCAGCATAGAATTTTTCGCTAAAGCCAAATTATTTCATGCAGCTCAGAATTTTTTGCTCAACTCCCTTTATGCAAACCTTTTACGTGCATCAGCATTTGGATCATCTCTTAGTCTTCAGCCATTCTGAATGGAGGGGTCCACCTCTTATTTATAGGCATCTTCGACCCCCACATGAAAAACCCATCTTCGCGCAAAAAAACATCTCATTCGACGCACAATACTTTTCGTGCACATTATCATGTTTTTCTCACAGCCCAAGCCTTTTCCATTTTTTGATTTTCTGTTTTTGAAACACCTATTGCATGAAAAACCTCGCACTATTATTTCACGCACCATGTTGTTTTTCGCAGACACCGCTGTTTTTAGCACACCCCGCTATTTTTTTTCATACCACACTATCTATCGCACACCACGCTGTTTTTCCATGCTCATTAATGTTTTTTCATACAGACCTCACCTATTTCACGCACCACTTCCTCATTTCATGCACCTCCTTTTGTCAGCAACTGATGCCTTCATTTTCCGATTTTCATGTCCAAAAATTTTGCAATCATAAGAGAACAGTACAACCATTAATATTGTTGTCTTATTGAACTATATGATCACTTTACTAGCACACATTCTGAACTTCCATTGAGGTTTGACAAAAAATAAAAACCATACTCCAATTCATGCATAGAATATCCATGGTTCCAACAATCTGTCCCTTTGGGTTTGTTGCCAATCATTAAATATATTCAATACAACACTAGCCACATGTAAATCAAAAACACAAGAATCAACTCATCCAACACTCTAAGTCTACGTGAGCAATACTTGGTGTAGAAAAAAAAAGATGGTAAGCATGAATTGGGATCTCATGTTTTCAAATTCTCAGTGACACCCAAGATATTATCTTAAAGTGTCATAGAAGCATTACATGTCCAATGTATTCCTTATAATCATATCTCCAAATGCTGATTATTTCACAGAATTCTCATCGTGTCACATAATGCTTATTATTTCAAATATTTATCATCATTTCATAGAAGAATCACATGTCCTGAATTTATTCCTTCTCCCCCATTGACAATAAACCACAAGATTGGGAATTGTTCATTGTTCAGCTCAAAACACCGTCCCCTTGGATAGTATCTCCCCCACAAACCTGCATCACATCTACAAATAGATTAAAACCAGTAAATATATGTGGGGAGAGGGGTATTTCATAACTTCCTTATTCACTAAGAGGTGGCTGAAAACCGAGGTTCAACTGATGATTCTTAAACACATCCGCTGATAGTGGCTTGGTTAGGATATTATCCACTTCCTAAATAGTTCCCACATGATCCATTCTAATCATGCCTTGCTCAACTTTTTCATTGATAATGTGATACCTGATTTAAATTTGTTTTATACGAGAATGATGAACAGGATTCTTCGAAAGATCAATTGCGCTCTTGTTATGACTATAAATCACCATTGGTTGCTTCACCTCATCACCAATATCTATTAGTTATTGCTTCATCCATATCAGTTGACTGCATGCCTTTGTGATGGAGATATAATCTACATCAGTAGTACTAATAGAAGTACATTCTTGTTTCTTGCTCAACCTGCCAACACATTTATTCCCAATATTGAATGCTCCACCACTAGTGGACATTTTTCCACTACATCACCAGCCCAGTCAGCATCAGAAAATTCTAATAATTCACTGTATCTTACTATATAAATGTATAAGCAAAAATTTTTAGTACCTTGAATATACCTCATGATTCTATTTTCTGCTTCCATATGTTTTCCTTCAAATTACTCTGAAAGTGGGATTCTAATCGTGTTGCAAAGACAATTCCAGATCGTATTTCTATCAGGTACAATAAACTTCCAATAATCCTCATGTACATTGTGGAATCTACAGAGGTCCCATCCTCATGCATTCAATGTTTGGTTCCAATCACAATTGGAGTTGACATCGATTTGGATTCAAGCATATTAAACATCTTCAGTATCTCTCATGCATAATTTTCTTGAGAAATGAAAGTGATATCCTTCATTTGAATCACCTGCAACCTCATGAAATTTGTGAGCTACCCAATCATAGACATTTAAAATTCTGATTTCATGTGATTGGGAATTTCTTCCACTGATTTCTGTCTGGTACCACCAAATATAATGTCATCAACATAGACTAGAACCATGAACCGATCTTTTGAAAAATTCTTTACATATATATTATGATCAACTTCTACTCTTTTGAATTATAGATTCTTGAGATAAGAGTCCATCTAGGAATACCATGCACATGGAGCCTGCTTCAATCCATATAAACCCTTCATTAGTTTGAAAACATTGGTTTCATAAGTACCAAGATGAAAACCCATTGGTTGTTCTATGTAGACTTCTTCTTCGAGTACACCACTAACGAATGCTGTCTTAACATTCATCTGATATACTTTATATCCTTTTTGGAGATCCATGGAAAGGAAAATCCTGATTGACTCTAGTTTAACCACTCAATAAAAGGTTTCTTCAATATCTACACCTTCAATCTGGGAGTATCATTTACATCCTAGTTGTTCCTTGTTTATAATAACAGTTCTGTACTCATCAAACTTGTTCTTAAAGATCCATTTTTTACCAATAACATTGTGACCTTCAAGTCTCTAGACAAGATCCCATGTCTGATTCTTGTCAATCTAATCAAGCTCTTCATTCATGGCTTTCACCCAAAATTCATCCTTTTGTAATTCTTCAAATGAGGATGGCACCACAACTGACAAAAATGTAGATTGTCTGTTATTCCTCTTCCACCATGTTTGTCTGGGAGCACTCTTGACCCCAATTATATTAGATGTTTCAATATCAACTCTTATATTTCTCATGTGATGTCTAGTTGAATTCTCTCCAGCCAAGGTTTCCTCTTCATATTCCTCTTCTGAGTCAACAACATGATGTGACGACTAATTTTTATGGTCACCTTCTTCTATTTCTGTACTTTTATTTTCTCCACATTCACTATCTTCCTCACATTCTATCACATCAGCATATGTAATACTTGAATCATTTGTGATTTTCTCTTCAATGATCGTAACATGTCTACTTTCCAAAATCCTTCCTAATCGCTTGTTGAAACACTTATAGGATTTTTTTTTCATTATGTATCCAAGAAAATTCCTTCATCTGAATTGTCAACATACTTCCCTTGATTTCCTTCTTTGTTCTTGATGAAGCATTTACTTCCAAAAAATGAAAATATTTCAAAGAGGGCTTCCTTCCATGCTACAATTCATATGGTTTCTTGGACTTACCCATATAATGTACTATTCAATTTTGAATATACACCACGGCTTGAAAATCATATTTCCATTAATTTCATGGAATACAACTCTCAATCAGCATAGTTTGTGCCATATTGTTCATCTGTTGATTCCTACGTTTAACAACTCCATTTTGCTGTGGAGTTCTCACTGCTGCTACTATATGTTGTATCCCATGTTTCTCTAGATAGTTTTCAAATTCAATGGATGTGTATTCCCCTCCACTGTCAGATCGTAGCACATTGATTGTTCGACCATTATCATTCTCAGCATTCAAAGATATGTTTTCATACAGTCAAGTACTTATCGTTTCATATGTATAACCATTTCACATTCAATTCTACTATAATCATATATGAAAAGGAAAAAGTACCTTTCTCCATGAGTCCTGACAACATTTATCGGCCCACATACATCTGTATGAATGAGATCAAGAAGATTAGATACCAATTTCTTCTTTGGCTAATATGTACTGCAGACCAACTTCCCAGGAATGCAAGCATCCCAAGACTTTTCACATTTATGCTACAGGTTGGGAATGTCAATGAAAATATTTAGTTTTGATATTTTCTCCATGTCTTGTTGATTTATGTGCCCCAGTCTCTGATACCACAAGTTGTTTTCTTCAAAAATAGTCATGTAATAGATGATTTCTTTACTATCAACTTGATACAAGTTGCCTTATATTCTACATCCTTTCATAAGTGAATTTCCCATCATTCCCTTTATAGAACATCCATTATAATTGAAAGTTACTATAAGTCCTGATTCATAGAGATGACTCACACTATGAAGATTATGATGCAGACCATCCACATAAAGAACTTCTGTTTTCTTTAGTTCCCCATTAGTAAGCTCAGTACTTCCACAACCTTTTATCTTCAATGCACCATCGTTACTAAACCGCACTATTCCATGGACCTATTTCATGATATTCATTAATAGGTCTGCATTACATGTCATATGAGATGAACAACCTCTATCTAGAATACATGTGCTGTTAATTTTTGTGGATTTTAGGGCCACATATGAAAGGTTGTATTTTTTTCTTTTCTTTCAATAAGACATTGGAATGAGTGTAGAACACTTATGGCCTTTTAATTCTCTAATCTGAGTATATGCGTAATTCATTGTTGAATTTTTCTTTTAGAGGAGTAAACCTATTTGTAAGTGCAACACTATCTTGTTCATGAGCTTTGACATGTCTCAAACTCTGTTATGAGGTTTCTATGTCCCTTCTCTACCTTTAATCAGTGGCCTTATGTCCAAAGCTAGAACAACGAAAACAATATCCATAGAAATTGTTTCATCTAGAAAAAATAGGATATGAATATTTTCTCCTTTGGTGAACTCCCATATCTTATTCATTCAAATAACTTCTTGCCTCTTCGAAAAAATATATGATATGGACCAGATACCCACAGAACAGACACTTCATGAGAGGAAATGTCTTCTCAATTTTGTTCATCCTCATTCCTTCTTTTGTGGGATAATAGTTTGAGTTCCCCTTATTCTTGGAGGCTCGAGCATAGTCTTCAATTATTTTTTTTAGATTGAATTGTAGGTTTCTTTTTCAGCACTTCAGGTGACTTTTCTCCATAACCCACTTTTAGCTTGCCTCTATTTTGGTCCCCTTTGTTTGCAACTTTTGAATATTTGACCTTAGAGTCGATTCCACTATTTCCCATGGAAGTGGGTCTTTGATCACTCAGAATCATTTTAACTCCATTAGATCCACGTTTTTTTCTCTCCAATAACTCAGCATCTAAGAACCTTCCAAATTGTATTTTCTTCCTTGATTCTTTTGAAATTGAATCTCTCTCAAGTTTACTTTTATGAGTAACAACATCCTCCTCAAGACGCTCAGCAGTCTTGTACTTTTACTTCAGTCTAGGGGTGAGTTCATTGATGACATTTTCCTGCTCTTCAATTCTCAGCTTCATATCCACCAAATCATCATTACATTCACGTATTTTAGACTGTACATTGAAAAAATCATCCAGTCATTCAATTTCAGCTTCATGTTTATCAATATATTCATCTGATTCTTCTACAATTGGTTTATAGTCATTAAAACTATAATATTTAATATTATGCTCACTAAAAACATCTTTATGTTGCAACTCAGGATTAGAACTAGTTGTAAACTGATTTTCTCAACCATTATCTTTTGATTTTTCAATATTGGCCATCATGGAAGCATGGTTTTTAGTTTTATATTCTAGTTCTTCTTCATCACAGAATTCATTATCATCATCTTCCTCTTCACAGAAAAAACTCATTGTTGGTACTTTGTTTCTAGATTTGATGTCTACCTTTTTGAAAAACCTTTTCTGAGGCTTCTTAATTTTTTCAGCATATCTATTTCCATCATCAAACTTTATTAAGCACTAAGAGGTAATGTGACCAACTTCGCCACAATAAAAACAAGCTAGTGGTAACTTCCCTTTGAATTTCACTTTTCCCTTCTTGAACTTCTTTGCAATGAGAGAAAAAATTTAATTTTCCTCATCATCTTGACCACTACTAAATTTTGAGATTTTTAGTTTTTCAATGGATTTGAACACCATTTCCTTTCCCACTCAAGTCGTATCATCTTCTGGATTGACTCTCATATCAAATTCCACCAGTTTGCTCAGTAGATCTTCCAGAGAAAGTTTGTAAAGATCCCATTCCTCAATGGAAGACACCTTTGTATTGTACAGGGATGGAAGCCTTCCTCAATATTTTCTTCACAATTTCAATGTCTTTGATTTCTTCTCCTCGACCCCGAATTTCTGCAACCACTTCAGTAATTTGATTGAAGTATGAGTCAGAATTCTCATCAGGATGCATCATCAGATCATCGAACCCATTATGCAGGACTTGTAGTTTCACATCATTCACATTGATATCTCCTTCGTAAATATTTTCATGTTTATCCCAAACAGATTTTGCTGAGGTGCAACTAATCACATATAGATAAATCAGATCAGAAGGGGCTGCGATGAGAGCATTCTGTGCTTTAGCATCTGCATCTTGAATTTTCTTATCTGCATCAGTCATAGCCAGCCGTGTTGGATCGGTATCATGTATACAATGCACAATGAAAAAAAGACTTCCATTCCAAGGGATCATAGGTGATATATCATTCTATTCTACCAAATCTAAAAATTACTCCCATCAAAGAGGGAGACTCCTCTATCATTGGCTGAATTTTCCATGGTGGTATAAGACAGATCAAACACCAGCAACATCCCTCTGTTACCACATGAAGGACCCTGGAACACCCTAAGAGGGGAGGGGTGAATCAGGGTGTCAACGTTATATTTTTAAAGATGTTGATCTGGTTACCACATTAGTAGGAACTTGTTATATCTATCAACAAACTAAAAGTAATGGGATGACACAACACTTTTACTTAGTTCACCTTAAACGTCTACATCCAAGAAGAATACACCGACAATGTGTCAGTCATACCTAATTCTAATATTTTTCACAAGTAGTGGATTACAAAGGTTCGAGAACAGTCAATCTTTCCTAGGCTCACTACCTTTACAAATGTTCATTGATAGATCACTGCGTCCCTCAGGTCACTCTCATTGAATCCCCTTGTCTTACTGCCTTTGGTGAAGTCTCAGTTAGTTTATAGATATGAAGGTATCTTCAATAGATTCACATCAAAGTATTTACCTCTGCTTAACATGAGAATCATTTTTCATTGAAGTCTGGAAATGATGCAATTTAACACACTGAACCACTGATCCAAATAACCAGAATGTGCAAATAAGTTTCACAAACAATTGCACGCAATATTAACCCTTTGCGCAGAAGACCTTACTATTGCACGGAATATTTCTTTTTCGCACAGAAAAATATTTTCCACAACAACACCATTATCACCCAACTAAAACTTTTACATTTCACCTCAATTTTTTACATGCAACTCTACCTTTTTCATGTTGCCTGGATTATTTTGGGCAAGATTTAATTTTTCACACAGCTCGGAATTTTTCGCGCAAGTCGGAATATTTTGCACAGCTCGGAATTTTTCGCACAACTCCCTTTATGCGAACCTTTTACGTGCATCAGCATATGGATCTTCTCTTAGTCTTCAACCTTACAGAATTAAGTGGTTCAACTCTTATTTATAGGTGTCGCTGACCCCCACACGCAAAACCCATCTTGGTGGGAAAAATCTTTCATTCGGCACGCAATACTATTCGCACAGGAATCGTTTTTCGCGCACATCTTCATGTTTTTCGCGCAGCCCATGACATTTCATTTTTCAACGTTTTTATTTCAAAACACCTATTGCATGAAAAACATTTGCTCCATTATTTCTTGCACCACGGTATTTTTCGCGCACACCTCTGTTTTTCGAAAAACCCGCCATTTTTCACACACCAAGCTGTTTCGGTGCACCATGTTGTTTTTCCACGCACCCCGCTATTTTTCGCACACAACTCACATATTTTTGGAACCACATTCTCTGCATGAACTGTACGATCACTTTACCAGCACACATTCAGAACATCCAAAGAGTATTGACAACAAACACAAACCATACTCCAATTCATGCATAGAACAACCATGGTTCCAATAATTACAACCTAGAATTTTCATAAACCAACCAAAGAAGCATAATGGATGAAGATAAATAGTTATTTAAAATTATATTTAAAACACAATATGAATATTGAATAAATACCTAAATAAATCATTAATATATTTGTAATAAAATTTCTATTATATAGTTAAATATGACGTACCCTTTTATTACCCTTATCACCTTCCTTAAATATGAAAATTTTGGTATTATAGGGATTCTCACATGCCCTATAATGTATGCTATTTAATTATAATTTCATCCCTATGTGAGGGACTAGAAACAATTTCCATGTAGGGAATGAAAAAATAATGGTATTGGAATAAAAAAATAATTAATGAATACATGAAAGGAACCCTACATTATATTTAATGTTTATCTTGTAAAGTCTTACATAAACATTAATGAATCCACTAAATTGCATAGAAAAGGTGAGATCGCTGAATTAAGGTAATCTAGACAAAACCAATGGGAAAAAATAAAGAGATATGGGTAAAAACATCACATAAATATAAATGTAAATTGATATTTTGAATAAATATGAAATGTTTGTATGGTTTGGATTCACAATTTTAGAAAACATATTCCTACCATTTTTTTATCAATTAGGGATATATATATGTATGGTTCTATGCATGGTTTTCTCCATATTATATAGAATTATTCACCAACCATGAACACTCCATTGGAAACTCTCCTCCCCATAACATAAATTTTATTTATGGTTAACACTTACTATTTTCCCTAACATTCACCCAATTTTTCATTTTATTTAACCGTCAAATCCAAAAAACTATGATGAAAAAATTAAATTAAATAATAAAAATCAAATGCATAAAATAACCCAGCGGGTATCACATCCAATATAGAGAATTCCCCATGGTACATTAAAACACACTACTTTAATATAAAAATAATTATATTTATTCTATTTGTGAGACTCAGTAAATGATAATAATAATATAGGATTAATTTTCATCAAAATATTTAAACTTTTTATTTGTGTTTAATCATGGATCACATCTCATGCAGACAATATTAAATTTTATAATGTGTCAAATGATAATAAATATTATAAAGTAAAAGTATATAGTAAAATAAATGTGTGAAAAAATATTTCCCATGAACAATGTATTCGATATTGATCTATCATTTTGTTCTTATTCAAACACTACGTCCATAGTTATGCTTCCATTTTGCAATTAAACTTTATTTCCCTAAATAAATTATCTGAATCATATATTATGTGAAATTGAAACATCAAAAGGGAAATCCCTATATTTACTAACATTATCAAAATTTCAAACTCCTAAATCATTAATATCTTATTCAACTATTATTTATTCACCACCATGATGTTTGATGCACCCATTAAATAAGTAATGCATATAACATTCGAATTAGTGATGCAATATTAATTAATAATGCATTGATTACCTTGATTTTAGATATATTTTAATATTAATAATCAATGTTCATATATTTATAAAGAAAAACATAGTTATTATATCATCAAACATATAAACATGGGAAAATTTATTTTTTAAAAATGACCCATTTATTAATATTTCATTTAAATCATAATTTTCTAAAATATTTTTCTTGTTGGTTTAGTATAAATCAATAATAAATCAAAACACACAGATTTAATCTCCATTGGGTTGAATTTTCACTATGTCTGATTTTTTATTATACATGAATTTGAATTCATATTTCTTCTAAATTCATAATATATATGCATAAAATTAATTAATCAATTTAATTTATATTTATACATGTATTTTACATTGTCTAATTAAGGTATAATTTTACATGTAGTAAAATTTCTACATGAGTTTAATTTATACATTTATATATAGAATTATTATTTTTTTATTGATTATAAAACAATAAATATAATAATAATTACTTATATTTTAATCACAAATATAAAAATTGCTTATTATAATAGTTTGTACCATGGAAGAAGATGGTTAATATAACAAAATTATTTTCTACTTAACATATTTAGTATAGATAAAACAAATAACTTTTTAGATCTAAAAAATAAATAAAAATTTTTATTTCAATCCATTCTAATGACACATTTTATTAATATTTTCAAAAATAATTTAAAAAAAATCAATTAATATAAATTTACGGTCTCATCAATTTCCCCATATATATTTTTTGGTGAAAATAAATTTCTAGTAAAATTAAAATACATTCCCATCTACTAATGTAACTCCCATAGAATGATATCATAAATAAAATATACCACCCATAATGAATAATGACACATAAGAATTATTACATAGACCATATGCTCTTAATCATCATATCCACCATCAGAAATAAGTTAGAATAAATTTAGTTCTATATATCACAACAATGCATAGAAATTCAGTAAATATAATCAATCCAACTCATGTATTATATTTCAATCATAAATGAGGCATGATTTTTTTAGAAATAAGGATTATTAATCATAATGATAGAAAAAAAATAATTGACCCATTATTAATGAAATTTCACTTTTATAGCTTTTGAAACCTTTTATATAAAACTACCCCACAAGTAGAAATATCCCCCAACAATATGAAATTCATAGGAAGATCAATAAATATATATTGTATGTTTAATGGTGACGGTGGCCCCATCTAAATATATCAATATATATGATGTGTTATAACTCCTATGTTTAATATGTACATTCCAAAAAAAATTGACATGATTTTCCTTTAAGTATATTTTTCATAGTATCCATACATATATTTTATAGAGACGCCCCATTTTCCATATTTTTCATTAATTAAATAATATTTAGTTTTTATTTTATTTTATTTTTTAACTATATTTTTACATAGATCAATTGTAGAGAAATTGGTATAATGAATCACGATTAGTGAAAACACCCTATCAGCCATTTCTAGTAGATTATGTCTCATCAACATATTTGAATAAATAATTTTCCCAGAAAAATACATGTACTAAATTGTACTCATTCAAACAAAATACCAATTCTCTCTTAACCAGTAAAAATGTTAAATAAACAATTTTAATAGTGAATTTTTTCCTTGAAATATATTAAATATATTATCTCTACCATCAAATGACTCACATATAGATCATTAAAATATATAGTATCCAAATAAGTGAAAAATATAATGTAATATTTGGGGGTTATAAAACAAAAAAAATCTAAAAATTATTTATCTATTCATAGTTTATTTTTTATTTTTTATTTCTAGAAACCAAAAAATTAAAAAATGTGTATCTATTAGGAGATATTATTTGTTAATTAATTACATTTCATTTTTAAATTAATGATTCAATATTATGATGTTAAAATAGACACGATTCATTAATATTTTTTAAAATATTGATTAATAAACTTTGATTTTTTTTAATTATTAATGAAAAACATAAGGGACTCATTATTTTGGATGTGGAGGAGTGTCAAATTTGTTTAAAGATAGTAAGGGAAGAGATTCATTATTTTTGAATTTTCATAGTTAGTTTCCAAAGTCTATAAACTATCAAATTAATACATATAGGACATCATTTTAAATTATTGAGAAAGTTAAAATTGGTTAATTTTGGAATAATCTCACACAATAGTTTTTTAATGATTTAACCTATGTATTTTGTGCTTTCAATAAGGATAATAAGTTTTATTAAATTATTGTTTAAAACTCTAATAACTATTAATATATTTTATGTGTCGGAAAAAATAATTTAATTATTACATTTCATTAATATTTATGTCCATCACATTCATAAGGTACATGAAACTATTTTCATTTAGAGGATAAAAATCAAATGAAACCAGGATCATAATTCTAACCCGAGCCTTTTACATTAAACATTTCATGATTTTAAGCATAATTAATCATCAGAGTACAATCCAAGGATTGATAATTCTAGTGTCTTGGAAGACTAGGTACAGATATCATAAAAATGGGGCTGAAAAAACTTTTTTATTTAATCTCCTAAAGAGATTCTAACTTCCTTTCAGCCGTTAAATCTGCATAGGGTACCCTAGTGAAGACATGAACAATGGGATGAGCTAAAAATACCAATAAGGGAATTAAAATAAGGATACATCTCAAGAACATGAGTTAGGAGGCATGACAGAAAGATATTCAAAGCATGAAACTTATAAAATCATTTAATTTAAGCCTGGGATCATATAAATATGGAATCAAATAAATGTGGAAAATTCATAAATCATATCTTTATTGTAGGTCAAGGCTAATAGCCAATCCTGTTTCCCATTTTAGTAAGGGTCAAGACTAACCGCTGATCCCATTTCGCATCGCATCTCATGAGACTTAACCTTACCCAATGCATTGGAGTGTTATATGGGCACACCCATATCATCATTTTCATGAATATTCTTGCCACATAAATATTCCTACCACATATAAAATCATACATAATCAACTATACACAAACATAACTGTACCATGGAAAGAATTGGGCACCACAATCATGACAAAAATCATAACCAATAGGCGTATCATGAATGATTTCATGTAAGGAATGAATTAGAAAATACATGGGCGTTAATGGGGTAAAATATTCATATAACATGGTTATTGGTGTCAAACATAATTGACAACATATGAGAAATGTATTTTAAAACATTATAAATAAAACCTTTTTGTGCGGTTTTAAGGAAAATACTATAGAGCTTTTAAAATAGTAAAGAATAAATTATTTTATATAAAACCAGATTTTAACCAAGAAATTTTTCATAATAAAAATTCAGAACTTACAAAGATAATGGTATCTTAAAATAGAAGATAGAGTGCACTTGAAATTGGGTAAAAGTTTGGGAAGTTCCTTTAAAATGAGTGTGCTTATTGGGAAGTATCAAATAAGGATTCACATAAAAGAATGTATATCCCCGAAAGATAATGAGAGATGGATCATGGAACATGATTTTTTAGAACATAAATAGAATTTTAAAGTTCAACATAAAAGAAAAGACAACAATATTTTGGTAAAAATAAAGATAGACCATCCCGAAGGAATAAAGGAAGTTCTGGTAGAATCCATCATGGTTTATTGGCAGGGTATCGGGTGTAACTAAGAGGGCTTTATGAGAGAGATAAGGGGATTCCCATCACATATAAAAAATTAGGGAAGTATGGGTATGGTTTATAGGTGTACCCAATCACTTTTAATTACAAAAAAATGCATATCATATAGAAGAATCTTGATTAAGAGTGAAAAGGGGAGGATCCCTTACATTCATTCTGTTGATCTTCTCCACTTGTTATTAACGACATGATGAATCAAATTTGGAATATTAATTAATAATTCCAGAATCTATTTCACACCTAAGTTATTTATTATAACCCTTTTTTTCATTCAAAGCCTTTTTTTAGTTACAAGGTTCAATTTCATTGTTCGGACTCATTTGTTTTCATGGATTTAAAAGATTGGATCACTTATATTCATGTTTGGGTTATATAGAAGATGAATGTGGTTGTACAGAATAGAAGTTTTTTTCTTTAGTTAATATCCAGGAGATTTAATGGTTTTAATTTTATTTAGGTTATTTATATTGAAGTCTAGTTATTATATATATAACAATAGTTTTAACCATTTTTGTTAATCAGTGGATTTGTTGACAACGAAATTGTTTTGATTTATAACATAATTCCTTTTGTAAAAAATGATTACATAACCAAAAATAGGATATATTACATATATAATAATCTAATTAACCATGACACAAATGGTTTCATTCCCATAATTTAATATAATAATATAAATGGATAAATTGTTGTCCTTGAATGTGCTATGTCACCACATCTCAAATGGTGATTTCATTTCATTCAAAAAAAGGTGGGGAAAGGAGAGAAGATAATGAAATATATCCCTAGCATTGAGACATTACTATACATGTATGTTACAAGATTTATCATACTATTATGGAGAAGGGAGGTGAAGAAAGTAATAAAAAAGAAAAGAACATAAAAGAAAAGAAGAAATTGGGAAGAGAAATTTACCTCTTGAGACTTCCTCCTTTGAGAACCTCTTAAGGGGAGAGGATTTGGTTTTTTGTGGAGGTTGAGAGATTTTGTACATGGGGGAGGACCTTGGGGATATATTTGGGCAGAATAATGGCATGGCACAAGGATTGAGATGAGTTGATAGAAGAGGGAGTGAAGGGGGGTCTTATTCTGGAGGAGAGGAGGGATTTCATAATATTATAATCATTAATTTATTATTTCATCCCAATAAAAGGAATTTTATGTATTCCATGACCAAAAATAGTGATTTTATAATGTGATCCCAAACCAAGAGGGATTAAATCAGCAGATGATCATCGATGACTCAATTAATCTATTATTTAGCATTTATCGTTATTTATCGGATTCTACTATTCATAAAAAATTCAAGTATATCATACAAATACAAAAAATTCACCCTAAACATTTTTTGACTTGTGGAATCGAAAAATAAAATCTATTGTTAAAAAATAATTTTCGAAATATGATTATTTTAATATTTTATTAAAATAAAAATTTATTATCAAAACCAGTTATAGAACATTCATTAACTTATTCTAAAATATAGGTATATTGTATTTCCTAATTGAAAATTCTTTTATACCCCCAAAGGCAAGGTTACAATTCATTAAGGTATATTAATATTTCTAAGGTTATGTTACTATTCATTAGGGTAGGTTACTACTCACAAAAAATTATGTATTCCTTATGGGACTCTAAATAACTTACTGATTACAACCGCCTATGCAGGATTTTCGAAATTCCAAACACAGAAGTGACAACATTATGTTTAAAGGTATCTTAGAACATAGTAGTTAATTATGTAATATTTTCAGGTGATTTTATTACATAATTATGAGATGTGAATTCCCATTGAAAAACATTGTCTCGTTACATTCATCCCTCCTTATGAAATTTCGCCCTTGAAATTTTGTTTTACATTCTAATCCAAAAACAGGTGTGGGTACTTTTCATTCATTGCTTCCTCTAATTCCCATGTTGCCTCTTCATACTTATGGTTTCTCTATAGTACCTTGACAAGATGGGTAGTCTTATTGCGTAGATCATTTTCTCTACGATCCAAGATCTTCACTGGCTACTCCTTGTGAGAGAGATCATCCTCCAACTGCACCACCTCTGAAGAGAGTACATTTGAAAGGTCTAGTTTGTACTTCCTTAAGAGGGATACATGAAAGACATCATTTACTTTAGACATGGTAGGTTGAAATTCCAGTCGATAGGCCACATATCCGACTGGATCAAGGATCTCAAAGGGGCCGATGTATGTGGGACTGAACTTCCCTTTCTTCCCAAACCTCATGACCTTCTTCCATGGGGATATACGTAGAAATATCATGTCTCCAACTTCAAACTCAATGTCTCATTGACGGTTATCTGCATAACTCTTCTATCAACTATGGGTCGCCTTGATATGTTGCTGAATGGTTTTCACCTTCTCCACCATCTCTTCGACCATTTCAGGTCCTAGCAGCTTAGGCTCACCGAATTCATCCCAATATGATGATTTTCCGAGCTTTCTCCCATAAAGGGCTTCATATGGTGCCATTCAGATGCTCGAGTGGAAATTATTGTTGTAGGAGAATTTGACCAGTGGATGATATTGGTCCCATGCTCCATTTAATTCCATTGAACATTCTCTCTACATGCCTTCCATTGTCTGAATAGTTTTCTCAGATTAGACACCATTTTGAGGATGATAGGCCATACTGATGTTCAGTTCAGTGCTCCGAGCATGCTGGAGACTTTTCCAGATAATCTAGGTGAATCTAGGTTCATGATCAGATACAATAGATAGCGGTACTCCACGAAGCATTACCAATTCATTGATGTAAATCTGTGCAAGTTGATCCAATGAGAAGTCCTCTCAAACCGTTATAAAGTGAGCTGTCTTCGTAAGACGATCCACAATGACCCATATATTATTGTTTTCTCTAGATTTATTTGGAAGTACAGTGAAATAGTCCATGGTAATGTTCTCCCACATCCATTCTAGTATGGGTAGTGGTTTCATCATCTCTTTACAATTTTGTCTCTCAGCCTTCACTTGGTGACATACGAGGCACTTTAATGTATATTCAGAAATCTCCCTTTTCATATTGTCCCACCATAAGTTTTCTCAGAGATCTCGATACATCTTTGTGCTCCCTGGGTGGATAGAGAAGGTCAAGATGCGTGCATCATTCAATAGATCCTTATTTATCTCTAGATTTGATGGTACACATAATTGTGTCCCAAATCATACAACTCCTTCCTCATAAATTTTTAAATCGGAGGATATCCCATTTTTAACACCTTCCACCCTTTTCTGAATTTCCAAATCCTTTCATTGAGCATCATTTATTTTCTCCAAGAGGGATGGTTGAGAAATCATTTGAGAAATTATTGATAATGTTCCTCCCTTAATGATTCCCATGTCTATCCTTTGCAAATATAATAAGATATGATCATTTTCAATTCTCATCATTGATAAAGATGCAGGATCCTTTTTACATAGAGCATATTCCACCTTGTTTTCCTTACCATGATGATAGTAGATTGGGTAGTCATAATCATTGAATAGATCTATCAATCTACGCTGGTGCATATTACGCTCATTCTGTGTGAATATATATTTGAGACTCTTGTGGTCAGTATATATCTCACATTTTCTCCATAGAGATAATGCAGCCAGATTTTCAACGCAAAGATAACAGCTGCCAACTCCAGATCATGTGTGGGATAGTTTTGCTCATGGATTTTAAACTACCTTGAGGCATATGATATCACTTTATCATTTTGAATTAGTACACAACCTAAGTCTTTCTTAGAAGCGTCACTATACACCACAATGAGTTCTCCACTTGAAGGGAGTGTGAGTACCAGTGTAGTGATAACCCTCTTTTTCAACTACTTGAAATAGTCTTCACATTCTTGTGTCTAGAAGAAATTTACTCCCTTCCATGACATCATGTTCATTGGGTTTGACAATCAAGAAACATTCCTCACAAATCTTTGATAATACACATATAGACCTAAAAAGTTGCGGATCTCTATTACAGAAGTTGGCCTCATCCACTCTTCAATTGCCTTCATCTTGGAAGGGTCAACAGATATCCCTTTCCGGGTGATAACATGCCCCAATAACGATACTTCCTCCATCCAAAAACCACAGTTACTGTAATTTTCATACAACTTATCCATTCTCAATGTCTTTAACACAGTTTCAAAATGCTCCTAATGTTTCTCCTTTTTCTTGGATTATATTAGAATATCATCAATAAATTCCCCACAAATTTGTCAAGGTAATCTCTAAAGACTCTATTGACTAAATTCAAGAAAATTTCTGGAGAATTAGTGAGTCTGAATGGCATCACTATGAACTCATAGTGTCCATACCTAGTTCGAAAGGTAGTCTTCAGAATATATTCCTTCCTCACCTTTAATTGGTGATATCCCGACCGAAGGTCCACCTTGGAGAAATAATTGGCCCCATGAAGCTGATCGAACAAGTCATCTATTTGTGGAAGGGGATTCTTGTTCTTTATTGTGATTTTATTGAGCTGATGATAATCAATGTAGAGGAGCATTGATCCTACTTTATTTTTGATGAAGAGGACTAGGCCACCCCACGATGAAGCACCCAGGCATATAAAACCCTTCTCGATATTCTCATGTAACTGCTTCTTCATCTCTTCTAGCTCTACAGTGGCCATTCTTTATGGTGTCTTTGAGATTGGTAGAGATCCATGGATAAGTTCAATTGAGAACTCCACCTCTCGATCAGGAGGAAGACTAGGCAACTCTTCGGGGATTAAATCAGTGTAATCCCTCACGATGGGCATGTCTTCAAGAATGATTCTATTCTTTGTCCAAATCATTTGATCTGAATATGCTTTCTCACAAGGAAGTAGTATCCACACTACAGATGATGATTCTAAAGGAGATTTATCTTCTTCCTTACACTTGTAATGAATCAGAGGATGCTTCAGGATGTGAAAAGTGATATCCCTTTCTCAACAATTGATGTCGGCCTTGTAGAAAGATAGCCAATCCATGCCCAAGATAGCATCAAAATCCACTAAAAGAAGTATGAAATGATTTTTTGGGAGGTTAAATCCACAAACATTAATTGGGGCGGAGTTATAACCCATGGATTCAATAGTTTCCTGATTCTCTGTTCTTATACATAACTTTTCCTCCAAATTTTTAGGTTTTGTTTGAATTATTCTTCTAAACTTCAATATATGATACAATGTGTAGAACCAGAATCAAATAGTACGTTCACTATTCATGAATGAATAACGATTATACATATCACCACATCATTTTCCAGCTCCACATTAACTGTAGTGATAGCATAATACCTTCCTTGTTGCCTTGGAGGTAGTTGCTGATTTCCTCTGATAACCCTCAGCTTAGGGAAATTGTTCACATAATGCCGAAGCTCCTTGTAGTTATAACACAACACTGTAGGTTGAGTGTTGATCTGAACCTTCCTTTCTTACATCAACATTAGTGGGATTTTTCATATCCCTTTGGTAGTTCTTGGCTAGATGACCAAACTTTTCTGCATTTGAAGCACTTCTTGGTTCCCTTGAGACAGTCACCAAGATTCTTCTCCCCACAACTTCTCCAAAGGGTAATGTGAGGATTCTTTCCATCATGGTATTTTTTTGATGAACCACACAGGGTTTTCTATATTTTCTACTTCTTGTCACTAGGAACTTGAGACCACTGAGAGTCTCCAATCTTCATTTCAACCTTGAGGAAAAAACAGATAGTCTCCTCATTGCTATCAAAGTCTTGAATTGCCAACACTTTTCACAGACTCAGATTTTGTCCTCAAAATAAGTGATCCACCTTGATTTAGGTGTTCATGACAAAGCCAGAGGCATACCTTGCATGCCTTGTAAAGTTCGATTCATACACCCCTATGGACATCTCTTTCTTCTGCCTGAGTCCAAGGAACTCTCTTTCTATATTGAGATATAGGGTGCAAGGAATGTATTTGTTGAAAAAAATCCTCTTGAATTCATCCCATTCTATGGAATAAATTTCCTCTTAGGAATTTTTATTATTGATCTGTGTCCACCACTTATCAGCTTCCCCATCAAAGTGATAGACTGCCAGTAAAACTTTATCTTCTTCCGAGTACTAGAGGATAGAGAAAATCTTTTCAATGGAGATCCATTGTTCTACGAGGAGGGGATCAGAAGACCCACTAATAATGGGAGGCCTTTGCCGCATAAAGGATTCTACGACAACATACTCATTCCACTGAACAGGGGGACGTTCCACCTGATTCATATTATTATTCATAACTCAAGCCAGCTGAGCAAGTACTTCCATAAGGTTTTGAGCACCAACTTCCGTCACATCTGGCATGTCATTAGGTAAATTATCACATTGCCTATCGCATTGGTTGTTGTAACGTGTTATTCTATTTCCCACCATTAACTATGAAAAATAATGTATAATTAGAGGTCCTGAATACTTAGCTATTGAGCATAAAAAAACTTTCAACATAAAACTATGAACTTATAAACAAGACGTATATCCTAACTTGTGATTCCTTAGGTTTATATCTAGGTTATCCTCAATATATTTCTTAACATATATTATTATGGGCTTCTTTTTGTCCCTTAATAATGGTTTGTACTATGCTCGTGAATCTACTGAAGCATATCCCCCAGCAGTTTCATAACCAAGAATACAGGAAGGCCCATTATCATGCACCAGTTCCTGTTTGAGTCTAGCTCAATGTTGTGTTTTCGGGTTTTATCCCTAGATACATATGTGCCAGAGCCACATCTACCTGCTTGTATCCAAACATGGATGTATCTTCTTGATAAACCACTTACTATATAACCACCGAAATTTAGGTTTGTTTTTTATACATAGTCTCATCCATAATGCCCTCACTAAGGTGATCTATTCCTAATCTCCAAAAATAACTAGACCATCCTCTGATACCAACTATAGTCATACGTGCCTTTTACATAAAACATTTCACGATTTGAAGAATAATTAATCATTAGATTACAAGACAAGGATCGTTAATTCTAGTGTCTCGAAAGACTAGGTACATATATCATAAAACATGGGGATAAAAGAAAGTTTTTTTTAATCTCCATAAAAAGCTTCTAACATCCTTTGCATCCTTATATCTGTATAGGGTACCCTGGGAATGCATGAAAAAATGGATGAGCTAAAAACCCCAGTATGGGAGTGAACATAAGGATACATCTCAAGCACACGAGTTAGGATGTATGACATAATGATATACAAAGCATGAAACATATAAAATAATTTAATATTATAATGGGATCAAATAAAAATGAAATCATATAAATGTGGAAGAATCCTAAATCATTTCTTTAGTACGGGTCAAGGCTAACCCCCAATCCCATTTCCCATTTTAGTACGGGTCAAGGCTAATCGCCAATCCCATATCACATTGCATCTTCAGAGACCTAACCTTACCAATTGCACTGGAGCACTCTCTGGGCGCACCCATATCAACATTTTCATGAATATTCTGGCCACATAAATACTCTTAACACATATGCAATCATACATAATCAACCATACAAAAACATAGGGGTACCCATGGAAAGAATTGGGCACCACAATCATGACATAAATCATAACCAATGGGCGTATAATGAAAGTATCCAGGAAAGGATATAATTATAAAATAAATGGACGTTAATAGGGTTAAGTAGGCATATGACATGATTAGTGGTGTCAAACATATGTGAAAACACATGAGAAATTTATTTTAGAAACATTAGCATTAAAACATTTTTGTGTTGCTTTAAGGAAAATACTATAAATCTTTTAAAATAGTAAAGAAGAAATTATTTTATATAAAATATGAATTGAACCAAGAAGGATTTCATAAGCAAAATACATAATTCACAATGATAATGGTGTCTTAAAATATATGATAGAGTGCACTTGAAATTTGGTAAAAGTTCGGGAAGTTCCTTTAAAAAGAGTGTGCTGATTGGGATGTATCGAAGAGAGATTCACTTAAAAGCATGTATATACCTGAAAGAGAATGATGTATGGAAATTGGAACATTTGTTTTGATAATATAAATATAATGTTTATGTTCTACATAAAAGAAAAGAAAACAACATTTTTGTAAAAAGAAAGATAGAGCAACCTGAAGGAATAAAGGAAGTTCGGGTAGAATCCAACATGATTTCTTGGCATGGTATCAATTTTAACTAAGATGGATTGATGAGAGAGATAAGTGGTTTCTCATAACATATAAAACATTATGGTTGTATGGGGAAGGTTTATAAATGTACCCCATCACTTGGTTTTACACAAAAAATTCACATCATATAGAACAATCTTAATTAAGATTGAAAAGGGGATGATCCCTTACCT
This sequence comes from Viscum album, assembly GCA_963277665.1. Taxonomy (NCBI): domain Eukaryota; kingdom Viridiplantae; phylum Streptophyta; class Magnoliopsida; order Santalales; family Viscaceae; genus Viscum; species Viscum album. The sequence continues at coordinate 858,395,885 of OY728158.1, forward strand.
TAAATCAGTTGGTGTTATCCACTTGTTATTAACGACCTGAAAAAAAGCATATTAATTAATAATTCCAGAACCACTTATATATTTAATTTATTTATTATAATCCTTTTTAGTTCATTCAAATCCTTTTCAATTAGTTACAAGGTTCAATTTCATTGTTCGGGCTCGTTTGTTTACTTGACTTTAAAAGAAGTGTTAACTTATATTCAGGTTTGGATTATATGCAATATGAGACTGGTTGTCCAGAATTGAAGTTTTATACTTTAGTTGATATCTAGGAGATTACATGGTTTTAATTTTAATTAGGTTACTTAGATTGAAGTTGAATTATTATATATATAAACATAGTGATAACAGTTTTTGTTAATCGGAGGAATTGATTATGACAAAAGTGTTTTGATTTATAACATAATTTATTTTTTATAAAAAAGGATTATAGAACCAAAAATAGGATATATTAAATATATAATAATCTGTTTCAACTATAACACAAATGGTTTCATGACCATAATTAAATATAATAATAGGAATTGATAAACAGTTGTCCTTGAATGTGCTAAATTGCCACACCTTAAACGGTGCTTTTATTTCATTCAAATAAATGGGTGGGGAAAGGAGAGAATATAATGAAATATACCACTAGAATGAAGAAATTATAGTACATGTATGTTACTGGAATTATCATACTATTATGGTTATGGGAGGTGATTAAATAAATAAAAAAGAAAAGAACCTAAAATAAAAGAAGAAATTTGGAAGATGAATTTACCTCTTGAGACTTCCTCCATTGAGAACCTCTTAAGGGGAGAGGTATTGGTATTTTGAGGAGGCTGAGAGTTTTTGGAAGTGGGGGAGGACCATGGTGAGATATTTAGGCTGAATAATGGCAAGGAACAAGGCTTTAGATGAGTGGATTGAAGAGGGAGTGAAGGGGGGTTTTTACAGTGGAGGAGAAGAGGGATTTCATAATATTATAATCATTAATTTATTATTTCTTCGCAAGACAAGAAATAGTAAGTATTCAATTACCAAGAATATATATTTTATAATGTGATCCCAAAACATGTGGGCTTACATCATCAGAACGTCATCGATGACTCAATTAATCCATTATTTAGCATTTATTGTGATTTATCAGATTCTACTATTCATAAAAAATTCAAGTATTTCAGAAAAATCCAAAAAATTTACCTTAACAATTTTTAGACATGTAGAATCCAAAAATGAAGTCCATTTTTCAAAAATAATTTTCTAAATATGAATATTTTAATATTTAATTAAAATAAGGATTTATTATCAAAACCAGTTTTAAAACATTCATTAACTTTTTTTAAAATATAGGTATATCGTACATCCAACGTGAATATTATTATTATACCACCATAGGTGAGGTTTCTATTTATTAGGGTATATCACTATTCATAAGGGTATGTTACTATTCATTAGGGTAGGTTACTATTCACCAAATATTAAGTTTTCCTTATCAGACTCCAAATAACTTACTGATTTCAACCGTGTATACCGGATTTTCAAAATTCCAAACACAGAAGTGATAAACATACTTTTAAAGTTCACTTAGCACTTTTTAGTTTATTATGTTCTGTTTTCATTTCATTTTATGTCATACTTATGAGAAGGGAATATCTATTGAAAAACATTATGTCGTTACATTCTTCCCGCCTTATGAAATTTTACCCTCGAAATTCCGTTTTACATTCTATGACAAAAATGGGTGTGGGTACTTCTCCTTCATTTCTTCCTCCAATTCCCATGTTTCCTCTTTGTACATACGGTTTCTCCATAATACCTTGACCAGATGAGTAGTCTTGTTGCATAGAACTTTTTCTCTACGATCCAAGATCTTCATTGGCTGCTACTCGTAAGAGAGATCATCCTCCAACTCTACCACCTCTGAAGAGAGTACATGTTAAGGTTCTGTTATGTACCTCTTTAAGAGGGATACATGAAAGACAACATGTAATTTTAAAATTGTATGTGGAAGTTCCAGTCGATAGGCCACATCTCCGACTCAATCATGGATCTCGAAGGGGCTGATGAACCAGGGTCTTAACTTCCCTTTCTTCCCAAACCTCAAGGCCTTCTTTCTTGGGGATATACTTAGAAATACCATGTCTCCAAATTTGAACTCAATGTCTCATCGATAGTTATCTGTATAACTCTTCTTTCGACTTTGATCTGCCTTCATATGCTGCTAAATGGTTTTCACCTTCTCCACCATTTCTTTGACCATTTCAGGTCCTAGCAGATAACGATCACCGACTTCATCCCAAAATTCCGGTGTTATCCACCTTTTCCCATAAAGGGATTCATATGGTTCCCTTAGGATGATCAAGTGGAAACTATTGTTGTAGGATAATTCATCCAGCGGAAGATGTTGGTCCCACCCTTCTTTGAATTCCACTAAACACGCTCTCAACATGTTTTCCAATGTCTGAATAGTTCACTCAGATTGGCCAACAGTTTGAAGATGATAGGCCAAACTGATGTTCAGTTCAGTGGTCAGAGCATGCTGGAGACTTTTCCAGAACATCGAGGTGAATCTCAGGTCACGATCAGATACAATAGATAGTGGTACTTCAAGCCGCCATACCACTAATTTGATGTAAATCCATGAAATTCGATCCAATTAAGAGTCCTCTCAAACTGCAATAATGTGAGCTGTCTTCGTAAGACGATCTGCAATGACACATATAACATTGTTTTCTCTAGATGTCTTTTGATGTCTAGTGAGAAAGTCCATGGTAATGTTCTCCCACTTCCATGCTGGTGTGGCTGCATCATCCCCTTAGACTTTTGTCTCTCATCCTTCACTTACTGACATACGAGGCACTTTGATGTATATCCGGAAATCTCCCTTCTCATATTGTCCAACCAAATGTTTTCTTGGAGATCTCGATATATCTTTGTGCTCCCTGGGTGGATAGAAAAGTTAGAGATATGTACATCATTCAATATATCCTTCTTTATATCTAGATTAGATGGTACACATAATCGTGTCCTAAATCATACAACTCCTTCCTCATCAATTCTGAAATCATAGGATTTCCCATTTTTACCAGCTTCCAACCTTATCTGAATTTCCACATCCTTTCTTTGAGCATCCATTGTTTTTTCCAAGAGGGATAGTTGGGTAATCATTTAAGAAAGGATTGATGATTTTCCTCCCTTGATGATTCCAATTTCCATCCTTTGAAAATCTAATAAGATCAGATCCTTTTCAATTCTCATCATTGATAAAGATGAATGTACTTTTCAACTTACAGCATCTTCCACCTTGTTTCCCTTACTGGGATGGTAGTAGATTGAGAAGTCATAATCCTTGATGTGCTCTATCCTTCTACGCTGGCGCATATTAAGCTCTTTTTGTGTGAATATATATTTGAGACTCTTGTGGTCATTATATATCTCACATTTTTCACAAAAGAGATAATGCTTCCAAATTTTCAACGCAATGATCACAACCGCCAACTCCAGTGGGATAGTTTTGCTCATGGATTTTCAACTTCCTTGAGGAATATTCTATCACTTTATCATTTTGTATTAGCCCACAACCTATGCCTTTCTTAGAAGAATCACTATACACCACAAAGTGTTCCCCACTTGAAGGGAGTGTGTGTACCAGAGCAGTGATTAGCCTCTTTTTCAACTCCTTGAAATAGTCTTCACATTTCTGTGTCCAGATGAACTTTACTCCCTTTTGTGTCATCTTGGTCATTGGATTTGACAATCATGAAATGTTCTTCACGAATCATCGATAATACCCATCTAGACCAAAATAGATGAGGATCTCCGTTATAGAAGTTGGCCTCAGCCACTCATCAATTTCCATCATCTTGGAATGGTCCACATATATCCCCCTCCTAGTGATAACATGCCCCAATAATGATACATCCTCCATCCCAAAATCACATTTATTGTACCTTGAATACAAATTCTCCCTTCGCAAAGACTTTGGCGTAGTTTTCAAATGCTCCTCATGTTCCTCCTTTCTCTTGGAGTACATCATAATATCATCAATAAAGACCACCACAAAATTGATGAGGAAATATCTAAAGACCCTATTCATTAAAGCCATGAAAATTTCTAGAGAATTAGTGAGACTGAAGGGCATAAATATGAACTCATAGTGTCCATACCTCGTTCGAAAAGAAGTCTTGGGAATATCTTATTTCCCCGCCTTTAGTTGGGGATATCCTAACCGAAGGTCCACCTTAGAGAAATAACTAGCCCCACGAAGATGATCGAAAAATTCATCTATCAGTGGAATGAGATACATGTTATTTATTTTGATTTTATTGAGCTCACGATAATCAATTTATAGGCACATTGATACATTTTTCTTCCTAACAAACAGGACTGGATCACCCCACAGTGAAGCACTCAGGAATATAAAACCATTCTCCATATTTTCCTGTAACTTCTTCTTTATCTCTTCTTGCTCTACAGTGGTTATTCTGTTAGGTGTCTTTGAGATTGGAAGAGATCCAGGGATAAGTTCAATTGAGAACTCAACCTCTCGGTTAGGAGGAATACCAGGCAACTCTTCGGGGAATATATCAGTGTAATCCCTCAGGATGGGCATGTATTCATAAATGATTATATCCATTGTCCCTATAATTTGAGCTAGATCTGATTTCTTATAAGGATGAAATATCCAAACATGAGATGAAGATGCTAAAGGAGACTCATCTTCATCCTTACATTTGTAAATAATCGAAGGATGCTTCGGGATCTGAAAAGTGATATCTCTTTCTCGACAATTGATGTTGGCCTTTTAGAAAGATATCCAATCCATTCCCACGATAGCGTCGAAATCCAATAAAGGAATTATGAAATGACTTGTTGGGAGGTTTAGTCCACAAACATTAACCAAGGAGGAGTTATAAACCATGGATGAAATAATTTCCCCATTCACTGTTCTCATAGATATCTTTTCCTCCAAATTTTGAGGTGGTGTTTGTATAGTTCTACAAAACTTGAAAGATATAAATGAATGCGTAGAACTATAATCAAGTAGTACATTCACTATTATTAAATGAATAACAAGCATACCTATCACCACATCATTTTCTGGCTCCACCTCAGTAGTAGTGATAGTATAAGCCCATCCTTGTTTCCATGGAGTTTATTGTTGATTGCCTCCGGAAACCCTCAGCTTAGGAAAATTGTTCGCATAATACCCAAGATTCTTGCAGTTATAACACTGCACTACAGGCTGAGTGTTGATCTGAACCATCCTTATTTCTTCAACAATAGCCGGATTTTTCATATCCCTTCAGTAGTTCTTGGCCAGATGACCAAACTTTCCGCATTTGAGGCAATTCTTGGTTCCCTTGAGACAGTCATCAAGAATTTATTACCACTATTTTCTTAAAGGGGAAAGTTAGGAATCTTTCAATCATGGGATTTGTTTGATGAACCACCCATGTCGTTCTCCATTTTCCACTTCTTTTCACTCAGCCCATGAGACCACTGAGAATCTCCAATCTCCATTTTAACCTAGAGGGCACAACAGAAAATCAGCTCATAGCTGTCGAAGTCTTGAATCGCCAACACTTTTTGTAGACTCAGATTTAGTCTACTAAATAAGTGATCCCCCATGCTTTCAATGTTCACGACAATTCCAGAGGCATACCTTGAAATCCTTGTAATGTTCGTTACATACGTCTTGATGGACTCATCTTACTTCTTCTTGAGTCCAATGAACTCTCTTTCGATATTGTGATGGAGGGTTCGAGGAAAATATTTTTTAAAAAACATCCTCTTGAATTTCTCCCATTCTATGGAATCAATTTCCTCTTGGGACTTTGTATTCTTGATCATTGTTCACCACTAATCTGATTCCCCATCAAAACGATAGACTGCCATTACAACTTTCTCTTCTTCTAAGCACTGGAGGATAAATAAAATATTTTCAATTGAGATAATCCATTTTTCTGCGAGGAGGGGATCAGAAGGCCCGCTAAACAAGGGTGGACTTTTCCGCATGAAGGATTCTATGGAAGCTTTCTATTTCCTTGGAGGAGGGGGGAATTCCACATGATTCATCTTATTATTAATTTCTAGAGCTAGCTAAGCAACTACTTCCATGAATTTTTGAGCACCCCTTTCTATCACATCAGGCATGTCATTAGGGAAATTATCACATTTCATATCACATTGTTTGTCATAACGTGTTCTTCTATTTCCCACCATTAACTAATAAAAAGATCTTATAATTAGAGGTCTTGAATACATAGCTATTGAGAATATAAAGAAAACATGATCATAAAAGAATGAACTTATAATGAAAAAGTATATCCTGACTTGTGATTCCTTAGGTTTATATATAGGTTATCCTCGATCTATTTCCTAACTTATATTATTATGGGATTCTTTTTGTCCCATAATAACAGTTTGTATTAAGCTCGTGAATCTGCTGAAGCATATCCCCCGGGAGTGTCATAAAAAAGAGTGTACAAAGGCCCATGTTCGTGCACCGGTTCCCATTCTAGTATAACTCAAAGTGGTGTTTTAGGGTTTTACCCCTAGATACATCTATGCTAGAGCCGCCTCTACCTACTCGTATCCAGATAGGGATGCATTTTCTTGATATACTAATTACTCTATAACCACCAAAATTTTGGACTACTTTCTTATACATAGTCTCAAATTTAAGGTTATCACTAAGGTGATATATTCCTACTCTCCAAAAAATTAGTAGATTGTCTTCTGATACCAACTATAGCGACCCAATCCTTTTACATAAAACATTTCATGATTTGAAGCAAAATTAATCATCAGAGTACAAGCCAAGGATCGATAAGTCTAGTGTCTTGGAAGACTAGGTACATATATCATAAGACATGGGAAAAAAACATCTTTATTTAATCTCCATAAATAGATTCTAACATCCTTTCAGCCCCTAAATCTGCATAGGGTACCCTGGGGAACACATGTACAAAGGGATGAGCTGAAAAGCCCAGTAAGGGAATGAAAAAAAGGATACATCTCAAGAACATGAGTTAAGAGGCATGACATAAAGATATTCAAAGCATGAAACTTATAAAATCATTTAATATAGGCATGGGATCATATAAACATGGAATCAAATAAATGTGTAAAAATAATAATTCATATCTTTATTGCGGGTCAAGACTAACCGCCAATCCCATTTCTCATCGCATCTCATGACACATAACCATACTCAATGCCTTGTAGTGATATCTTGGCACATCCATCTAAAGATTTTCATGAATATTATTGCCACATAAATATTCTTACCACATATACAATCATAAATAATCAACCATACACAAACATAAGGGTACCCATGGAAAGAATTGGGCACCACAATCATGACATAAATCATAACCAATGGGTGTATCATAAAAGTGTCTATGTAAGAAAATAATTAGAATATACTTGGATTTTCACAGGGTAAAATTGGTATATAACATTGGGAGTGGTGTAAAAAAATATGTGAAAACATATGAGAAATGTATTTTATAAACATTAACATTAAAACGTTTTTTTGCGGTTTTAAGGAAAGTACTATAGTGCGTTTAAAATAGTAAAGAAGAAAATCGGTTATATTAAACCAGAAATGAATGAAGAAGGTATTAATAATGAAAATAAAAAATTTAAAAAGATAATTGTGTCTTAAAACAGAAGATATAGTGCAATGGAAATTGGGTAAAAGTTCCGGAATTCTCTTTAAAATGAGTGTGCTTATTGGGAAGTATCAAAGTGAGATTCAGGTAAAAGCATCTGTATCCTCGAAAGAGAATGATAGATGGATCTTTGAACATGAGTATGAATCATATAAACAGAATTTTGAAGTTCTACATAAAATAAATGAAAACTACATTTTGGTAAAATGATAGATAGAGCAACCCGAAGGAATAGAGGATGTTCGGGTAGAATCCATCATGGTTTATTGGCATGGTATCAGGAGGAACTAAGAGGGCTTGATGAGAGAGATAAGAGGTTTCTCATCACATATAAAACATTAGGGCAGTATGGGGAAGATGTATAAATGTACACCATCAATTGGTATTACACAAAAAGGAATATCATATAGAACAATCAAGATTAAGAGTGAAAAGGGGAGGATCCCTTACCTTATATCCGTTGGTGTTCTCCACTTGTTATTAACGACTTGAATAAAAATATTAGGCTTATTAATTAATAATTCATGAACCTATTCTATATTCAATTTATTTATTATAACACATTTTAGTTAATTCAATGTTTTTTGATTAGTTACAATGTTCAATTTCATTGTTCTAGCTCGTTTGATTACTTGTCTTTAAAAGATCGGTTCACTTATATTCAAGTTTGGATTATATGAAAGATGAAAGTGGTTGTCCAGAATTGAAGTAATATCCTTTATTTCATATCTAGGAGATTAAATTTTTTTAATTTTAATTAGGTTACTTAGAGTGAAGTCGAATTATTATATATATAACCATATTGATAACCGTTTTTGTTAGTCAGTGGATTTGATTACAAAGAAAGTGTTTTGATTTAAAACTTAATTCCATTTGTACCAAAGGGTTAAAGAATAAAAAATAGGATATATTACATATATAATAATCTGTTTTAGCCATTACAAAAATGGTTACATGATCCGAATTAAATATAATAATAGAAATTGATAAATCATTGTCCCTGAATGTACTAAATTAGCACATCTCAAATGGTGATTTCATTACTTTCAAATAAAAGGGTGGGGAAAGGAGAGGAAATAATGAAATATACCACTAGCACGAAGATATTCCAATATATTTATGTTACTAGATTTATCATACTATTTTGGTAAAGGGATGTGAGGAAAAAAATAAAAAATAAAAGAATATAAAAGGAAAGAAGAAATTGGGAAGAGGAATTTACCTCTTGAGACATCCTCCGTTGAAAACATTTTAAGGGGACAGGTTTTGGTATATTGAGGAGGGTGTGAGCTTTTTGATGTGGGGGAGGACCTTGGGGAGATATTTGGGAAGAATAATGTTAAGTAACAAGGCTTTAGAGGAGTGGAGAGAAGAGATAGTGAAGGGAGGTTTTTTATAGTGGAGGAGAGGAGGGATTTGATAATAATTTTATCAATAATTTATTATTTCTTCCCAATAAAATAAATAGTAAGTATTCCATGAACAAGAATATTTATTTTATCATGCAAATCCCAAACCAAGGGGGCTTACATCAGCAGAACATCATCAATGGATCAGTTAATCCATTATTTAGCATTTATTGTGATTTATCGGATTCTACAATTCATAAAAAAAATCAAGTATTTCATAAAAATCACAAAAATTCAGCCTAACCATTTTTTGATGTGTAGAATCGAGAAATGAAGTCCATTTTTAAAAATAATTTTCTAAATATTATTATTTTATTATTTATTTAAATTAATAATTTTTTATCAAAAAAAGTTTTAAAACATTCATTAACTTATTCTAAAATATAGGTATATCGTACTTCCAACTTGAATATTATTTTTATACCACCATAGACGAGGTTACTATTCATTAGGGTATATCACTAATCACAAGGGTATGTTAATATTCATTAGGGTAGGTTACTATTTATCGTAAATTATTTTTTCCTTATCGAACTCCAAATAACTTATTGATTACAACCATGTATGCCAGATTTTACAAATTACAAACACAGAAGTGACAAACATACATTTAAATGTTACATAGCTTATAGTAGTTCATTATGTTATGTTTTCATGTGATTTTATGACATAATTATGGGAAGGGAATTTCCATTGAAAAAAATTGGGTCATTATAATCATTCTCATGAGTCGGTTTAGTGAAATATGTATCTAAAAGTAACCTATTTATTAAAAAATATTTTTCTCCCAAGATACTAGGAAATAATAACATAATTTACATTGTAAATTTATTATTACTGAAGATTTATTTTGAAATAATACATAGTTTTATGTATGAACAAGAAAGTAATCTCTTAAATGATTTTCCCTTTATAGTTATAAAACAATGATCATTATTCTGTTAAACTAAACTAAATACTATATGATGTCAAACATTAACATCATCAGTTATATTTATAATATATAATTTCGAAAATTTAATTTAAATCATAAAATATAAAAAGTAAATAAATTTATCTTTATGAATATAAAATAATTATATCAAATGATCAATAATTTATGTAACTATCATGATATATTTACAAAAAAATATTTCCACCATATCATATATAGTGGTAAATTTATTTATTTATCTATATTATATGGTAATCCAACATCATTGGATCATGTTTAATGAAATCACACATTTTTTACCTCAATCGCAGTCAAAAATATCTATGTATTATTTCTATGTGATATATTTTTTGAAAACAATGTTCTTCATGCCTTAAAATATGAGGTGCACTTGGTAGTGATGACCATAATATGTTCCAAACTAAAATGAATGAAGTCATGTTAATGATTGGGATGTTTTAGAATTTATGAATAATTATCCAACACAATCTCTATGTTCTGTATGAATTATCATAAAATGGGGGAAGATATCCCTAAAAAGATCCACAAATCTGGTAAAGTGGTGTTAAAATAATTCAACATTTAGTTGGGAAAGGATACCATTTTTTGTTGGATAAAATGATACTAAAGTCCTTATATACATTCTCATAGTCTATTTATGAATGATTAAGCTTTAAATAACATCTATTATGGGTAACATATACATCCATTTTCTTCAATAGCTTTGAACTGATATATCATGTTCCAAAATGAACAAGTGGATAAAATTTTAAGGTTGTTTGATATTGGTCTTATTATGAATGAATTTTTCTAATGTCTACAACCATTTCAGGTCCTACTTAGGAGAATATTTATTTTCATCATGTGATAACTCCCTCAAACACCAATATTTATACAGATTATAAAGATGAAATGGTGGCTCAAACACTACCACATAATCATAACTGTCCCATACTGATTTATCTACCTAAATATAATCATATATACATCCAATAAAGTTCTACACACATGTCCAAATGAATCGCCATTCTCTAATATGGAACAAATGGATTTTTTTTCAATTACCTCCCTATTATAGGCAACCATATCTTGTATTAACTATAAAAGGACCCCCTACCCACCCATTTTATACAATAGGTTTGGACCCACTATAGATGGTGTACCAATAAGGCTAGAGAGATAAAGAAATAGAGTGGCCAAACAACATTTTTTATATTACTTATGAATCTGAATCTAATAGGATGGGATAGATAATTCACTCATTTGTAGTCTTAATTATAGGCCCATACTACGAACTAGAAAACCTAGGAACAATCCAACTGGGATCCATAGTACTGGGGTAAAAACACACGTTGGTGTCGAACACTTAAGACCTATGCCACCTAACCTCTTGAGCACTTGGGTTCCACCAACATAAGTTCCCATTCATCTACATAGCATATCCAAAGTCATTATGAAGCTCAAAAAATACACTTGGTAACCTATCATCCAAATTCAAATACATATATGATAAAAGGTCCGAAAAATATGGGCTCCACCACAACTACTAGGGTTGGGAGTAACAGTCTATGGTTTCTAGCCTTCATCCCAATCCCTCCACAAATATTAGAAACCCCAATAAAAATTTAGAGTCACAATATTAATTTTTAATGATGAACTAGAAATGTGTTCTCTCATAATACCCTTGAGCACAACCATGTGTACTAATAAAACATCAGGTCTCCTTAAATGTATTAGTTTGTTATTTTCCTCATGATTTATAAAAATTCATTTATTAGAGATCCTCTTATGGGTTCCCAAAATAAATTGAGTTTAGATTCTCATCTTTTAATCCTAAAACAACTTGGTCAAGATGCTCTATATAATATCTGTATATTATCATATTGGTTTGCTTAAATTCATTAAGAGAATATTCCTCTAATGGATTAATTATTTGACAAGAGTCGTGATACAAATTTATCTATACTAATTTAAATATAGTTGAGATTCTCCTCTTAAATTAAAAAAAATCCCCTGACTAATGATAGTCTTATCACGACCCAAAAAATCGTTCACTTGGCTCGTCTTCCAAAGTGAAAAAATGGACCTCTTTTGTGTATGTCTTACACCAACCATCCCATTGTTCCTCTTAAATAATAGCCCATTTTTATGGTTAGAATATACTCAAATTTTTTCAAAGATGAGCAACTATAAAGGGAACCACTTTAATCATTGTCACAGGACCTTACACATTATTTTGTGCCTCATTAAATGGAACTAAATTAATTTTTATCTAATTCCCATATAGATATACATATTAATTCTTTCACATGGGTGGGATCCCAATTCCACATCAATACTCTCGTATTATCATATTAATACAATTCCTTCCATGGTGGATAAAAACCCACATGTTCTTACAAATATGGATTTAAAATCTAGAGTAAAAAAAATACTTCGCTCAAATTACAGAAAATATATCATCACAACAGTTCTATCCTATAGAATGCATGGTTCTATTTATAAAATTTTATAAAAAGGTAAAAAATATTATTACTATGAAATATTTCATGAAAGAAACTTAATACTATGTAATAATCCTAAAATGGGATGCTGAACCACTAAAAGGATAAGTTAACCTCATTATCCTATCATTTGATAAAAGGTTTCACCATCACCACATTATGTGATTAATAGTTCAAATTAGTTAATAATACTGGAGAGTTTTATGATACAAAAAATATCCAAAAAAGACTCTTGTTAATAGAATTAATTATAAATATATTAGTAAACACAATAAATAAATCATTTCTTTAATAAAGTAGATTACCGTGCTTGAATTTTCATTTATGGTACTACATTTCTGGTTATCTTGTCCTATCATATAGAAAATTAGTGACATACATGATGAACACACCATGAGTGATTAATATCTCTAGTGAGTGTGTCGTAAAATGAACAATAGATAGACTTTTCATGATCCACCAACCAATATCAATTTGATCCCATGTTATTATTATTTCTATGACAACCTTGCTTCTGGGGAGACAAAATTTATTTCCGCCATCCTAGTTCTAATAATGTTGATGGTGAAATAAATCATGTAAGATATGTCCTCAAAGTGTAATAAAAAAAACACATAAATTATTTTAATGAAAAATGATATATAATTCATCTATAAGGTGAATAATCAATATGTGTAAGGAGAAACCTATCCCAATATGATATAATTTATGGAATCTCACTATGATTTAGTTGAATTCATAAATTCCATATCAGGTGATGATTTATGAAAAAGTCTCTAATGACTATATATATTCCCAGAGAAACCAAGTTGGGATTCAACCAATTAGGGACATTATCACCATCACTACAAGTCTGCAATTCTATATGAAGCTACAACAAATGTTTGATATCCCAAATAATATAAACTCAACAATCCAAAGTGATATTTTATAGGGGAAAACCAACTAAAAAAACACCTGAGTAGGTCAATTTCATGACATCTCCCAATATAATGGATTCCCATCATTATATACTAAACATGTATTTGGGACAATGCTTTGTCAACATTAGCCAGATTCTCAAGAAATCGTTAATACTAGCCTTGAAAACTATTTCAATATTCCAAAAACCAGTTAGGGGGATATTTTTATAACATAGAGGTCCTTATATTGGTATCCCACTATATCTGACACTCGATATAATATGGTTATAAAAGTAAATGTAGTTTTTAGTTGTATGATCAGTATGGTGGTTGTAAAGGATGTCAAAATTTTATTTATAAACTTATACTGACATAATTTCATTTGATAACCCCTAGTATAGAATGTGAGTCTTTTTAAACCAGTTACAAATTTTGAAACTATTAAAAATTTTAAAATTGTTATTTGTTCATGAAAGTGTGAGGATTAGAAAAAAAAATATAATAATAAAAAAGAAGCATGTGAGATGTTAAATACACCAGTATGTTGTTATATAGTAGGATATAAGAAAAAAATATAGTGGGGAAACTAATTTATGAAACTTTTTTAATTATTATTCCCTTTTTAATGGTCACATCATAACTTTAAAACTCAATAAAAAGAATAGTTATAATATCTATCGAAAATTAAAACTATTATTCCCTGGAAGATTGATATTTATAGATAATATTTTATATAAAGTAGAGTGAAATTAAAAAATTAATGATTCACTGCAAAAATGAAATGTAAAACAATTTTATGTGGTCATGAAACTAATATAAACTACTCAATATGTAAATTTATTTTAGTGGTTATAATTATTTCAATATAGATACAATATTTATTTTCATCTATTAATAATTCAAAAAAATTAAAGTAGTAAATTGAAATAAATATATCCATGTAAAATGGACATAATCATGAATGTGAAAATAAAGAATGTGAAATAAATTCTCAAAATATAAAAATAATATTCCCTCAATAAACATCGATCAATCATTTTATGGATACATGATGATCACATGTGAAAATAATATTAATGATATCATAGAAAAAACACAAGGGAAATATGAAGGTTCTTCTATATTGAGTGTTATTCACTTTCTCTACGTACTCCATATTTGACATTGTCTCTCATTTAATATCTTATCTATTTTTTCCTAGAATCACTCACTCTTTCTCTGTACCTCATTATCTTCTTATACTTATGCCTTGTCCCAAATCTCAAAATTGCCCTTCCATTACCTTTTTTGATCACCAATATAAACTATTTACTGGATTCTCTAGTCTCTATACATTATGATATTTTTAAATGATTATAAATGTCACATGTCTTCATGCCATTCCATTTTCATTAGTAGTTAAAATGGCGACTAAACAGAGTACCACCACCTTGACCCTAATCTATAGACGTGATTCAAATAAAAAATAACTTCACATAGCATCATAATCATCAATTAGATCCCTCCTAAATGACTCTTCAATGGAATTATAAATACATTAAAATGAAAATTTTCAAATTGAAACATCAATCTAATACCTTTAGATTATGTGTTATTGTTTTGTTTATATAAATTAAATTCATTTCATAGCTTATTTTATATGAAATATTGAGTTTAGACAAACTGACTCATACTATAAAAATGTCATTATTTATCGTGAAAGGTATATTTATATCCATTGAACAAGATTTTAGGAATATAACTAACCACATTACCAAATATATATAGTTCGTACCCAATAAGTATTTATTAATTACATCTTATGAAATAATATCTAATTTTTTGAAGTCATTTTATTCATCAAATTATATTTTCATAAAATATTATTATGATTGAATATTATAAATAGTTTGTGTATAATTTCTATATTGTATTTTATAACATGTATATAAGATTTTAAATCATCATATTAAAATCATCTTTTGGGGATTCTTTTTTATTTTTCCGAAAATATTAATTTTATTGGGAATAGAGAAAAATATCAATATTCATTGAAAACTATATTTTGATTCAGTCATTAAAGAGTTACATTTTGATTTAAAATGGTTTCAAATTAAAATTAGACATATTAAATTATTAAAAATAAAATTATTTTTTTTTGTAATCGATCTAATTGTATAATGTTTTTATAAAAACATTATTATACATAAATAGAATTTTATGAATTTTTTTTTCTATTGTGTTTTGTATTTTTATATTGAATTAATATCCTTTCATATAAAAATCGATATGAGAAAAATATATTCGATATTGAATACCCATAGGTCCAAATTTTTTAAATAGTATATTTTAATTTTTGGTCATCATGAATATTACCCATTGTAATTTTTGCTACCATGGTGATGGTACAATTTTTTAATTGGGGTTAAAACTTATGTGATATGGCATTATATTATTTTGATCAATACACATTATTTGATTTGATGAATATATTTTGTACATGTGCATCCAAGACTAAAATATACGGCCATAATGTTATATTTTTACTATTACTAATATATTAATTTAAGAAATGAAGAAATAAAAAATTTCACTGTCCTAACATTAATATATATATAAATATTATATAAGAATAAAAAGAAGATAAGTCAGTTTTTAAATGTATATCCCAAATAAGAGTTAATTGTTTTATCATTGAAATTTATTTTTAATTATTAGGGATTAAATAATTACCTTAATTTCTTATTCAGCACTACCACAATATATATTTGAATAATATAAAAATAAAATAAATGATTTCAATATATTAAATGTAATAAAATGTAGATAAATTATTCTGTCTATTGAATTTTATTAACATTTATAAAATTTGGAGTGTTTTAAAGGTTTATATTTAAATAAATTTCATATCATAATGTTTTTAATTTCGAAATAATTGAATAGTACCAAAAATGATATTAATGGAATTTTATAATAAATAATAATTTGTTAAATGATTCAAAATTTATAAAAAAAATATTTATTCAAGGGAATGGGATAATATATCTAATATCAACCATGGTCAATTTAGGACTCACTTTTCTTTTTATGGTATAATTATTATTGCTAAAGAGTAGAAAACGTTTTATTCCAATCAATGTAAAAAGGGTTAAAAGAGGTTAAACCAAAGACTTAAAAATTATATCTTGTCATAAATATTGTTTAAATATTATTATATGAGATGATATAGACTTATCCTAATTTTATATTCAAAATATATCAGTGTTCAATCCATTTATGACATAAGAAATTTATATTAATTTAATATGTTAAATAATTCCAAGGGTTCTCCTCACATCACATATAAAATGTACCATCTCATCATCTCATTCTCAACCCTTTAGAGAATTATATTTGAAAAAATAAAAATCATAATATGTTAATATATTTATTATGTACATCTTAATGATTGTGGTATTTTAAAAATAAAATCCTTTCTGTGCATAAGTTGTAATCCAAAGAAGATTTTTCAATGAGGAGGTATAACTCTTAATATATTGTTTTTAATTTTATTTCTTATTAAAAATACAATAACTCAATGGAATCGGATATAAAACAACTGATTCAGTGTATTGAATAAAAATAATTTTTATTATGATATAATAACCATTACCCATGTTCTTTCCATCTATTTAAAAATGATAATTTCTTTTCTGCCAATGTGCAGACTACCCCCTCCATGAAGTGCTGTGATTTTATTTTCACTATTATTTTACATGGATGGTAATAAGTGAATAATTACTTAATATATATCATATATTTGTTTTAATAAATATTATTTTATTATGAAATATTTTTTAACTTTGTATTTTAATCAATATGAATGTGAAAACATAGATTTTGTGTACACACGGCCTATGATCATGGTGAATGTTGTAATTCATTTTTATATCAATACATTTTATGGTGGTAAATAAATATATAACTACTATATATTATATTAATATAATTATTAAAATTATGTAGATTATGGAACCACTATTAATGTACAAGTACTTGGACAACTTAACTGAAACATTCCTGAGAAACGAAGCAATTATCGTTTCTAAGAGACATTCAAAAAATAATAATAAACATGTGATAAGATATTATATATAAATAATATATGGTATTATATATATGTATGTGGTTATATATAATATTTATACAAATTCTATAATTATTATACAGGTGTTTCAAATAAGTATAAATACATTTGATACTTCTATTAAGTGATTGTTGTTTCAATAATAATATAATATAGTTTGTTTGTTTTTTAGTTTCAAATGTTGAAATTATATGATAATTATATAATAAATCCCATTAATTTTAATTCTGATATTTTCATTTCATGATTCTATATATAGTCATTAAATTTTCCTCAAATTATTTATAAAAGAGTCTTAGAAAATGTTTTTAGGGAAAACTAAATATATATTATAATTCAGAAAATAATATTTGAATTCTATGTTTCTTTATAAAGTTATTTAAATATTGTTTGAATATTATGTCAAGATATTATAAATAAATTTTTCCCATGTTTTTATTTTAATAAAAAATATTGATAATAGTCTTTTGTATGTTTTATAAACATGGTACTATTTATTTTTTTTAATAAAAATATGAATTAAATCTTTATTTTAACGTGTACAGTATGAATGCAATTTTCCACTATCAATAAAGATCGATGCATTAAATATTTCCTTAAAAATTTTGATTTTATATTAAAAAAATTATTTTTCATAATATTTTATATATTTTAAAATTTTAATAATGTGATTTCAAAATAGAATTTGTATTTTCCTAAATAAATATTCCAGTAATAATTTAATGTAATTTTTATCTACGACAACACCCATGAGGTTAATTATTATTTATTTGAAATATGATCCAATTATAACATCATTATTCTCCCTCAATATGGTTTATGAATTTGATGATGAGATTATAATAAAACCTATTTATTTAATATTAATTACGTTATAATGAAATGATAAAATATTTATTAATCCTATTTCCTTCTAATGGGTTATGATATGATATGATGAGTATGTTATGATATTTTGGCACACATATGTATGGTTTTCATTATGTGATGGGTGGGAATAGATTTATATTTCCCTATAATGTATTGGATAAATTTTTATTTCTCATGATATAATTAGGTGAAACAAATGAGTGTTCGTGATCCCCTATGGGAGACATTTAGGTACGTTTGATCCATAATGGGGAACATTTGATGTTGCCTAATTAATTTTGATATGATAAACATGATTTGATTTTTAATCCAGCATTATTTAATGGCCTCATTAGTTTTCCTTAACAATTCAAATATTTTCTGTATCAATGATGGTACCGTAATTTTATGATAAGATTATGATATCAACATATGGTTCATGATTTATTTATGGTGCTTTATAACTCTTATGACTCATGATTTTTTAAATTTTAAAAGATTTATTCCATGACTCATGTTTATGATATTTTATATATAAATTATTTACATAATTTTCATAACCACATACCATTTTTCGTATCCTATACTTTAATATGATTGTTGATTGATCCTATAACAACCCTGATCATTATTACACACTTAAACATGATTTATTTCATAAAATATTAACTTGATACAACATGTAGGATCGAGAGGTCTAGTGTATTTGAGGCTTATGATCATTACATAACAACATAAAACATGAAATATGAAATCTTTATTGCGGACAACCTTTACATGACCACTACATTCCCTCATACTTTGTATTGCATGGGATAACCTGAAGACATACATAAGAAAAGGGGGATCTATAATGACTAGTAACGGAATAAAAATGGAATAGAATGATTAATACAATAAATTTTAGACAATAGTAAAATCAATGGAGCACAAGATAAACGTGAACATAAAGGCATGATAAGGAATGATAATCATAACATAGAAATGTGGCAACAACACTTAAAATGGAATTAGCCTAAGCCAAGGCTCATTTCACATGGAGAATGGATAAACCCTCATTGCACATGATGCATGATTAAAACCTTGTTACACTTGAATTATCATGATCCAACACCAATTTCACATGACATATCATGATAATATACATTACCCAATACATTGGATCGCTATCAAGTTGCACCAGTCATAAACATTTCATTTCATGCATAACTGTGCCACATGTATCATATAACATGGAATAAATCAACATCCCAAGTTATTCCATGATTAAGTAATGTGGAATAAATACATTAAAGTACCATTAAATATTTATATGTGAATAAAGGTGAATACCATGGATAGAGACAAGGGTATGGTATTCACTACAAATAATCAAGGCATGGAAAAACGTAGTTCAATTCCATCAGTATAACGACGTGACGTAAGAATTCATGAAAATGATTGATGAGAGATAAAATTTTGTCTCATAATATGTTCATGAAATGGGAAGTAAGTGTTTCATATAGATACATGCCCCAAAAAACGTAATGGAATTTATATGCATAATAAAAAACAATTACTTGGATGTAAACGAGGAGAGAGAAACCCCTCAAGGAATTTCAACATGGTAACAGTTGTATATGGGAGGCATTAATGAGAGAGAAAGGGGTATCCCATCATACAATAATAAAGAGGGATGTATGGGGAAGGTGAAAAATTGTACCCCAACATTTCAAATTGGAAAAACGACATAACAACGTAAATAAAATTGGCTAAAAATGAGAAAGAAAGAAATACATTACATGGAAGTGTGATCCCAAAATCTTAGAAGACACATGAGAGAGGATTCATGAGAGCCTCGGGCACCTTGGGAGGATTATAGAGAGAGGATTTCATGGTTTTTCCTAACTCCAATGGCTTTGAGTGAAGAGGAAGTGGGGGCTTGGGTGGGTTTATATAGGAAAAGAGACGGAATTGTTTTTATTTAGGTTTAGGACACCTTACATTAAACTAATCACAACCAGCAACCAACTCATGTTTTTTGCCCATGGTTTTTTCCAAAGGGGATTGGAAAAATTATTTTATAAGGCCAATGGACGAACATATTAAAATAATAGGGTTGCTTATGTAGAGGTGAGTCACACTCTAAAGGAAAACAATTTAAAAACACAAAATGTTTTATAAGATTTAAAGAGTCCACTAATGCTTTGGAAAATAAATAAAAAAATCCTAAAATAACATTATTTTAATTATAAGGCATATATTGGCCGAACATAATGTTTATAGTATTTTATTACATCACTATTGGGTCATTATGATGTCATACAAAACATTATATATTCAAACTGTATTTAATTTTTACCCAAATATTCTACTATTTCAGAAAATCATGAAAAATTCACTGTTGGATAATTTTTACATCCTGATTCCAAAAATAATATTTTTTTATCTAAATAATTTAGTAAATATGTGATTTTTTATTTTTCAAATAAAAACTCACATTTATCAAAAATTCATTGGTTTCGATGAAAACAGCTTCCAATCATTAATAAAAATTATTATTTCATTAATAAAATTATACGATAATTTATATTTGATAAAAATTAATTTAATAATAATAATAATTTTTATTAAAATATTATTTAATTCAAATATCCATTAATTCATCAAAATAGATTTTATAGTTGAATATTGAATAAAAATACTATATGCGCTTTAAAAACTATTTACAAAGTAACATTAATTAAATGAATGTATATTTATTATTATTTACAATAATAATGTACATATTCATAGTTCTAAGGTATTGTTACATAACCCCTTATAACACCCGCATAAGACCGGTGTTTAAGGTACACGATGGTGACAGACTCTTGGGGTGGCTCAGATAACATCGCTTGGGTGGAAATCTCTATTAAATTCAACTTCTCCCGTAGTTGGTTATGCTCAAGCTTGTCATGTTCAAGCTAGGCATTAGATTAGTAAAAGTCTAAGCCCAATGATGCCACCTCATTTCCGAGCTCTGACAAATGGGCTTCGTATGGGGAAAGGCAACTAGATAAGGCCATTGCTTCCATTGTCTGAGTAAATTGGATTTGTTAAAGCCCTATATTTATACTAGTCATGTGACCACTGTTCAATAACTATATTTGCAACAGTCATAATTCTTAATGATATTTTAAAATCCAAAAAAATAAAACCATATATGTTCACATTTTATATAACCATATTAATACATTTAATTAAATAAAGATGAATTATCTTTAATTAATGTTTGGGTCATTACAATGTTCCCCCTTTAAAAAAAATTGCATCCTTAGAATTTGATTATATACAAAAAGAACTTCGAAATTTATACACGAAATCAGGGTTTTTTACAGACCACCCTGAAGCATTCCACAACCATCATTATAATGTCGATCACGAAGAGAGAGGGTCCACCTCGTACTACAATACCTCAATTCACTTTCAAATAATTCCAATTCCTTAGTCCAGATGCAGTTCCTGCATCTTGGATCATACTGATGGAAAATATGATGCACTTTTCAAAAAAAAATTGTTTCTAATGTATTGTTTCAAAACATCATCGTGTACCGGGTTTTTGTAAAATAGTCTGATATAGTGAGATTTTAAATTTTCAAAATGTGGTTCTTCTAATATATTGTCTATGTTTCCAAAAAAACTGAAGACAAGACTATATATATAGGTTTTTTGAAGGTCTCCCTCTTCACCAACTATTATAAAATCAAATAATGCATCATACTCTCTGGATAGGGTGAAATATTTGAAAACAAACTGATGGAACCTCCCTCGTTTTGAAATGTGGTAGAGTTGGTAGCTTAATATTCGATCCTAGGTGTGCCATGATCCTTGATGATTATATAGTATGGAGGAGGTGTTTGATGTTTTTTAGAGTGTCTTGGAAGAATGTTGGACTTTGGAAAAGTTTTTGATGCAATGTGAGCTTGACTTCGCAATGAGAATAGCTAGTATGTCCTCAAAAAATGGACAAGAGTGTTGTATGAGGTTTTCACCTTCCATCTCAAAACTATCCTATATCCTGCTGACGAAACATATCAAATTTTGAGTTACCCTATAGACATGATAAAACTGTGATATTAAACTACTTGAAGTCTAATGATTTATTATTCCATAATGAAAAAAATTATAGGGAACACATGAAGGGTAATCCTAGGACAAAACTGATGAATTTTAAATAACATTTATTTCCTTAACTTATGAATCCATAAGCTTCAATCTATGATATTCACTATCAAATTTCTAACATATATTATTCGGGTAATTTTTTTAGTTCCCTTAATAAGGGTTCATACTGTGCTTGTGAATTTACCAAATCATATCCCCGGGAGTTCCGTAACCAATAGTGCATCAAGGTTCGTTGTCATGCACCAGTTCCTGTTCGAATCTAGCTCAAAGCGATGTTTTCTATTTTTACCGCTAGGATACATATGTTCCAAAGCCGCCACTACCTGCTCGTATCCAGACAATGATGTATTTTCTTGATAAAACACTTACTCAATACTCACCAATACATAGGGATGTTTTTATTATTCTTATTCTTGTGTTTAAGTCATCAATAGTGGTTTCTAATCCTAATCCTGAAAACAACTTAACCTCTCCTCTGTTACCATCTATAATAACCCTGTTCTTTATTATGCACTTAAAAAAGATTTATTAAATAAACTATTCACTTGATACATCATGGAAGATAGAGAGTTCTAGTGTCTTTGGGACTTATGATCATTACATATCAACTTAAAACATGAAATACAACATCTTTATTGAAAAATTTCTTTACACGGCCACAACATTCCCTCATAATTATTATTTCATGGGATAACCTGAGGACATGCATAAGAAAAGGGGGAGCTATAAATCTTAGTAAGGGAATAAACATGGAATTAAATGGGGAATACAATACATTTTAGACAATAGGAATATCAATGGAGTAATATAGAAACATTAACATAAAAGCATGATAAATCATGATAATCAAAACATGGAAATGTGGAAACAACACATGACATGGAATTTTCCTGAGCGAAGGCTCATTGCACATGGAGCATGAGTAAAGACTCATTGCACATGAAGCATGAGTAAGAACTCATTGAAAATGAATTAGAATGATTCAACACCCATTGCACATGACGTATCATGATACTATACTTTACCCAATTCATTGGATCGCTATCAGGGTGCACCCTTGTTAATCATTTCATTTCATGCATAAGTGTTCCATATTGATCATATAACATGGAATCAGTCAACATAATAAGTTATTCCACAATTAATTAATGTTTAATAAATACATGAATGAAATATTAAATATGTATATGTTCATAAAGGTTAATACCCTTGACAGAGACATTGGTATGGTATTCACTATACAATGATCTTGGCTTAAAATAACTGTGTGCAATTTCGGCAACATAACGACATGACAAATAGATTCATGAAAAATTTTGATGAGAGGGAAAAGGTTGTATAATAATAATTAAATTAAATTTACAGTAATGGGGTCATATAGATACATTTCATGACAAATGTAATTGAATTTAGATGCATAATACAAAAATGAATTACTTGAATGTAAAAGAGGAGAGAGAAATCTCTCAAGGAATTATGGCATGATAATGGGTGTATATGGGAGGAATTAATGAAAGAGAGATGGGTATACTATGATCAAAACATAATTTGGAATGTATGGGGAAGGTTCATACTCATACCCCAACATTTTTAATTGAAAACAAAATGGCATATCAACTTAAAGAAAATTGGACAAAAATGAGAAATGAAGAACTCCCTTACTGGGATGTGCGATCCCAAAAGCTTGGGAGAGGCTTGGGAGAGGTTTCCTGGGAGCATGGGAAACCATGGGAGGATTATATATAGAGTAAGGAAGGGGTTAGGGGAACTCCAAAGTCTTTTAGTGAAGAGGAAGTGCGAGATCGGGTAGGATTATATTGGAAAGGAGATGTAATTTTTTATTATTTAGGTTTGGGACACCTCACATTAAACTAATCAAAACCAAAAACCAACCTATGGGTTTTACCCATGAATTTTGACAAATGGGAGAATAAAACAATATTTAATAAGTCCAATGGCCGAACTTATAAAAATAAAAGGGTTTCTTATGTTGAGGTTAGTCACACTCTCAAAGAAAGAAATTTAAAAAGACAAAATGTTTTATATGCCTTAAAGGGTCCACTAAATCTTCGTAAAAAAAATCAAAAAAATATATAAAATTACTATATTTTAATTATAAAACATATATTGTCCAAAAAAAATGTTTATATTATTTTATTACATCAATATTGGGTCATTATGATGTCATAAAACACATTATATATTCAAACTGTAATTAATTTTGTACCAAAAATTTGACTGTCTCAGAAAATTATGAAAAATTCACCCTTGGATAATATCGACATCCTGATTACAAAAATATCATTCATAATACTTAAATAATATTATAAATATTTGAAATTTTACTTTTGAAATAAAAATCAACATTTATCGAAAATTCATGGGTTCTGACAAAAATAGATTTCAACCATTAATAAAAATTACAATTGCATTCATAAAATTATACGATAATTTTAATTTTATAAAATTAATTTAATAAAAATAATATTATTTTATTAAAATATTATTTAATTAAAAAATCCATTAATTTATCAAAATATATTTTATAGTTTAATATTAAATAAAAATACTATATACGCTTTAAAAACTATTTACAATGTAAGAATAATAAAAAGAATGTATATTCATTATTATATACAAAAATAATTCAAATATTCACTGTGAAAAGACCTTCTTACATAACCCCTTATAAAACCATCATAAGACCGAATGTTAAGGTGTGCGATGGTGATAGACTTTGGGGGTGGCTCGGATAACAACGCTCGAGTGGTAATCTATATTAACTTCCACTTCTCCCGTAGTCGGTACTAATCAAGCTTAACATGTTCAATATCATCTTTGGATTAGTCAAGAGCGAAGAACAATGATGCCACCTCTTTTATGAGCTCTGACAAATGGGCTTTGTATGGGGAATATCTACCGGATGAGGCCATCGCTTCATTTTTCTGAGTTAATTTAAATTTTTTAAATCCGTATATTTATACTAATCATGTGATCATTGTTCAAAGACTATATTAGCAACGATTACAATTATTAATGGTATTTTAAAATATAAAAACCTAAAATACAAATAGTCACATTTTATATAAACACAATAATACATTTAATTAAATCAAAAGTAATTTTCATTAATGAAAGTTTGGGTCGTTATAGATCCCTCTCATGTCTATTTTTTACTAAGCATCAGGGCACACCATTTCATATGATTCCTTTTTCCACATTTTCAAGAAATATTTTAGGTAGTTTACAAAAATAAGTTTTCAAATTGAAAATTAATTGATGAGAGATGTTTTATGTTGTTCCTAAATAAGATTATAGTGTATATTATTTGAAAAATACAGTAAACCATTACATTTATTTTATGGATTATAATTTTATATAACGAATATACATCTAAAAAAATAAAATATTTTTGTATAAAATTTTTATGTAGATATAGCCAATATCATGGAATTTTGTATTAAATAATTATATATTAGGATAAGTGATCTTTGGTAAAAATTGTGATGATAAGTATAAGTCTACGGTCAAATAAAAGTGTTTTGGTAATGACAATGGACAACACAGGTTAAACTTATGGTTCCATAGATTGAGATGTTTGTTTCATTATTTAGACACAATGTGCATTATATATAATTATTATATAATATCTCACTCTAATTATTATCACTTTCCACTTACCATTTTTACTTAGTTTTGGCCAATGGCATTAACTATAAGGAATCTTGATAACAAAAAATGTCATTGAAATTAATTAATTGTCCACATATGAAACCAAATGCAATGAATAATAAAATCAAGAATATTGTAACAATGATCCCACAACTTTATCAGGAAATGAATCATGATAATCTTACAAATTATTTAATGAGGGAACAAACTGATGTAGGGTATTTCATGGGGAATCATATAACATCTTTTAATGGGAATTCTGATACACTAGTGTCAACTAAATATATCATCACTATTGAGAAAATATTTTTTGTCTCCCATGCTTAGAATAGTAAAAATAATTCATTTCAATGTTTCATTTCGATATAGAAGAAAATAAATGGTGGAATATTAAAAAGACTTTTTAGAATGAAGAAGAAATTGACTATGTTTAATGGGATGAGTTTGATACAATGTTTTTAATATCTGCAATAATCTTATTCTAAGTAAAATAATGCAGACAGATTTCCATGAGATTATAAAGAATAAAGATGAATCTAGTAGTAATTTTAATGAAAAAATTACTTGGCATTCAAATCATGATTCTAGATGAATCATAAACCCTAAAATTAAAATTAATTAATTCATTGATGGATTAAATATAAGTCTCCAAAAGTTTTTATTTATATGGGACTATTGATTATACTAAGAAATTGATTGATGGGAACTCAAGGTAGATATAAAAAATATATATTTCCAGAATTTCCATTGTTTTCATAAAAAATTACAATGAATTATAATGAAAAATTAAATAAATCAGATGGTGTAAATAAAATCAACCTATATTAATGCCAACAATGTGGGATGAAACATTCATTAAATTTCTCAAATGGAATGGGGAGGTTCATTAAACATTGGATGGTGGGTCCGATGTTTTGTGAAATTTGAATGATAATATTGAGGTCAGTTGATAAAATGGAGTAATTGAAGAAAAAAACTAATAAACCTCCATTTCTCATACAATTAAAATTTAAAGTGTATGGGAATTAGACCAACTAGTGCGTGTATACAAGGGGTTTTAATGATGATTAGAATAAAAAACTTATATTTCTATATATAATTGAAAATTTCATATGATCAAGAGTTTTAAAGTGGATCAGTATAATGATATTTTTAAAGATATACTTATCATCTCCTCTCAAATAGCTAATTTCTTATTCGATTATGGATATACCCACATATGTATATATAATGATTTTTATAGGGTTTCAAAATAAACCTCAATGATTATATATTGAGTTAGCAATGAAAAATTATAATGGTATAATGGTCACAATATAAGTATACAATTCCTCTATGATTGAAATGTTTGTGAATGGATTCCTACAAATACAATAATTATCACTCTAATTTAATATTATATGATTCTACAAATGTATCATATTTTATTATATAGATCTCAAATAAATTTCCAAGGAAGGAGAGTCATATTTCATATACCAAATGAATCTATGATTAATTTTTTGTGTGAGGATGAATGTGAGCATCAAATATAAATTACTTATTTCATATGGGTCATAATTCCTTTCCATGAAGGGTCTTTATCTCATATGGTTGAGGAGAAACTCATCACGGATTATCTACCTTCTCTTTTAGAGTTTGTTAATATCTTTATAAAAGATTTTATTATTCTACATATACAACATGATGTTGAGTTTTCAATATAACTCATACATAGTGTTATTCAAAATTCAAATACTCCATATAGAGTGGACCCAATTTAGTTTCAATAATTGAAGAACCAAATCTATGATAATCATGATATGTTAATCATACACCATAATGAACCACCGTGGGGTGAACCTATTCGTTGTTTACAATTAATGATTTTTAAATGAATCTATTTATTGATTATTATAATCTTAAATAGATCATTATGAAGAACGAGTATCATCTAACCTATATAAATAATTTTTTCATAAATTTTGTATAACATGATACTTTATAAAGATTAATCTTCATTCTAGATATCAACAATTGATGGTAAAGAAGGTGGGTGTACCTATGACAGTATTGCATATAAGGTATGAAAATTATGAATTTGTATTGATTTTAATTGGACTTACTAATACAGATATAATCTTTATGGATTTATTGAATAGCGACTTTAGAGACTACCTTGTTCGGTTTTCAATAGTGTTTGTAAATTTTATTTTTATATAACCATTTTTAATGTAATAAAATTAATATTATTTAATAATTACATTTAATAAAATTAGAAAATAAAATCTATATTTAAAAATTACCATGTATTAATTTTTTCATCAGAAATATTCATTCATGGTCTATATAATCTATGGTGATGGTATATCGGTGGATCATTCAATAATGGAAGATATTTTGAAATTTACTAGACTAACAATTGTGATATAGATCTATATTTTTCTTTGTTTAGATTGTTAATACATATTTTTGTGATATATATACTATAGAAATGTAATACAATCACAATGTATACTCAAAATATGTTTAATTTCTTGTGTACAGATGGATGTGTAAATAATTTCATGTATTTGAAGGGTAGGATGGTCAATAAACATGTGACAATAGTACCCTTTTTTGGTAAATGGTTTGTGATATATATCGATGCTTAAAAATGTATTTATATGTGTTTTGATTTGGAAGTACATAGTGACATAATATGCCTCATGCAAATTGGAAATACATTAGAAAAATCATTTTACTCATGATTTTGAGCTGAAAGTGGTATTTTTTATGTTGAAGAAATAAATTAATTATCTTTATTGTGAATAGTGTTACATATATATCAATCGTAAAATTTTGAAATTTATCATCAAAATGAATGGTTTGACTATACTCTAGTGAATGTGGTTGTAACATATTAATGATTATAACATATCGATATGTTAAAAACCTTAGAAGGTGAACATGGTGGCTGATGATCATAATCGAAAGGACCATGCTACTATATCCATGATGAAGATTTAATGAGATCTAATAATTATGGATTTCTAGAAAATGGAACTCAAAATATTGATATAATGGGATAAATCCTATATTTCATAGATGAATATTCAACAATATATCCTTATAAGGAAAAATTATTCATAATGGGAGGATGTGGAAATATAGAAGAGGGTAAGAAATTTCCAAGAGTTCAAACATGATTTTGATGGAATGATATAGTTTAGGAAACATGTATGTGTTCCATCTATAACATATTTGATGATGGATATATTTCATGCAACTCATAGTTCATCATTTTAATTCATCCTATAATAATATACATATATATATCTCTAGATGTTTATTTTTTTGGGAACAACATTAAAAGGGTTTTTATAGTATGTATTTTGATGCTAGGTATGTGAGAAAATCATGTATAATATATATAATTCAAAGGGGATGTTACAAACATTACCTATACATAAATATAAATATGAAAAAATTACAATGGATCTCATAGTCAGACTTGCTAAAATAGCTAAAGGGAAGAAATCTATTTAGGTTATAGTAGACCACCTTATGATGTCAGCACACTTCATTTTCATCATATGATATTTCTATATTGATATACATTCCACGATATAAATTTTCTATCTTTTATGATTTCATAGAGTACCACATTTTGTTGTATATATTTAGGAATTTATGTTTACCTCATTATTTGTGAGAATTATTTATCATGATCTTTATAATGTGTTGTGTGTCAGTAAAAAATGTCATCCTTATATAGATGTTCATCATGAAAGGACCATTCAATCTCTGGAAGACTATTTAATATATTAATATCTTGATTTCAAATCATTATGGGATCGATGCTTTACTTTTATATAAATTTCATACAACAATATCTTTTAGTCAATTATTTATATGGATCCTTATAAATACCTCTTTAAAAATATTTAAAGAGCATCCATGATATTGTATGAAGATCAAGAAGGAATTATATTGGGGCCTGAGCAATCTATTGAGATATCTGAAAACAAAATATCCATTCAGAAATATATAATGGCATCTCACATATGATATAAATGTTATGGTAATGATCATCAATTATTTTTTGAGATTGAATTTAGATAAAAATGTCCATGTGAATATCTCAATGGAAGAAGTTTATGAGATTTAAAATTAATGGAGTGTTTATCCTTATATATGTTTTTAATATTAAAATTATTGATCATATTGGGGTGGTAAATTTTCATTTGGCACATCCCCTGAATTGCTCTCAAGTTCCTGATGTTTTCCAAATATATCTCCTGATGAATTATACACCCAATCCTTCACATGTACTATACTCAGAGATCATACATCAAGAGAATTATATCTACTATGAGGTGCATCCAATGGATATTTTTTTACCATGGAGATAATGTTACAAAAAAACTAGAAAAATCACATATTCAATGTTTTTTTTGGTGAAACGTTGAATTAGAGGAAGCTACATTGGATCCTGAGAATGCTATGAAATAAATATATCCATAATTTTTTTTATTTTAGAGAATAAATTTAAATGTATAAGTCCATTCTAAAGGTTTATAATGTAACACCAATAAATTTTATGATATTTTTATCTATAAATCTATATAATTTATTTTATATCCTTATTGTGAACAATATAAAGATTAAACAAACTATGTTTTAATATTGAATTATTATTATTTAGTTTGGAAATTATTGCATAGACATTGAAATGATGTGCATGAATAAGACTGACCAAATTATAATATATATTCATATTTTATAATATATACAAAATTACTATATAATTCATAATAAATAGTCACTCAAATTTATAGTAAATTTATTTTACACTTTAGAGAAATATTTTCTTCTTAAGTGGTTATTATAGATTATCATGGAAGAATTTTATAATTAATTTACTGAAATTTAAGAAATCTTATTTAATAAATTTTTTTCACATTTTCAACCCATAATATAGAAAAAATCATTCAGATATTTTTTGATATTTTTTTAAATATTTATTTCCTTGTGAATTGTGATAATTATTATTTTAATTAAAATTGTATTTTGGTTTCTAGATTTTACAAATCTCCCTTTGGTTTTAACATGGTTCTGAAGTAATGTTAATTTTATTATACTTTTAATAATATTATTATCTTCATTGGAATCATTCTTATGGTTTAATTTCATATAAAAAAGTGTATACTTAAAAGGGGTTTTTTCAGAAAAAATGTTGTCTCTTACATTCTTAATTTTTATATTATATAAATTTTTACTTTAATATAAATTTAATTCTATAAAAATTATTCCATATTTAAAAATAAAATATTGAAAATTTTATTTAGTCTTACTATATTTTTGGCCGATATCAATTGTTACCATAGTACATTTTTGTTACCTTTGTACGACAAACATGGGGTAATTATGGTAAAAACTACTTTAATAAGATTGAAAATTCATTCAAACCATTTCATTTATCCTAATTTATGAGAATAGGTTAGTAATTTCCATCCATTTCATGAATATATTTCCACTTTAATCCCTTTATAATTTATTTTGACCATTAAATTAGTCTAAGAAAGTAATAAATACAAATAGTCACTCTAAAGAAGTTAATATAAATAAAATTTAAACACACCCATATATAGAGAGTAATTTTGGTTCTAAATGGTTAATTGAAATATATTATTTTTCAGTATAATTTATTTTTAGTTTTTAGTTATTGAATAAATACATTAAACTCTTATGAAGTTAAGACATAATATTTATTCAATTAATAGAAAAATTAAATCAATCATTTTTTAAAACAATAATAATATTTGGAATAATTATTATTTCACATGAATAAAAGATAAATATAAATAATTTGGTATGACTAAAAGGATTGTATTCTAATAAACGTTTTTTCATGGTGTTTCTAAAGTCAATTAAAATTAATACTTCCTAAAATGACATTTATGATATTTAATAATAAACAAATATTTATTATGTGATTTATAATTAAAAAAATTCATTCCTAGGAATGTTTAATTGGATAAGGTATAACATATAAACCATGTTCTATTTACGAGTTACATATCCAAATATGGTATCATTCTAAACCCATAAAGAGTTGAAAAAATTGACTTTCTAGTAATTGTAAAAATGGTAAATAGGGGTTTAAAACTAATAAATATGGTTAAAAACATAACATAAAAATGCCTATATAATATTGGATGATATTATTTGGAAACATAATCATTTAATTGTCAAATTATATCTACATGGTGTCACATTATTATAAAAATTAACTTCTATAAATTTAATACGTTATGTAATTCCAAGAATGCCCTTCCCTTCACATAGAAAAAGGCACCTCCACTCTTCTTTTTTGGGAAAATAGTTTTTCATATATCTCATCCAATACATTAAGTAATAACATATTATATTCCATAAAAAAATTATAGAGATTATATTTTTAAAAAAAATACCACCATTTAATTGATTAAGGCGTTAGCCCAATAATGTTTCTTAATGATGGTGTAAAACTATAATCCAAGTGTTTTCAATTATATTTCATATTATTAATATTAAAAATCTACGAGTTTCACTATAAAATAGTTAATTAATTATCTAAAAATTAATAAATTATTAAAATTAATATGGAAAAATAATTTTCCACATTATTCTTATACATTAGAAAAATATAACGCTGCTTATCTGTATATGTGAACTACAAATTCTATGAAGCAATGCGACTTTTTTAATTTAAATTTTACATGAATGAAATAAGGGTATGAATAATTAATATATATATGAAAATTTTAATATAAACATTGTTATGAAAATGTGAATTATTTTTTTCATTTCTTTTATCCCATTCGTCAAAAAGTGTAAAAACGTTCACACATACAAACAACATTCCCTCTCTATGAATGGTGTAATGAATTTCTATATTTCTAAATTTTATGGATAGATATTATTACATATATAATGAACATATTTTATACTAAAATAATTATTAATATTAAAGATATTATATAACCATGATCAATCTTGTTTTACTGGGACTATTAAAAAATATGATTCATGAGAAATGAAGTAGTTACAACTAGGAATAATGATTTAACAAAAATTTTCATAAACGGGTGAGAACAAGTTATAAGTAAATCATATATGATATGATATATCTGTGTTTTGTTTTGGAATACATGTATACAAAATATATACTTATTATAAAGGGTTTTAAAACATGTGTTAGGAAAGACAACACTTGGTGTAATTGATTTATGCATCAATCGCATTTTAATCAGGATTGTTTAGACATAAATTTTCATTTCTAAAATTATATGATCAATATATAATAAATATATTTCATTTCTCTTTATCTATTTATATTTTAGGGGAAATCAGGTTTTTATTTCATTTTAATATTTTTAAATAATCGATAGTCCATAATAATATTTTCATGGAAAATCGACTGTGAATAACTGTTTGGTCAGGAATATTTTTCATCTATGTTTTTAATGAAAATTTAATAATATTTTAATATTATTATATTCTACTTTAAAAAAAATTTATCCATGTTTTAATTGATAAAAATGTTTCAAATTAATATTCTTATCATTTCCTGAATGAGGTATATTTGGATTTCAGCAAAAATTGTGAATGAAATATTTGTTTTAATGTGTACGGAATGAATCAAATTTCTAATCATCAAGAAAACTAAATTTTTTAAATATTAGTTTAAAATTATACATGCTAATTTCCAAATAAAATTTTCATAATATTATATGTGGTTTTATTTAGTCATCAAGTGATTTTTAAATGAAAATAGTATCTTCCTAATTAAATATTTTATTGATCGTTTCAAGGACTTTTCTTCTATGATAACATCCTTGTTGTTAATTATAATTTTCAGGGGATAAGATCAAGTGACACCATAATAATTCATTCTCAGTATTTTTCTTAATGATGATGATTTTATTTTTATTGAATCCATTCATTTTTGTAGGGTTATTATATGATTAAAATATAAAATATTTATAATACATTTTTCATATCCACAGGTTTTGATATGATTTGAGGACTATTTTATGATCATGTAGAACACATATTTATATATCTTTTTATGTTTTCATTGTACTCCGAATTATATATCTATCCAATTCATTTCTTAAATTTTTATATCTTATAATATTATTATGATAAACAATTCGTTGTGCCTCATATTCTATGAGGAATAGGTAGGGAGACATGATCCACTATGGGAAATGGGTGATGATATATGATCTTTTAAAATATAAGAAACATGAATTGATCCCGATCCACTTTTATTTTACGGTCCCGATACATAAACATGAAATAATAATTGGTTTATATACCTATTATGGAACCACAATTTTATGAAATTATTATTAATATAACTTATGGATCATGATTGATTTATCTTGTTTTATCTTATTTTTTATTCAGGTATATTGAAATCAGAATTCTACATTACATCAATTATGTTTATGTTTAATAATGGATTTGGTATGAACTTTTTAAGATATGGGCATCCTCTCATACCTTTATGTTTATGTTCTATATAATATGATCATAGATTGATGTATCCTAATTTTACCCTTTCGAAGCGTCTATCCTCAACCTCTATTATGTTTCTTTTCCCCTTATTATGAAGATATTTTTATATGGGCTATTTAAAAAATGATATAATGTTACAATACCATGGTGAGAGATGTTAAATAATATGCTTAAATAAGATATTTATTTTTCTAGTCACCAAATATTATAAACAACTTTTTTCCTGGGATGGATCTTAATGTTATATATAAAACAAAAATAAAATATAATTTTATATTTATGTATCCAATTCATGGGCCATTATAATAATTCCTATATAAAAAAATGTTCTCATATGGACTTCCTTTTCACATCATCCATGGTCAATTTCATTGTTTCTCTGCCAAACTCATTTAATGATCATCATGTTCAGAAAATCATTTAGCAATTTCATGAATCTCACTCAGTGCATCATTATTTTTCATAAAACTTAAGATCTATTTCACATAATTAGTTACCTAATTTCAAACCCATAAACAAGAATAACTAATGAAAAAAATTTAGTATGATATTTTTTATCAAAGTTAATATCTATTTCCTCTTCAAACACAACTCGGTTTGACATCTTTTTTATTAAATAAGTTCAGGTGATGAAAACTGACTTCCTATGATCACATTTATCTTTATATCATGTTCTCTAAACCACAATTTTATAAAATCATAAAGATATTCATTTTTTAATAGAATAAACATAGCGATTAATTTTAAATGTTCGAATTAAATTATTCTAAACAATACTCAGGCATCTTCAACTGTGATTCTGAACAAAACCACAATCATGAAATTCGACCCTCCATCAAACATAATCAATATCAACATCAATTTCATCCTATTCTAAAATAGGATAATTATTATCAACTAATGAATACCTCATCCAGTAGATAAAAATATCTTTAATGAATATTATCAAAGAAATATCATCATTTTTTTAATTTGGGGTGACTGACATTAACATCATATTCTTCAATAAAACTTCACCCCTAGTTACATATTCTTTACTCCAAACTCCCCAGAAAAATTTAAATTTACATTTACATTCACCTTTACCACAACATTCTATAAGGAAGAAATTTACATATCTAATTTTCATTGAAAATATTACTTTTAAATTCCAAAATATTAACCTTCAGTTATTAATAGTTTTATAATAATGGTGATGGAATTGGTCTGAAATGAATTTACATATGTAAATTTTTTACTATTGGGTATTATATTACAATATTTTTCAAACGATTGGACTATTTTAATTTTTTTTAATTTTACAAATTTCTGATATTACTTTTACATATTTAAAATTATCATTTATGTATTCCCTTTCAACAAAAAAACTATAACATGAATATTTTTAGGCATCTTATTATTACATATACATATAATAATTCTAACTTCTATATTATATCATTTGCATAATAAAATTAACCAATAATTAAAATTCATTAACATAAATTAAAATTAATTCAAAACACATTAAAAAGTCACATTCAATATGTAATTTCCAACATCAACAATTAGAAATAATTTTTTTTCCAATAAAAAATTATTTAAATAATAACCCAAAACATTGAAAAAAATAATTCTAAAATATGAAACTATAAAAATAAATTGAAAATAATATTTCAACTATTTATTATAAAAAAACTAATTTTGTTTTTAAATATTTGAATATTATACAATAATTTATCATATAATTATGTAGAAAAAATTAATATTTTCAAATAATTATTCAATTATTTACATTTTCACCAAAAAAGTCTATAAATAATAAATTTTAAATTCAAGAAAATTTAATGACAAATTATCATGTTTCTATTTAAAAACTATCTGAAAACATGAATCAAATGTAGCAACATATAATTCCCAACACACTTAAGAAGCTGTTTATCCATAAGAAATAAATTCAACAAATCCAATAATATAGAAAATCATATTAAAAATGAACGATATAAAATACAATAATGATGTTATTTTCAAAAGTATTTTCCACCATGATAAATGTCTATAAAACTGATTATTTATATCAAAAAAATAAAATATTTTTCAATCAAATATCATTTCCTTTTTATCAATGGAGGAGAAAATTTTAAAAATTTGAAATTAATTTTACTATCCTCATTTTGTATTCAAATGTTCTTCAAAACATCTAGTATTCCCCATAATTAACACCCAAAAAAACAAAAAATCCCAAAAAATACTAAATATCTATAATTAATGACAAAACATGATGGTTGAGTTAGAAAAAATGAACAAATAAATATAATCAGAATTCATCAATTAGTTTTAACACATATTTGTCAACCTAACATATGAGTTAATTTCATAAACCATATGAATACAAATTTTATAATATTTTATCCAACCAAAAAATTATACTTAATCAAAAAATTTAAAAATTGCAACAAAAATTTGACCAATATAGTATTTTCAAGATAGAAAAGAAGTTTTGTTACCATATTTAATCCATGAGAAAATATAAACTTTTAAACACCTCATTGTACTAAAAAATAAAAAAACAGTTATATAAATTTTATCCAACTTTCTATAAATACTAATACTCAAGAATTGTATATTAAGAAAATTTATAAAGAAATTTTGATGTTTATTAAATGAATTATTCCTCAGCATAGTGAAATGTCCATTTTATATGATTAAAGCCCAAAATTTCAATCAATTTTAAATCAGGTGATGGATAAAAATATTAATAGTTTTTAATTTCAAAATGATTTCATTATTAAACTACTTATAATCATGAAAAAAGGGTCACAAAATGATCAATATTGTGTTTTCCACCCCTAAGAAACAAAAACATAACTCAAAACAATTAAAAATTGTCCCGTACAAATGTAACATACAATTTTAATTGTACATGAATGATTTTAAAATCTATAATTTATTATTCATGTTAAGCGTCAATAATATTTTATATAATAAACATAAATAATATTACATATACCTAATTTATGCTACAAATTTCATTAAGTTAGTATCACAAATAAGAAAAAATTTCTATGTGATTGTTTTTTCCAAAAAAATGTGGAATTATATTTGTAACTATATCATCCACATAAAAACTGAAAATAATTTTTTCACATGTAATAATGAAAAAATAGTCTTGAATTGAATAGAAAAATCACATATGTCAGATCCTTATAATTATATGGTTAGAAAATAACTCATCCCTTCTCTTCCAATTAAGAAAACCTTATAGTTTCCAAATTACTAAATATATAATGTAATAAAAATAAGGAATTTTATTTTTGTAATAAACGTGTAAAAGAAATCCATCTATAAAGAAAAATGTATGTTTTGTGATGGAATATTTATCCATAATTTAATTCATATTATCCTTGAGTAACCAAATTAGTTTATTCTCTATAGGATCTACAATTTTACTCCCAAAGGGGTTTCAAAATAGGATAAATATTATATTGAAAATCATGGAGGAATAGAAGAAGATTTCATCTTATACACCATGAATATACATATTGTTTTTTATAACATAATACCTAATAATGAGATTGATAAATAATTACAAACATTCATTGATATTCTACAAAAAAATAACTTTTTAATTTGAGGAGTGGAATATAGTGAGACCCCTATCCAAACAAGGAATTATTTCAAAACAAAAATCCATAAGAAAAAAATACATTTTATCACTAGTGGGTGGAATGTGAGAGAATGTGTCTACTAGTGAAATAAACTATTCATTATATCAAATCAAATAACCCTTATTCCTCTAATTTAAATCCTATAATAATTATTCAGTTTTTATTAGATTGAAACATATTAATTCAACCAATTTTGATGTAGATAGAGTTAAAAAGTGTATCCTTCTGAAGGCCCTATAATTAGAGTTCAAATAGTTCTAAATATTGGTGTCTGTTATTTATTTTGGGAAATAGAAAATAGATAACACCAAAATAAAATAAAAAAATTGAATGTAAGAACATCATGAGTTGTCTCCCTTAATGTTATAAATTTTTTTCTTCATATGTAATTTTTAATTAAAATTCTCTATATTCACTATAATGGTGTGGTATCTAATCCAAGAATGAAAACATATTAATAGAATATTTTTTAGATGATGTTTTATTTTTATAACCCCCCAAATTCACAAACGAAACAATAAAATATCCTCATAATTGTTAAAATCCATGGAAAATTCCCCTATATTTTGTCAAGTAGAATTATATCCATATCCAAAACTGTTGAAAAAGTTATAAAAGAAAACTTTTATTGAATATAAAATTATATATCTGGGTTTTCTAGATTAAACATGATCCTTAATTATCTCACCAACAATTTAGAAATTAATTCATCCAGATAAATGATGCTAATGTTTAGGTTTTAGTATACCAATTCAGGGAATGGGATTTAAATAAAACTATAAAATAATTAAAATTCATTTAAAATTAATTGCTAAACATATTAAAATTTTCCGTCAATAACTAAGTGAATATTAACACTATAAATAATTGAATATATAATTGATGATAAATTAATACATTTCACTTTTTCAAATTGAATGACTTCAAAATATATCCAATAAAATGTACGATCGTCCTCTAAAATATTGATAGTTGTAAAATGATTAACATCCCTAAATTCATTTTAATGCAACATATAAATAATTCAAATACTATATTTTGAACAATTAATTCATGTTTAAAATAAATAGCATCATTTTATAATGAAAACTAAATTTATTTAGATATTACAAAAATAAAATATAAGGGAAATTAATTACAATTCTACTTAAAAATGGTTATATATATAAAATATTAGATTAAAAATAAATCCCCTAGATTGTTTCATTAAGATTTATATCCACATACTAAATTATTCTTAAATTTATAAAAGTATCCTTTTATTAATTATGCAATAATATAGATTGTTTTTCTAGATTAAACATGATCCTTAATTAAGTCACCAACAATTTATAAATTAATTCATCTAGATAAATGTTGTTGATATCTATGTTTTACCATATCGATTTAGGGAATGGGTTTTCAATAAATCCAGGTAATATTTAAGATTCATTTGAAATTAGTAATTAATCTTATTAAAAAATTTTCCCAAAACCATACTGAATATTAACACTCAATATAGTTGAAGAACTAATTGATGAAAATGGAAAACTTTTCTATTTTTTAAATTGAATGACTTCACAATCAGTCCAATAAAATGTTTGATCATCTTCTAAAATATTGATAGTTGTTAAATGATTAACATCACTAAATTAATTGTAAAAGAACAAATAAATAATTCAAATAATATATTTTGAACAATTAATTAATATTTAAAATAAAAAATATCATCCTATAATGAAAATAAAATTTCATTAGTGATTCCAAACAAAATTAATTGAAATTGATTCCAATTGAACATTAAATGTGGTCAGATATATAAAATTTGAGAGTAAAAATAATTCCCCATAAATGATCAATATTGAATATTAATTCTCTCTACTCAACATAAAATAATCCCAAGTTGGAGAATAAGAAATCATTATTTGAAAAAAAAATCATCAAATTGGACACTTTCATCCTCAAAGTCAAGAAGAAATTGAAAATATATATTAAGAATTTAACTTAAATAGATAAAATATCATACTCTAATTACATTCAAATAATTTATGAATATTTTTTTTCAAGATTATTATTTCTTTTCAATCAATAAAAATCAATTATCTATCTCTCCCTCTCATAACTGAGTGATTTTGGGACAAAAATTGAAATCCAATAATAAAGTTTTATTCTATTATCAAATTCATCATTAATTTCATCAAATTTCTCCCATAAAAAATCTAATGTTGATTAAATAATCTTACATGTAATAAATGATGCCCCTTATCATTTATTTGTATATGGCATTCCATCGATTCTCATCAAAACACTAGTGTGTATTTCTTACAAAATCACTAAAAAGGTTATGGAAATTTATTTCTTTTCAATTATAATTCCCACAATATCATAATATTAAGTTTATTACTAGAAAAAATATACATTTTTAGCACAATACAGTCATTGGGAAGGCACAAAAATACCCAAACAAGAAAAAATACTAATGATTTTTTTCTCTATAAAAATGTTGTCTGTTTCAAGTGATTTTAACTACATTCCATTGTCACGAACTGAAAAACTAGGGCCCTCTTCACTCATGATATGCCGAGAGTGACACAAGAATCCAACCTCTAATAGGCCAGGGGATGCAATAAGCACTAATGAGGCCTATCACACACATGGATGGAATTAACATAATATATATACATATATATTCAAACACATTCATATAGAATCCAC
Organism: Viscum album; assembly: GCA_963277665.1. Classification (NCBI taxonomy): domain Eukaryota; kingdom Viridiplantae; phylum Streptophyta; class Magnoliopsida; order Santalales; family Viscaceae; genus Viscum; species Viscum album. The sequence continues at coordinate 858,436,946 of OY728158.1, forward strand.
CAGGACCATTATGATAGATAAAATAAAACAAATATCCATATTCATGCATATATCTACATCATGAAATCATAGTACGGAATAAGTGCTAGAAATAAAAAAGGGATGAATAAACGAACATTAAAACTCTAAAAGAGTCCTAAAAACTATGAAATAAGTGAGATATTGTTATATAGAACCCCATATTTAAACCACAATTTAGGTAGCTCATTATGGTCTACCTTGTCTTGGTCCTTATATGAGTCCATCAGAAGGAATAATTTCTACATAAGACAGAATACATGAAATCAGATCCATACAAGGGTGAGTATAAAAAAACCAAGTATGACACCGTAAAATAAATAAACAGATAGAATAATAAGATGCTAAACTAATAATTGAAAAGTAATTTCAATTAGGATACAAGATATAACAATAATAACCTTAATATACTCAAAATAGTAATTAAATATAAACATATGATTACAACCATTCAACCATCCATAGAATTTTTCTCTTGGACTCACGGTGATTTTCATTCAGAATAACTCAATCCATGATCCTGATAACGTAAATGGGACATATCTATTATGTTATTATCATTGGTACTCACCAGGAAGAAGTGATCACTCAAACATAAGAAGATATCGGTACATAGATATGGGATCTCAAACAGAGCCTCTAGGGTGTATAATAACCTACCTAGAATAATATTCTAATTATGGGACTCTATTACCTTGAACGTTGTACATGATGATTCCTAAAACCATACCTAGGGAAGAAGTAGGAATGATGTAGGAACACAAACTAGATCACACTAAAGGATTCTGAAACTCGATGTGAGTCTAATTCATTATAGTGGATACTATCCAATGGACATAGTTTGACACCTCGCTATACCGTCATTGGGACATACTATGGGGAAACACCCAAGAGAAACAGAACCATACTAATGAAAAATATGACCTAAAACTACCTTGGATAAAGAACATATCATTTACTGGTAGTACATGTCATGAATTCTCTACCCCATGTATTCTAAGGTACACCGTCTCTTTCCCTTGTCCTTAGGGACCTATCAGTGTAGTATGGTTGTGAAAATAAACCTGGAAATCTCTGGGTACTTACCCATGTATAATTATCGAGTCATTCTAATGTACATTAGTCATTACCATGTACCTGGTTGTCAGTTTAACTACTCTTGACTCGTTCTATTACCGAGATATGCTTGTGCACTCTGTTCATGCTTGCGTGTTCAGCCATATCAATGGTCGTGTACCCCTAGTGTACATGAAGGGTGTGACAACCCAGAATTTAATCAATGAAAATTCTATTCTTATAAGTATATTATGTAACACCCCAAGATTTCATAGTGTGTTATTTCTTCAAAATAATTTAATAACTTGCACTACACGCAACACCGAGTTCAATTGCACCATGACTTACCAAAAAAAGCCATTAAAAGAGGTCATGAATAGTATTAACTAAATTTTAAACTTTATAATTTTAGAATCCATATTATGAGTTTCGTAGTTATAATGCAAGAACATATTCATTTTCAGTATTGCACTTTTATCAACTTTTGATAGTGAAACCTTTTTAAATAAAATATTTTAAACTTTTTGACTAAATGGGTACATTAAAAAAAAATTTAAAATAGAACATCCCAAGCTTCCACGGTACGCTTTCCTTTGAATAATACAGTAGCGTGTGTTGTACGCAACTTCGAGTTCTAACACACACCACAACTAATTAAAGTAGCCGTTGTGAATAGTAATACCTAATTTTTGAAATCATATATATTTTATATTTCAAAATGGACTTCATTTTTGGATTTGGAATATTTAAATTATCCTAGGGTGAATGTTTGGTACTTTTCGGATAACTTTTATATTTTGATGAATAGTGAAAATTACTAAATTTTAATTAAAAACAACTTTTTTAATCAAAATAATTAATAGTGATAAATTGTGAATTTGGGAGGTTTTAAAGTATATTTAGAATATATTTTTACCATTTAATATAATGTTGGTCATTGGACATAATTTTACAATTAAACCGAACATAAACAAGTGTCAATCTTTTGATAGTTATTACCTCTTAAAAACACGCTTTTTGTTTTGACAGCGGGATTAATTTTAAATTAATTTCTTCCACTTCTGTGTATTGAATTTATAAAAATGGATTACATATTAGAAATCAGTATTTCCAAATTGTGTAAATAGGTAACTTTTATTTTTAGACATTTTGAATAATTACTGTGGTAAATATTTCATTTACCATGGTTAAGGGTAAATCCGGTAAATAAGGGTTAACAAATAATATTATAATAATAATAAATTACCCTAAAACGTGTCTTAACCCTATTGGTTGATACATGGTCGACCATGGGAATCTTTAGGTCTATTTTGGGGACCCCTTGGAGCCACTTGTATGTGGTAGGGACACTTTATATTAATAAAGTTAAAATAAAAATAAAAATGGCATAAGCTTACATCTTTTAGAAGAACAATTTTTACATAGGGTTATACAAGTTGTATTTTCGATTATAAATATTCATTAGAAAGCTAAAACGATTTCCTACATAATGATATTTTATTTATAATTTTTAGAAATCAAATAATTGAAATTATTAATGACACAATAATGATGCAATGTTTACCTCATTAATAAATCCTTTAAATAAATAAGATTATAATGATTAAAATATTATCTAAAACCGGTCCAATTCTAATTGGTTGATGTTATTTAGAATATGAGTCATCTTATCTTCGACCTCAATGATTTTTGGACCATTATAAACCGAGTATAATTATATTATAAAGTAATACTTTCACTCTTTCCTAAAGAGCCCCTCCTCTCCCTTATAAAAGGAGACCACTTCTACTCATTCCTCACACCTCTCAAGCCACTTGGCTCGTCCAAACTCTTCCCAAATAAGCTCCCCACATCCCTCTCCTCCTCCTTGAAGCTTCCCCTTAGGCAGAAAACATTTCAAGAAGTCCTTTGGTTCCAACCAAAGTGAGTTACCTAAATTAAAGGAGGTTAACCTACCCCAACAAAGGAAAAGTACAAGGTAAGGGTTATTTCACAATCTCTTCATTATCCGAGGTTGTTTATACGTAATAATCTACTCGGATCTCGTTATCATCCACATCCATGTTTCTTCAAAATGTATTTCAAAACATTTTTACAAGAATATGGGTTACAGTCATTTATACCCTTTTTTGACTTTTTATAAGAGGAATCTTTCCGTCGTTTTCCAAACAAGGTGCTTTTTAACCTTTTCGACAGAATTAAGATAAGAATGTTTTTTTAACTTATACGGCGGGTGCGGTTATTTCCCACCATTATAAAATCTTCAAATCTTCCCTTAAAAGCTTATAAGATTATTTTCAAAGAAAATGTTTTATTTTATATCGAACTTAAATGATTTCAAAATAAAAGGAGATATTTCTTTAAAAGGAATTTTGATTTCACTTATGTCAACATCCTTTGATGGATTTTAAGATTATTTGAAGTTGATTTATTATGATACAAAACTTCTATATTGTATTGAAGGTTTTGTGATATGTTTGACTGTGGATGTGCTATTTTTATACCATTCATAGTTTATGGTGAAAGTATTGACATTTCGTATGCTAGTTTTAATACGAATGTTTATGTTATATTTAAACCTTTTCATATGGGAATGCATTGGACTTAATATGTGACGGGTGGAGCCCGCTATAGCTCCTCGATGCATCGGTAGGTCTCATGGGACAAACTAGTGTCTTGGCACAAGGTCTTGACAAAATCTTATTTGTAGTCTTGGCACGAGGCCTTGGCTATGTGGTTATGATAGTCTGGCATTATGCATTCCATCATTATGAAAGTGGTTATTGATTTTTGGATGAGATTATTCGATTAGTAGATTATCCATGTGAATAAGTAAATGGCATTATTTCATTTTATTTATACCATACCATGTTGAAAGTTCATGTTTGAAAGGCTTTTGTTTTAGTTATACATTGCCTTAAAAGTTTATTCTTATTTAGGAATGTTTCCGCTATATTGTTATCCTTACTGGGCATTTGAGCTCACCCCTTTTCTATGTTTTATTTTTCCCAGGATGTGAAGATGTAAGTTATGAATGATCTGCAGGGATATTATGAGGGGATTATAGTGTGGATATGAAGACTTTGTTGTTGTAGTATTTTTTCACTTTGAAATGTAATGTAAAACTTTATGAATATATCTAGTGTTTCCAAGGCTACTAAACCAATCGGTCTTTCGAGATTTGATCTTTCTTGTGATCATGCCAATGTTATGTAATAATGCACCGACTCTAGGCAATTAGGGTCGGGGCGTTACAGTTGGTATCAGAGGAAGTTTAGTACAAACCTTGGAAGATAGATTAAGATAAACTCTGATTAGAGCACGTAGACCTAAGATGAACATTGAGGATTAGTATAGAAGAACTTCCTAGAATTTTGGTATTGTAGATATTTTGTGAGTTTTCCGAGCAATAAATCCCTGTCTGGATACGAGCAGGTAGAGGCGGCTCTGGCACAGATGTACCTAGGGGTAAAACCCGAAAACACCGCTTTGAGCTAGACTCGAACGGGAACTGGTGCACGACAACGGGCCTTGCTGCACTCTTGGTTACGACACTCCCGGGGGATATGCTTAGGATAACTCTCATTTTCTTTACAAATCATTTTGAAGGGTTTATGAGTATATACCTTCTTAAAGAAAACATTCTTATGATTATGGATTATATACATAAATAGTTCAATTTATGTTAAGTGTTTTATAAGTATGGGATTATGTATTTTGATTCATAAACTGATCTAGTTTATGCCATTGTTTAGAAATGGTGCCCAGTAGAAGGAATGAGAACTCCGGAAATGCACATGATCCAAAGAGAAGGAAGGATCATATCTTTCATGGTCTTAAGCTAGAATTTATAATAGAAATAGTCTCCCATGTATTATCATCATATGAAGAAATAATATCATGTGTTGATAAGATAAGTAAAGATTTTACTGAGTCCTATGGCTTTGAAGGGAATCGAGAGAAGAAAAGGATGGAAGGGAGAAAGATGGATAAAGGGAAAAGGGAAAAGAAGAATTTTCCCATATGTGGTAACTGTGGAAAGAAACACCCTGGAACTTGCCAGAAAGGAATGGGAGTTTGTTATAAGTGTGGAGGAAAAGGGCACAAAGTACGTGACTGCAAGGGTAAGAAAATGGTTTCAAATGTACAATGCTTCATTTGCAAGGAGTTTGGACACTACGCGAACATATGTCCCAGTCATCAGACTATGACGCAAATGATGCTATTGGATAATAATCAAGTTATGATACTACCACAGATGAAGAGGAATGATTAGAGTTCTTATGTTGGTTATGTCAATTGAGTGTTGTATCAACAATGTACTTGTTATAATAATTATGGAGTATATAAGGATTGTACTGCAGTACTATTTCATTAAGGACTTGAGATTGTGTGGAACAAAGAAAAGTGACTCAATAGCAGGATAAATTTTTGGAAAATATATGGTTGAGAGAATGATAAACCATAATATAGTTCTGATACTGAGGTAGTGATTTTCAAATAATACATGATTATTTTGGAAAAAATATATTGGATATTCTTGACTACCTTGGAACTGATTAATGATTTGTATATTCCATCATTGTTGGGGTTTAAAACATTTTTGGATTGATGAAGTATATCCAGCATTCTATATGGAATAAGGGAGCATGAATGTAATCAATAAGGAATATGGTAATACATGATGAAGGTATTCATATGCTATTACGGGGTAAAAAGAATCTATATTATGTTTACCTTCCTTATAAATGTTAGACTGTGAGTTTGGACAGAAGTATTTTGGATAGTTCTAGTTTGGATTATTTTGTATTGCCATAAAAGGACAACCCGGAGGTCGGGCGGCAACCCGTCGCGTCCGGCAAGGCTGCGAGACTTGAACCCACAACCGAAGGGCGACAAGGGTGTATCACCTACCACTGGACCATGAGATGTCCTGGATTAAATAATGTAGTTTTTATTAAAAGATCATGTAGATGAATTATAAATTCGTTTATTTTGGAACCCTATACGAATAGTGTAAATAGAATTTTTTTACATTCTATTATCTTTTAGAGTGAAAGATGAGTTTGTGGTAGAAATATATTAATGGATAAAACTCTAATTATAAAGCAAGTATATCTCCTTATGATCTTATCAAATCTCATAAATAAATTCCTCAATATTAAGAAAAGCAACTTTGAACAAAAATGTTTTCCTATATGGTACCTTAAATCATCACTAATTTATGGCTTTGGGATTGTTGGCCTTTTTATAGCCATGTTCTCTACCACTCTCCATCAGATAATTGATGGTTATATTTTTCTTCCATATCCATATTTTCCTACATGGAACCCTAGTATGTGTTATTTTCGGTAATCTTCATACTTTCGACTCTTTATTTTAAATAGAGGCCTCATTAATTCATTTTTCGATGTGGGATTTCAACTAGGATATTTTGAAACGTCAAAAATGTTTTATCCTAATACCCTATGTTTTGTTGAACCGATGGTATTTCAATTCATCATAGATTGATGAATTTAAGGACCTCAATTTTATACTTGTTTGTGATTTATGACCTCAATCACTACCTATAAATATTTACGTTTTTCCTCCGATTATATGTCTCCAATTTCCACCAATGTTCTCCTAATCGAGATCATAATTTGGTGGTGACCCTTTGATTTCTCTTTTCCTCATATTAAGACTAAATTTTAGTAACCCAATTTCCGATGTGGGTTTTCCCACAAATATATTTTCTACTTTCAACCTTTTATTTTCGAAGAACAATTTCAAATTGCGAGGACGCAATTTATTGAAGGAGGGGAGAATGTAACACCCCAAGATTTCATAGTGTGTTATTTCTTCAAAATAATTTAATAACTTGCACTACACGCAACACCGAGTTCAATTGCACCATGAATTACCAAAAAAAAGCAATTAAAAGAGGTCATGAATAGTATTAACTAAATTTTAAACTTTATAATTTTAGAATCCATATTATGAGTTTCTTAGTCATAATGCAAGAACAGATTCATTTTCAGTATTGCACTTTTATCAACTTTTGATAGTGAAACCTTTTTAAATAAAATATTTTAAACTTTTTGACTAAATGGGGACATCAAAAAAAAAATTTAAAATAGAACATCCCAAGCTTCCACGGTACGCTTTCCTTTGAATAATACAGTAGCGTGTGTTGTACGCAACTTCGAGTTCTAACACACACCACAACTAATTAAACTAGCCGTTGTGAATAGTAATACCTACTTTTTGAAATCATATATATTTTATATTTCAAAATGGACTTCATTTTTGGATTTGTAATATTGAAATTAGCCTAGGGTGAAATTTTGGTACTTTTCGGATAACTTTTATATTTTGATGAATAGTGAAAATTACTAAATTTTAATTAAAAACATCTTTTTTAATCAAAATAATTAATAGTGATAAATTGTGAATTTGAGTGGTTTTAAAGTATATTTAGAATATATTTTTACCATTTAATATAATGTTGGTCATTGGACATAATTTTACAATTAAACCGAACAAAAACAAGTGTCAATCTTTTGATAGTTATTACCTCTTAAAAACACGCTTTTTGTTTTGACAGCGGGAATTAATTTTAAATTAATTTCTGCCACTTCTATGTTTTGAATTTAGAAAAATGGATTCCATATTTGGAATCAGGATTTCCAAATTGTGTGAATAGGTAACTTTTATTTTTAGACATTTTGAATAATTATTGTGGTAAATATTTTATTTACCATGGTTAAGGGTAAATCCGGTAAATAAGGGTTAAAAAAATAATATTATAATAATACTAAATTACCCTAAAACGTGTCTTAACCCTATTGGTTGATACATGGTCGACCATGGGAATCTTTAGGTCTATTTTGGGGACCCCTTGGAGCCACTTGTATGTGGTAGGGACACTTTATATTAATAAAGTTAAAATAAAAATAAAAATGGCATAAGCTTACATCTTTTAGAAGAACAATTTTTACATAGGGTTATAAATGTTGGATTTTCGATTATAAATATTCATTAGAAAGCTAAAACGATTTCCTACATAATGATATTTTATTTATAATTTTTAGACATCAAATAATTGAAATTATTAATGACACAATAATGACGCAATGTTTACCTCATTAATAAATCCTTTAAATAAATAAGATTATAATGATTAAAATATTATCTAAAACCTGTCCAATTCTTATTGGTTGATGTTATTTAGAATATGAGTCATCTTATCTTCGACCTCAATGATTTTTGGACCATTATAAACCGAATATAATTATTTTTTAATGTAATACTTTCACTCTTTCCTAAAGAGCCCCTCCTCTCCCTTATAAAAGGAGACCACTTCTACTCATTCCTCACACCTCTCAAGCAACTCGGCTCGTCCAAACTCTGCCCAAATAAGCTCCCCACATCCCTCTCCTCCTCCTTGAAGCTTCCCCTTAGGCAGAAAGCATTTCACGAAGTCCTTTGGTTCCAACCAAAGTGAGTTACCTAAATTAAAGGAGGTTAACCTACCCCAACAAAGGAAAAGTACAAGGTAAGGGTTATTTCACAATCTCTTCATTATCCGAGGTTGTTTATACGTAATAATCTACTCGGATCTCGTTATCATCCACATCCATGTTTCTTCAAAATGTATTTCAAAACATTTTTACAAGAATATGGGTTAAAGTCATTTATACCCTTTTTTGACTTTTTATAAGAGGAATCTTTCCGTGGTTTTCCAAACAAGGTGCTTTTTAACCTTTTCGACAAAATTAAGATAAGAATGTTTTTTTAACTTATACGGCGGGTGCGGTTATTTCCCAACGTTATAAAATCTTCAAATCTTCCCTTACAAGCTTATAAGATTATTTTCAAAGAAAATGTTTTATTTTATATGGAACTTAAATGATTTCAAAATAAAAGGAGATATTTCTTTAAAAGGAATTTTGATTTCACTTATGTCAACATCCTTTGATTGATTTTAAGATTATTTGAAGTTGATTTATTATGATACAAAACTTCTATATTGTATTGAAGGTTTTGAGATATGTTTGACTGTGGATGTGCTATTTTTATACCATTCATAGTTTATGGTGAAAGTATTGACATTTCGTATGCTTGTTTTAATACGAATGTTTAAGTTATATTTAAACCTTTTCATATGGGAATGCATTGGACTTAATATGTGACGGGTGGAGCCCGCTATAGCTACTCGATGCATCGGTAGGTCTCATGGGACAAACTAGTGTCTTGGCACAAGGCCTTGACAAAATCTTATTTGTAGTCTTGGCACGAGGCCTTGGCTATGTGGTTATGATAGTCTGGAATTATGCATTCCATCATTATGAAAGTGGTTATTGATTTTTGCATGTGATTATTCGATTAGTAGAATATCCATGTGAATAAGTAAATGGCATTATTTCATTTTATTTATTCCATACCATGTTGAAAGTTCATGTTTGAAAGGCTTTTGTTTTAGTTATACATTGCCTTAAAAGTTTATTCTTATTTATGAATGTTTCTGCTATATTGTTATCCTTACTGGGCATTTGAGCTCATCCCTTTTCTATGTTTTATTTTTCCCAGGATGTGAAGATGTAAGTTATGAATGATCTGCAGGGATATTATGAGGGGATTATAGTGTGGATATGAAGACTTTGTTGTTGTAGTATTTTTTCACTTTGAAATTTAATGTAAAACTTTATGAATATATCTAGTGTTTCCAAGGCTACTAAACCAATCGGTCTTTCGAGATTTGATCTTTCTTATGATCATGCCAATGTTATGTAATAATGCACCGACTCTAGGCAACTAGGGTCGGGGCGTTACATATTATATAGTATAAATAACATAATGTCACATTAAGAATGTAATACAGTCTTTATAAATGATGAATTAATGAAATAAGAGGTATTTCTAGAAGCTAACAAGCATATAATGATATAATAGCTACTTTCCCTTTGGAATAGTAATGTGACCCATATGAATAGTAAACTATCCAATGTAATAGTATCCTAATCTATTAATGAATAAATATAATTTGGGTTTCCTATAAAGAAAATTATGATATATCAATATCTTGGAAAACGTATATAACTATTTTAAAAATGAAAAATTATGTTTTGGTATTTTGGTATGTCATAAATATTTAATTATTTTGATTGATTTAACAATTGAGAAGATAATTTATTTTTAAAAAATTAATGTATTAGTTAATATTTTTTTTGCTTATGAATATTAGACTATTTTATGACACCTTAATTATTGTCTCATTGTTTTATAAAATGATTTATAATTTTAAAATCTGTATTTCCCATGTAAATGTTGTTTTAAATTAAAAATTAAATTAATAATATTTATAAAAAAATATTTTTAAAATGGCATAAATTTTTTATCTCTACTTGGTGAAAAATTAGTAGGGATAATTTTTGTTATTTTATTAGAGTAATTGTATTTCTGTGGATAATGATATACAATAATTTATGATATTATATAAATAAAAGAATTATGGAGTCAAGCATGATGTTTGGATGATGTAATACCCTAATACCAAAAAAAATCAATATTTTAAACTTTTTAGTAATAATTTTGAATCTATTCATTGTTTTGAGACAATTCATTAATCTATTGAATAAAAAAAATGAGAAAACACCTCGCCCTCCACTATAAATACCACCCTTACAACATCTTCTCCTAACACCTATCATGATTTTGTCCTTGTCCAAATTAATATAAATTAATTTCCCAAGACCCTCCCCCAGAAATAAGATCCCTTGATCTCATTAAAATACAAAATCCTTTTTTTATAGAGGTTCAAAATGTCGAGGAAATCAATAGGTAAAATCCACTTTTTTTATTTAGTTTAATATTGGTTTTTTTCTATTTCTTATTCCATCATCAAATAAACTAATCCAAGTGGAAGGATAACTCCATATACTTATATATATTTTAATGCAAAAATCCACAATAAAACCTCCCCTCATCTCCCTCTTATTCTAAAAATTGATATTTCATTCATGAAGTCTTGTTTTATCTCCTTCAAGAAAGAAATGTTTTCATTTCCATTTACCTAATTCAAGGTTGGTCTTAAAACCATTAAAATGGTTTATAAGGATTTTTAAATTTTATTTAATCACACTATTTATGTTTTTTTCTTACATATTTACAGAATAATTAATAATAAGACTAATCGAATTTGTGATGATAAAAACATCCAAAATAATCCCAATGATTATCATTAATGATTTACCAAATTATTCATCCTCGTAACATATAATAAAATTACACAAATAACCATATAAAATTATCTAATTTAATTTTAAACATATAATTTTAATTATGGAAATCTATTCCAATTTGACATGATCTTCCACACATGAATACAAGTGTACCGATCATGAAAACCAAGGAAATGAGCGCTCCCAAACAATAAAATTGTATCTTACAACTCCAAAAAAAGTTCATAAATGAACATAAATTTTTTTAAAAAAATTAAATTAATGTATAAAAAGTTTTGAATTGTTTAATTTATTTATTAAATTTGATTATTCAACACACTAATATCATGTGCAAAACACTTTCGTACATAAGGTAAGCAATTATTTCTAAACCTCTATTTAACCTTATGATTATGATTAATCTCTCTTTTCTCCAATGTAATCCAAATTAATTTTTTTCAAATATTAATTTCTATATATGTTTTATATAATCATGTATCCATATAATATCATATCTTTTTTATGGGAAAATACTTATTTTATAATGTTTCCTTATCAATTATTCCGGATAAGCATTCCCTATTAAAGGGAACATCCCTATTTATTACCCAATTTCCATTTCACTGTATAAATTTTTTCAGCAACCAATTTTTTTTATAAAATAACTATTTTCATCATTTAAAACTATATTGGTTAATTTCTAGATTTATATAAACAATTATGCATTTTCTATTTTAAAGAATATTTAATATATTCTTTAAACTACAATAATTTTTTTAAATGTTTCTTAAACAATACTTTTATAATAAATCTCTATAGTTTGATATAACATTTCATGATATATTAAAATTTTACCTTATTAATTATCACGTGTGATTAAAATCCTTTAATTCAAAGACACTATTATGATACTCTCTTATGTTATTCATTTTGACATGATTATGATACCCGATTATTTTCATTTGTAACTCTTGTGTTTATGTTTGATTCCATATATATGATCATTCATGTGGAACACATATTCATGAACATGTTACCGTGGGTCCTCCCATATATATCTCTAATGAGTTGTGTACGGTTTAGTCTATTGAGACTCCACATAGGGACATTGAGTGAACCTGATTCTTTTATGGGAATTTGTGTACTAGGTCTTGGCAGCTATCCTTGAATAATGTTTAATTCATGTTATATATTATTTCTATATTACTATAATTACATGATTATATGTTATAATTTTTTCTATGTTATACTTACCTATGTTTATTCATGTTTTTTACTATTTATGTTACCATGTTATGTCTTCTAAAACATGTGCTATGTTTATTCCACTTTATTTTCCCTTTAATGGATTTTAAGATCAAAATTTTTGTAAATTTATTCCCAAGGAAATATTATACAGATAAAATGGATAAGAAGATGGTATCAACTAATTACAAATATTAATTAAAATATGTTCATATTTTGGTTTCATGATGTTTAATTATTTACTTAATCTTTGTAGACACTATACATTATAATCACTATCTTGTAATTTGATGTCTAGTTATGCTTTAAATCATATAAAAATATTTTTAACAGGATTTTTTTCACTATAGTTGGTATCATAAAATGGTATAGTAATTATTGGAGATTACTAATATTGAACATTATTAAGAATTCTAGGGGTAATTCTATCACTATTTATGACCTAGATCGATACATAGAATATCACAATATATGATATACTTTTCATTTTCATATTTATGATTCAAGGTTCAATGTTTTTTTACATGATTACTAGCTACATATTAATGCCCTCAAATTTTACTGTATTTTATTAGTTAATTGTTAGAAAAAAATGAACTCATTCCAACTATGAATGTGACAAGAAATGTGATGATTTATTTAATGATATGCCAAATATAATGGGAATGGAATCTCAAAACATTATGATAGTAATTTCTCAACTAGATCACGTTATAAATAATAACTTCAATCATGTAGAACTCCCTCCATCTCCTAAACAAGATAAAATTTATGTTAAATCTTTTATTTGGAAGAGGCCTCCCATTTTTAGTGGATATTGTGATCCCCTCCTCATATAATAATAGATTTACTCCATTTAGAATATATTTTATGTCCACCAATTCATAGAAGAAGATATTGTTGTGTTGGTGGGAAATCATTTTTATGGAGAAGATGATTAGTGGAGGAAGATAATCAAGAAAATGAGGTCCAAATAAGAAATTGATTCAATTGATTTGGAGGAATTCAAGAAAATATTTTTTAAATAATATTTTACTGAAAATCTCCATTTTAAGATGGAATGAAAATTAATCTTGCTGAAGCATAATGAAGAAGAGTTTATGAGAGTGTGCTTGGAAAACATTAGATGGATGGCATGTTATGGCCCTACTATTATCAAAAAACATGAAATTAATGAGGATCTATTCTCTAGAAGACTAAAACCTAGTCTACGAAAAGTGTTTGGGATTCAAGACATTGATTGTAATAAAGAAATTAACTATTTGTTCCTTAAGGTTGAAATAGATATTAGAGACTCTCAGTGGTCATGAGGGTGCAATTGTTGAACTAAGGAAAATGGTGTTTAATTTGGTTGGATCAATAGATATATCCCATGATGGAAAGAAGACCCAACATCCCATGTGTCAAATATTTGGGAAGAAACATCATGGAAACTACCTAATGGGAAACATGAGACGTTTTAAATGTTGAAGTGAAGGGAATATGGATAATAACTTCCAAAAGGGTATGAATGATCCCACTAATGTGGATGAAAAATGGATGGTTTAGATTTACATTGAGCTTGTAGTGTAGTGTTTTGGATTCATGGAAAATTGGAATTATGTGACCTATTTCTCTAATCCAAGGGTTTTTGGAGGAAATATATAACAACAACCTCTAAAGAACCAATGAAGGGAATATGAAATCACTACTACTATGGTGGATGTTAACAATGATGTGGTGATAGGTACGCTGTTTATTCATTAAATAAAAGTGAACATATTATTTGATTCTTGTTCTACGCATTTTTTTATATCATGAATGTATAATATAACAATTAAAAAACCACCTCAAAATTTGGAGGGTTAGTTATCCATGAGAAAATAAAAGGGGTCAATTCTTTCATCTAAAGTATATAGCTCCTAAATTATTAATTTGAGATGGATGAACCTCCAATTAAATCATGTCCTACATCACTAGCCAGAGTTTGATGCTATACTGGGCATGGATTGGTAATCATTGTAAAAATCCACCATCACTTACTGGGAAAGGGAGATCACTATTCAAATCCAAAGACATCCTCCAATGCTATAAAAGTATAAATAGGAAGATGAAACTCCTTTAGAGTCACCGGCTCAATGGTGGATATTATTTCATTATGGGAACTAATATCTATATAAAATGATTGAGACAAAATAGATAATCATGCTTAAAGACATGCCCATTTTGAGGGACTACAATAATTTATTCCTTAAATAATTTTATATTCTTCCTCATAATCAAGAGGTTGAGTTCTAAATTGAAAATATTTTTTGATCTTTACCTACATCAAATATACCTTCTATAATGACCACCATTGAGATGGTAGAGCTAAAGAATAAGTTACAAGAGAATCTAGGCAAGATTATTATATGAATGATTTTTTTACCATAGGGTGTTCTAGTCTAGTTATTCACGAATAAAGATTGATCAAATCACTTTTGCATTGATTTTAGTGAGCTCAAAAAAATTAAGATTAAGAACATATATCCCCTACCATTGATATGATTTGTCTAATCAGTTATGTGGGGTTATTTATTTCTCTATGGTTCACCTTCAGTCAAAATTTCACAAATTAATGGCGAAGAAGGAATATATTCCAATGAAATCCTTTTGAATGAGATATGGAAATATTGAGTACATAAAGATTTTATTTAGACTCACTAATGCTCTAGATATTTTTTGGACTTAACTAATAGAGATTTTAGAGATAACCATGAAATATTTATTGTATTCTTTGTTTTTTTTATTCTAATATACTCCATGAGAAAAGAGGTTAATAAGGAGAATTTGAAAAACATTATAGATACATTGGGTAGGGAGAAAATATATAAAAACCACAAAAATTGCATTCATGGATTGAAGAATATTACTATATGGGTATGTAATTAGTAGAAATGAGATATATATATATATATATATGGAACCTTCCAAGACATGGGAAATCAAAGAGTATCCCGAGAAAACATCTGTAACTGAGATCCAAAGCTACATTGGTCTAGCTTGGTACTATCGATGATTTGTGAGAATATTCTCACAATTCAAAAACCCACTAACCAAGTCGAATTAGTAGGTGTAATGTATTCTTGTTTGCAAGAAAGTAAGGAAATCATTATGGTGCTCAAAAATAGGTGTATTACCGCACTAGTACTCACACATTCGATAAGTGGGAAACTCTATTTTTTTTAAAATTATTCTTCAATAAAGGGATTAGGTCGTGTAATGATGAATAATGATAAAGTGATATTCAATTCTTAAAGGTAGTTGAAAATTCATGAGAAAAACTATACTATTAATGATGTGGAGTTGGAATCTTGGATTTTATCATTGAAAGTATATTACAATTATCTCTATATGGGTGTGTGTGGAATATATACTGATTATAATTTCCTCAAATATATATTCAAATAGAATTATATTAATATGTTATAGGTATAATGGTTATAGATCGTCATGTACTATGACTACTCAATTCACTACCACCATTGTAGGTAAAATAAGGTGTTAGGTGCTCTACGTAGAAATGATCCTATATTATTATCAATAATAATAATTGAGAATTATCTAATACTAGTAAACATGAAATGGGTATACATGGTAATCGTTAAGGAATGAACATCATCAATCCTTTTTTAATGTATTTTCTAATATCTGTTGTGGAGAAAATAAAGGATGATCCAAGATATGATGTGATAATCCAGGAAAAGGTGTAATCTATGAGAAATGGGTAATCTTATAGTTTCAAAAGTCTGAGGATGGTGTCATGATATTTGGGTCACATATATGTATAACATATAATCTAGATAGAATGATGTATATTATTAACAACTCACAAAGCCTAAACGCATCTATACATTCAGGGAGAACAAATATGTATCAAGCTCACATTGAGAATTTTTGTGGGGGATAATATGAATAAGGAGATCACTGAGTATACATAGAAGTGCTTGATATGTAAGCAAGTGATGGATGAAAGGAAAAATTCTATGTAAATGGATAAACCATTACCATACCGATATAGAAATGATAAAACATCACTATGTACGTTTTCACTAGAATTCCAAAGACATCCATAGAAAACAATTCTATATTGATTTTTTGGATCTTCTGAAAATTACAGCTCACATTATGATAATTTGAGAGGATGTATCACTAGATAAACTATTAATCATATATATAAATGTAGTAATAAGTATTCATAGTGTACCCTAATTGATTTTATTTTATCGAGAACAGATATTCGCCTTCAAATTCTAGAAAAGTCTCCCACGTGATCTAAACAAAGAGAGGAACTTCAGTATGGCCTATCTCTATCAAACAGATGGCTAGTCTGAGTGATTTATTAATACACTTGAAGAGGTATTGAAAGAATATTTTGTGGACTTAAAAGGAGGTTATTACCACATATTCAACTGGTTTATTTATACTATAATAACATTTTCCACTTGAGATTCAAAATTGATCAATATGCAGATGATTATTGGAAGGGATACAGAACACAGACATACTAGGATAAGATTGGTGAACATGAGCTGGTAGGAAATAAATGGTTGATGAAATGGTTGAAAATTTGAATACCATTCAGCAACATAACTAAGAATCCCATATATGACATATGAATCATGTAGACAATCATTTATAGGATCTAGAACATGAGCATGGGGACATGGAATTCATATGTAAATATTTATGGAATGGGATAATGAGATTTGGGAATAAAGGAAAGTAAATCAACCCCTTAGCGATTCTTTATCATTTGAGAACCATAGTCTATCGAATAGAACTTCCACTAACCATGTCTCAAGTACACGATTTATTCCATATATCCCTCTTGTGGAAGTACTACGTCCACATTAATAAATTTTGAGGGGGTATAGTTGGTAAATGATCTCTCATATGAGGAGAAGCGAGTGTAAATCGTGGATGGTATAGATAAACTTCTACACAAAAATAGTACTCATCTAGTCCAAGTAATATGGAAGAACCTTAAGTACGAATAGGAATCATGGGAACCATAGGAAGAAACAAAATAGAAGTACCATCACATATTTTTCAAAAATATTGTAAAATGAAATTTTGAGGGGAAAATTTTATAAGGGGGAAGAATGTAATGATCCAGAATTATATAAATAGAAATTACCATCATTTAATTATGTTATATAGTATAAATCACAATCAAATAACACAATAACACAATATAAACTTCCTAAATTGAGAATTAATAAAATTATAGGTATTCTAAGAAATTAAGGAATTGATACCAATGAAGTAGTAACATGACTTTTGGAATAGTAATATAACCCTTATGAATATTAAATCGGTCCATTGAATAGTAACATCACCTATTAAAGTATATATAATCGTTGGGGATCTTATAAATATATATATATATATATTCATATGTCTTGGAATATGTAAATTAATGTTATAAAACTGAAAATATAATTGTTTGTATTTTTGTAAGTCATAAATATTTAATTTTGTTATTAATTTAAACTTTTAAAATTAATTTTTTTTTGGAAAAATGTATTCACAAATTAATAATATTTTGTTCTATTATTATAATATAATTTTACGATACAATATACAATTTGTCAATGTGTTATAAAATCATTTATAATATTAAAATCAGTATTTTCCATGTAAATGATGATTTTAATTAAAAATAAAATATCACATATATAGAAAATATTTATTATAAAATTGTGTTCATTTTTTATTTATAAAAAAGGAAAAATGGTTATTGTTTGTTTTTGGACTTTTTCTAGAATAGTTCATATTTTGTGAATAGTGAAAATGATAATTTAGGATATTATCTAAATAGATGAATTGTGGAGTCATGGATGATGTATGGATTATTTAAGACCATAATATTGAACCATACTTCAATATTTCAATATATTTAGTAATTATTGTCAAACTATTCACAGTCGTGGGAAAAAATGATAAACTAATGAATAGAATAATGAGAGAACACCCCTCTCCTCCACTATAAATACAACCCCCACCACCACATCTCCTCACAGCCCTCATGTTTCAATCCTTGTAAAAATTATTGTCAAATATATTCCCAAGACCCCCCCCCCCAATGTCTAGGATCAAATTGTCTCATTAAAACACCAAAACCTTTTTCCATAGGAGGTTCTCTAGGATGATGTATTCAAGAGGTAAAATCATATTTCTTTTCTTTTTATATAATTTGATGTTATTTTATTTTATATTATATCCTAACATTCCATCATACGGGTGCGAGAATAAATCTAGTACCATATCTATACAAGAATTTTATTTTGTTAATGAATCAATACATAATGAAAACTCTTCTCCTCTCTATTTCATTCTACTAATGGAAACTTCTTCCACTAGGTGTTATTTTATCACTTTCAAGGACAAAATTATTTATTCTTTACATTTCCACCATCATGGAATATATTAAAACCATTATAATGGTTGAAAAATATAGAATCATTTATGTTAAAACCCTTTTTTATTCTATAACTAACATATATACATACCATTAAATAATAAAACAAATCTAGTTTGTGAGGATTGAAAACCACCAAAATATTCCAAATGATTATCAATAAAATTTTACCTATGAATCATCCCCACAAAATATAAAAAATTATATAAATAAACATTTAATATTCAATTATTTCATTAATTACATATAATTTTAATTCTGGAAAACTATTCCCATTTTACAAAATCATCCATACATTAATATAGGTGAACCGGTCATGAAAACCAAGGAAACAAACATTCCAGAACAATAAAATTGTATCTTATAACTCATAAAAAATAAAAAAATGAACTCGATATACCTATAAAAAACAATATAAAATTATAAAAGGTGATTAATTAATTAATTAATGGAATTAATTTGATTATCCAGGACATTAAAATCAAGTGTGGAACACATTCGTGCATAAGGTATCAGGTTATTTCGAAACCATCATTTTAACTTTGGGTTACTCATTCTCTCTTTTTACCCTAAGGTAATTATTATTTAATTTTCATGTTCCAAATATAAAATATTTTTATTTTTTCTAAACTCATTTATCCAGATCATATCATCATTTTTATGATGAAATACTTATTTTTATAATGTTATCTTCTTGATTATTTTTGATGAGAAATCTCAGGTCAAAGGAATTCCCCGATTTAGTACCCATTTTCATGTTATCTCCATAATCAGTATTAATAAAAAATTATTTTTATAAAATCACTAATTTTATCATTAAAAAATAACTTGGTTCAGTTTTAGTTTAACCCAAACAATTATGCTTTTCTGGTTTAAAAAATCAAAAATATTATTTTAAACCTTAATAAAATGTTTTATTTGAAAAGATTCATAAAAAAATGTTTTTACATGTATTTAATTAATTTTGCAATCACTTATTTTGAAAAATTCCTATTTTCACTTATTAATTTAAATGTAGTGTTTAGATCATTTCTTTCATGGACACCATTTTTTTACTGCATTATGTAATTCATTTTGACATGATTATAATACCCAATTATTTACACATGTATTTCCTATGTTTTTTTGAATCCTTATGTATGATTCTTACACTGTCACAAATAATGATAAAAAATTTGATTATGGTTTCACCAAAATATCTCTTGAATTCATTTGTAAATTTTTAATCTCATGAGACATTATTTTTAGACAATGAGTGATGTTGATTAAATTTTTAGACTTTATCCACTGTGTCTTGGTAGCTAGCATTGACTCATGTATATGTCAGGTTATATATTGTTTCCAAATTCCTTTAATTCTAGGATTATATATTCCCATGTTATATATCTTATTCTTCCTTATATTTATTCATTTTGTTTCCATTTATGTTATCATGTTATTTAATTTAACCCACGTGTGTTCCTTATTTCTATGATTATTCTATTACAAGGATTTTTTGATCATCAATTTTGTTAATGTAATCCACAGGTTATCCTATGAAAATAAAAGTTCTTCGAGGGATTTAGTATCTTATTATGAATATTAAATAAAATATGGGTTTATTTTGGTTTTCGGATGTTTAATTATGTTCCAAGTCTTCAAAGACACTTGAAATTAACATGATGACTTGTAATTTCAAGTCTAATTATGAAACAAATCATGTAATGTTATGTGTAATATGAAAGTGTGTCTACAATACGCCACCAAAAAAGGTTTACATATTGTGTTATATTTTTTAATGCCCAACCACAAGCCACCACATCAAGGATCCACATGACATGTTCTCTTTGGACTACATGTCAGGTAGTTTGAGATTTCCCAGAAATCTAGAAACCTCTGTAATAATCCATTCATTCATCCACCACCAATATATCAACTTAAAAACGCTCAAAGAAGATGTTTTGGAGTTCAATGAACTCCAATATTCATTAATGTCATGATTTTTTACATGTACTCAACTCTAGAATCACCCACATTCACCTCATCGTGCTACCCCATTGGAAAATCCAAACCCATGAACATAAATCTCAAAATACGATAACAAACATATGTCATTGTAACACAGTATTGTCATATCATTGGGATCGAACTTGAACTCGTGATACCAATCCATTATTAAAAAAATGGTTTTGAAATGATCGATTAAATGCAATGTATTGAAATTACTTCCCAAATAATGTAATGGTGATTCCTGTGTGATGAATGGGGGAGGAAATGTACAAAAAATTAATTAACCTCATCCATTTTTTATAATGGACTTAATATATTTACATTAGAATGATGAATGATTGATGATCCTAAAATAATACCAATTCTGGAATCCTTGAATGATAAATCCAATCCTACAAAATCATTATTGACCAATGAATTAATCTTTTGGTGGAATTGATTATCTTTCTATGTGGAATAATCAATTAGGGATTAAACTAGTGATAAAAAATTGAATACATTGGGTTATGATCAATTTTTGATATTGAATGGTAGGCTTTGTTAATTGGTAGATTCATGAAAATAACTTTCATAGATAATATTTAAAAAATAGGTCTCTAGTCATCAATATTGAAGTCCCCCACCAAGGATACCCTCCACGGTCAATAAATCAAATCCTTAGGTTTATGTGGCTATCAACATAGATTTGTTAAAAAAATAAATATAGAGGAGGATTAGGCTTATATTTATTAAATAATATATGAAATAAATAAATAAATTTATTATTATTCCACCCTTTGGAACAAATTCCATACACCTAATTTATACAAATATTATACCATTCATTTGATGAAAACATTCATTTTAAATTTAGAGGTGGTCTCAATTATACATTCTGAGGCACTGTTCGAGATTTGTTCCATTATTTCATTAAAATTGAATGTGTGTGAATAAATAAATTTAATAATTTTATTCTATCAACACTGAGCATCCAATGGCCTTGAAATCTCACACTAACTCATCTCCATGCTCTGATAATATTCTCTGAAATATTCCAAACAATTGGTAGTAAAAAATATAGTCCTTAAATTCTCCCAAACACAAGGACTTTCATCCCGAATGGAATAAAACCTACTAAAAAAGATATGGGTAATGGGCCAGAATCTTGATATCCTACTCCCAGGTATGGTATTCAATATTCCTAGTATTTAACCAGATAAGTTCCAAGGAAATCACTCACCAAAAAAAGATATTATCCTTTTAATACTTGATATCTACTAGGTACTATTCAAAGTTATATCTAACATTCATGTCCAGTTTTTCCTAGTCAATAACATGTGACAGTTCATTTTTTGGGAAAAAATCACTCAAATAAAGATTACAAAATTTTGGGTTTAGTTGTGTGTGTTGAAAATTCAGGTTTCCATGGTGAATTGTTGAGTTCTGGAGAGGTTTTTGATAATCTGTGTTGACAAAAAACCACAAAAAAGGAAGGGAATACATGAAGAATGTTAATGGTGTTCTTCACGATTACGAAGAGCTTTGCGAACAACAGTGTTGAAGAGAATTTTGGCGGAGAAGAGCATTGTGAGTGGATCTTCATGGCAATGGAAGAAATTAATTGATGGAATGGTTAGTAATTACAATGAGCTCCGCAATATGAAAATTCCCATGGTGCTTTATGATATAGAGAGAATTTCGGTGGAAATTTTAGAGCTTTGATATTTTAGCTGATGTGGCTCTGACTTCGCACGGAATGTTCAAGGGTTGGTCAAATTGCCTAAAAATAGACCTCAACTCCTCGAGATTAGTAGATAGATTTCCATGAAAAATTTGTTTCTCTAATGTCGTGTAAGAGGTTTTCCAAAAAAGTGTTCTTTGTGAAAGACAATAGCTTCAGAGTGGTTTATCTTGCTCCACGAAAGTGGTGTGTTCAGCATTGGCTCGGTGATCATTGTGAAGGAATTCACATTTCAACAGATTGAGCAATGTGTGTAACAGCCTATGAATTTATAGTATGTGAAAGTAATTCAATATCTCGCGCTACACGCAACACCGAGTTCAGGCACACCACAAATTACTAAACTAACCCTTCAAAAAGAGGTTATGAATACTGTTAACTGATTTTTTAATCTTATATACTCTATATAACTTTAATAACCATAATATGAGTCTAATATAAAGACAAATTCATTTTTTCGGATAAAATAATCATTAAAAAAAACAATTTTACAGCCTTTTAATGGAGAACCCTTTTTAAAACCAAAATATGAAAATTTTATATATACAATTTTATGAAATTAAATTATTCTTTACAAGTGGGAAATAAAACTTTATTTTGGATATAGTTTTGGTACTTTTCTGATAACTTTTATATTTTGATTAATAGTGAGAAATGCTTTGTTTTAATTGAAAACAAAATTTTTAATCGAAATAATTTATAGTGATAAATTATGAATTTCAATGGATTTTAAGTATAATTAGATTATAGTTTTATATTTAATACAATTTTGGTCATTATACGTTATTTCACATTTAAATTTGACATAAACACATGTTAATCATTTGATTATTTTTATTTTTTTAAAACCCACTTTTTTGTTTTGACAACGGGAATTAATTTTAAATTAATAAATGAAACTTATATGTTTTGAATTTCATAAAATAGACTTAATTTTGGAATTTTTAATATCAAAATTAGCTTGGGGTAAATTTTTCGTATTTTTCTAAAGACATTCAATTTTGGATGAATAGTGAAAACACCGCGTTATAATTTAAAAGGGATTTTTTAATTAAATAATTAATAATTTTATTAATTTATTTTTTGGTAAAAATTGATACATAATACCTATATATTTTCAACCTAATTAAATGGAGTCATTTTATAATATGTTTAGGTATAAAAAATTTTATCAAACATTTTACCGTCTTTAACCCACCTTCTAAGAGCATTTACAAATTTGCATAAAACATAATTTTACCACTTTTGTGAGTTGAATTCCGAAAATTAGAGAGAAACTGTTGACATAATTATGTAAAATTTGGTTCAATACAAAGAATATAATTTTTTTGAATAGTAACTTTTAACTTTTATTTACCTCGGTTAAAAGTAAATAGGGTAATTAAGGGTAAAGATGATATTGTAATTACACTAAAAATGTTCTAATTATATTGGATAAGTATTATTCGACCAAAAAAAACCTTTGAAGTAAAATATCACCCCCTTTGGTCATCTTAGAAAAGATTTGGACATTTAAAACTATTTTATTTAAAGAAAAGTTAAAAGAGTTAAATTCAATGTTTTATAACTAAAATATCTTTAATATAGGGTTAAACACAATATATATTCAACTATAAGAATTAATTAAAAATATAAAAATATTTCCTACATAATGTTATTTTATTTATAATTTTTAAAAATTATATAATTTATTTTATTTATGACACGATCATGATGCAGTAATTACCGTATTTATGAAATACTAAAATAATTGATATTATAAATATCCAAATAAATGTAAAGTGAGACTTCTTATTAATTACACTAATTATATAGGTTAATATGACATGTTAGGATTTATTATATAAAATTTAGTTGAAGTGATAAAGTATTTATGGATTTCAAAAAAATCAAATGCTAAATAGAATCAAAATTGACATAATTGAGTTTTAAAACGAAATAGTATATTTTTAATTTTTATAATGTTATAAAAAATATAATTATCTACCAAATGACTTATATAAGGTTATATATAGTAATAATAAACCACTTGGGGTTCTCTTGTCTTGTTATACTATGTTTAGTAACTATATAATATAAAAATACAAAGAGACATGGTAAATGTAAAAGTATTTAACAAAGAGTTAAATCTAAAATATATGGTTAATATGGTGACATAATCCTATATAAAACCTATTGGTTGAGAGGTTTCTGGCCCCTCCCCACCATATCCTCAAAAATAATCATTTTAAGCGATTATAAACAGAATATGAGTTTATTATAAAATAATATTTCAAATTTTTCCTAAAGTGACCCTCACCAGAAATCAATTTTTTTTCATTTATATTTTCAAAAAGACGGTTTTAAGGGTTCTTGGTACCCATTACAGTGCATCACCAAAACCAATCCACCGCAACCAAACCACCAAACAAACATTGCATTTCAAATTTCAAATTTCCAAAGCCACAATCCGCGAGATATCCCTCGAGCCGCGCACCTGCATCGTACCGCCTGCCATCAACCTCCACGCACCACACCTCGGGCAGAGAGCCCATCATCACACGTCGCCATCACAGCAGGTCATCGGCGAGACCAACGGAGCATCGTCGCCGGAGACACCACAGTTCAGATGCTGACCAGACATATCACCGCAAACCATCGCCATCACCCCTTCACAAATGAAGCAGAAACCCTCGACAATCACATGCGGTCACTGCCCAGACGCCGGTGAGACATCACCAGTATCCACCGCCAACACCCCAAAACTTATTGCTGCGAGGCAGAAACTCTCGTCACAATGCAAAAACATCACCATATTTCAAAAAACCAACAAATCCGGTGAAAGAACCGGAAAATAGAAACTAAAATGCACAGAAAACATCCCGCAGAGCAACCAACATAAGCCAAACATCGTCGGAACTGCCGTCGATGAGAACATCCCACACCATTACCAAGAATTCCTTTGCAAGAGAAACCCTAAATCAACCACATACCTAGATGGGATCACCACCACAACACAAACCATCAAAAGATGAGACAAAGCTCGTCGCTGCCTTCGAACCCGCACCTGAAGACCAGATCTACCCTATGCCCGGACAACCGACACAGAAACTCGATGGAAACCCCTAGTCACAATAAAGAACCCGCACCCTGGGGCATCATCACACCTCCAAATGAGGAGAAGGTCGATCTGTGATGCAGAACGCCGAGGATGTTAACGAGTCCGCATGAGCTGCGACTGGAAGAAGACACGCCGAGAACACACCGACCTCAAAAGCCATTTGAATCGGAAAAAAACTACCAAAATATCCTAAAACAAATCTCTGTTAATCTTAGAGGCATTCCATGGGTCAAAAATCCATCCTATGGATCACTTTTGATTAAATAAAAAGGAAGACCCTGAAGAAGAGGTAAATATTTCCTCACCTCTTTCAACTGATTTTATTTTTCCACATCCTCTTTATTTTTTGTTTCCATTCTAAAATAATAACTCCAGTATATTCTATATACAATGCTTTTATTATAAAAATTGTACAACGATATTCATTATTACATCTATCCTATAAATGAAAAATTCATCATATGTACGTACTTACGGCTTACCGTCCCCACGTCGTGGTGTAGTTTGTTTTTCAAACACTTCATTATTTGGATGGGTATAATAATGAGTATAACTAATGTAAATAATAAATATATCATTTAAATGATTTTTTATATATGATATAACATCCAATTACATACTATTTCACGTTCAATATAATGATATTGTCGCTCGTGTCTACATACAGATTATCATCTCCAAGACGCGATGAGAATAATTTCCACATTCACCATTCAACGATGATTATAAAAATAAATATTATTAATAAGTAGGAAATATATGACATAATAAATCTACTTAAAACATATATATATATATATTTGTGTGTGTGTGTATTTAAATATATCATATTCACTTATTTCAGCTCCATACAATATGAAAACAGAAACACCGTTTATGTGTACGTACAGCCTACCATCTCCATAAATGGTGTTTTCCATTTCATATATCTATCTATTATACATATTTATATTCTAAAAATATTATATATATACATCATTTGTTATAATTTAGAAATATTTAAATCATGATCTAAATGATACGATAATGAATATCATGTTAAAACAAATACGATAATGAAAGTGATTATTACACAAAATATTAATTTAACATTGAAATAATTATTAAATTGTTGGTATAAAATCATAAATGAATCATGTATGAAATAATAAAGATGAATGTGGTTATGAAATAATTTAATAACATACTTTGATCATTATACAAGAGGTTAAATGTACCCTCGACCAAAGGAAAGTGCAAGGTAGGGGTCAATTTCACAATCTCGTTATTATGTGGGGTTATTTTTACGTAAGTATCTAAAGGGACCTCTTTATCATCCACATCTATGTTTTCATAAAAAATGTATTTAAATTTTTTGTACTATTTACTAAAAAATGGGTTAAAGTCATTTATACCCTTATTTGACCTTATATGTTTTGAAAAGAATCTTTCCGTCGTTTTCTAAACAAGGTACTTAAGACCCTTTCGATAGAATTAAGGTAAGAATGTATTTTAACTTATATATAGAGTGAAGCTATTTTCTGCCGTTATAACATCGTTGAAGCTTATCTTACATGGTTATCAGAATATTTTGAAAAAAAATTCTTTTATTATTATAATAATTTTAAATTATTTCAAAATAAAAAGAGATATTTATCTAGAAAATGTTGTTATTTCCTCTATGTTAATATCATTTGATGGATTTTAAGCTTGCTGAAGTTGATTTATTATGATACAAATCATCCATATTATATTGAAGGTTTTGAGATAGGTTTGACTGTGGATATTTTATATTTATACCATTAATGTTTTATGGATAAAGTATTGACATTTCAAATTCTAGTTTTAATATGAATGTTTATATTATCCTGATACCTTTTCATATGAGGAATGCATTGGACTTTTTATGTTATGGGTGGAGCCTCCCATAGCTCCTCATTGTATCGGTAGGTCTGATGAGACAAACTTGGGTCTTAGAATAAGGCATTGACAAAATATTATTTTTAGTCTTGGAACAATGCCTTGAATATGTGTTTATGATGTTTGGAGTTATGCATTCCATCATTATGAATGTGGCTATTGATATTGTATGTGATTATTCTACTAGTAGAATATCCATGTGAATAATTAAATAGAATTATTTGATTTTAAAATTTCCATATTATTCTGATGTTTAAGATTAAAAGTATTTTTATTTAGTATAAAACATTTCTTTAAATGCTTATGCTTATTTATTAATGTTTTGGTTATATTTTTATCCTTACTGGGCATCTAAGCTCACCCCTTTATTATGTTTTATTTTCCTAGAATTACAATAAGTGTATTATGATTGATAATAAAGGTTAATCTAGTGGATTAATGTCATTCCCGATGGATAATTTATGTTATGTTTTATTTTTATTATGTAACGTAATGTTCATGTATGTAATCTATTTTCCAAAACTACTAAACTGATCGGTCTTTCGGGACTTGATTCCTTGTAATCATGGAAATGTATTAAAGTAATGCACCCACTCAGGGCTTCTAGGTTGGGGGAATTACAGTTGGTATCAGAGGATGTTTATAAATAACCTTGGAAACTAGATTCAAATAAACTATGATTAGATAACATTGTCATAAGATTGACATTGAGTATTAGTATAGAAGAACATCCATGAATTTTGGTAATATAGTGATTTTGTGAATTTTCCAAGCAATGCATCCATGTCTGGATACCACCAGGTATAGGCGCCTCTGGCATAGATATATCTAGGAGTGAAAACTCTGATAATGAGTTTTGGGCTTGACCTGGGGTATCCTCGTATATGACAATGGGCCTTGATACACTCCTTCTTATGACACTCCTGAGGGATATGCTTTGGATAATTCACATTTTCTTTACAAGAAATTATGAATGATTTAGGAGTAAGTACTTCATCATATAAAACATTTTTAGGATTATATATTATATGCATAACCGTGTCAATTTACGTTATGAATTTTACAAGATTGGAAATTTTCATTGTGATCCATAAACTATCCTAGTGTACGCCATTGTTTTGAAATGGTTCCCAGAATCTGGAATAATAACTCCAACAATACGCATGATCCAAAGAGTAAGAATGATCATATCTTTCATGGTATTAATCCAACATTGATAAAGGAAATAGTCTCCCACATATAATCGTCACATGAAGAAATATTATCAGATGTTAATAAGATTATTAATGCTTTTTCTAATTCCTCAGGCTTTGAAGGGAATCCAGAGAAGAAAAGGATGGTAGAAAGAAATTCGGATAATGGGAATAAGGGAAAGAATGATTTTCCCAGATGTGATAACTGTGGAAAGAATCACCTTGGTAAATTCTTGAAGGGAATGTGTGTTTTTTATAATTATGGAGAAAAAGTCCACCATGTACATGATTGCATGGGTATGAAAAAGGTTTCAAATGTTCAATGCTTCATCTACAACGAGTTGGGACACTACGCGAATCAATGTCCAAATCATCAAAGTATACTCCAAATGATATTATTAGATTATAATAATGTTATGATACTACCAAAGATGTACATGAATGATTAAGATTTCTTATGTTGTTATTAAATTATTGTGCCATTTTAGTATTGTATTAATGATGTAAATATTATAAGAATTATAGAGTATATAAGGATTGTACTGCAGTACTATTTCATTAAAAACTTGAGATTGCGTGGAACTAATAAAATTGACCCAATGGATGGTTATATTTTTGAGAAAATATATGGTTGATAGAAAGATATCACTTAATATTATTCTGATAATGAGGTATTGATTTTGGAATATGATATGATTGATTTGGTTAAATTATATTAGATATTATTTACTACCTTGAAACATAATAATGATTTGTATATTAAATCATTTGTGGAGTTTACAACATTTTTGGATATAAAAAGTATATCCAGTATTCTATAAGGAATAAAGGAGCATGAATGTAATATATATGGTTATATGACAATTTATGGTGTTACTATGTTTTAAAATAATACATGATGATGGTATTCACATGTTATTATGTGAAAAAAAGGATCTTCACTGTTGTTTACCTTATAATTTTTGGATTTTGGGTTTGAACATAAGTATTTTCAATAAGTCTAACGGTTGGAATAGATTATGTTTGACATTGGAAACCATTGTTAATGTCAAATCATTTATGGAGATTAATTTAGACATTTCAAAAAATGGACAACCCGGAGGTCGGGCGATAACCCGTCGCATCCAACAAGGTCTTGAGACTTGATCCCACAATCGAAGGGTGACAAGGGTACAACACCTATCACAACCTACGTGATGCTATGGTTTTTAGAATATATATTTTTTAAATAGTCTAACAAATGAATTTAAATTCATTTTTAACCCTATATGATTAAGTTAAATGGCATATTTTTGAATTCTATTATCTTTTGTAGTTAAATATGATTAAGGTATGAATTAGTTGAAGGATGAAACTCTAATTGTCAAGTATATATATATATATATATATTCATATTATTCTATGAATAAATTAATTTTTTAACATTAGGGAATGGATCTTTCAACAAAAATTGTGTTATCCAAATACCATATGTTTTTTTTTGAACCGATGATTTTTTACATCATCTTAGATTGATAGCTTTGAGGCCTTAATTTTACACTTATTTGTTATTAATTACCTCAATAACTCTTTATATGTATTTATTTTTTGCCTAAAATTATGTATCTTTAATTTCCACCAATGTTCTTATAATCAAGATCATAATTTGGTGGTGACTTTTTCATTTCCCTTTCCCTCTAATTAAGACTAAATTTTATTAACCTAATTTCCGATGTTGGTTTTCCACAAAAGTATTTTTCTATTTTAAACCATTTATTTTCTAAGAACAATTTCAGATTGTGAAGAAACAATTTATTAAAATATGGGATAATGTAAGACCCCATGATTTCATAGTATGTTAAAGTAATTCAATAGCTTGTGCAACACACAACACCGAGGTCGAGCGCACCACAACTTACTAAACTAACCATTCAAAAAGAGGATATGAATAGTATTGACTTAATTTTGAATATTATGTACTCTATATAATTTTAGCAACCATGTTATGTGTTTCTTAGACATAATATGAGAACAGATTCATTTTTTTCGGATAAAATAAATATTTTTTAAAAAATGCACTTTTATGACCTTTTAATGGAGAACCGATTTTAAAACAAATATTTGACACTTAATATATTCAATATAATGAAATTACATTCTTCTTTAGAAGTGGGACATAAAAATGTAGTTTTGATAAATTTTTGGTACATTTCTGATAACTTTCTTGTTTTGATGAATAGTAAAAAATAATATGTTTTAATTGAAAACAACTTTTTTAATCGAAATAATTTATAATGACAAATTAGAAATTTGAATTTTTTAGAAGTATAATTAGATTATAATTTTTTCTTTTAATATAATTTATGTCATTATAAGTAATTTCACATTTAAATTTGACACAAACACATGTTAATATTTTGATTGTTTTCACATTTTTAAAACCCACTTTTTGGTTTTGACAACGGGAATTAATTTTAAATTAATAATTGAAACTTTTAGATTTTTAATTTGTTAAAATAAATTTCATTTTTGAATTAGTAATATCAAAATTTATCTTATGCTAAATATTTGGTATTTTTCAGAAAACATTCATTTTTTAATGAACAGTGAAAACACTATGTTATTATTTAAATCTAAATTTTTATTTAAATTATTAGATAATCTATTTTAATTTATTTTTTTTCCTAATAGATATATAATACCTATATATTTTCAACATAATTCATTGGAGTCATTTTATAATAATTTTAGATATATAAAATTTTATGGAACATTTTACCATCTTTTACCCACCTTCTAGGAGCATTAACATATTTTCATAAAACATAATTTCGCTGCTTCTGTGAGTTGAATTTCAAAATTCTGAGTGACACGGTTGAAATCAGTATGATAATAGTGGTTGAATAAGATGAAAATGATTTTTGGTGAATAGTAATGTTTGACTTTTATTTACCACCGTTAAAAGTAAATAGTGTAATTAAGGGTAAATATGGAATTATAATTAATCTAACACATGTTATAATTATATTGGATAAGAATAATTAGACCAAAAAAATCATTGGAATAAAATATGACCCCCTTTGTTCCACTTTGATAAGATTAGGACATTTATTATTATTTTATTTAAAGAAGAGTTAAAAGAGCTAAATTCAAAGTTTAATAACTAAACCATTTTTAATATAGCATTATACACAATATAAATTCAACTATTAATATTCATTAGAAATAAATATATTTCATATATATTGGTATTTTATTTATTATTTTTATACGTTAAATATGTTAATTTATTAATGACACAATGATGATGCAGTAATTACCTTATTAATGAAATATTAAAATAATTGATATTATAAATATCCAAATAAATGTAAATTGAGACTTATGTTGAATTAAAATAATTTAATAGGTTAATAGTACATGTTAGGATTGGTTGAATAAATTTAATTCGAAGTGATAATGAGTTTATGGCTTTCAAATAAATCAAATGCTAAGAAGTGTCAAAATTGACACAATTGAGTTTTTAAAACAAATACTATATTATTAATTGATATAACATTCCTAAAAACCTATGGTTTGACCAAAGGTCCTAGATATGGTTATATATTTTAATAATGAACCATTTTCAGTTCTCGTGGCTTGTTATTGTATGTTTATTAAGCGAATATTATAAAAATACAAAGACACATTGTAAATTTCAAAAAAATTAACTAAGGGTTAAATATAAACAATAAGGTTAATATGGTGACCTAAACCTGTATAAAACCTATTTATTGAGACGTTTTAGACCCATCCCCAGCTTATCTTATAAATAATTGATTTTGAAGAAATTATAAACTGAATATTCTTTTGTTATAAAATAAAATTTCACACTTTTTCTAAAGTGACCCTCAACTATATAATAAAAGGCCACTTCCCCTTCTCTTAATTTCACACCTCCAAAGCCATTTGTCTCAGCCAAACCCTCCCCATATATCCTAAAAAAATTCCTCCCTTCATCCTAGATTCATTCCTTTTTTCATAAATCTATCCTAAGGAGCCCTTTTGATCAAATCAAAAGGAAGAACCTGAAGAGGAGGTAAATTTTTCATCACCTCTTTCAAGTTTTTCTTCTTACACTTACTCTTTTGTTGTTGTTCCCATTCTTGAATAATAACTCCAGTATCTTCAATATACATTTTTTTTATTATAAAATTTTTAAAACCATATTCATTATTCTATGCATCCTATAAATGACAATGTCACCATATGTGCATACGTAAGGCTTACCATCTCCACATTGTGGTGTAGTTTGTTATTCAAACACTTCATTATTTGGATGGGTATTATAATGAGTATAAATATTGTAAATAATACATATAAAATTGTAATGAATCTATATATATGATTTAACATCATATTACATACTATTTATATATCAATATAATGAAATTGTTTCTCATGCGTACGTACTGATAACTGTCTCCACGACACGATGAGACTCATTTCCACATTCACCATTCAAAAATGATTATAAAAATATATGTTATTAATAATTATGAAATATATGACATAAAAATTATATTGAAAACATATATATATATATATATGTATTTAAATATATCATATTCACATAGTTCTGTTCAACACAATATGAAAACGGAAACAACGTTTATGCATACATACGACATACCATCTCCATAAAAAGTTTTTTCCATTTCATATATCTATCTATTATACATATTTATATTCAAAATATATATTATATATAATAATTTTCTATATATTTTAAGTATTTAAATCCTGATATAAATGATACGATAAAGAATAACTACATAAAACATGTAAGATAAAGAAAACAATCATTACATAAAATGTTAATTTAACATTGAAATAATTATTAAACGGTTAGTATAAAGTCATAAATGAATCATGTATGATATAATAAATATTAAATGGTACTTGAATAATTTAATAACATATTGTGGTCATTATACAGGAGGTTAAATGTACTCTCAATCAAATTAATGTGCATTGTAAGGGTTAATTTCACAATCTCTTTATTATCTGAGGTTGTTTTTATGTAGGTATATATTGGGACCTCTTTATCATAAAAATCTGTGTTTCCTTAAAATATATACATCATAACATTTTTAATATTATCCAGACAATGGTTTAAAGTAATTTATACCCTTATTTGACCATATATGTTTTGAAAAGAATCTTTCCGTTTTTTCCAAACAAGGTACTTTATGACCCTTTAGACAAAATTAAAGTAATTATGTTTTTTTAACATATATAGAGAGTGTAGATATTTTATGCCATTACAATATCATCAAATATTACCTTATAATATGATAATAATATTTTCATAATAAATGTTTTCTTTTATAATTATTATACCTTTAAATTTTTTCAAAATTGAAAGAGATATTTCTCTACAAAAGATTTTATTTCATCCATGTCAACATCTTTTGATAGATTTTAAGCTTGTTTGAAGTTGATTTATTATAATATAAATCATCCATACTGTATTGAAGGTTTTGTGATATGTTTTATTGTGGATGTGTTATTATTATATCAATCATGGTTTATGGATAAATTATTGACATTTCGTATGCTAGTTTTAATACGAATGATTATGTTATGTTTAAACCTTTTCATATGAGGAATGCATTGGACTTAGTAAGTGGTGGGTGGAGCCCAATATAGCTCCTCGATGCATCAGTAGGTCTCATTATACAAACTAGTGTCTTGGAACAAGGCCTTGACAAAATCTTATTTGCAGTCATGGCACAAGTCCTGAATATGTGGTTATGATGTCTAGTATTATGCATTCCATCATTATGAATGTGGATATTGATATTTCATGTGATTATTCGACTTGTAAAATATACATGTGAATAATTAAATGAAATTATTTGATTTTATATTTCCCATATTATGATGATGTTTATGTTTAAAATTATTTTGTTTTAGTCTAATGGATTTCCTTAAATGTTTATGCTTATTTATGAAATTTTCCTCTATATTTTTATCCTTACCGAGCATTTAAGTTCACCCCTTGCTTTTGTTTTATTTCCCTAGTATTGAAAAAACTGTATTATGATGATAAGAAGGGTTAATCTAAGGGATTAATGGTGTTCTGAAAGGACCATTTATGTTTTGTTTTGTTTTCTAATGTGTAATGCAACGTTCATATATGTAATCCATTTTCCAAGACTGGTAAACTGATTGGTATTTTGGGACATGATTTCTTGTAATAATGCCAATGTATTAAAATAGTGCACAGACTTTGGGCTTCATGGGTCAGGGCATTATAGTGTGATGACTTATTATATGTGAAGTCTTGAGATTTGTGATGCCATGTGCTCTGTGAAATAGTGTGATCCACGATGTAGCGCGCTCTGCGAAAGCATGTGCTCCGCGAAGAGGTAGGGACTCCGCAAAGCCTTTTTTATGCTTCTTGAAATTGGGAGGTTCGTGAATTAGGGTTCTTTGTAAAGGTATTTTTCCAAAAAAAAATCCTAGTTATTAGAGGACAAGGGGTATTCATCAATGGATGAAATTTTCACTTCAATAGAGCACTTATATATAGAAAAGGATGCATTAATTAGTGAAAATGAAGAGACATACATGACTATAAACTGTTATTGGATCTTATAAAGAATTAGGGAGATCATATAAGTTGAGAGAGTAGTGAGTTCACAAATTTCCGGTGGTTGTAATCCAGAAGGGACGATGAGTCCACTTAAAACTTGTAAAGATAAGTGCACTTATAGTCGATTTGGTACATCGGCACATCGCTGGTGTATGCTCCATGTATATAGCCCAGTGAG
Organism: Viscum album; assembly: GCA_963277665.1. NCBI lineage: Eukaryota > Viridiplantae > Streptophyta > Magnoliopsida > Santalales > Viscaceae > Viscum > Viscum album. The sequence goes on from OY728158.1 coordinate 858,472,607, forward strand.
GGTGAACCAAGTAAATTTGATTTGTCATCAGTGTACCTTAATATTCTTTTGTACTCTGCAATAGAAAATAAGGAGTGAAAAGGGTTTTTTCTAACAACAAAACAAGATCAAAAGGGGGACTTTTTTAAATTTCTAATACCCTAATTCACCCCCCTCTCAGGGTATCTAGCCAATTGGACATGACATCATTGACATACCTCTTCAGTCGTGAAACATGGAAGACATCATCTTACTGGTCTAACTGTGGTGGTAGGGCTATGTGTTATGCCACCTCACTATCCCAGCATAGTAGTCGAAAAGGGATAATGAGACATAGAGAAACATTTCCACCCTAATCAAATATCTATAATCCATCAAAATATTAAACCATTATAATAACATGGTCTTCTTCATCAAACTCAAAAGGCCACAGTCATTGGTCCATATTCGATTTCATATTGTTCTAGGAAATATTCATCATCTCTTATATGATATTAACCTTTTTTATTATAACTCAAACCCAATTTGGGAATAGTGGTACAAACTCCTTTAGATCAATCGAACATAGTGGTGATCGATAGAGACTATTTTACAAGGAATCCAATGGTGATATACCTATGGTGTATGTGATACTATTTTTGTATGAAAACTCTTACATTTGTAGGTGATCATTACAACTATGGAAAAAAATCCAACATGAAACCCAAAATCATTTTCTCTATAACATGAATTTTCTACTTATAGTATCCCTTAGTATTAGGGTGAAACTTCATTCTAAATTGCAATAGAATCCCAAATTAATTTTATAATCCTCTATATAAATCCGATGTAAAATATAATCTTGGTATTTAATGGTCATGAATGTAAAAATGTGAATTCAGAATATCTCTTAAACAAAAAAACTAAATATATCCATTGGGATATTCTTATAGAAAGGCAAGAAGTTGTCTGACTTATTGTGTCATTATATTATTAACTAGATGGAATCATAACCTCCAAAATATATTGGAAACCATATCAGAAATTCTATATAATTACCAACCCAAAATCCACTCTGAAACCACTTGGGTTTATTTAAAACCTATTGGAAATTGGTACACTGACGTAAAATACTGAAAAGTGTGTAGTTGAGAGATAAACTCATCTATATGGTTATTCATTTTCAGACACCAGAAATGACATAAAAAGTGTTGTTGCATCTCTTCGCCAGCTTGATATACCATAAAGGAGGATGTATGGATCTACCTCAAAAACACATCTCGTACCATCATGTGTACCTTCATCTATCCTTTAAAATTTATAACATTTTACTTACCTCTATATTATCATTCAGGATCCTCTCCATTGGATATATAATTTTTTTAAATATCATATAATGTATCTCTAAGATGATCTTCCCTAACAGACTATATACAAAGAGGGGTAATTACCATAAACTAAAGGAAATATGTACCATCATGTTCCATTAATAATAATATTAAGGAGGATGACTACTTTGAAACCTCACTCAATAACATCAAACAAGATAACCTTCTGATATCATCAACCGCCATATTCTCCCTCCTAATATAATATATTATCTCGATGTAATTTTCTTGGAGGAACTCTAGCCACTGACTTTGAATCATGTTATGATCCTTATGTAAAATATAAACATGATACATTTTAGATTATAAGAGTTGATAATTCTATCTGAAATTAATTAATTTCCACACACAATCAAGGTATAGACCAACATTTATGTAACACAACATGATTTTTCAAATTATTTTTTTAACCTCATTTAGTCAATTTAATATTATTCATTTCACGAAACTCTTAAAATATTTTATTTCATATTAAATAAATATGATGGTCATTCATTATATACAACACCAAGTTAATCATTATCTATACAAGACAAAAGATATTTATTCTCCACATAGTAAACTGAGTTATCTTGTGATATGTACAATCATTACTTTCCTTAATGGCTTGTGTAACATGCATGAACTATTTTTAACGATTAATATTATATAATTGAAAAGTTTTTATTTAAAATAATAAGATATAATCTATATGTTAAATTAGAATTAATTAATATTATTAACTAATTTATTAAAATATAAGTTTCACAAAAAATTTAATATAAATTCTTATAATACCAATTAATTAGAAATGAATATGAAAACTGATTAAATATAGGAGAAAATATTAATATTTTTATAATCACAATGTTTTCTGGTAATAATAAACAAAATTAATTAAAACAATTGATTTATATTACTATAATAGATATTTTATATAATAAATAAAATATTTTTTATATTCATCCAATTGATTTGAATGACATAATGTAAGAAAAATCCCAATTTTTTAGATAAAAACATTTTTTATAAAGGTAGTTTTACAAAAATTTAATAGAGACCCCATTTTAAATCCAATTTTTGGAACTTATATAGATTAAATATGTATAAATAAAGTTTATATTTGGAATAGTGACAATGAAATCAGGTTAGTATAACTTTTTGTTATTTTTCTGCATGGTTTTCTTTTATGATGAACAGTTAAAAATGATGGATTTTAATTCAAAACATCTTTTCATTTTCATTAATTATGAGGTTAAATAATATTTTAAACTAGTGTAAAAGATTAATTAGATAATAATTTTATCAATTAATCCAATTTAGGTTATTGGAACCTATTTCACATAGAAATGTGATATAAAAACGTAGAAAATGATTGATCATGTATACTTTAGAAACCATAGTATCACCCAATTAGAAGAAATAATTTTAAATTAATTTATACAAAGTATGTGATTGGAATATGGAAAAATGGATTCCATATACGTATCCATAATAATTTATGATTTATAGTAAGGTCAAATTATTTTTTTACTAAAAATATTAGTGACTATAATTAAAATTAATTACATCGATTAAGGTAAAATTATCTTTAACTAAGGACTAATCAATAAATTTAAAACTCCAAAAGACCTATAAAAATTTCCAAGAGCCATTGCACGAAAATATATATCCCCTATAATCAATTTCATTGAATTTATTCCAATAGAGGATCCACATTCAACCTAAAAAACGTGGGTTGAATTCTCCCTTAAAATATTTAATAGAGGGATACTCCTCCTCCACTATATAAAGTCCTCATCTCCTCCCAACTCCTCACTACTGTCATGCTCCTTGGATAACCCAAAATCTAATCAAATAATCTCAAAAAATATCTCCCTCTTCCTAAAATACTCCCATTGGATTTAATCAAACTCAATGAATCTGTTTTTTCACAAATGAAAAGGTGTACCTAATTAAGAGGTGACATCCATTTTCAAGCTCATTTTATTTATTTTATTTATACCACCCACAAAAATATTTATTAAATTATATTATACAAAAATTATCTTCAATATACTAAGATGTTTTTATGATAATTATTATTCCAATACTTATACACACCTCCATCTAATGGGTAATGGAGATACTTTTTATGTGCACAACAAACTGCCACATCACTAAATGATGCTTATTCATTTATCCTTTAACACATTTCATGGTATAAATTATAATGGAAAGCCTATATATATTTATATGTCATATATTACATTCATTATCTATGTATGATTCTTTATTTATTTTTCAACACTTATTTTCATTACTTATCATTTTGTGTAAATTTGATAATTTTATTTGTGGAAATGTGAACTACTGCACCTCAAAGCATTGTGATTCATTCACACACTACATGGAATGTTTTAATAATGACTTTAGTGACCATATATGACATATATTACATTATAATTATACATTAATTACATTATATACATATATACATATATAAATATATGGTATTTCCAATCTATCTTACAATACCACTATATAAATTGAAAGAACCAAAGATATAAAAAATTTGGAAACATGTGATGAAAAAATATATGTAAGTATAAGGACCAAAGAAATAACAAATTAAGACACATGTGATGTACAAAAAAAATATTACCCGAAGTTTCACCTTAACAAATTGTCGTTAACAAACATGTAATATAAAGTCTTAGTAAAATAATATACGGTATTAGATATAAGAATATTATTCCGTAAAATATCTACAATAAACTTACAATAATTATGAATTAATCTTGTATGAGTACCAATAGATTCAAGACAAAAGGTAAGGGGATTTAATCTCACTTTTTATTTCCATGAGATACATACTTTATTAACAACCCATTCCTTTTGTGTGGTGTGTATACCAAATGTGGATGTATAATATGATTATTATAATTTAAATTATGGGTATTTAAATATCCATTATATTGTTTTTATTTCATGTGTTCAATGTTTCAAAAATCACTAAATTGGTAAAATAAGTTTTTCACAATTTTCTTTCATTGAGACTCATGTTTGGCAATGCACATAAATTCCATTTCATGGTTTATATATAAAAATTATTAAAGTAATATAATGAATATCCTTATATTCATTATATATTAAGATTCATTTAATTTCCTTTAATTACATGGAGTGTTTGATCCTATTTTACCATGTGTAAGTGTTTAGTGAAACGAATTCATCACTTTTTAAGATTGTTATTGTTTGTGCATTATTTGATGAAATATTATGATCCATATCACAAATAAAACTCATTAGTTTCCTTATAATATATTTATTAAATATATAACCATGTATTGACACCATTTTCCACTATATAGTATTTATGGTAATTAAGAAAATATTTTTAAGAAAAATTGACTATATTTCCCTCTTGAGTAACAAATTTATTATATCTAAAAACAATGATTTCAAAAAAAAATAAGACTTTTTGTCAAAATAACATTGAATCCCATTTTTAAGGAATTTTTTTTAAATGTTTTATTGTTTTCAAATATTTATTCAAATTATTTCAAAAGTAAATTCAAATAAAACTGTTATCAAGACTATTTTATATTTACGAAATTATTTAAAGGTTTTCAAGAATTATTTATTAGTTTCAACGAAAAATTATTCCTATATGATTACAATGATTTATTTATAATTTTCCAAGTTTACTTTCAATTAAATAATTTTTAGAATGTTTTATGTTTTAGAAATAATTTCTTTTTCCAATAAGTATGGATATATTACATAAGAAATGTTATCAAAATATATTATAAAATTACATTCTGTATAAGATGAAATCCTATGATGTTAATAATTCCATTATTGGAAATGATCTAATGGTTACATTTATATTCATTATATGAATGGTTTATTCTTTTATGTCATGTTGTTTATGAAACTAATTTCTCTTCCATGAGTAATATACGTTTCATACAAGTTTTTTTCACATGTTATGCTTTTATGATGTTCTTATGAAACCTATATCTTCTAGAAGTATATTATTGGTGAAATTTTTATCATACCCATTTCATTTCTTATGTATTTATTTTATTTTTATAACAACTATGACTTTTTATGGTTAATGATATGATGAATATTTTATTTTGTGGAACATGTATGAATGATGTTATTTTGAGATGGGTATGACCTATACTCCCCCAATAAATTGGGAAACACTTGACGAAGAATGAGAATATATATTATGTGGGAACCAAATTCCATGTTCACAATTCTGTGCATGGACATGACTATATGTTCACAATGTTATTCATCAACCTTATTTTATTTCCATAGGATTGTGTATAAATCAGATTACTTGTTCACAATGTTATTAGTGAAACATATTTCATGTTCACAATATTATCCATGGAATTGGTTTTATGCCAATATGTTTATGTTTGAACCACGGTACATGGTCATAATGTTATACATGGACCAGATTCAATGTTCACAATGTCATTCATTGACCCAGTTTCATGTCCATATAGTTATTTATGAACCTGATTACACATTAGAAATGTTATGAATTGACTTATTTTCATGTTTATAAGTTGATACAGTGTCCTAACTTCATGACCATAACATAATTATTCCACCTGTTTCTACTTATACATGTTCAAAATGTTGTAAACCAATGTCCACACCACAAATTACATGTTCTATTCCTATGTTATTCTATCATGAATTATGCTCTTAGTTATCCAATGATCCATGAATTATAAAATTCTAATATTTATTATAGTCTATAATATGTGGGTTATGATATTGAAATTTTATGTTCATGTTCCGCACCATTTAGTTCATTTAATTCTTACACATTTCCTTTATTTTCCCTCACTGAGAAAATGAGATCATTCCTTTGTTATTATTCTTTTCCACATGTTATCAAGATTTGTTTTAGGTAGATGTACAAAAGGTGGAGATATTCATGGGAGATATTTAATATCTTTCACCAGGATATATTATTTTATTTCATAGTTTTCAATGACACTAAACTATTACAGTTCTTGGGCAGGTATTTTTGTAATGTACTGAATATTCATCTAAAATGATGTAATATCCTTGTATGATAATCTTGGTTCACTTTAGTTGGTATCAGTGAAAAGATACAGACATCCTTTGGAAACGAGGATGAGAAATTTGTATTGATATCCAAATTTATATTTCTGAGGCTATGTCAAGGAATGTCTCTAAGGATATTTGTAAGCATATGTCTATATTTTGGAAAATAACCTAGAATATTCAAAAAATTATAGAGTGTGTGGTTTCTTGAAAATAAATACATATATGGATTCTACAATTGGATGTAGTTCTGGTACATATTTACGTAGGATTAAAAACTCAAACAAGATGTCTCGGGCCTGACTGGGTGTAATCCATTCCTGAAAATAGGCCTTACTTCCCACCTAGATTGAGACTTCTGGGGGATATGGTTAGGGAATTCAAAAAAAATTCACGAACCATCAGAAATGATTTCAATAGATTTTGGCTACAAATAACCTAGGATAAACCTAATGTGGCATATATTATGCAAGAGTTCATACTTTAGACAGTATATTAGTAACATTTTATGATTATATGGTTCTTTATTATAATAATTGTTTCGTGATCCATGCTTTTGATTTTAGAAAATGGCTTGAACATGAAATAATTTCATTTATAGTGATTATGATAGAAAATGAAATGAATGTCCTCATGATGATTTGAATGATATGGTCTAATACACAACCTCATTGCTATACTCTCACATAATTCTCAAGCTATAAATCATGTTGAGATTCCAAATGAGAAAAGGAGAGAACAAAGTTTGGTCAATTAGTTCATGAGGAATCATCCACTATATTTTAGTCTGTCATATGATCCACCTATTACTGAAAACTATATCAGTACCACTAGAAATATATTCTCTATTATAATCAATTCAGATAATGAGAAATTCATTTTGGTTGTCTATCTGTTAGAAGATAAATAATACCAGGGGTGGAAACTAATCAAGAATACATAGAAGAAATATGAATCCAAATAAATAGATTGGGATGAGTTCATGAACTTGTTAATCAATATGAACTTTCTTCATGTTCTTTTTACGAAAGTGGAAAAGTTGTTTCTAGAATTAAAACTAATGGATGATGAATCTTTTGGTACTTATGAGGCCAATTTCACAGGACTTGGGAGTTATGTTTATGGTATTATCATCCAACCTGAGAGTAATTTTGAAAGGATCATCAGGGGCATAAACCCATGTATTTTATGTTTTTTTCCACAAGATAAATTATTAGCTATGAATATATTGTGAGTTTTTTAATACAAGTTGAAATGGTGGATGGAGTTTCTGATCGATATCATGGTTTTAAAAAAATGATGATGGGGTTGAAATGTTAATCTAAAAATCATGGATATAAGAATGTGTTCAAATATATTCCAAGAAAAAATGGGAAATGCCAATTATGAGAGTGCCTGAAAGGAACAAAATTGTCTTTCAAGAGCATGATTTCTTTCTATAGAGATAAAATTTAGGACTGATGAAATGAGGAAACTCAATGAAATGAGTAGAGTGAAAGCTCAATGGAATGAAACTCCCACCCTTCAGTGATTCTAGTGCATAGAGTTTAGGTATTAAGAGAATCAATACCCCAATCCATTGGCTCATATGGATGAAAAAACACAATAACCTCTGTGGAAAATGAAAATAGGTAATTCTAGATAAATCACAATGGATGAATTGAATAATGAAAATTACGTGAAAACATATCCTTTACCCATTATTTGAAAATTTAATATTTTATTTTTTTATGAATAAGTCCTATGATAATATTTTTGTATGTACATTAGTGAATATTTATGTGATTTTATCCCTCTACATGGATTTATGAATAATAAAATCTCATTTAATGCTCTATTAGTATAAGGATTAACCCATGTATTGAATAAAAATGTTTTTGGTATAAGAAAATAGCATATTTAAGTTTTAAAGGATCAATTATATATTTTATGGGTTATATGGTAATCCATTTATTGAATATTTATATTAATATTAGAATAATAATTTTTGAGATTAATGTATTATCTCATCACATGAGGACTTATACAAGTTTTTTAACATATATGTATTGATGGTTATAGAATATATATAGATTATCTTATCATGGATCACATTATTTGTTATTACTTTTTGAATAAGTTAATATTTCTCATTCGTTAAATAGGGTAAGAGATGAATTGTAAATCTGTCAATGAATAACCAGAGGTTGGTAATATGAATAATAAATGGAATAAAATTAAGTATGTATATACCTTTAAATTCCATGTTAATAAATATTATTACCCAATTATAGGATACATATAAAAAATGTGTTTCTCTAATACCTAAATGTTTCTCGAACCGATGGCCTTTTAAACCAAAATAGATTTATGACTTTGGGGCCAAAAAAGTTTCATTGATCATCCAATTATTTTATATTAAAGAACCTCAATAACTCCCTATAATTTTTTTTCTTCATGTCCAATATTCACTTGAAAACTATGTTCTTCTATGAGTAATCCTAGTTATATGTTTCTTTCGGTAATGATAATTGTTTCTACACTCCCATTTTACAAGATGTTTTAGTATTCATTTTTATGATGTGTGGTTCATTGAATGATGCTTTCAAGTATTAAACCAATGATAACCCAAAAACCTTTTAAGGGGGATATTTATTTTATGTGGGGAAAATTTAACACCCTGATATTTTGTCATTTTTGGATTTAATTTAATCTTTTCGATATTTTTTTTACACAACAGTGAAAATAGTTTATTATATATTAAAGAACTATATTTGGATTACATTATATGTGGAACTAGGTTAATGTTATACTCCATGAAACATAAATTTTTTATTTATCTTCACTGAATACTGAGGTTAGCATATGATTTATGAAATAATGAGTTTTCTTGATGGCTTTCACAAAACACAAGAATGGGTTTTACCGAACAATAATATATCATGAAAATGTTATTATTTAAAATATAAATATATATAAATTATAAATTGATTTTATGGTCATGAATAGTAATAAAATATTTATGAGAATATATGGTTTTCACAAATATATGTTCAATTCAAAGGTTACCAATAAATTAGAATGGAATATCAAAACCGATTTAACATAAAGGAAAATATTTTTATTTTTATAGTTACAAAGAATTTTAACCTAATAAATTAAATTAATTACAATTTTTAATTGATATTAATGTAATATTTAAGTTATATATTCAATAAAATATTTATTATATTCATCCAATTGGATTTATATACAAATGATAACCACAAACACAATTTTATGCTAAAAATATTTTTTTAATGAATGTAGTTTTACCGCCTTTTAATGGTGAACCCCTTTTAAATCCTATTTTTTTAAATTTTATTCATTTAATATGTAAAAATAAACATCATATTTTTAATAATAATATAAATAATAGGTTAGGATATTTATTTTTATTTTGTGGAATGTTTCATTTCTAATGAATGTTAAAAAACTAGATTTAAATTCAAAATTGCTTTTAAATTTAATTTATTTATAAAAATAATTTATCAATTCATTTGATTTATATTTTTAATTAGATAAATATTTTATATTTTAATCTCTTTTATGTCATTTGAAATAATTTCACATTGAAATTGGATGTAAAATATACGAAATATTTTGATAATTTTTACTTTAAGACCCCGCTGTGTCATTTCGTCACTAGGATAAAGTATAAATTAATTTCTGAAACATATTTGATAGGAATTTTAAAAAATAGATTCGATATTCATAGTAATAATAAATTATAATTCATAATATGGTTAACTTATTTTTTACCAAAAGGATTAGAGAAATTAATTAAAATTAATTACATTGATTATGGTAAAATTAATCTTAACTGAAGAATAAACCTTAAATTTAAGACTCAAAACAACCTATAATGTTTTTCTAGATCCATTGGATGGACATATATATACCATATCCGACCTTGTATATTTTATTTTCATATATTGGGTCCACTTTGAACATGAAAAACGTTGGTGGAATTCTCCCTTAAAATATTAACATAAGTATCACTCCTCCTCCATAATAAAAAAGCATCTTCTCCTCCCATGTCCCTACTCATATCATGTCCATTTTCTCTCTCAAAATATACTCAAATAATCTCCCAAAATTCATATCTTCTTCCTATAAAAATACCCTTATACATAATGCAACCCAAGGAATCCTTTCTCTACAAACAATAATGAGTGACATTATTAAGAGGCAACGTCTTCTCTAAATATATTTTATTTTATTTTATTTCTCCACCCACTACACTATATTTATTCCATTATTGTATAAAAAATCACTATAATCAATATAATAGTATTTTTATTCTATTTATTATGCATACACTTACACACACATCCATCTAACAGGTTATAATCATGGTGTTTATGTGTTTGGGGATCTACCACCTCACTAAATAACCATTGTTCATTTTTCCTCTATCACCTATCGCGATCTAAATTGTGATTGGAAATATTTTTATATATGAAAATATTATATATATTATCTATTTCTTATTTCTTATTAATTTACAACACATATCTTTTTACTTTTTGTATTGTGTGAATATGATAATGTTGTTTGAGTATGTGTGGACTACCACAAAATCAAAGCGATGTGATTTGTTTAGACTCTATATTAAATGAATTAAGTATGGGCTTCATGAAATTATATGATATATATATATAATTATATTTACATTATAATTTTATTTCATACATACATACATATATGTAATTTTATTTTGTCTTTCAATATGATAATAACAAATGCAAACCATGATCAGGTGTATGTACAACTTACCGTGTCCATGAATGGTGTATTCAATTTCATAATTCTATATTATATATATAATTTTAATACAACTAAAAATAATATAAATTTTATTTATATCATATTTTCTATTCTAGAAATCACGATATAATCATAAGGACAATATATATAATATATTAAGACACATCTGAAAAACAAAGCGAATATTACCCGAAGTGAATCCTTAACATATGTTTGATAACAAGAGGGTAATATAAGTCTTAATAAAACAATATATGGTTCTATATGTAGTAATATTCTTCTAAAAACATGTTTAATAAACATAAATTTATTATAATGTAATATTTTATGAGTAAAAAGTGATTCAAGACATAAAGTAAGGGGATTTCATCTCACTTTTTATTTCTTTGAGATACATGCTTTATTCACCACCCATTCTGTTTGTGTGGTGTGTGTATTTCCAATGGGTGTATTCAGTGATTATTATAATAAAATTTATGGTTATTTACATATACATTCTATGCTTTTTATTTCCTACTTTTATGTTTCAAAAGATACCAAAATGGTAAAACAGTTTTGTCTCAATTTTCCTTTTTGAGACTCATGTTTCGTTATGCTCCTAAATTATTTTTCAGGCTATATATACATTAACATTTAATTTTAAATAATGAATATTCTTATTTTTATGATATTTTATGCTTCATGTAATTTCCTTTTCTAACATGGAGTGTATGACCCCATGTTACCATGTGATAAGATGTTATTGAGATAATCTCATCGCATTTCCATATTGTTTATGTCTATGATTTCATTGATGAATTATTATAATCCATATCCCAATAACACTCATGAGTTTCCTTATACTCGATTCATTCAAATTAAATCCAAGTATTAGTAAAAAATTTCCAATATTTGGCACTTAATACAATTAAGAAAAAATAATTATGAACATTTGACTATATGTCTCTATTCCATAGGAAATGTATTTTTCTTATTAAGACCATATTTTATAAAAATTATCAAAATGTTTTCCAAAGTCCTATAAAGATATTTTTCCAGAAAAATTATTTGTTAAAAAAAATTATTGTTTTTAAATATTCGTTTTATGTATTTCAAATGTATTTCTAAAGAAAAAGGATTTCAATAATGTTTTTTATTTAATATTTTTTTTATAAAATTAGTTATTCGTTATATGTATTAAAATAAAAGGCATAAAAAGTAATTTCAATGATTTATTTATACATTTTCAATTTTATTTTCAAATAAATTATCTTCAATATGGTTTATGTTTTAAAAACATTTTTTTCAAAGAAGAATGGATATTTTCTTCCTGAAATTGTTTCAAAATGTATTTTAAAATTCTTTTCTATCTGTGATGAAATCCATTGATGTTATTCAAGACACTATAATAAATGATTTAAAGGTTACATTCAAATTCTATATATTAATGGATTATTATTTAATTTCATGATATTTATGAAACTCATTTCTCTTCAATGATTTATATGCTTTTGAAACTTGCATCTTTTCAAGGGTTATGATTTAATTAAGTTATTATGAAACCCTTATATTTTCATTATTTATTATTTTAGGAAATGATAATGATACTCAATTGATTTCATGGGTAGTGATTTTAGGTTTAAAAAACTTGTGGATTTTTATGGTTCATGATATGATTAATTTTTTACTTTCTATCACATGTATGAATGATTTTAATATAAGATGGGTGTGATCTATATCTCTCTATAATTAATTGAGTAATTATGGAGGACTCATGAGTATATATTTTATGTTTGAACATTATTTTATGTTCAAAATGTTATGTGTGATTATGATTATATATTCACAATGTTATGTGTGGACCTGATGTCATGTCCCTAATTTTATATGTGATCCTGGTAACATTTTCATAATTTTATGACTGATCCTTATTACTTGATCAAAATATTATTCATGCTCCTAGGGCCATTTTCATATAATTATGTGTGAAGATAATTTCATAGTCAAAATGTTATGTGAGTACCTGACTGCATGTTCACAATGTTATGCATGGAACTAGTTTAATATCTATAAGTTTATGCATAAACCTGATAACACAATCACAATTTTTTTTCACGGACCTGGTTTCATTTCCATAAGTTCATGTGGGGGCCTAATTTCATGTACATAACTTAAGGAGTGACGTTGTTTCTTCTTATACATGTTTACAACATTATAATCTAATGTTCATTCGAAAAAAATTGATTTCTCATTTCTATGTTATGTTCTCATGAGTTATTCTCTTTATTCCCTTATGATACATGTGTTTTGAACTTAAAATATTTATTATGATATCAAATATGAAGGGTAGGATCTTCAAATGTTATACCCATTTTTCATACCCTTTTGTCATTATATGATTATGAATTTCATTTTTTACCCTTACTGAGCATCTGAGCTCACCCCTTTATTATGTTTCCATCCCCCAGGCTCTGAAGATCAGTTTTAGGTAGAAGTAATAATGGTATAGATTTTCATGGGAGAATTTGAAGATCTTTCATCATTATAATATAATTTTTTTCCATGTTTCCAAATACAATAATCTATTACGGTCCTTGGGTATGTATTTTTTTAATGGACCTAATTTTCATCTAAAATAATGTAATATTCATGTAAATTAATATCAGTTCATTATAATTCTTGTATCAATATCATGGGTTTCATAGTTATGATGATGATATCTTAGCTTTTGGGACCCAAAAGAAATAATTTCTATCCTCTACATTATAGAACATCCACGTTTAATTCTGGATGCATCGTAGAACAACCCATACTCAACACCATACTCTAATAGTCTCACAATAGGTGTTCTCATCAACCACTTCAAAAAAAACAATCAAATAATTATTTCACATATCTATCAAAATGACGGTCTAAAAATTCTAGATATAAATAGATAGAGGTTCCAACAGCCTCTTCTATGGTTAAATGTTATAAAATGTGGTCCTCTAGAATTAATAATTGGCACATAAAGAGGTTCCCAAAGCGATTTTTCTCTCATAGTTCATTCATGACAGTCCATTGGTGTCTTGCATGATCCCCATTTGATGTTGTGTATATCAAGATTTAGTTGAAAATGTATACCATGAACCGAACAATGAAAGGATGATTGATTTAGTTCATGAGTCCATTGAAAAATAATCGGGTGATCTTCATGTAGAACAACATCACCAGGTATTCATAGTGATCATAAAGACATCATAATTCCTTCTTTGTTATATACCCATCCAGAGCTTTGACCTAGTGACAACATGATCTATGTTTATTCTTTTAGAAATGTGTCAATCCCTTCAACATTCTATTATGTATTTGATCCTCAATTGTGGAAACTTATTCTTTCTGATCACCTTGTTTATGGGAATATATTCCAAAATAAACCTCAAGAACTTTTCATCCTTATCGACGTACAAAACTAGGGTTATCAAATTGGAAATAATGGATCATACAAATCACTTCATTTATTTTTTTTTAATTTCACCTTCAACTTATGATGCTTTTTGGGTTCTATATGATATGATGGAGAAGATATCTAGGTAAGCACTGGGTGAAATATAACATCTATATCTACATCTCAGTGGGGTGGTAATCCCAACACATTATTTGGGATGATTTCATCACACTCTTCCACTAGTGTAGAAAACTAATATACTCTAGTTTCTTATACACAAATTTATATATAATTGATGAGGTAAGTAGTTGACTATATCTTCTTTTGTATAATACTTTCATACATTTATTTGGTTGTTTTCTCATATATGTAGGATACAATCATCCAAAATGCAGTTTAAAAAAATTATTCCTCCTAAAAAAATAAATCTATTCTTGATCATAGGATAGCCATTATATACCTAAGACGGAATCATAATAAATGATCACTACTATAAGGAGTTATCATAATAGGACCTCTCACCCATGATCCAGATCACACTATTGGAAGAATCGTGTAATCACTAAATCCCATCTATTAGAGGTTTACAATAATAATGTTTGAGCCAATGTTTCCAAAAGAAAATTTAAATCTGTAACAAGGGATGTGGAATGAAAAGAGTTGATCATTCCTACATCTATCAGTATTACAACTAATGTTGGTAAAACATAGATCATACATCTAATTATACTTATATCCTTTGTTTCCATGGTAAATAATACATGTAATTTTCTTCATTCATGAACACTGGATCATTGAACATGGCATGGAACAACTTTTGGGGTAAATAATTTGAACCAATGACCACCTCATTAATTATCTCACTTCTCAAAATCATCGTATGATTTCCTTTAATCATCACTGATATAGAATTTGACTTAGCCTATGTGTTCCATCAACAACCTTTGTTTTCATCATCATTGATGGTCAGATAATTTCACATGGCATTTCCAAAAACATCGATGAGAATCACAAATAATCCACTAACTGAATTAATATTTCTAAGGATATATGAATTGAAAACCCCTTACCCAATGAGTATTTATTGAAGTGTCTCACATGACTAGATCCATATTCCATCCATTATCTTCTAACTACTAAATCCCCCTTTCTTGTTTTCCTAATCTCATAAATAACAATAGGGTTCTTTCCATCCAAAAATATATCCCCAACTAAAGCTCACTCAAGTACCCCATCATAAGAATGAATGTAAATAGAAATCACTAATGCACATATATCTCACTATGGGACCCAATATAAGGGATATTTTTGTAATAATAGTCCTCAAACCAAAACCATAGAGTCATGTAAGTGATTATTCGTCCTCGATGAGTACTCTTCCAGAGTCATGTTGCCCTGTTAGAGACACAAAATCTCATATACGTACATTGATCATATTTTGGCTAGATATGTCTCCTCGAGGAAGTGACACTTAAAAAATAAAAACAAGAAGATGTCTGATAATTTGTCTGCGTCAGCAAAGCATTCCCTCTCATAGAATAATCTTAATGAAAAATATATTATGGGACCACCGTCTGAACTAGAGGATCCCATGTATGTAAAAAACTCACATAACTACCTCAAGTGAGTCCTAAAATACCTACGGGTCTAGCTTACCGCAAAAACCAAGTGTCAATAACTAAAATACACAATGTGTATGATGATTTTGTGAAAATACTCATTCGGTAAAACCTTCAAAACATTCTTCCCATTGGGTGGTATTATGACTATAAAACTGCTAAAAGGAACCACCGCTTTCACATGTTCCAATAGTAAAGCCTCTTTACTATGCAGAACATCATTTTGACCAAACTATGGCATTATTTCAGGATTTTATCTCATATGAATTCAAAAATAATTAAGAATTTCCATGATGAAATATAATATAAGGGTATCTAACTGAACAAAATTTGAATCCACAACACATTATTATATGATTCATTTACCAATATTTTCATTGCAAACTATTCCTATATGTATTGATTCAACAAGAAAGTTCTCATTGTTCATGTGAATGGATACATTAGACACTAAACAAACTATATATTCCATTACTAAACATGAAACAATATAACGTTATTTACCTTTCTCCGAAACCAATCCTAATAGAAATACAGTATTTTAACATCAATTTTAAGAAGAAACCTCTATGTCACAATATAAATAAACGAGGCCTACTCAAACGAAAATAAAATGAGATTGACATCCCAATACCACCCCTAGTAGGATAAGGGAAATAATAAATCAATGAATAACATTATCACAGACATGGGAGTACAGAGCCTAAGGTACATGAATACATGCACAACTATCCAATACACCAACACCTGTTTGAAATAGAAAATACCATTGATACCCAAATCATGACAACAATTTATCTCATAATAAGAGTACAAAAAGGAATTGGAATGTATTAAGGGAAAAATAAATTAATGCCAAATTGGTAAAACTACCCATCCAACTAAGTGATAGGGGGATTTATATCAAATTCAATACCTGGTATGAACACATGTATCTCTATATCACGATAATAATCTAATCCCTAATCCTTATATGACTCCATTGAATGGTATATTCCATGAATAATACATGAATTGTGTGGGAAGATCAATATAGGGTTACATTTAATAATACATAGTAAGAAATATGAAAATTAAAAAAAATTAATAAATCAAGAGAGCGGTCATCTCGTCATTACAAAGTAATGTCCAATATGATTTGATACATTACGAAAATTAACCAAATATACGAATAATAAAAACCATGTATTATGGGAATATCACAAAAGTTTAGAAATCCATTAGATCCATATTTTTCCACCAATGTAATGATCATTCATGAGAACTCTCTAAATGATATTGATAAAACTGATGGTGGTTATATGAAGAGTCATCATCATCAGGACTCACCATGAATAATTGATCTCTACAACTCAAAATATCTCAATTACTTGATTGATGATCTCAACCAAGACCTTGGGAATATCCTTGATCCGACATGGAATATCCCTCTATCAAGGATTCATGTGATTATGTATGTTAATCCTAATGATTCCTCAAAACCCACATAGAGAAGAATAATGAATAATAAAGGATCATACAATCAATCGGAAGGATGGATTATTGATCTCTATCTAAAAACTAATCCAAATAAGGGATTATATCCTCTACTGAATACATGATGACTCTATATACCCTCATGGTTATGTATAATGGGGATTATACTAAGTTAAATATAACCATATTAAAAAACGTAGATCCCCAAACTGCCCCAAGAAAGTAACTAGTGTTTACAGGGAGTAAACTACATGATTTCTCTACCCCATATTTGTCTATGGAAAATGGACTTGACTGCGTCCTTTTTTACAAGCCCATGTTCTACGGTCTATCCTTTGTACCTATATATGTACTGGTAACATTACATTTCTGAGTACTTGATAATACAAGTGTACTCTGGTCATGCCTATGTGGATGGCCTCATCCATGTACTATAGTCATGATTGAGTACTGAGTGGTTCCAATGTGTTTGTTTATGTTGGTGCTCATGTACTCCAAGGGTACACCTCGAGAGGCTAGAGCAAGGTCACAAGACAACAGGGGGGGCGTGCCCCATGGAATGTGATATTTTATTTATGTAGACCCTAACTACCATAGTTAGGATCATCATATTAGGTATTCTTTAAATAACACACTATGTATGGTGTGATTTTCTATAAATCTAGATATCCCATGTGTCTTCCATTCACACATCCATTTTTTTGAGAATCATTCATCAAACCTAGCAATTAATTCCAATCAAAGTTGAATGAATTCAAATCACCACATATGGTTATATTATGGAAACAACGTCTACCTGAAAATCAAGAATCATCATGCGGCCCCACCAATGTACCAAAACCCTTGAAAGTGGTTTTTATGATCAGTTCGGAAATATCATCCCTAAACAACCACTACAATCACATCATCAATACATAATATAAACATGATTTATTAATCGTTTAATCCAAATAATGGTAATGTATTGATCGATTAACAGTTATTTATTGAACCACTGAAAGTGGAAAATATTAGGTATTAACATGCAATGAATTAGGGAAGAAATTCACAAAATAAAAAAAAAAGATGAATGGACCTTATTCATTTGTTATGTTGGGCGAAATAAATTTCTATTATGATGATGAATAGAGAATTATTATTAAGTAATTTTAATTATAAAATAAAATTAAGATAAAGCTTCACCAAAAAAACATGATTGTCTTGTGATTTTCCTACATAGTTTCATTGATTCCTCCCAAGCATGATCCGATTATAAATTTACATTATCTCAATTAGCACTACTATAAATTGGAGCCTAGATGTGTATTCCTCATTTGAATCTAAGAGGTTAGGTTTTATGAAATTTATATTGGAATAAACATTGGTTCATGGAATAAGGGTTCAAGATCTATTTTGGGGTGCCTAGAAATAGTATATTTCTATATATAATAAGGGAAGGTCCATGGGGTAAGGCTGCATATATTTTTAAGATTCAACCATTTATCTTTTTTCTAAAAAAATTATTCTACCCATATTGGTAACCACTCTTTGGTCTATATGGTGTTTCCTATCTAGATGCATTAGGTGAGAAGAAAAGCATAAAACAAATAAAACTATTAGTCCTAGTTTTTTTCATCCCAATTTAGCAGGGTTCATTCCCTTAAAATATGCCATTTTTTCTCATTAAATTGAATAAAATATTATTTCATTATCTAGATAAATCTATATGTAAA
Source organism: Viscum album (assembly GCA_963277665.1). Taxonomy (NCBI): domain Eukaryota; kingdom Viridiplantae; phylum Streptophyta; class Magnoliopsida; order Santalales; family Viscaceae; genus Viscum; species Viscum album. The sequence continues at coordinate 858,492,015 of OY728158.1, forward strand.
AAATTAACCATTTTTGATTTAAAAATTCAATAGGGGACTACTACCCCTACTCTCCAACCATATCCCTTGGTGGGTTAGAAACATATAGAAATAAAATTTAACATTCAAGTATTCAATGGAATTGAATCAATTGAATATTTAACATAATAATCAAATAACTCAATTAAAATGGAATATGAATGAATATAAAAAATAAATTAACCACGACAGTTGAGGAAACAATGAAAAAATTATATAAGCCGAAGAAGAAAAGAAGAATCATATGTTGAAACATCCGAATGCAATTAAATATTTTTTAAATGGAACCATAGTAGCAACCCTAAAAAGATAATCAAAGATGAATGTAACCAAAAGAACATAAAAATAAAGGGAATAGAAAACCATACTGAAATCATCTGGAATCAAGAATATAAATTGGCGAAAACATATTATGGATTGAGAAGAATTTATGTCACAAGTATTAGTTAATTTCACTCTACCTAAATATTTTTCATCGAAACAATTTTTGTTACACCATATGTGATATCCTTTTGGTCTCTAGAATAATTTATATTCAATTTTTTTGCCTTTATTTTAAATTGATGTCTCTTCGAGCCCTAATGGTTTTATGGATAATGTTTTGCCTTTACACCATAGGTTCTCAATAATATTGTATCTTTTACATCTTGATTTGGTTTTACATACTTGCCTATGGATGGAATGTATTCAATCGATTTACTTCATAAACAGGTTTTTATAGTGTTAAAAATCTGAAATGCATACTTTTTTAAGAAATAATACATTTTCTAAGTGAGCTCAAATTTTCTTTAAATCCCAATTATAAACCACAGAATTGATGTCTAAAACTTATTCAAATAAAAAATAAAATATTTCAAGATATATATAAATATTATGATTATCGAATTCCACCAAACATGACAATTACTTGTCCTCAGTGAAAAATAGTAAAAATGATTCAAAATAGAAAATATTTTTTTACTGGAAATGTGTTTTCCAACCAATAAAATTAATAAAAATTATATGCATGTTCTAGTAATCCCAATACACCCTTGAATAGAAAATATATCATTCCTAATATCCAACATCTTTATTCATGTCCCTTTTCCACTAATATACATCCTTAAAAAACTATACCCATGTTGCAATTTACATCACTAGGAATTTAATCTCACCACCCATGGTAAAATGGAAATGGAGTTATGATCATAACTTAGGATCATGTTCATAACAATATTATTTTATTATATCTAACATCTCTACTACATAAAGAAAAAAAATACAATTATTCATGAGGTATTTACCATAAAGGTTCAAATAACATTGTAGATTAGGGTAAGTGTGTATATGATAAAAAATAAATCATTAAATAAGATGTAAACTGAAGATTATAATATGTGATAATAATGAATAGTGAAATGAAGAATCACATCATGAAAGTATAATATAAACACACTGGCAATACCAATGTTGGTCTATGGATGTTTCATGAATTTGTGAAGAATGTATCATGCTTTCGATTTTTTAATGTGATTCTTTCGAAAAATCTCAAATCATTCTACAATCCATGAATGATCTATCATCATATTTGTTAGATTTTTAATTCTTTGTTTTTATGAACATAAAAAATAACAATAACATATATATATATATATATATATATTATTTATTTAATAAATATTATTTTTCATTAAAGTATATCATAAGTTACCACGTACAACATCCCATATATCTGTTAAAAATTTACTTCACATATCCTTCATAATAATTATACAATTTTCAATATAAATTACCTTCTCCCACTATTATTCTAGTGAAAATCATTCAACCATACTTAAGAGTTGGTTATAAATGGATAAATTGAATTTATAACATGTCTCAATCCTAATAAGGCCATTCATAGATTCCATGGTATTAAGACAGAAAAATTTAAATGGGGGACTTATGAAATATTTCTTAATAAAAAAATTTACACAATCATTTTAACAATGCATTTTTCCAATCAGAGCATCAATAAGATACCAATAAATGTTTTTATTGGTTTACATGCCCTAATAATCTCAAAAGAAAAATTCTCCAAAAAGAATAGGAAATGGTTGTCCCAGAATCCACTCTAGAAAAAGAGAATACTTATAAAAAGTGAAATCACTCATTTCATTGTGACCTGTAATAAGAAAATAAATATTATTAATAAATTTTCTAATTATAATTACATCATTGACACCATTAATGATGATAAAATCTAAATAAAAAATATTTTAACAATTTTTAATGAATTTTTCTATTTTATTTACATGGGTGTAATGGGATTCCATGTTAAATCATAATTATTATAAAAAATCTATCCCAAACTAACTATAACACGAAAACACATTTGGATATTTGAAATAGTGAAAAATAATGATTCCCCATCCCCAACAGAAATTGTAATAGTGTTCACATAGTTTTGAAAAGTGATGTGGGAGATAATGAAATAACATCATCCAAAAATGAAATGGTAAGAACGAAATTAGTGTATGGAATTGAGAACTCCTTGTCCATAATTTCATGTGATGGCGTAACATTGTTGATTTCTATATAAAATAGGGATACATAAATAGATTTTAAAATTAAATAATACCTATAATTGATAAATGATTATAACATCTGATATATATAATATGGAATAAGAAATATTATCAGGTACACATAGTTTAGAAAAATTTATATCTTCTCTTATATAAGTTCTTGGAGAGGAATAAAAACTAATAATAAGGGAATCCAAGAGAAAATATATAAATTAAAATAAGAACATTTTTTAATAGAATCATCTTAAACTAAAAGGCTGAAATATTAGTGGCCTCCCATAAATTGCTAACAAATACATCATCATCTAGATGGATGGAAAAAAGATAAATTGGAGTAGTCTATTGGATCTTATATACATGGATTATTTTAGGAACTGGAGGTGTTTCCCTCAAGATCTTATCATCATTTTGAATAATTGGCCACCTCAAACATGGCTAGATCATACCTTTCATGTGGTAATAGGATAATATTGTCGGGTCATGGATGGATCTCCTAGGGAAGTTCTAGTATCATTGAATCATGATGAAATAATTCATTGAGAAGGTAAATTGATATCCTAGTAGGTAAATTATAAGTTACAACATAATTAGATTATCTAGACAAGGAAACTTGACACATATGAAATAACAACAAGAACATGAAACCATTTAAAGATAAATAAATTTGTATTCATTCCATTATATAATGTAAATTACACAACCAAAGATAGTGAATATAAGGAGAGTAGAAATAAACCCACAATTATAAAATCATTAGAGGGTTATAAATGGAAATAATTAATTAGAGTAGGAAAAACTATCATGTATAACATCAGAAGTCCCCACGTGGATGATGGGTGGATGGATCTGCCCCGCTAGGCCAATATGAGAAATTGTGGTGAGGGAAGGTGACGAAAACACCATAATAGGTTCTATATTTCTGAAAATAGTATTTTTAATCACTAGTTATGGTTTTGTTTTGATATATATTTAGCTTTTATATTTTTACTTAGGATCGACAAACGGTGACTCTGATGTTGTAAGCATATCTAGTTTCATTCCTCACTAAGAATTCCCTTCCAGGACGTCCTACTAGGTATAAGGGTTAGTGGTATTTGGGAGAATATTGATCGAGGTGGAGAAGGTGTGATTGTATATGGGGTGGGAATGGAGATAGAGGTATTCCTAAATGTATTGGGCTGATTGTGGGTAGATGACATGACTACGGGTGAAGGAGAAGAAAGGGAACTATGTTATATTAGTAAAAGGAATCCCAATGTGATGGTTTATCTATATATTATTATCTAAAATACTATAGGGAATTACTTATTTTTATGTGGATCATATATCATATATCCCATGTAGTAGAGATCAAATTAGAAGAAACTAATTTCTATAGATGGGAAGATGAGGGAAGATGGCTATAGCAATAGGAGTCGGGCCATGTTCGGCATCCTCATCATACATAGTATCCCAATAATACTGATATTCCACCATATGAACAAGATCCACCTTATAGATAATTGGTTGTTCAATTGACTACATTGGAACTAAAGATGAGATTATATGGTAGCACTCAAATACTCCCAGGTTAATGGCCCGATGGGTGAGGAATAATCCACCAATATGTTTTTGAGAAAGCCTCGAGATTTAATATCATAATACATATAGAATTGGTGTTCCATTTTTATCATGGGGGAACCCATAACTATAGTGTGAATGACCCCCACTATCAATGGAACGACCCCATGGTAGTTTCCTCATTATAGCCATGCATGGGATAAATCATGATGTATGATTATAATAGAAACCCCTTTCTATAAATAACACTACACTATGGGTGGATCATGGATATAGATCCGGGGATATTCTATCATTTACAACATTTTAAGAGTATATATATATTTTTTAGAATAAGTCTTAATGTGGACTAAGATGGATAGGTCGTTAAATCTGATGAATAAATTCCCAAGCCTACATCACAATCCCTTAGAACAGGCTCCAAATCACATCCTTCAAGTCTAGAGTTAATGTGAATGTCATCATACTTGAATGTGGTCATAAAATAGTGGAATTGATCCCAATATATCATGTCTTTAACATGATAATGTGAAAGAGTGTCATCTCCAAGAGGTCTTAAATAACTTAGTCTTCAATTATGGTCTTGTGAAATACAATGAAGTCCAATTTTTTTGGACCTCATTTGATAAGAATGTATGTGTTCCAAGAAATATAGATGTCTAAGGTCTATAAATTGTAGTTAGTTGTAGATTTGGGTAGCCAGAGCAGCACCCATAAAGTGGTGTGATTGTGATTCTGAACTTGTGACCCAAAAATGAAAACATAGAGGTAGGGATACTTTTCGCTTTATATTAGGCCATTGTGGAAAGAATGAAATGTAGATATGGCCAAGGATGAATAATAATTATGGGAGGCATGGATTAGGTGTAGCCACAAAAGGTGGGGGAAAAAGGAGGAGTGGCAAGGGGGAGATGGAGGAATGTAAGATTCCATAAACCCTAGCCTTGTTGTTTAGGTAAGTGGGTTGTGAATGATTGGTCATAAATTTATAATTTTCATAATATGTTTTATTAACATTTTATATTTTAAACCATGACATATTACGACATAAAATATAATTTTAGGTCATAATTTTGTTAGTTTAACCCCAAAGCTATCCACTAATATTGGCCAAAATGTAATTCAATGATCCTAACTTAACTAAAGACATCAAACCCTGGATTCCTCTTAGTTATTGATTCATTTAATGTTTAAATATATACACTAACCCAAATCCTAGGAATATTACATAAATAATAGACTATTCGTTTTAGGTATCTATGTAATATTAACCATGGTCTGTTGACATTAAAGTGTGATCCATTTCCTCATTCAATCTCTAAATATCCATAATGGAATACTTTATTGACTTCAAATAGGACCAAATATATGTATTTTAGTATTGGGTGGTATAATCTAATATGGTAATTAAACAAAAGATATTTTCCCCCTGTGTGGATATCTATCAAATTATTTGTTTGTCATCCCATTGCTTTCTTTCTTTTTATAATTTTTATAAATATTCTAAGATTATTTTCTGATTTCCACAAACTCATCCAATTGTGGTAATTTATTTTCCTTGTTTTTTGTCATCTTGGTTTGATTTTTTAATTTCCTAGAATGAGAAATGATCTAATTATAATATAAAATAACAGGGTTTTCCATATAAAATTGGGAATGGAGTTGTGTCAATGGGTTTTTTGCAGGATGTTTTACATTGCCTAAGTACATGAATGAGTTTGATTCAATAGTGTTTCTTTATTTTATTGACTATATATTCTAGGATTTTCATTACCTATCAATTATAAATTTACATCATCCTACTAGATTATGGAGGGATTGGAGTTTTAGTATTGTAATGAATCATCATGGAATTTGACAAAAAAAATTTAGTTGTGTTCCTTGATCCCTAATGAATAATTAGGGATATCCAAATGAGGCCAAAAAAATTTTTCCTTTATAAATTTCATTAATTATTTATTAGTGTCAGGGGTTGTAGAATTTGGTTCTACCCACAATTAAATGTATTACACAACAACCAAGATATATAACATTCAATTATAATTGGAAAATGGTCTCATGATATCAGTTACCCAATCATCGTAGATTTCCTCATCTCATATTAGACTCTAGGGAATTTTTTAATGTTTCCCAGTGGTGGCTATCCACTAAAAACAATCATATATTTGGAAAACATTTTTTACATCATAATAGATTGTATGATAAAATAATACACTATGAATAATTTTATCTATGGTACACTCATACCCATGATTTCTTAAAGACAATGACAAATGAAAGAATGATAATAAATATTGGATTTATTCCTTTGTAATGAAACATCATATTAAACAATGAAAAAAAATTTATATAATATTGGTTCACCTAAAAATTAGTGTGAAACAAATGAAATAAATTTATTCAATTATTGAAATGAAAAATTTACATCAAGGGTCACAATGGTTAGGTTGTTTTTTATATCACCAAACCATGGACATTCTTGGAATATGACATAGAATATTGTCTCTTCATTTAAATCATCTTCAATTCAAAAATATTCATCATCTTTAATATTGGGAATCCATAGTATAGATAAATGGTCCATAATGAAATTATTAGTCACCATACTATTTTTGAAGACTAAATAAAATTCTTAAAATAAGAGGATATATCATATCTACCTTGGTTTGAAATATTTATTATTTATAAAATAATTCTATGTCATGTGATCCATAAAGATAATAACTCTATAAATAATTAAATAAGATATAAAGTTTTCAAAATTTTACACCAATAAAAATAAGTTCTTTCTCTGTAGTTATATAATTTATTTGTGCCTCATTTAGAGTATGGATGGAATAAAAATTGTTGTGAAGTATATGTCCCTCCCATTATTTTAAAATATAACCCACAATGAGGCCACCAGATTCACACAAAATCGCTAACTATTTGTCCCAATCAATTTAGAAAATTTCTTGAGTAGACACCATTTTTACTACATTAATTGAAGAATGACATTATTCATTGAATTCAAGTGGAATATCATTATATATTAGGAGTGTTAGTGGACATGTGATTTGTGAAAAGTCATAAGAATGTTATGGTAAACCCTTTGAAATCCCCAAAAAAACTACTTATTACCTTCATATTGATGGGTTTATAAAACTATTTTAAAACATTGATCTTTTTTGGGGCAATATAGATATCATTCTTTGAAATTTTATTCTGAATTATTTTTCCCCCATGGACCATAAAATGGAATTTATCCAAATTCAATAATAAATATTTATATTACTAGTATTTCAACACCATATCAAAATTTCTCAATGTTTCCTCGATGGATAGTGCATAAAATAATAAATAATCAATGAATATTTATAAAAAATCATCCTATACATCATAAAAATTATTTTTCAAGAACGACAATAATTTTTCGAGTGAATTACACATTCTAAAATATATCCATTTATTGGGGATGTTTCTAAATGGATAGGTAAATTTTGTTTTTGAAAAATCATCTGGGTCTATAGTTATTTGATTGTATCAATAATATTGATCTAGGAAGTAATATAATTCCTTCATAGCTACTCTATAAATAATTTTATCCATTAATGGTATATGGAAGTGGTCCTTATAGGTTACTATAATGTGAATTCTATAGTCGACACAAACTCACTATCCAATAATGATCAGAGTTGGGATTAATTAATTTTCATTTTTATTTATCACATTTAAGAATCTGTTCATTAAAACCACATGTAGCTGGCTCAACCATTCACTCTCATAGATATAAAAACTAATACTAACGTCAAGTAGCCTCATAAAATCCCTTTTAATTATTTATTTCATTATTGGGATGAATCTCTTCTAAAGTTGACATTTAGGTTTTCCCCCTTCCTCGAGAAGCATTTTATGTGTACCGATAATGGGGATGAAAACCATGATTTTTGGAATGCCCCAAAAATGTAATTTTATTTCCTTTTGAAAAATTTTATTATTTTATCTTCATATTACTGATTCAATTTATTGATTATAATTTTTTAAAGTGCATTTTTATTCTCCAAGAATGAGTATTTCAATGTTCTTATTAGATTTATTATTATTAATATTGGAAGATTAATTTCCAAGGGGAAGAAATCTAAGAAGCAGTAGCTCATTAGTGGGTGATATATTTTGAATCCTAAATTTCACTACCATATTCCATTTAAGTAGAAAAATATTCCCACTTATCATCAATATACAATAAATAATCTTTTTCATTAGAAATAAAAATGGATTTTCAATCAAATGACTTGCCACATCACTATCTTGATCTTATTGTATCATACACTACATAATCTTCACCAACTCTGATGATAATTTAACTAAGTTTTACATCAATTAAATATTTAATTATTGTAATAAATGTTATATTTATAATTATGGTGACATATCTTTATTCCATCATATATTGGATAATAAAATTAGCAAGAAATATAAACTTACCTACTTTTACTAAGACGTACTCGAGAAGTCCTCGATGATTTTTGATAGAACGATGAGTGTGATGAAATGAAAATCATTACAGTTTTATGTCCTTGAGCCCCAATTTAATCAATACACTCATTTCATTTGATTTATACATTCTTCAATATCATGTAATTATAACCTAGAATTACATGTTCTAATGGTGCCTGGGAATTAAAATCTACCAATGTCTCTATTTTTTGTGGAACATTAAATTGAATAGAAATTAAATGTTTTCCTTAATTTAAATATTGAACAAGTCATCTATATCTATATTATTTTATATATGATAATTTATGAATTTATAATAAATTCACATATAGGTAATGGGTTACGAAAATGTGATTTTTAATTGTTTTTTGTTAAACATCTCTAGAAATTTTTTACATTGTCCCTATATAATATATTTTCTCATCATTTATATAGATTGAATGAGGGGGTCTCTATAGTGGTTCTTCCATATAGACGTCTTATTTGGTTATCTTATCTAGTACTTGACTTTTTTCACTAGGATCTATTTTTAGATTTTTTTCGCAACCATTTTTTTCTATCATCATGCTACTTTTGGATGAATGTACCACATGATTCAGGTTCATATACCTTCTTTTTTCATCACCTTTTCAAGGATGTAGATAATTAATCTCTTTTCCACTATGAAGAATCATATCATTATCCTCCTCTCATGATTTTTTATTGTTATTACCATATACTGTTAGTAATAGTCAATTTGATTGAGTCTTATAGATCTTACCTATATGGTTATCAATGATTTAGAGAGAATATAATTCATTTTTATTCACTATCTCTTTTTTATGCACATTCTTGTCTTATTATTTATCAAATGTAGTGATAATATTTTCTAGTTTTTATTTTCTAGTGGGACAACTTTTTGATTTCAAGGTAGAGATTTCAAAGAATTTTGTGGTTTATGAGGTTTAAATTGTTTATCCCTTTGGGGAATGGCTATTTTGTCTTGGGTTGTTTTGGTAGAGGTCAGTAGTTTTGTGGTTGGTACTCAGTTGGTCCCTAATGTCATTTTGTACCTTGACCACTACAGTAATGATAGTACCCATAACTGGGTGGGAATTTATGTTTCACAAGTCTATATAAGAAATATGGTCTCTGGAACTTTATTTGTTATAGAAACTATTGGTGTTATTTGATTTAAATTTAAATAATTACAATATTGACATTGGGTTTCATCCATACCATCTTAAAATTAAATTTATTGGTGGGGACCTCCACGTATTTCACATGCTTGATTTCTGTAATAGGATATAGTTGTAGTAGTGTTAGAGTTAAAAACTAAATGTATTATACCTCTTCATACGGGTTTCAACCTATGATACAAGGAATGTTATATCTTCCACATGGAGAATAAATTTTCAAGGAGTTCCCTGATCACTCTAACAAATATAGTCATTGTCTTTGGTTTCATCAATAAGTTATATACCCACATATGGTGTCATGGACATAAGTCCAGCATCAGCTGAAGAGTATACCATATTTAGAGTGGTTGGTTGTAATAAATGTTAATATTATTCAAGATATATACACTCATAAAGTCTAAGATGTGTTCACATTCATGTCAATTTTGAAAAATGGTCCCAAGACTCTCAATCTGATTCAATCTCTTCTTGAGTGACATTTTAGATTTTATTTCATAGCTTCTAGGTGTGGATAGGTGTGAAATAATTTTCTAAAAATTCCTTTCTAGGGTAATTCCATTTTATAATAGATAAAGGATTCTGAAATTTAGGAGAATTTTGATCTCCTTGACACAAGGAGAATGGAAGGAACCAAATCATAAAATCATATGAATAAAGACTGTAATTTCCGAAGGTGTCCCAAAATTATAAGAAGTTTAAATTTTGTTCATGTGGATATTCACTCTGATGTCCACTAAATTGAGCTATGTTCTAAATCATGTGATTCTATATAGTGTTTATTTCAAATTTGTGTGGTTGAATTAAAGGAAAAATAGTGTTCATCACAACACCATTTATGAATGAAAAGCTATAGTTCATGATGGTTCATTCCAGAAACGGTTTCACTCCATACTATTCATCTGTAACATAATGGGAACTCTATGGATTATGAGAAATGATATTGTTGTGTTTTTTTATGTTTGAATAATGATGGAAAATTTGGAAATAACAAATTGTGGGTTATAATTCAAGAGGTTTATAATTATTAAGAAACATTGAATGAGATAGAGAGGCTTGGATCATGTAATATAATCATAAAATATATTATATGAATACCCAGTGAGTAAAAATTAAAAAAATCGATGGGAATGTGAAAGGGAAGGCATGTGTAACAATCCAAAGTTCATTTTAAAGGTCAATATGCTGAAGTGATATTGTGTTTCACTAGGAATGATGACAAAATATAATGATCCCAGATATCAACATTGATTGGAAATGGGTTTGATTATATTATATATTTATATTAACTCTACAAGAACTATGATAAATTTACATAGAAAAGTGGATGTTTGGGGTCCAAACCATAGATAATCTATGGTAATGGCCGGTGTCTAATGAATAATAATCCCAAATTAGATTCCATACATAGATATAAAGGGTTACTATTTAATATAAAATTAAAGTGCTAAATATTAGTTTATTTAAGAATGTTTTTAGAGTAATTTCAGGTATCCTAGAAATATGATATATATAAATCTTACAAGGGTAGAACTATTATCTTAGACTACATAGTTGTTCCAGATTCACCAAATAATCATTGTTCTTGAAAATTGGATATATGATGATTATAAAACTATACAGTGGTGTATTGGTAGTTTTTACTCCAATTTCATTTGGTGAAACTATAGAATAAATGAAAAATTCGAACTACTATTCATGGTTTGGTTCATTCCAATTCGATTGGGTAACTTTTCATTTAATATCTCAATATGGAACATGAAAGGGAAGGAAATATAATATTATTATCATCTGAAATATTTATCTAGTACATTACTCTATTTTCACTTTGGAAATTCATTACAGAAATTATACCTATACTGTTTATCCTTTGTTCTGTGTGGGTTATCCACACTTGGAAACAATATTGTATACAAAATTAATAAATGTAATTTATGAAATCATGGATTTAATGTATTAATTAATAAACTCAATTGAAATGGTACTTGAATGAATGTGTGTATGAAATGTACCATGAAAGTAAAACCAAAAATGATTTTATTGTTGTATTTGAAGAAGAATAGAAATATCCCACATTAAAAAAGAAACAATTTATTAAATCTTATTAAATTGAATCTATGGTAGAAAAAGTATCTTCTAAATGAAAGAATAATATAATTAAAATAATGTAAAAATATAGAAAAAAAGGAATCCTCCTTAAATCGTATGGTTCCTATAAAAAAATAGGTCAAAGCACATTTCAATATATTATTTTTACATCATAAGGATTTTTAAATAAATTTCTACCGATAAAATTTACAAATTTGGTGTATTTTTTACACCATAAGTATCAATTTTTTAGTCTTTGGATGATAGTATCTCAAATTTATATGGATTGAATTTATATTTTTGGGGTTTACAAGCCCTGAGGGTTTTATGAAATATGTTCAGCTTGTATGATAAAATTTATCATCCTGATCGGAAAATTGTTAACATGAATGTGTTTTACAGCCGATCCTATGGTCTACCTATCATCAAGGGATATACACTATAAAATAGTTTTTGTGTCATAAAATGTATGATATTATATACTATTTTTTAGTAACAACCCTTTTTAATGTATGAATTAAATTTCCAGAAAAACAATCAAAAACCACATTGTAAATATTTAAAACATGTACAGATCCCAATAAAGAGATTTAGTAATATATATTAATATATATATATATATATTATACTTATCAGGACAAAATTAAATATCTTAGTTTAATTGATTCATGTTTATCTGGGAATGAAAATACCAGGATTAATCTAAATAAAATGATATTCCTCTCTAAGAGTTTTGTTTGATTTATGATGAATATCTATAGTCATTGTCAAATAGAGATCCAAAAACACCATTTTCGTGGATGAAACTTGGAAAGTCACTCTCTAAACCTTGATCCTAATGTTATCATCCAAGAATCGTCTCCTCAATATCTCTATTGAATCACTAGATTTAGGTTTCTACCCCTTGGGATTTGGAAAATATGTGTTTATATAGTAGAGGAGTATGTTTCCGATTTAATAAAAAATAAGTAACTTAAATTACATATTTTTTTATTATTCCTCCCATGATGGATCGTAAGGTCGATATCTATGACACAGAAAGATTATGTGAAACCTATAATAAAACTCTAATTCTCTATTTAATAGTTGTCATAGATTTTTGATCCATGACTCTCCCTTGGATTTATTCTATTAATTCAAAAAAATATGTTTGGGTTGTATAATAAATGTATTGTTTTCATTATATCAATATCAAGCCTCAAAATGGTCGAGAATACCTTACTAACACAATTAATAACTCTGAAAATATCCCCTAAAATATTTCAAATCATTATAAAGATAAAAATCCATTATATACATTAAAAATGGAACAAATATTTTAAGCATAAATAAAAAAAATATTTTATGTTTATATCCTAAACATAATGAAAAATGAGAAAATATAAGATTTATTATTTTTATTTTAATATCATAGACACTCAATTTTAACCCACAACAAATAATTAGAATCACTTTTGATCACCACAAATGTATTCAAAAATGATAAAATATCATTTATGGATAGTAATCAAAATAAAATGTGAATCCTAAAAATGAAAGCTTGAAATGTGATGTTTCAAAATGAATTAAAAATTTTAGAATAAGTGAAAAAATATTATCGGTACATGAAATAGTAATGTGTAGAATTAAAATTAAAAAACCAAAAAATTATCATTTCAAAAGATAAAAAAATTCTAAATGTTTTGTGGTGTTGGAGAAATTCTAAAATGATAACAAGGCATCCAATTAACGGTTCATGTAAGAATATGATTCTCGTAAGTGTTGTTACATCACAACTTGTAAACACAATACTTTTTTTAATAATATCTATCAAGATTAATTTATAATACTAAATACAAACATAATATTTGTTGATAAGGTATTTTATATAGCATCTATAAATGAAGTGATCAATGAGTAACTTAATAAGTGAATTTTTATTCACGTACATCTATTCATTCAACAAATCCACCATAATAAATAAATCAATTATTTATAGTGGGTTGGATGATTTGAATATAGTATCAATATTGAATTTATTCTATTTATGCAGCAAAAAAATTATTCTATATAATTGAAATAAATTTGGAAATGAAAATTTAATTGTTATAGTGGTTAATGAAATTAAGAGATTTAAATTAATTTTAATAAATAAAATTTGTATCATCTCAATGTGATACCTAGAATGAAAAATTATTCCCATAAAGTGAAATGAGAAAAACATGTTAAATATATAAAATAATAAAATAATATAGAGGTTTTGGTTCTTATCTATCAACTGAGTAACTCATTCTCCATAATTAAAACTTGATATTCTCAATATATGAAACCCATTCTTATTCCTAAACAAAATATTCTACTCTTGGAATTATTATCCCTCCCTCATGAATCCATATTTCAAAAATAGAAATTCCCCATTTATTATCTATTTTAGTCAATGATATTAATTATATACTTTCTCCTTGGGCTGCATCACCGCAATGTAGTTATAGAAATTCTAATTATCACTTGTCATTGAGAAATTCTAGCTTCTTTATATATTTAAATATTGGCTTCTCTCACTTCCCAACATATTAATCATAATCAATATTCATGGTTACATAATCCATTGAATTCATCCAATATAAAAATCTTTAAATTGAACCCACATAAACATATATTATGTGATATTATCAACACTTTCAACCAGTGATGTCCAGATTTAAATATTTACCAACTATTAATACATATTTTGTTAATAAGCATCACTTTTCTATATTCAATGAGAAATTACACCAGTATTTACCCATCCACATTAACTCATCTTATGGTTTGAATTATTACTGATAAATTTCTTCGATCAAACTCAATGAATACCTGTTCATCCTTGAACTCAAGAACCCTTGAACCTAGTTACTTATTAATTTAATACATGAATATAGATCAACGAGAAAACACATGTATAAAAATCAGTTCAACATATTTGTCATTGTAGTAATATTAATGTGAAATATAGGTGGTCATATTAATTATTGAAAAATTGTGGGATATAATTACATGATTTCTCTTGATCCCATTTAGCTATATAATGAGTTATATTATCCAGTTAGGAGTCACCTCATGATTATGATCATTGGTTTATCTAAAAAACCCAATCATCAGTGTTCAATATTTTTTAGCACAAAAATTGAAACCATATTCGTTCATTATCAATAGAGATGCTTGAAATTTTTTATATACCCCAGATCATGAAATAATACCCTCCTTCATACTTCCTGAAGTCCAACTTCTACATGATATGAGTTATGAATTAGTTCATATTTATTATCAAAATTCAAGCTCATATTAGAGGAAATGAATCTCAAGAAATTACATTCAGATCCAAATCATCAATCTGGGATTGACATTATCTTTTGGATTTGTGACATTAGTATCACATTTTTACCTAATACTCAGACCTAAATTCCATATGATTTCAATGAAAACATTCTAAAAACATAAATTTAATTTCTTATTTAATTTAAATCCATCATATCCATGGAATAAAATTATATATCATATTTAATAAGGAAATGATAATTTTTCATTCCAAAATATTTATAATAATGATTCAATAGTTTAAAAATTGTTGAAAATGAATTGGATGAAAATGAATCTTATATATATATATATATATATATATTATTTAGGTGTATTTTCTAGAAATATTAGATAAAGTGTTGAATTAAAATACAAAATTATTTAATTTCATTCAGGCAGAATTTTAAAAAAATATATATATAATTGACAATTCTATTTTCTATTTCACATAAAAATATGAATGTATAGAATTTTACACATTAGTTTATTACATATTTATATCAAACTTATAACGTTTCCATGTGAAAAAATGTAATGATAAGTTTAAAACGTATTTAAATATGTTGTAATTACGTAAAATGAATAAAAACACATTTAAAATTAAACAACAATCAACAATGAATCTTCAAATTTCAATAATTATAATTAAACAAAATTCATACCAATGTTATTTTTAATTAAAACATGAAACATTCAAATACAAAAACCTATCAAAGACACAACATAATAATATTTCAAAAAAAATTCACCAGAAATTAAAATATTGTTTTTAAAAAAATGAACATTAATCAAAGTATAATCCCATAATTCATCTCTAAAAATCTAAATCATTATACAACTACTCAATGAAATAAATTTCGTACAATGAAAACTCAAGAATAATAATTTTCCAATTAAATAATATTTAAATCATAAAAACAAAATATTTTTTATAAAAACTATTTTCCAAGAATGTAAAAAATAGTGTTGCATCACTGTAGGTGTAACATTATAGGGGATACCCCATCCCATAAAGATATGTAACTTTATTCCCCTATAAAATACTCCATGATGATTAATTGTAATGAAATATTTCAATATTATAGAAATACCTCCTCCAAGGATGTCAATGTTTCTTATTAAAGGTTTCAGATCAATAAATGTCAACAATGTTTACAAAACTAATTCTATAGAAAATGATATAAGAGCATAAAAGGTGAATGAATATTAAGAGACTGAAACTATATTAGATATACGTGAGGAAATTTTATATAATTAAAATGAAAGGAAATTCCATGATATCATAACACAATTTAGTATTCCATTTTTGAACTCATAGTGTCTAGTTGAAATATAAAATAAAGGGTCATGTCCACATCAACAACCCAACCACCATCTAAAAATGGGAATATTGTGTCCTTAGAAGAGATTATTTCTTATTTTAAGTGCAAAATAAGGTCACATGGGTATATAAATACTAAAGTAATGAATTAATAATACCCTTAAGTTATGATTTTTAGGTAATGTATATACCTACCCCACATGACTGCATTGATGGGTCCATATTTCAAATACTAGAAAAAGTTAATTGAGTCACCCATCAACATATGATTTTATCAATCATCCCATTTGATGAATACAATAATTGATTATCAGTAGTTGTGTATATTAAGGAAACATTAGTAAGTAGTCCTAAAAAGTATCAATGGATAGCTAAAATAAATCACATATGTTAAGTTCAAACAAGTTAATAAAAAAATATTTTGGTATATTTTGTAACTCAAGTGTCAACATAGGTCGTAATTTCCCAATAATTTCTGAATGCACTTTTCACAATGGATAAGGCCATAGAAATATGAATTTGAACAATAATTTTTTTATATTCATATCCCATGTGGTTCAATTTGATTCCCCATCGACCCAACAATGATATTCATATGTTATAAACACTCAATGTAATATCAGATCTATAGTAGCATCTCCCATAGTTTTATTACCAATTCTTCCCAATGTTGGCGACCCTTAAAAAACCATAGGTTTATAATCATAATTTATTTCTATAGACCCTGAAATCATACATAAAAGTTTCATACAATAAAACTATAGTTTTCTATTTAAATGTAATGAGATAATTATAGATACAAGGTTTTTATTTCACTAAGGAAGGCTCTAAGAAACTCTTTAAATATATATATTCTAAATGAAAATATACTATAGATCTATGAAAAGAATATATATGATGATTTATCATAGATTCTCATCCTCATCAATTACCATAGTATAATCCAATGGTTTTTTATTATAACACAACATCTAGAGTATTTAATTTATATAACCAAGGATAAAAAGAAAAAAAATAAACACCATCATAGTTATTTTTTTATTGAAAAACAATAACATAAGATTTTACACACAGGTTAATATCCTAAATATTGAGATATGGTGACATTGAAAACCAGATGAAAAATGTTTATTTCAACCACAGTGATCAATTATCAAGGTAATTAATCTCTTCATTAGAGAATAACATAGTCGAATTATAAACATATGGAAGATAGACAATGATTTAAATAATGATCATCTGACCTATTTCCACCACCACCATATGTTGTGTGAAAAATCGATGAATAATTCATCAACAATGAAAAATTATAAAATATATTCAATGATGATGAATTACTATTTAACTATCCTAGGGAAAATGTGGCATGTGCATTATAAATTCTATTTAATAAGGATAAAGAAAACGATAAGGCCATGTATGGGAAGATGAAAATCATTAATAAGTAAAAAAATTAGTAATCAATTAAATCATGTTCATGTCATCCCTATGGATTGATTGAATGCGGTATTCAGGTCCTTAATTCATGGTTCAACCAATACTATAATTCCTTACACTTCCTAACTTCTTGAGATCTCATGTAATTAGAAAAGGAGGGACAATCATCTAGGGAGGTCCCTTGAGATTTAGAAATTAGTCTAAACTCTCTTTTACTTCATACGCCCATCATAAAGAGAATGAGAACCATCCCACTGAATAATAAAATGGGAACCATCCCATTAAATGATACATTAGGAACCATCTTGACAAATGATACATTATACACCATCCGACCAAAGTATAACATATTCTAATGAGGATCATTAGTTTATCACATTTAATATTATAATATTTATTAATAAGTTCACTAATCATGATTATATTTATAAAATAAGATCCTATATTAGTATCAACAAGGTATCAGTCATAGTGGAGTTTGAATATGAACCACATGCCTCTACGCTTATTTTTTCCACCCCTACAATTTCAAAAATATGTACTATTTACCCTAAATTAGTTAGTGATTATACATCTATGGAAAACATCACGTGTACCATAATATTAATTGAATAATTATTCATTCAATGGCCAAGGATGATCTAATCAATATATTCATATTTAAGACTACCATTATCTATTACCTATATTTTTATGGAGGATGTAATATTTTTTTATGTACTCAACCAATCAACCCCCAAACACATTTAAGGAAAAATATTTTAAATAAAAAATAATTTTATTTCATTAAGAAAATGAAAATTGAGAGAAAATATCTACAGAGTCATTCCATGAATAAAATTTTCTTTTTTATGACTTCCACGGTCAGCCCACCCTATTCACTAGTGAGACCCATGTAACATCACACCCTTCAATGTTTTTCCTATATTATTGGTAGTCTAGTATAGTAATACCATTATAAAATACCAGCATCATGCCATAATTATCTTCATTATAGTGAAGTACCCAATCCCAAGGTAGGAGGTAAATTTTAATATTATTATCCTCCTCATAGATTTTATTATTGATATCGTTCAATATTTTTATTCACCATACATTCCAAAATATTGTTTTAGGTATCTATTACATGGATTATTCCATCAATGATCTTGTCAATAATAACTTCAACATTTTCCACCTAATTGATTAGTGTTGAGGCACAACCACTATCATCATCCATTTATTCTTGTGATTTGGTTGGTCAAATGAAACATTCAATACATGGGAAACAATAATATCAAACTAATAATGAAAATAGAATTATTTATATTCCTTCAATCCATTGATTATTTTGGTGTATTTAACCAATAAATTGGAAAATAATTTAGTCAATCTCATAATGATCAGAATACCTAATGTTGTGAATTTTAAAGTCCTTTAATATTAATTCACTACTATTTATATTTTTTGTATAAAATGGAGAAGTTAACTATACATAAAGATTATATTCATATCTAAATAAATAAAGAGATAATGAACACACCAAAACTGATGTCTACATATTATCCATGTGAACACTGAATCTAAAACAAATAATTTGTACAAATGAATCAGTATTTTCTATATCTCAATGATTGATTGAAGAATGTTGATTCCATTAAACCCAATGAAGATTTTTTTATACATTATACAGTAATTAAAGATATATGAGGACTCAATTATGACATAGAATCCTAATTGTTATCCACTCTGAAAATTTTTGGCACATATGATTGAATAATATGTTTTCTATATGAATTGGCTCTAAAACTATATCGACAATGACCTACAACAATTGAATAATACAAGTAACAAGTAACAAGCATGTGATTTTATGTCACAAAAACTAGAGAAGTACTAGGAAAAATAAACCAACTCAGACAAATTAAGTCCATACTAAAAAACCCTAAGTTGCATTTTATATGATTTTTCCCATGAACCTATAATAAATGAAATACGCCCTTACCAAAAAACCATAAATGTGTTGTTTTAGAGTATATACCCAAGATTATATATTATTTAGTGTGTTCAATCCTATATAACCTCAATCAAAATAGAGTGTTCAATTGCATGTGGTCTCAAATTTTAAAATATTTCCTAATATAAGATCTTGATATATGTGAGAGTTCACATTCTATAGAGATTTTCTTCTAAAACCCCATATTATATACTTTTTGTCATGGTTTAAATATCCTATAATAAAAAATTCCCCATTATATGAATTATGTGTGTCTTAATACCAGTTATCATAGGATATATAGAGACACTAGAATCTCCTAGCAAAGCGATACTGACAGATTCCTAATCCATTCCAAATTCTAGATAATGATTTGGCCTTTATCATGTCGCTTAATGTTTCTTCATTTCTTATCTAACTATGGGACACAATATTTTATACTTTCCATTCATAAATAATTTATTTATCTATGTACAAGTCACTTTTTCAAAACAATGTGTGGCTTCACTCATGTTACCATGGGATACGTATTAACTCTTGGATCATTCTTCTCAATCACAACTAGAAATTTTTATCTAATGAAATCCTAATTTTTACCATGCTTTTTAGATATTATTAATTCATGTTAGATCATGAATCATATCACCTTTCTAGGATTCCACCTCATTCAATTCCATAATATCCTATGTGTGATCATGAATTACATAGAAGGGTTTGTAGAACCTTTTGTTGTCTAATATATATGAAATAAAACTATAATAAAAACCTTGGTCTATTTACTATGTTTGTAAACTCTGTTCATCCTATTTTTTCTAACATTTAACATATTGTTGATTGGTGAATCATTAAAATTGGGTCATTTTTTCCATTACCATTAAACATGCAACCTCACTACATGTTGAATATGTATGGAATTAATCATTGTGAACTATTTTTCGTAGTGGTAAGATCCTAAAATATATTCATATTTCCTACCCTACTGTGTTCTAATACACTTGTATTTAGTAGGTCCTCAATATCCAGCCATCCTTTCTCCTTTATGCAGGTTTTATGTCCAATATTGACTTCATCATTAATATCAAGATAGTTTTTCCCCAATCGTGGGATATATCACATTACATTTGGTCAAATAAGGATGAACCTAAACATCAATCGCAATTGGTCTAATATTTAGTGATTTAAACATCTTCCACACAATTTTGGTCTAAAATTAAATATGTTATACTTTAAATGAATGAGGGAAAAATATTTTCAATTTAATGACCCATAGTACGAGGATATATCAAATGTAGTGTTTCTTCACACTGATCTACTAAAAAAATTGATGAAGAATATAGTGAATTTTTTTTAAAAGAAATGTAATATTTTAGGGAATAGTAATTTTTACTAGTTAATGTTTTATAACCTAACTAGACCCACATGTATAAGAAAAATTTAGTGTGAAAATTATACACTCCAAGCATTTGATTTGAAACTATGTCATGGATACATCATTGTTGATGATAAAGGAACATCATCAGATTGATAAGTTCCTCAATTTAATATTATAATGTTCTCAATTAACATCATATAATATACCACCACCTTAGAAATATTTTCAATAAATTATGGAATAACCATAGGCTTGCTCAAACACTTCTTAAACACAACTTTCTCAACAAATATGTGTCAACAATTTGAGGTCTAACCCTTTATTTGAAAAAACAACCAATCAGTATTCTTTTATAAGAAGATGATAAATACTAGAGTCAATATTACCGTCATAGAAACATGTACACCTGAGTTTAAATTAGCATCTTTGTTTCAAAAATAGTTTAATAAATTTTCATGGATTAATCTATAATTATAATTATTAATAGGATGATCGAGTTATCTAAAGAACCCCCTATGAATGGTGAACAACATAACCCCCTTTAAGGTATTATCTATTCTATAATTCATGTTTCTAGTTCAATATTAATTTTGACCATTAACCCCATGTTCTATATCTAGATGGTTTGATGGCTATCCCTCTATTACATAGGGTTGACAAATTCTATCTTGAAATAATCTCATAATGAATGAGACATTCTTATGTTGTTATTTCCCTTTTTCATAACACAATTTTAATTGTGTATTCAAATACAATCAATGTTACACATTCCTTCATCATACTCATTTTTAATGTAAGATTATGACATACAATTTTTATAATCATTGATGTTACCAATGTATTTTGAATATTATATTAATGTTGATGAAGAAAAATAACATTCAAAATTTTTATGGTGCCAGAGGAAGATCCCAATATAATTGAAAAAATGTGATGATGGTGTAGTCATATTTTGGTGATCATAGGGATCATATGTATTTAAGATGACTATTGTTGGATATATTTATAATGATCCATGAATTTGGTGTAAAGGATCATAATGAAAAAAATTGGGTCTCTTTTTAGGGGTATGGAAGATGTCTATCTATATAGTATTTATATATATGATCATATAATGATTCATTGAATGTTGTCGACGTAAGGTAGAAAATTTTTCTAAAACATATTTTAGTTAAAATAAATTAAATAGATATTAAAAGGGTATGAATTTGTGATTAAACAAGTCCAAAGTCTTGTAATAAGAGTGACAATCCATTCCTATAATTATTAAACATGAATAGTTTTGAATCATATTGAAATTTATATAGATTGATACTAAAGAAGAGATTATTTTATCAAGGAGGTAAATTTCAATTTTAACAATATTTGAGGCATTTATATACATTATAAAATTTATAAGTACACCTATATTGATTAAATTTTCCTTAAAGATATCACAAATATTTCTCAATGTTTTATATATGATGATGAAATTTAATGGTCTAGAATTATAATTCTTGATTGTCTGAAAGATTCCAATATATTGGGATGGAGTACTAATTAGTTATTTCTAGATTAATTTAACATTAAATATAATCTAAATTATTGAATATTGAGGATATATGAAGTTGAATATGTTTAGTAGTACTAAATTTATTATCCATATATTAAATATTTATGTGTGGATGTAAACTATGTACATCACCACAACAAATATAAAAGAGTGTTCGAGAAGATACTGATCCAATCCATGAATATTTCTGAAATATATTTTTTAAAGGATAATGAAATTGTGTAATTTCTTGTTAGAAAAAATTATATGTAAATATTACTATGATTAATAAAAAAATATTTTCCATTGGGACATATATGATATGAAAAATTGAAAAATCATAAAAATTATTTTAGATGTAAGATATTTCAGCATATGGAATGTATTATTAAATTATACACTAAAATACCACAATATAAAAAGAACATACATGAATATCTAAGAGTATTTATATATATAACATGGTTAATATAAAAATTTCAAAAAACATTCATAATATACAATAAAAAAACCTTATTTAAGGGTCACTATATGGGGAAAATAAATAGAAAAAACCATATGCAATATATAAGGCTAACAATAAATGTATCAAAGGTTCTCTATTAAGGTATAATGCATAAAATTGAATAAACTTATGTAATAATTATTTGAAACAAATAATTATTCAATGATCGTCATTAAAATAAATTGTATGAAGTAAAAACTCTTATGTGAGTGTAATATAAACATATTTAAGGGTTCCTATCTAGAAATATGTTGTATATGGGAACATCACTTTGTCATGAAAAATTAATAATATCTTTAGTAAAAGGTTATAATATGATTCATCAGTGTCCCATATATCTATATATATTTGAAAATTTCATTATTTCTATAATTTAACATGGAATTTTAAAACATTATTTTCTTGAAAAATAATTAAATGAGATGATTTTTTATCCTTTTTTTCAATTATTTCTTTGTAATTAATTTATTTAAATTATCGATTTAAAAATCAGTTTTGTTGAAAAATTAATAATAATATGTTCTTTATATTTGGAATAAGAAATTTACATCATTTTACTCTCTATGGATGGAATACTAGATAAGGATGGTTTGATAATTTGAAATGATATCATTTCATTAGAGGAAGGTCATATTGTAACATGTGATCATGGAAGAGTCTCATGATATTTTCATTCATGATATTTATGTGAAATATTACACTCATGTGGATATTATGTAAAGATAAGATCACAATAATTTTTTATATCACATGAAGTATACAAACAACGTTTTATATTGAGAAAATATCAGTTCAAATTATATTTCATCACTGATATTGATGTATAAATAAACGTAAAGTAATATCTTAGAGATTTATTGTGAATATAAAAAGAGAATTAGGATACAAATAATGTGTTGATTAATTTATTAATTTATTCCTTGTAAATACATTATATCTCAATGATAGAAGATGATGAAATTTTATAAAGATGAACCCGTCAATCGAGGAAAAAGTATAATAAAATGTGGAGAAGTAGGAGAAGATATAACACATGGTTCCCCCAATCAAATAATTTAAATAAAAAAGAATCATTGAATGTTCTTATATCATTGAAACTAATTCATAATGTTGAATTTTTGAATTAGAATGTGTGATGTATCATAAAATATACACATGTTTTTTATTCTATGATTTACATCACAGTGAAAAATATAATGTCAATTCTTTAATAGGTTCATGTATATTTTATGTGGATGACTATATAATAAGGAAGTAGATCCCACCATTTCGTGTAGTGCCATCATGAAACAAATTTATGACCATATTCAACAGCTTGTAAGGAGAATCATAAAATACCGAAGTAAACTAATATGATTGTACACATACCAATTTGTTGAGTAACGATCTATAAGGATATGGATATATTTATGAGATAGCTTTGGGAAATGGAAAATAATTAACCATATGTTAAGGATGGTATCTTACCACCCCATGTGGTCATTGAGTTTAGTATTATACCATGTCATTTTTTAAATAAATATAATTTATTAGTGATATTATGTCTCTCATAATAAAAATAATCATAGAAAGGAGTATAATTCAACATTTTTTTCAAACATTGTAAATATAATAAATTGTAATCTCTCCATTTTTACTTAAAATATTGAATGTTGCATTTTATTTTTTTATCACATTCATAGATATGTACTTTTTAACTCTAATAAGGGGTTATAATATCAAGAGAGGGTATCTAAAAATATAATTGAATTTTTATATATGGTCCACATGCCCCCCCCCTCAACACCTTCATATGAGACTATATGATTTAATGATAATGTTTATTGGTATCAAATCTCATAAAAGTTTCATATGATTTGATCTATATTTTTTCCAAAATAGTTTTAACTACATCACATAATGTGCAGATTTGAAGATGTTATTGAGCTTCACGAAAAGGGTCATATAGAGAATATTCTCATCAATACCGACAGCAAGGTCTTAATAAATACCTAAGAAAATATGAAAAAAGAAGGCAAGATAATTAAATGAATAATTCAATTGATAAATAGTATTTTCCAATATATGATGATAACAAAGTTTTACTTTTTATTTTAAATCTAATAATAATTATCTTCTAAAAGAGTTATTCTCAATTTGTAATGAGTATAAGACATCTAAACTTGTAAAATTGCACTACTTTTACTCTATGAGTTAAATAATGTATGTTTTTACTGGTTTTTACCACTCTTATATTTTCTTCCATCAAGGAACTACCTTTTTAAAAATCAAGGATAATAACATATAGAAAATATATGATAAATCTAATTATCATCACAACTGAAAAATAAAATATCCCTCATAAAATTAGTGAAAATTAGGGAACAATCCATATTTATAAGTAAATAATAATTATCTAGGGATATTTATTTATTTCCTTATAACAATGATGAGAATTTTAAGGTTATTATAGTGTTTGAATAATGAATGCATGATTTAGAATATAATCATAAATCCACAACTGATATAAAAGTTTCTAAATTTCAAATGAATACAAAAATAATTGATAATATCAATAATTATTTCATAGTAAGTAAAAAAACTGAAATAAAAATTATGATGATTAAGAGATATTATTGCTATATATTGCGATCAACTTTGGTTCTGAAAAATACCATCAACATTATTTATTTCAAACTAGAATTAAAAATGAGAAACATGAAACTAATATAAGATAAATTATTCCAATAAACTATGAAAATTAGGTACATATCCATAAATGGTTATGATATGATAAATATTCCTAAAATGGATCATATTAGTGAGAAAATTATCTTGATATCATATATCGATTGATCCACTAAATGATCATGTAAAATTTTAAACCCTCTCCTTGAAACTATTTTATGTACTAGTGGTGTTTTATCTTCCTGTACAAGTTAAAAATAAAAATATAGGAAAATATAAGAAAAATTTATATTAAATATACCATTAAATAAAGGGTAGTTTTGTGTATTCATAAAAATATAGTCCCTAAAAAGATCCTGAAATAAGGGTTGCTTTATCAAAAAAAAACATCAATGTTTCCTATCTATGTTGACTACAACCAAAGTAAAGAGAACTAAAAACACTTGTATTTATTACTGTTCAAGGTGGTTTGGGCATATGAAATAATATATATTTTTCATAACATAGAAACTCATGTATATTATATGATCACTAAATCCTTTTAGAGAAATGATAAACCTTGGATATGATCACAGAATAAGGGAAATATATTAAGAAATACAATATCTTATAATCTTGAAGATTTTTATAATAAATAAAGCATATGAGGTAATTTTGATTAGGAGTGAGGGTATAAATATATCAAGCATGATTTATATTCTTCATGAGAAAAAATTGTACAAAATTTGAAAAAAATAATGAAAAGGGTGTTCCTTCCTTGGGGGGAAATCTAGTGAATAATTATAAGAAACCTACACACAAGAATAATATTGGGAATGATGTAACCCCAAAGAGGATATGATACAACTATTGAAGAATGTGCCAAATTTGGAATCATTTAATTTATTCCATGAACAACATTTTTGAAGTATGGAAGCTAAAAAATATATATATAATCAATATAGTAGATTATTAAGAGGTATCATTTACTATAACAAATCTATAAATTAGGACCCAAATTTGATGATAGGTTTACTAAGAAGGGTTACCAATGATATCATTAAACGAAATGATGGTGGATGAAAAACTAGATAAATTTTTAATAATTGCATGTTACAGATACAAGGTTAAAATTTTATGGTGAGAATGAAATATAATGAACAAAAGACATCATGTACTAATATTATTGTTATAAATATGATTCCTCACATAGGATGAAATACGATCATGCTGATAAAGAATCAAATCCATGTGGAAATCATAGTTGAAAGTTGTAAAGAAGATGGATTCCTCACAAAGTAAATTGTATTCGAACTCATAGAATTAAAAATGTCTAATTTCATATAAATAGAGCGTCACTAAACGTTGTACGACAATGATAACCATACATTCTAATGTATGTAATTTTAATAGAGTAGTTGTAATGAATAGTTATCACTAATATAGAGATAAAAAATGGAGTTCATTGGTTTAGAAGAAAATGTAATCAATGTTTCATTAAATAAGATGAATAGAATAATTCTCCTTATTACCAAATATTTATTTTTTAATTTTTTATTGTTTATGTAATTGAATGATATATATTAAGGGAGAGGTGGTAAATATTGTGAAAACTTAATTTTTTTGATAATAACATTATAGAGACACATTTGATTACTTTAATTATTTCAATTAGTATAATAAATATTTGCTAGTAGTCCTATTTTATAAAAAATAATCCTTTATGATGTATAATGAAGTACATTACTCAGGGATAAGCTAAAATGAGAAATATTCCAAATGGTATTAGTTTATTTGAAAAAGAATACTTTTATATCTCTTTGAAAAATTATAGGTGGGGGAATAATAACCACATTTCCCATACCAATATTGATTGTTTAATTTTTTTTATAAAGCTGGAGTGTGTATCAAAATGATATATAGTCTAAAGGGGGAGTAATATTCCTCAAACATGAATATATTTCATTCTTTTTTCAGTGGATTTGATTTTATTAATCTTAATTACTATCCTCTTGAAATATATGTTTGAGTTAGTTTCACCAGAATTAGTGTCTTATAGAAAACTTTTATTTGATGGATAATCACTCTTTTATTCTACATAGATATTTATCAAGTAGACTTATAATTGACAAATTTATTTCAATTTTTGTAAATAAGTTTTATTCTTCCATTATCCGAATGGAAACACATTATACTAAGAGATAGAAGATGAAATTTCCAGAAATAATGAGATAAAGAAAATTTTAATCCTTACTCATACACTATAGTTATTATTTTTAATAAGTAAATAAAATATCAATTGGTGAAGAAGTATTTACTGTAATATTTTTAAAGATTTTAAGGGTATTAAAAATTTATCCAAAGGATGAGACTAAATATCCCAATAGATTATAATGATTTTATTTCTTGTTAAAAATAAATATAATTTTCAATATATTGTAGTTGACGAAAGAATATCCTAAGATCAATGAAAAACATAACGATTATTTATATATATATATTGGTTCTTCTATAAATCATTTGAATTTATTTATTCTTCTATTTAATTTTCTGATGAATATCCATGCATATTTTGGAAATGATATTGAATGAAATTTACTTATAATATACTATTATATGATTTTCGAAGAAATATATAGATATAATGATAATAGATATGATCCTAAAATAACTCAATGAAAAGTTTCAATAGAAAGTATATGAACACTTTATAATATTTTTTGTGATGTTTTTAAGCCATTTATTGAACAACATAAGTATAATTGATTGAATAATTATAAAATATTTTTATAATCATGAGGAACTATCATATTAATTATTATTCATTAATAGTGATATATCATATAAAAATATATTTTGATGAAACCTAAGGAAGAGATGATGTTAGATGTAAAAATATAGGTATATCTAAATACTCTATGGTGTATTTATATTATATATATAATTTGAATTATTCTTTTTTTTATGTTTTCTGGATGTAATTTAAATGTGTTTTGATGTTTTTTATTTATTTTTTCAATATTTTTAATGGCCCAAAATAATAATTTTAATAAACAGAATATACCCAAATTTAGACATGATGTCTAAAACAACCATTTCAAAAATAAATTTTCATTAAAAAACTCACAATTTCCAGATGTTGAGGGGAAAAGAAATTTAAGAAGTTAAGTAGTCCATAAAATATTGTATCGAACTAATATGATATGGTGTGGATGTTTAATATGTACATATGGAAAAATAATCTCTGAGAAATCATGAGAATATCTTGATCCAAACTGTGAAGATTTATAAAACATAACTATGGATGGATTAATATATTGATGTATTTTTGAAAGGGAAAACCCATAAGTAAATACAAATCTTAAGAATACATATGAGATTTTATGTTAAAAGTTATATAAAGAATATAATGGGTAAAGAAAAAACCTTACATGATAATTTTTAAGGTTAATTAAATGGAAAATATTTGTGAACAGTTCATTGAAATGTGTAAAACAGAAAAATGTTTTTTTGAATATATAGTTTTATTTCAAATTTCAAAATTAAAGATTAAAAATTAAAAATATTTATCAATTATGAAAAATATAATATATATAATGGATAAATTTTGGGAAAATGTAGTAATTAAGAAACATATTGTAATATATAAGATTAAAAATTAGTATTTAATGATAACAAGATAGTGGAAAATCCATTCAATGGAATTACCTTGACAATTATAAAATGGATATAAAACATAAATAAGGTTCATAATTTAGAGAAAAAATGTAATGGAGAAAAATATAATTAGAGTAAAAAAATATAGAATAGTATTCTAATGAGAAATTTTAAAAAAAATTGGTACACGCAATATGATTTTTAAAAGTAATAATTTATTATATAATGTTTTATATGAGGATATATAAATGTATTTTAGTTAGTAATATTTTAGTATGAAATTATTTCTAAAAGTAAATATATAATTTTATATGATTCTCTTCAGGAAGAAGAATAAAATTTAAAATTTTTGATCCCCTAATTGGTGATTTAAATAACCTGATTTTAGTTATTAAAATTAATCAATAAAAAAATATTAATATTAATTAATAATATTATCATTTCATTATGAATAAAATGAACATGTCATGAAGAAATCTATGGATGAAATAAAACATGCCAGTACTTTTTAATTTGATATTTTTTTCATGCTGTGAGGCAAAGTTCATACTGAATCAAATGATGGAGAATGAGACATTAGAGAGATCCATGCCACGAAATTACGGCCACATGTTGTTATGTTGACATGGATGCATTAGTGCATGATGATATGATTAAAATAGTAGTTTTTGTTAATTATATATATCACATGAAGTTTTAAAATTAAGCCTTGTGGAGATATGATATCAGTTTAAATGAGTTTTATTAACCAAGAACAAAGAATAACTATATTGAAAGTAATATCTAGGAAATATATTGAGAATAGTAAAAAAGGAAGAGAATATTACTTTCACAAAAATAACTCTTCCTCAAAGAGGGAAAATAAGAATAATCCATGTGATAATGATATATCCTGGAAGAATATTTTTAATGAATAATTTTAGAAGATAAAAGGAACAATCTTTCCATTCACATGATTTTTTCATTATGAAGTCAATGTATAATGTCTAAATAGGATGATATATATAGTTGATTCATTAGAATACTAGAACACTTTAGAGATCTTTGGCTGCAGTTTGTAAGAAGAAACTTAGAATATTGTAGTGATCTGGTATTATAATATCTAGGTAAGTCGATATATCGATGGTTTGGTAGGAGAAAAATACTATAAGGATCTATTTCTTGGTCAAAGATGATACCAAAACGTTGGTAAATGACAATAACTCCTCACACATTTTGATTATATAGATTAGGATAATATAATATCTTGATTTTTTAATCACTATAACAGATTTTTGATAATCTATGTATCATAACAGAAATGAGCATGGGAAGGATTGGATTCTCATATTAAGGTCAATGTTTTTTAAAATATTGGGTATTACTCTCTTTTTGTTTTTTCAATCATTTCATGTGGTTTTGGGTGTTGAGAGAATATAAGTAGATTCGTACATGATAACTGATTTAGAAGATTGAATTTAAAGCGGTGTTAGTTAAATAGATAATGTAATATCATAAAAATGTATGCACTAACCCCCCACTCTCAGGTGACTACATTGTCAACTAAGAACTTAATCCCTTAAATCTAGATATTAATTTTCTATTAATGAAATAATGTCTATCTCTAATTGATTTAATGAGGATTAAAAATTATTTAAACTAAGACACTCATCATAGAAATTTAAATTCATTTATTGGAGATTTTTCATTGGAAACCAAAAATACATCATTTTAGGTTTCATTATATGATAATTACATTTTGGAACATTTTACTCATCATAAGACTCCAAACTAAATACCCTATTGTAAAAATTTCATGATTTTAACTAGATGCAAGGTTGTATTCTATGTGACCTAGTTCTATTGTAGAAGAGCTAGATCTATAGAAGAGTTCACAGGTTATTTGATATAGAGTAAATGAAGATCCTCTTCAAATAACATCATATTAGGATAAAAACCCATATATTTTTTAAAAATGTATAATCTTGATATCCACAGAGTCTATTTATTCATATATACTTCTTTCATGATTTTATGTTCGATAGGTTAGGAAATGATATTCAGGCTACATAATCTGGAACCAACAACAATACCTCACCTTCACCTAGTCCCTGGTGTTAAAACCATTACTAATTCACATTGGGTTTCCATCTTCCCACTCTCACAATATAATCCACTTAACCCATTCTATTGTTCATCTTATTTGATTTACAATTCCATAGAATATTTTTTCCAATAACTACATGTTCCTTGATTCATGATCAGAATGGATACTTAGTGATGTACATATCACTTATCTTAATCATAATTAAAATTTTATCCTCCATAAAAACGCTCTTATTGTATAATCTCAATATTCATATTGGGTTTTAAATAGTTTCCATACATAAGAAAAATGTATTGGGAAATCCAGATACCCTACACCGGGTACAACTATAAGGATTCTTCTTATTCTAGTCATCTATCTCAATGAAAATTCCCATACCAAGAATAACATGGGTCTTGATTCTTATTCTTATACAATATATAGGGATGTATATATATCAAAACAAAGAAACAGTTGTAAATTCCAATTTCATTCTATTCCCCGTGCCATCCTATAGTTTTTCCATACCAATCCATATCAAATATTTATGCATTAACACTACACTAGTACATCAAAAAAACTATGATGATTTTTCATCATGGAAAAATAAATTTTATTAACTAGACTATTAATATTATATATTTCAAAATAAAATATTATATAAATTTTCATTGAACATAAAATTACTTTATTCGATTATTCTTCACATAAATAAAAAATCCATTAGTCGATTAGCTAAATAAAAATGTTTGAGTCAATTATACCTTTTAGAGATGTCAAAATCCACATGTTGATTACTTTTTATTAATGAACCTAAATTAATCAGTCAATTATTCCACAATGCACATAAAAATACTTGATATGTGTGTTCATATTTGTGAATGAAATTCCATGAGTCAATATTCTCCTCTTACTGAGACTACTCTAGATGATTCATTACATGGAAACAACCTTTTGTGTAAGAAAATGAAAAAAATTTCTAAATAATGCCTCATATATTTATTCAAAAATATAATAAAATTATCTCATTTCTTATCAAAATGTCCTCATGATGTGGATTCTATATGAACATGTATAGTGTCTCACTTTATATGGAATCCAACCTTCTTATTACATAATGTTTCATTACATTTTACAAATAAGGGATCATTAAAGTTTAGTGTCTTGGAAATAAATAACATAATACAAAAAATTAACATAAAACATTCTTCTAAAAAACATTTAATTCTTCATCACAGATTCATCTTGTGTACAATTACTGCCCCTTATAACTTGGAGACATACATCAAAGGAAAGGGTGAGCAGAAGGCCCAGTAAAGGAAATAAGGGAATCAGTTTACTTATGTTATCAATAAGAACATAAAAACATAATGACATGAGAAATGGAAGTATAGACATATAATTACAAAAATAACTTGAACCATAACATGAATATATGGCTAAAACATTTCATTTAGACATTCATGAACATATCACAAAGTTACAACCACGAGGTATCATAAAAAATTACTATAGTTATTCATCATGGAATCAAGAAACTTTTCATCTCAAGGGATACATTATTTACCCATTTCATTGGAGCGCTATCAGGGTATAACCTTAATATGACATTAATTTAATTTGATATACATATATCATAATCAAACATTTCATAAATAACCCATAAGGAATAAAATAAATGGGTTTCATTTCAAAATCATGACGTTTTAAAAAGTTATTAAAAATAAGGTCATTATGTCATTTATAACCCATGGAACATGAGTGAGGGTTATATGTATGTAAATTAAATAATATAATATATCATTTTTTTTATTTATGAACACCCATAGAATATAAATAGGTCTGGTTATTCACATAAATTAAACAAGGGGATTTCTTTAGAGAAAGAGAGGGAAATTTGAGACAAAATTTATGCAGCATAATGGTTGTATAACATGGTTGTATAAAATAATAAATACAAAGGTAAAAGGGTATCCCATCCATAAATGAATCATTTATAGTAGAGGTATATAATAAAATAGAAATAGGTTCATGGTGTGGAAATTTGGATGACATACCATAAGAAAATGAAACTTGAAAGGAAAGAGATGATGCAATTTCTTTTTGGAAAATTTGGCAGCCTGGTGACGTCACATGAAATTTCAGAAAAACAATGGATGAGAGAAGAAAGGGAATATAATAATTTGGAAATGAAATGTACCATTGTAAAGAAAGATAATAACAATCCACCACATTATAAAATGTAACTATAAGACATAACATAAAGGAAGTCAATACTTAAAAGAGGAGGGTGAAAGGATCCCTTACCTTGAAGAGTAACACTGAAAGCATGATGGTTGGGACCTTGGGAAGCTTTAGGGAACCCTGGAAGGATTCTAAAGAGATGAAGGCGGTGTTTGGAATATCTTCAAGGGCTTCTACCTAAGAGTAAGTGGTAGCATGGATGGGTATATATAGTAAATTAGATAGATTTATTTATTATTTAGGATTGGGACACCTCACATTAAACTAGAAAACCCACAAACCAACCCATAGTTTCTTCCCATGGTTTCTGCCAACAAAGAGTAGAAAAAAAAAATTATTAGTTCAATGGAATAAATTCTTAAAATAATAGGGTTTCTTATGTGGAGGTGAGTCACACTCTCAAGGAAAACAATTTAAAAAGAAAAAATGTTATGTAAGTCTTGGAGGGTCCACTAAAGCCTTGTAAAATAAATAAATAAAATCTCAAAATCAAGTTATTTTCATGGAAAAACATATATTGGCCGAACATACAGTTTATAGTATTTTATTACATCACTATTGGTTCATTATGATGTTATAAAACACATTATATATTTATACGGTGTTTAATTTTTACCCAAGAATTTGACTTTCTCGGACAATTATGAAAAATTCACCATTGGATAATTTCGACGTCCCGATTCCAGAAATAATATTTATTTTATCTAACTAATTTTCTAAAATTTTCAGTTTTCACTTTTAAAATATTAACCGACTTTTATAAAAAATTCCTGGGTTTTGACAAAAATGGCTTTAAAACATTAATAAAATTTATAATTGATTTCATAAAATTGTATGGTCATTTATTTTTAATAAAAATTAATTTACTAATAATAATAATATTTTATTAAAATATTATTCTTTTAAAAAATCCATTAATTTCTCAAAAAAGATTTCTTAGTTAAATATTTAACTAAAAATACTATTGGTGCTTTAAAAAACAATTTACAAAGTAACAATAATAAAATGAATGTACATTCATTTTTATATACAAAAACAATGTACATAATAATAGTATTACAGTATTGTTACATAACCCCATAAAACACTCACATAAGACCTTAGGGTAAGGTGTGCGATGGTGACAAACTATTGGGGTGGCTCGGATAACATCGCTCGAGTGGTAATACCTATCAACTTCCACTTCACCCATAGGCGGTTTCGCATGAGCTTAACGTGTTCAATATCGGATTGGTCTGGGTCAAGAGAAAATCCCAATGGCGCAACCTCCCTTCCGAGTTCTGATAAATGGGATTCATACGGGGCAAGTCTACTAGATGAGGCCATCTCTTCCTTTTTCTCAGTAAAGATAATTTGTAAAATCCATATATTTATACTAATCATGTGATCACAGTTCAACGGCTATATTAGCAATATTCATAATTCATAATGTTATTTCAAAATACCAAAACATAAAAAAAAAGTGTTTATTTTGTATAACCATTTCACGTATTTATTTAAATCAAGTGCTGTTTTCATTAACAAAAGTTTGTGTAGTTACAATCTTCCCCCCTTAAGAAATTTCATCCCTGAAATTTCAAATCAGACCCAAAAAAGAGAAAACGTGTGGTTACTAATGCCTCATAGACTCCTCTGGTTCCCATGAGGCTTCTTCGTATTTATGGTTTCTCCACAACACCTTAACAAGGTGGGTAGTCTTGTTGAGTCGAACCTTGTCTCTAAGATCTAAGATCTCCATCGGATACTCCTCATAATAGAGGTCATGTTCCAGTTGTACCACCTCTATGATTAGTACATGGAAAGGTTTAGGTATTTACTTCCTCAAGAGGGATACTAGTAAAACATCATGAACTTGTGCACGATTTGGAGGATGTGGAAGCCGATAAGCCACTGATCCCACACGATCAAGGATTTCATAAGGGCCAATGTAACTAGGGATGAGATTTCTTTTCTTCCCAAACCTCATGACTATCTACCAAGGTGAAATAATAAGAAATACATTGTTACCAACATCCAACACCAAGTCCCTTCGATGGTTGTTGACATAGATCTTTTACCGACTCTGAGCATCCTTAATGGGTTATTGGATGGTGTGTACTTTTTCTGTCATATCTTGTACAAGATCAGGACCAAGAAGCAATCTCTCTCCATCTTCATCCCAACAAGTAGGAGTTCTACATCGCTTCCCATATAGATCATAATAGGGTCCCATTTTAATTCTCGAGTAAAAGTTTTTGTAGTAAGAGAACTCAATTAAAGGGATATGTTGATTCTTTCCATCTTTAAATTCCATTGAGCATGTTCTTAGCATGTCATCAAGTGTTCGAATAGTCCTTTCAGATTGGACATCAGTTTAGGGGTGATAGGCCATACTGAAATTCAATTCAGTGCTCAGATCTTGTTGTTGAATTCTCTAGAATTTTAATGTGAACCTTGGATCATGATCAGATATGATAGAAAGTGGAAGTCCTTGCATCCTTACCACTTCCTTCACTTAAATCCTGTAAGGTTAATCAAGAGATAAATCTTCCCTAATGGAGAAAAATTGGACAGAATTGGTTATATGGTCCACAATAACCTATATCGCATTATTTCCTTTTGATTTTCTTGAGAGTCTAGTGATGAAGTCCATAGTGAGATTGTCCCACTTTCATGCTGGTATGGGTAGTGGATGCAATAACCCTTTAGAAATTTTTCACTCTGCCTTCACTTGCTGACATACCAGGCACCTTGAAGAGTAGTCAGCAATCTCCCTTTTCATATTATCCCACCATTAATGATCATGAAGGTCCCAATACATTTTTGTGTTTTTAGGATGTATAAAAAATTAGACCTATGAGTTTCATCCATCAGATCCTTCTTTATTTCTATAATAGATGGAACACATAGTCTTGTACGAAATTTCAGTACACCTTCTTGATCAATATTGAACTCAGGAAACATCCCATCCTTCACAGCCTCAAACATCTTCTGTAACAACGGTTCTTATTTCTGAGATTTCTTGATCTTCTCTAGTAATGATGGTTGATAAATCATTTGGGTTAGGGTTGATGATTTCCCTTACTTTATAATTCCCATGTCCAAAATTACTAGTTCATTGATACAAGGATCTTTTTGAAACCTCATCATCGGAAGAACAACTGGGTCTTTCCAACTTAATGCATCAGGAAGTTTGTCTTCTCTTCCAGGATGATAATGAATTGAACAATAATAGTCTTTACGAAGATCCAACCATCTCCTTTTTCTCATTTTTAATTCCTTTTGTGTGAAAATATACTTCAAACATTGATTGTCTGTGTATATATTACATTTATCCCCATAAAGATAGTGCCTCTATATCTTCTGAGAA
The DNA here is from genome assembly GCA_963277665.1 of Viscum album. Taxonomy (NCBI): domain Eukaryota; kingdom Viridiplantae; phylum Streptophyta; class Magnoliopsida; order Santalales; family Viscaceae; genus Viscum; species Viscum album. The sequence goes on from OY728158.1 coordinate 858,529,298, forward strand.
AAAATGTCTACAGCTAGGTCCAGATCATATGTAGGATAGTTCTTCTCATGAGTCTTCAACTGTCGAGTTGCATAAGAATGACCTTTTCATTTTTCATGAGGACGCGCCCAAGCCCTTTCAGAGATTCATAGGTAAAAATAACGAATCCTTCTCCACTTGAGGAATGATTTAACAAGGGTGTAGTAACCAATCTCTTCTTCACCTCTTGGAAAATTTTCTAGCATTCATTTGTCTAGATGAACGTGACCCATTTTCACGCTAACATGTTTAATGGATTAAAAAGTATTGAATTTTTTTTACAAAACTCTTATAATATCCCTATAAACCTAGGAAAAAATTAATCTCAGTTATTGTTGTAGGCCGAGACCACTCCTCTACAACTTTTTTCTTTTCTAGGTCAACTGTGATTCCTTCCTTGATAACAGTGAGCCCCAAGAAAGCTACATGTTGTAACCAGAAATTGCATTTATTGAACTTTTCAAAAAGTCTCTCCTTCTGTAGAGATAGAAAAATAACCCTTAGATGATCTTCATGCTCCTTATGAATTTTCAAATATATCATAATATCATCAATAAAAACTACAACAAAGTTATGAAGGTTGACCTTAAAGAATCTATTCATATAATCCATAAATATTTTAGGTGAAATAGTCTGTCTGAAGGGAAAAACGACAAAATCATAATCCCCATATCTTAATCGGAAGGCAGTTTTTAGAATTTATTCTTTCTTCTCCCCCAATTAATGATTACCAAAATTCAGATCAATCTCAGAAAAGAATTGAGCCCCACGAAGTTGGTCAAATAAATCATCAATTCCTGGAAAATGGTACTTGTTCTTTACTATAATCATGTTTAGTTCTCTATAATCAATGCATTGTCTCATCGATCCATCCTTATTCCAAAAAAAGAGAACTGGTGCTCCCCAAAGAGACACACTCGGTCAGTTAGACCCCTTCTCCAAAATATTTTGGAGTTGTTTCTTTAATTACTACCACTACACATTTGCGATTTTATATGGTGTATTTTATATCAGATTAGATCTAGGTACGAGCTCAGTAGGGAACACTACCTCTCTTTTCGGTGGAGGTCTGGGAAACTCCTTAGGAAATACATCAATATATTCTTGGATGATGGGGACATTATCTATCCTTAAACTCTCATCTCCTTCTTCTTCACATATCAAATCCATAAAGAATGATATGTGATATTCTTCTTGACAAGGTTATGGTTGAGATATATCTCTATGGAAGTTAACTGTATGTTCTCTATTCAAGACTAATGATATTTACATTCTTCTATATTTGATCATAGCATTATACATTGAGAGCCAGACCATCCCTAGTATAATATCGAATTCTGGCATGTGAATGACTATTCGATTTTAGATAATATTATGCTCACAAAATAAATACTAGTGTTTCTAAACACTTACGATGATATAATAATCCCACCAATAGTCATAACTGATAACTGTACTTTTAGAAAAACATGATTTGATTCTAAATTCATTGAAAATATGGAGGAAATTAAGGAATGCATATTACCAGAATCAGACAAAGTACTTTCTAGCTTTGAGAGAACAACAAGAGTACCTTCTGCCACATCATTCAATGCTTTAACTTTAGATATCGTGATAGAAAAAGCACGATCTTGCTCTCTTGGCGTTTGTTGAGGCTTATGGTGGTTCCCCTCTGTTGCCCCCATATTTGGACAATGATTGACAAAGTGCCCAAGTTATCCACACATAAAGAATTGGATATCAGGTAGGGCCTTAACCATCTTCCCCTTGTCATTATTGTGTGGAAGTTGATGTTTCACCTCACTACAACAATTCCTTTCAATATGTACATTTCTTACACACTTTTTACATTTCCTAATCCCTATCAGGAAGTTCCCGAAATGCTTCTTCCAACATTTATTACACGTGGGAATTTGCACTTTCTTGCCTCGCCTTCCTTGATCAAAGGTCCTACCTAAGCTGGGATCCATCGATCTCTTCTTGTTTTTTGTTTTATGAGACCATTGTGTCTCACCAAACTCCATCTCGACTTTCATCACACTTTTTATGATCTCCTCGTAGCAATAATAGTCTCAGTCGGCTATATTCTTCCATAGATAAGGTATCACTCCGTCAAAGAATCTATCAACCTTTCCATTTTGATCCATGACAAAGCTAGAGGTGTAACATGAAATCTTTGTGAGGTTCATCTCGTAGCTACCCACAAGTTCATTCTCCTTCTACTTCAGCTCATGAAAATCCTTCTCTATTATCTTTTTCATCGATTGAGGGAAATACATGTTGAAAAATATCCTTTTAAACTCGTCCTACTACATAGCTTCAACATCCACTCTTAGACTTGTGTTTTTAATCAGTTCCCACCACTGATCAGATTCTCCTACTATGTAATAGACTGCCTGGGTAACCTTATCTTTTTCACAAAAGCGGAGCATAGAAAATCTCTTCTCGATAGAGCTGATCCACTATTTGGAAAGCAATGGGTCGGTTGATCCACTGAAGGTTGATGGTCGTTGAAGCATAAAAAATTCAACATAAAGTTGTTCTCTTTGCAGCTAGATTGTTCTCTCAGCTTGATTCAAGTTATTTCCCATAACATTAGTCAGTTGGTTCATCATTCACATCAATGTTTCCATTTTGGATTCCATTGGAGGTTCGTCAGATCATTGTCCATTGTGGTCACCATTTGCACGGTCCTCCTATTGCCCACCATTTTTATAAAGAATAAAACATTTGTGAGAAACATATATCATTTAAAAAACATTTAACTATCAAGGATTTTATGTCTTAAAATGTCATGCTTAAACAATTACATTATCCTATAATTCATTCATAATGATTCATAAAAAGCTTAAGATTAACCAAACGTATCCCCCTGGAGTTTCGTAACCAAGAGTGCAGCAAGGCCCATTGTCATTCACCAGTTCCTATTCGAGTCTAGCTTAAAGTGATGATTTCTGGTTTTACCCCTATGTACATCTCTTCTAGAGCCACCTCTACATGCTCGAATCTAGACAGGGTTGTATTTGTTTGACAATCGACTGACTCATTACTCACCAAAATACCAGAAAGTTTTCTTATATTTATAATTTTCTATTGGTTTATTCCTAAAGTTTTCATATCATAATTTCCATAAATAATTAAACTATCCTTTTATACTCTCTATTTCATCCCTCCTTTTTATTACATAACATTTCATTACATTTTAAAAACAGATGATATTTAAAGTCTAGTGCTATGGAAATCAGGAACATAATACATGAAAATAACATAAAAAATCTTCTAATCCACTTGTATGTCTTCATCATAGATTCATCTTAAGTACAATTATTTCATCTTATAACTTGGAGACATACATCAATGGAATGGGAGAGCGAAAGGCCCAGTAAGGGAAGCAAGGGAATCAGTTTACTTGTGATATCAATAAGAACATAAAAACATAAAGACATGAGAAAAGGAAGTATAATCATATCATAACAAAAATAAAACAAAAAATAACCTGCATATGTGGCTACAACATTTCATTTAGACATTCATGATCATATCACCAAGGTACAACCACGAGGTTTCATAAAACTTTACAAAAGTTTTTCGCAAAGGTATCGTGAAACTTGTCATATTTAGATATAAATTTGTTACTCAATGAATTTGAGAGCTATTAGGGAGCACCCTTAATATTTATTTACATTCATGTGATCCAAATATATCATAATCAAACATTTCATAATTAACCCATATAGAATAAAAGAGATGGGTTTCATTTCAAAATCATGATGTTTTAAAAAGTACTTAAAAATAAGGTCATTATTTCATTTATAATGCAAGCAAAGGGAGTGAGGGTTATATATATATATAAATTTCAAAATATAATATGTCATTTTTTTGTATTTATGAACACCCATAGAAACGAAATCGGTCACGGTATTCACATAAATAAAAAAAATATGATTTTCTGAAAGAAAGTGAGAGAAATTGAGACGAAAGTTTTGTAGCATAACAACTATATAAAATGGTTTTAGAAAATAATAAAAAGATAGGGGAAAGGGTATCCTATAAATAAATGAATCTTTTATTGTATATGGTAATAATAATATATAAATAATATCATGGTTTGGAAATTTGGATGGCATACCACAAGAAAATGAAACTTGACTGGAAATAGAAGATGCAATTTCTTTTACGAAAATTCGGCATCCTAACGACATCACATAAAATTTCAGAAAATCAATTGATGAGAGAAGAAAGAGTCTCTCCTCATTTGAACATGAAATAGAAAGTATTAATGATATATGATAACAACCCCTACATAAGAAAATGGAACTATAAGATATAACATAAAGGATCTCATGACTTAAAATAGGAGGGTGAAATGATCCCTTACCATGAAGAGTAACATTGAAATCAAAAAGGTTGGGACCTTGGGAGGCTTTGGGGAACCTTGGGAGGATTCTAGAGAGAGGTGGGAAGAGTATGGACAAACTTAAAGGGATTTGAGGGAATAGGAAGTTGGATATTGGGTGGGTTTATATAGGAAAGGAGGATGAGTTTTTTATTATTTAGTTTTGAGACACCTCACATTAAACTAAATAAAACCACAAACCAACCCATTGTTTTTCCCATGGTTTCTGCCAAAGGAGAGTGAAAAAAAATATTATATATGGTCAATGGCCTAACATCATAAAATAATAGGGTTTCTTATTTTAAGATGAGTCGCACTTTCAAGGAAAACAATTTAAATAGACAAAATGTTATATAAGTCGTGGAGGGTCCACTAATGCTTTGTTAAATAATTAAAACAAACCCAAAATCACATTATTTTAATGGTAAAACATTAATTTTCCGAAACTATAGTTTATTTTATTTTATTAAAACACTATTGGGTCCTTCTGATGTCTTAAAACACATTATATATTTATACAGTATTTAATTTTTACCCAAAAAATTTGACCGTATCATAAAATTATGAAAAATTCAACGTTGGATAATTTCAACGTACCAATTCCTGAAAAAATATTCATTTTATCTAAATAATTTTATAAATATTTTAATTTTCACTTTTAATACAAAAACCGACATTTATCGAAAATTCATGGGTTTTGACAAAAAATTGCTTTTAAACCATAATAAAAATTACAATTCAGTCATATATTTATACGATCATTTATTATTAATAAACATTATTCTAATAATAATAATATTTTATTAAAATATTAACTAATTCAAAAATACATTAATTCATCAAAATAGATTTCTTAGTTGAATATTTCACTAAAAATACTATTTGTGCTTAAAAACTATTTAGAAAGTAACAATAATAAAATGAAATTACATTCATTAATATATAAAAAAATAATGTATGTAATCATAATACTAGGGTATTGTTACATAACCTCTTAAAACACCCGCATAAGACCTTAGGGGAAGGTGCACAATGGTGATAGACTCTTGGGGTTTCTTGGATGACATCGCTCGAGTGGTAGTCTCCATCAACTTTCACATCTCCTACAGGCGGTTCCACTCAAGCATAACGTATTCAAGCTGGGATTAGAATTGGTCATGAGAAAATCCCAATGATGCAACCTCCCTTCCAAGCTCTGATAAATGGGATTCATACGTGGAAAGTCTAATGGATGATACCATCACATCCTTTGTTTGAGTAAAAGTAATTTGTTAAATCCCAATATTTATATTAATCATGTGATCACAATTCAACAACTATATTAGCAACATCAATAATTCTTAATGGTATTCTAAAATCCAAAAACATAAAAAAGTGCATATGTTGTATAACCATTACACATTTTTAATTAGATCAAGAGGGATTTTCATTAATAAAATTTTGGGTCGTTACACTATATTCTTGTGGCATCCAACTAGAATTCAAGGACTAATATATACAATGGATATATTGTGCCTTCAGATCAAGGTCAAAAAATAGTGTAAAATAAATAAAAAATCCAAAACATAATTATATTATTCAAAAATAAATAAAAAAATCTATATATCAATTGATATAAAAAAATAAACACATTTTCAAAATACATATTACAATGGATCACTTTCGATGGATATCTCTTTTACATGATAAACAATAATAAAGAAACGATAGTGACCGTAAATCTATCCCTAGGCTTAATAGACTCCATCTCCATATATTAGTTGAGAAACTCCAGCACCATCCACTCTATGTATTGTTCTTAACCTGAAATTATAAATGAGGTCTATAGCTACATCAGGGATCCCATGTTGGTTGTGAGAAATTAACCTCAATACTGTCAAAAACAATTCCAACTAGTATATTCCATCATTTCTATGTGTACATGAGGAAAGTATTGGTTTCACAAATATGATCCAGACATCATGTCGTAACGAATCTACTATAACTCTATGCATATTAAGATATCATGTGAAATAGGTTAACCATGACACATGATCATACATACTTCAACACAATACTAGAATCCTCTTTTCACCTCATGAAACTACTCTAAAGAAACATCCCACACCTACGTCATCATCATGGAGAATCATCTAGGACCTAAATACACTACCCAATTTTCCATGTTAAGGTTTTTTAGACCAATACAAACCTTCTACCTTATCACTCAATTTAGTGTACATCATCCATTCGTTGTACCATAAAAAAACTCACCCATACGACTCAGGGAAATCCATTGTCACATCCCAAGCCTACCCATGGAAAATTTAAGTGTCCTGAACCAATCAAAATAAAGTAAATTTTCACTTTCATGAACCAATACTACAAAATTAATGGTCATACTTCATGAACATTAGTACTCCATTTCACCAAAAAATGTTCATATAACACTATCTCACTCAACGAAGGTTCATGCCTTATGATTATCTCCCCCAATAGATTAATCTCTTATCAAAATATAATGAACACACATGAAATAATACATTGACTTGTATACCATCACGAATCGTACTAGCTCATTACATGATGCTTAAGACATTGAACCAGCCCCTAATCTTGAATAAGTATCATCTAACCCATCAGTGTTTCTATTAGGTCCCTCAAAACCATCCAGGTCATTTCTCATCAACACCATTATGCACCTATAACCAATCAGTGAAAATGCTAGCTGAAAGCTCACATGAACCATACCCCACAACCTTTTCCAACATCATCAAATACACCCATCACTTCATGTCTTAGTACCCAAGGGTTTTCCTATATTTTCCCTCTCTTAACCCCTAGTCAACCTGATTCCATGTGTCAAAAAATTCAATTTCCCCTCAATATGCTGTCATCTCTTATCTCCTAAGGGAGATCTCTCGACCAATCATTCTAATAAATCATCTCTTTTCCAAACTCACCAATACCATGGTAATTATAGTAGTCATTTTAGATATTAAAAAAATACTTCCCCCTTAGGATATATTCTTTAATCCCTCTCAAGACATAAAAATCATATCCTCAGCCACCACTGTGCTCCAATCCTCTTATACAAGCCCACAATACCAAAAAAATCATTAAAGAATACCTAAGACTCATATCAAACCCAAATACCAGATTAATATGTCTCATAAACATGAAAAAACTATCATCCCTAAAAGGCGTTGTAATTGGGGTTTCCTTGTTCAACCATGTAATAAGATAGCATATCCTTTGAATAAAAGGCTCATTGTCATCAAATATCTACAAATAAAGGAATCCTTAACCCTTATTCACTCTACCTGAACCCTTTAAACATATATAACATGGGAAATTGATAATAAAGATTCATATTTTATTTAATTATAGAGTCCAAATACATCCATAAGTGAGTTACCTTCAATTTCATTCTCTTTCAATCACCATCCACGCCCATCCACACATCATCCAAACTCATTCCAGAAACTGATATTCTATCTCATTATAAGTGACACCAATTATTATTTACAATAAATTATAAATATTTATTTGAAATAAAATATTGATTCATAACTGATATAAAATTCATCAAGAAACACTACTTCACCAAAACCACACAGAAAAATGTGCCTTTACCCTTTTGGGACAACCACTAATCACCTCAAATGAAGACACCCTAATTAAATATGATTAACACAATTCTGGTATAGAAGTCATTAATAAGACTAACTAAATTCATAAAAATGTATAGCACTACAGTGGGAACAAAATAATAGGATATTAATAGAGTAACATTCATGGAACTATTACCCAATCATTCCTAGAACCATCTCACAACATGGGGGATCAAGGGGAAGAAGTAGTGGGGAAGGCACTTACCAAATGGCCCACCCCATGAACATAGATTAACATAAATGTGGGAAATAAAATTTGGGTCTTCCCCTCATATAAAATACACCCATTTGTTTTTGATATTGGGAATAGGGGTTCACAGTGCAAATAATTACTTATCAAGATAAATTGACATCATGACAAGGGGTTGTAGCAGAAACCACTCATACAGAGAGAATTAAGATCCTCATCTATTTTCACAATGAGATAACTTATACCAATTTCCCTTCATTTGTAATGACCACTAGTTTTATGGGTCATCCCTGGAAAAGAAACATTATGGAAAAACCCTCCTAGTTCACTTTAGGATCGATTACATTTTGCTAAAATTTACCAGTTAGCCAGCTAACAATAATCTCAATTCCACCTAAGAACCTAAAACACTAATTAGACATCATTCCTTGTCCAATTACAAATACATTAGATATTCCAACAATCATATTTATTATCATATCTGAATTCATGAAATAATTATTTTTCCTAGAGAAATACTAGAACTCCCTTAGAATTTAATTTCCTATAAAGATGTGGTTCATTACAAACTCCACTACACAATGATTATTATCCATAAAAACCTAATTTGACCTGTCAATACTCAAACATGACCTAACATGGTCACTAATTCCAAACTTAATCACCCAATTCAAGTTTTTACTATCAAACATGATTACCTTGAAAACTCTAAGTAACAAGAGAACTATTCATTATGATTATAGAAAAATGGTATTCACCAATGTCAATGTTTTTAAGATACTAAAATACACCTGTCTCATGTGAAGAACCGATGAATTAGCATCCTCTTCATCATGAGGATTATGGTGATACCCACCATAAGTCTGTAATTAAGAAGAAAATTCAAAATCATAGTGAACACCGCTATAGGAATCTCCCATCCATGCTCTTTGATCATCCAAAAGACAATATATTAATGGTTTCCACACCACTACATCCAAAATCAAATAAAAATACAATTCAAACAACCTCTAGATAAATTATTTGTAAGAATAATTGGCACCTTACAACGAATCTTATTAACACCACATCACCTCATCATGTTTTCTTAACAACTTGATGCAATATAGAATATCCCTATATCTAACACCAATTATCTAAACCCTACATTTTGTTTAATTTCATATTTGGATCATGACTAACTACACCAGTATTTCTGATAGTATCTTGAGAAAAAGCATTCCTATTGTATTACTCACCCTTGGATCACACTAAAACAAACATGTGTCCAATTAAATTTTATCAAATATATCCAAAAAAACATATGATCCCTGAATCTATTATTTAATAAGAAACCACATAAAATATAACATTTCTGCCTTGTAGAATGATGAATTCATCTCAATTGTCTCACTAAACAATCACAATAATATCAGAACCGCTATAAAAAATAATTATATGATCCCAACCAATATAATTCTCTCGACCATAATATTACCACACTAATAAAAATTTTACCATTACCAAGATTTCAAAACCATGGGTATAGCACATGAAACCCATTGCTGTAGGATATACCCACGATTTTTGAAATAATAGGAAAAAAATTGTCAATATAGATTTAAGTAATACCCATTGTTTGAAATATCTATACACATGGTTTAAAAACCATTGGAATGTCTGTTTTCCACCATTTTATAACCATATATCCAGGGTTTTAAAATTGTTGGTATAGGTTTTGCAAAATCCTCGGTCTTGGGGTTTGATCCCTAAACTGGTTTTTCAAACCCGTTGCACCTAACCACTGCACCATCTTCCCATATGTGTATATAAATATAAATATATATATATACTTATATATATATTATATAAATGGTTAATATAATATAAAAACATTGGGCATAGGTGTTCCCAAAAAAATGTTTCTTTTCTTGTGTATTTTTTTGTTCCCAAACTCAGGCTGGAATTCTATAACAGCTTTTTCTCAGAACCATGGGTATAGGTTTCCAACCCACACCTATAGGAATGGTTCTGTTGTGAACTGTGGGTATATGTCTTGAATGGAAACTGATAACCATGATTTCTGAAAACCCATTGTTATATGTTGAAATTTTAATCTTTTGCACATGGATTGGTAAACCATGTGTATAAGATCAGAACAAAGACCTATACCCATGTTTTTATCCAAAGCCATATTATAGGTTAATTTTATATGTGTTTTATTATGAAAACCCTACCAAAAAAACAATTTATCCATGTAGGTCGTTGTCTTTTCAATGTAATAATCAATGATTGGAAGAGTACATATCACTCATATCCAAGAACCATCATAAACAATGACCACCTATCCTTCCAAAACTATTAGGAATGAAATCATAAATGTTCAATAACCAACATATAATGTAGAACCCATCCAAAAATAGTCAATGGTTCACTATGCCCCATTTTATTCCTTAGTAATTTTCACAAGCATGACTAAAAATGTATCCCAACAACATAAGTATGACACCACAACCAAAACATTCTCACCCATCCTTTCAATCCTGAAAATACATGAACCTGGATCAACAATGCCATGTTTCCACCCAATGAATTTTTAATTTAAACACTTACTAGAGTGGGACCACTCCCAATATCATGAAAACCCTTATTTTAATGACTTCTGTGAATCTCATTAGGACAAAATCCTCAAATCACAACACATGTTCATTTACAACCCTAATTATTTTTTGACTAACACATGGATGACTCATTGACTGATCCATAACACATCAATGCACTACTTGTAACTAGAAGACAACTTTTCCCCATACACGAACACTTTTCTTGAAAGCTATGACAACCCTAAATATCCTTCATAGGAAGTGTGGTTCATCAATAATAGCATCATTAAACCTCTCTCGCACTTGACCTCAATCTCACTTGACCCCGAAAGATGTATGCTCATATACAACTAGATCATAAACCGAACATGTTCTCCTATGAGTATATTCAAATTTAACTAAAATATACATTCCTATATGATTCACCAGGCAATTATCATAGTTCTTTTTCATTGAAAATCTATTGAATATCACTCCTGAATTGACTAATTACATGACCACCCACAACATGAGGGTCATTCTAAAACCCCTACTGTCGACCCATGCACCCATCACATCACTGAATATGATAAAAAACCAATTGGGATAGGAATCCAAAATATTCCTCCCTAGAAACACAACATTGAGACATGTATCATTGAAAGTTATTCTCGACCAAAATCCCATGGCATTCACATGACATTCCTCAATTCAAAAACTAGGTTACCAAGTAACCACCATATTTGGTTATGTAAAATGACACAAAAGTGATATATGCTAAATCACTATATATTTCAATGTTTCTACTTTAATTAATATTACCCCATATACCCAGGAAAATATATTCATATCCTATGATTTTCCTTTAGGTATATAATGCATTAAATGATCCCATAAAGGATATATTATAGTAGTATCGAAAACCCATTTTTCCCCATAAAGGGCCTTTCTATTTCCCTTGAATTAAGGAACTGTATGGTTTCCAATATAGAAATTTTTACATATGGATTCACATTACCTCCCAAATAAAGTGATCATAAGTAAAATATGTGGCACAAAAATGAGTAATGTAACCAAATTGTTATATAGAAAAACAACATATATGTTGTTTTTTCGAATTTAAACATTCGAACATCTCTTTCATAAAAATTATCACACAAAATAACACATATGTTGTGTGAGAAGTATAGGAAAAATATGATGCATGCAGACGTGACTACTTCCAATGGTATGAGATCCAAAACCATAAATCACACTATATATAAATTCATCATATTTAATTATACATCATAGTCATAATAGTAAATACCACGAATAGAGAAATCAAAGCCCTAGTAACTATGACATCCCACCAGAAATGTGTTTGTGGAACACTTTCCCAAATTCCAACACATCCTCTGAGACTTCCATATTAACATTATACCATATCCTTAAATAGTAAAATATATAGAATTTGATACCATTTTTAAAGATTTATTCCATAAACCAATCGATAGTGCCTCATTTCAAGGATTCTACATGAACACATCCACACCACCTCATATTCCAGAGACTGTCGACTAGTGGCGATGTTAAAATCCATGTAGTGGGTATAATATTCCCTCTAATCAAATTGATAAAATATTATATAATTTGTAAAAAATAAAAAATATAATCAATATGCATTGAAATATATAAAATAAATGTTATATCACATGAAAATGAAATATAGAGATTTACTATAATGAAATATAAAATATTTGATCACCTATTAGGATGATCAAAAGTACAATCCACATCATAATAAATTTCACCTAATAGCCCAACAATCATCAGCAAGACTAATCATCCCTACCTACTAAACCAATCAATATTCTCCATCTTGATCCACTACACATATTAAAACTCCTATATAAAATAACACAAATTTATTTTTACGAGGAAAGTAAACTTGTCATGAAAATGAATTGGATATACCAGGCCACCAGGACTCTAAAAACGATGTAACTATGTAATAATTAATAATCAAAAAACATGATTATACCAAAATAATTATTATTCTGGTATCCTCTCATTAGATCATTGCACTATACATGTAACCCTATTCATACCTAATAAACCTTGGTAGGGAATCATCGAAGACCTCAAACCACTACCTAAAATACATTGAATGTTCCTAAATCCAAATCTATTCTTACAAACTTATAACATAAGTTATGTTCCACCATCAATTCCTCACATCACACCATTACCCAAACATCTAACTAAAAATATTCCACTATCATTACCCAACCCTACTCATGGATGTTCCACTATATTAGACAAATCCTACATAAATACATATACTATTTCATTCACATGATGATTTTGTCTCAGCCATAGTAGTTTATCTATTGATATCTATATCAGGGAGGGGGTAACCCTTAGGATCCTATTCCCCACTAAGTACATAAAATATTTCAATAACAATAACAAACATATAGTAATAGACATATCCTACAATCTGTCGCATAGATCCTCTGTTCCCCATACGGTGCTAGTCACTTCGACCCAACCCATCATCCTAAAAAATTTATTCCCACCCATCAAAAAATCAACTAGGACTCTTAGGCCCACCATAGTCTTTTCACCTTAACACTATCACACAAATGTACCTCTAATAACATTAAAAACACTCATTACATCTAGCCCAACTATACAGGGATCATACCAATCTATTCAATTTTAGGCCCATTTTCCACCCAAAAATCTCAAACAATTCATATGACCAATAGTTGGGTCATGAATCACAATTACTAAGGGAGATATCAATGAATATTTCTTAGATAAATCCATACATAGTCACAAACACATTGTCCCGTTGGTGTTATTTTACACATCAGAATCAACAAGTCCCATATCCCAACTAGGTATGGAGTTTTCAACCACACTTGATACGTACATTCCTATCACCCGCCGCAACTCATCATAACTCTATAAAGCCTACAAAATTTCCATAGTAAAACCACACTATGATTCAAAAAATTAATCTAAAACCTTCATCCAATCCTCTTACCCCAAGCAGTATAGTTTTTGGTAAATCACAATTCACCTAAATTCTAAGATAACAAATCTTATGCATATAAGGCTCAATAATATCTTTTGTCTCCTACCTAAGGCTCCCTCAACCTATATTCATCCAAATCAAATCAACGAAACATTCGCAAATTTATATTTCATGAATTTATTGGAAAATTATTTGTATAATTATGGATAACATTCCTCCATAATGTATTTACCCTCTACAATGTGCTCGGTAATTAACCATACAATAAAATTCATGCCTCGACAAAGAATATACCACCACCCAAATTTATGTCTCACTCCATCAAAGAATAATAATCAAATATAATTAAATATAATTAAATATTAAAAAAAGTGGTATAAAATACAAAAACCTCCTTGTCAAACCCAACTTCACCGAAATTGCATTCAATGATCTGTATTCATCCCTTTTAGACATCCTCAAATCATTGTGAATTAAATCCCTATCAGTTCAGATGATTTTTACCATTATCTAATTTATATAATCAAAAACACTAATTGAATTCATGGTGAATAATATCACTACAATTAAAACCAAAAATAAGTATAATAATATATGATCATACCTAGAAAAATCATCAAATCAATCCTATAACCATACCCCTTTAACAAAAAAATTCACAAAATGACTTGAGGATGTTGTGAAAATCAATACTATTGACGGGATGAGCCAACCCCCTCCCCCCCCCCCACAGTGTATAACCACTCACCCATAACAATTAATGAGGAAACAATATGAGGGAATAAGGTCCTCCCTCATCATGGAATAACACACTTAATTTAGGGTGAAATTGGTCTTCTGAAATTTAATAGTGGGCCACCCTGGCCTTTCTCTAAAATCCATATAAGAAAAAAATACCATATTGTTCATATTCCATTTCCAAAGACATATTTTTCATATGTTGTAATTTTACTACTCATGTTTTCAACTGTAATCTATTGATTGACCTCTGCTTTATAATAAAAACACATGTTTCCCTTAACACATAATGCTTTATAAATTCACGAGTCATTATATCTTATTTATAATAGAATTTGATTCAAAGGTGAGGAATTTATTATTGTAGAAAAATATAGAATACATACATTCATGATAAACATAATATAATCCTTACACTATTGAAATTATTTGAGTTGAATATGATAAAGTGTCACACTCAATGAACACAACATTGATTGCATCTCCATTTGTCACTAGACTGCTCACATACAGAGGAGTTGAGACACTTAAACATGTCACTAAATATATTTTATAGTATGGAGACCCTACCTCTAAATGTAGTTCAAGGATTTAATTTTGAGATTAAATTTTTCTATAGTCTTCTGATTAGTCTTTATAATCTTAAAAAAAACTCTTCTGGACTAGGAAAACATTTACTATATTTAATATTCCACCATAAGAATATATGTTATGAACATTATCAATCTTACTTCACATGGATTTAAAATATTCTAACAACTAAAAATTTATGGCTATTTTATGTTGGAAAAGTTATAGAGGAATTTTTTAAATGGCCACACCCTTGTTAATATAAATTTTTGATATACACCCTAATATATGTTCATTCTATAATTTTTTTATACAAACTCAATCATCAGAACTTTGTGGCCTTCCTCTTGTAATTAAGAGTTTCTTTACCTATTATTATCTAAAATATAGTTGTGTTCCCATCCATAAAAACATTATACACACCATTTTGGATGACCCGAGTTTACTAAACAATTTCACGTTTTTGTCTGACATGGATGGGTTTCCCAGATCAGAATATCACATAAAAGGGTCCCAAATAACCCATTTTGGACAAAATTTGTAGATAGTTTTCCATGAATTCCTATTATTAATATCACTTGATTATAATGAAACTCTTTTTGGTTATTTTTTACTATAAAAATATAGAATTGATATTTAAGTTTAACTAAAGCACTCTAAATTATACTCTAACCTCATGTTCTAGACCAGTTAGTGACCAAACAGGTGTGTTCCCAAGAACATGGGCACTACGAAACATGGGAATCAACCTCCTAGGAGAAAATGAACATAATGGTCAGAGTACATGAATTAAACTCACCTAAAAACACATTTAACAAACACACCATCAAATACACACACATCCCTCAATGTTGCACCTAGAAAACCATCCATTATAGTCCCCTTCTTGGGTTCCAAATGATCAGTATTGTAGGGTCTACCCACTTTTGCCTTCCTCGAGATAATCGGTGAGAAAAAAGCTTAGGATATTATCTACATGCTTTTATATCCTTCATTGACCCCCATGAAACATTGAGAGTTTAAACATAAACATTCTAAGCCATGTTAGATGGTATTTTGGTTATGATACCTAATACCACATTATTATGTTGAGATATTCTTCATTGTTTCCTTATTTCCCATTAGTGGATATTATCCCCTTGATTTACGTAAATTTGATTTTTCAAATATTCCAATTTGTTCCCAAAATGCCTTACATTTAGTTTCTCCTTGTTGTTTCCCAAATTATTTTAGTTGAGATACTCAGCATAGTTTCCTAAAAATCATTGTTTTGTGATTCTCCACTTAGATTAATTAAATTACTTAAGATAAGATAATACTACATGTTCATATAAATTACATGAGATAAGATAATTCTATTGGTTTTGTTATATTTATATATTTTTGAATCCCTTATTGGATTCAAAAGATTCATTGAGTCATGATGTTCTTCTTAAATGTAAAAAACCGTACTCTTTTATCATCTTAAATATCATTCTAGAAAGCGAAGATTGATAATAAGTCCCACACCAACCATTTCATAGTTACATTAACCATATACCCCACTATTTAAGATTCTATGCTACCTATAAGTGTTCATGTATGCATACCGATGGAATTTAATTTTATACTTGTGAAATGAACTTAAAAGATATGATGTTCCTTATTAAATTGAATTGGGCTACATGGGTTCTGATTCCCCATAGAGGAACACCAAGTAATATCATATCTTGTTCCAAATATGAAATCTGGAAAACATACCACATCCTATCATAGGATTACAATACCTCGCTTGATGGTCGTACACTCAAGGGTTTCTACATATATGGCCTTAAACTATATAGTTACCAAATATATTAATCAAAAGATAGAAAATATAATTCCCATGTTCATTGACCTCTTAAATTCATATTTTCAATCAATAAATTCCACCAAATGTTATCTATAATGTTTACATGGATAAATTTCCCAAAACCTACTCAAGTAAACGATAGGATGTCAACCTAGGAAACTTTACCACAAAAGGGAAAAGATAATCTCTCATCATCTCATCTGAAATAAGTTTTGATAACCACCACCACCATAAGTGATTGACTAGTCACCAGTATATAAATTTAATATAGTCACGTGTGATTTGAAACAACCAAAAATGGATCTCATGGAGGGAATGTATCAAAAAGAATCTTTCTATGCGATATTAATCTATTATTGAATCATTTTCATTCTGTGTTTTTCTAGTTTTACCATTCTTATATTTTAATTAAATTGGTAATTAATATCTCATATTGTAATGCATAATATACTTCAAACTAAATATACCAAATATTTCACCTATTACTATTTGATTTTTTCCAAAAATGCCAAAGGGAATGCGTAGAACATTATATCCTATTATTATTTATTTCATCTTTCATAACATATGATATAATATATTTGATGATTTTATAGAAAAATATAATTATTAATATTTATCCAATCCATAGCATATATATTTACATCCTTATATATTCATTTATAATATATGTGAATATCATAAAATCTCAATAAAATTAAATAAAAAAAATTATTTATTTTTTCACTAGATCTATATATAATACCACTGAAATTCATTAAAAAATTACATTATTGATATTTGTGGAAATATAGAGACTAATCTTATGATATTCTGGAATAAGAAAAAAAAATAAATAAATGAATTATATAATCTAATTTTAACACCTTTCCAAAAAAAATTCATCTCATGCCATTAATGTTGATAAAAAATTAACCATTGGTTTTCCCCCTTTGATAATCTACATGATGTTAAATATCAAATCACATTGGAAGGATTATTAAATTTCCTTATGTATGATAATAATAATATCACATATAGAAGAAAAGGGTAAAGGGATCTTTCACAATTATAACATATACTATTGAATCATGTGTTTAATAATGATTCCATAAACCCTAATTTATATTACTCTTTCATTGCAGAATAAATTTCGTTGGTTTGATTAATTACTAAGTTCCTACTTATTTTGTGAGTGAATTTTAGTCATGGTAATGTTCACCTAAATTATTATAATTATTCATAATATATTCAATGATTCAATACATCTAAACTATTATAATAAATTCATCACTACATTATTTTTAATGTAACAGAATTAATATATAATAATGAAGAGAATAAAATGGAACATAAGCCTCATCCTATAACGGAATTGTATTTCATCATGTTAGATTTATCATTAAAATGATATGTCCCATATTTAATTACATGATATGATATTTTATAATAGAAATGTTTTAATTTGATGTTGATATATTTATATTGATTTTTAATCTTGAAATATATCTATGGTTATTTATTTTGATGTTGTTGTGTTATTTACATGATTGTGTTTTTTACCATAATTTTTTTTTTCATTTATATGTCTTATTGAGGATACGATATCTTTAATTAAAATTATTGAAGCTTATTTTGTTTATAGTAATTATGTGGCTTGTATAATATATAAATAGTTCACTACATTTTTCTATTGTTTCTAGAATATACCATTTATATTTGATTATTGATTTCATAAACATGTACATTTTGAATAAAAATAAAACTAATATTCAAAATCCTCTATCATATTTGGAAGAAATATTAATGAATTTTCTAATTTTAATTTTGATCAAATATATCATTTGGTGGTTCAGTAAATTTTTTTATCGTAGTGATATTTCCTTTTTTTAAACGATTGTGTTAGAGGTATATATTCATCATTAAGAAATTAAATGATGATAGTGTGGGAATTTTACCAAAAAATACATTATTTTAAAACATATTAATAGAGAATACATATTTGGGAGTTCGAGCTCCTGGTTGAGTGAGGTACTAAAATGAGGGTTACATATATATTATTTATGTCTAAATAATGATGTTTCATATGACTATTGAATTATTGATGTTTCACATCCACTCATTCATCATAGATTGTCACATAGTCTCTATGGGTTTTTGAATTATTTAAAATTATTTTTTTCAAATATTAAAATGATATTATGTTTTAATATAATGAAATGTTTAAAATATTCAAAACAATTCGAGTGGAATAAAATGTATTTTAAATCCATTTTTTTAGTTTTTTTCACCAGAAATTGCATTTTTCGATTTTTTAATAGTTTAAGGACTAATGTTTTAACACAATTTAGTGAATTATAAATCAGAAAAAAATATTTTAAAACTATATTTTAAATTAATGGAATTATTTGATGATGTTGAATAAATATTTAGTTTTTATTTGGTTTCTTATCAAAATAAAATTGATAGGAATTTTTTTAGGGTTTTTTCTTCAATGGTAATTTAAAACATAACAATTTTAAAAAAAATTTGATATTTGAGATTTTTCTTAAATACTTATAATTCCAATGTATTTGGAAATATTTGGAAATTAGTTTTTATTTTTACATCATAGCATAAATGGGATTAAAATTATCTATTGGTTGGTCTGAAATCATTACATATGATTATAATGATTTTGGATTATAGTAGTGATTTTTTTAATAAATCATTCAAATTTATCATGAAAGAGTTGAATTTGATTTCAATTACCCAATGTTGACTGAAGATTGTAATGTAGAGATATAATATATATTTACCTACTGTTCTAACTAGGTGTTTGTAAATTTTAGGTGGATGGTTTGTTACAGAATATTTATGGGTTTTTATATGACTAGACTTATGTGGGTGAGTTTTTATGAAGAGTGGCAACATAAAGAGTTTTGGATTATGATGGGTGAATATTTATTATTTAGTATTTTAGTTGTAAAATATGTTCTCTTTGATTTTTTTATAGTCAATGAAGTTTGTTTTATTGATATTAAATTCTTAATTCTGAAATAGAATTGATTACATTAAAAATGAGATAAAAAATTTTCCTTTTTATTTTTTATTAATATAAACATTATTTTTTTCTTTCCAGGGAAATTACGAATGTCTAAAAAAACCTAAAATAGTGATTATTTTATTTTCACGTAGTCATTAATGTGTTTTAAAAAAGAAAAGAGAACGAAAAGTGGTATTTTATAGTTTTTATAGTTATGTTTTCTATTACATAAAAAATAGAAATAAATTATGTATGTCATTCATTTGGATAAATTAGTTACATATAGCTATCCAACATAGTTGGTTGAAAATGATTAATAACAATGTTTTGTATTTATAGTTGGTTCCATTTGTTGTTCATTCTCTCTGACCTATAACCAAGGTAATGGACACAAGGAAATAAATCTTATTTATTTATCCATTGATTGAGGAACATCAGTAGTTGGTTCATATATGTTTCATTATTATATCATAGTAAATATCATTATTTACATATATAATCTATTAGATATCCATTTTTCTTCTACTTTAGATCAAACCATTGGGTGCATATAGGGATTCAACTAAATCTTGATTCAATATCATGTAATTCTATCTCAAATTTGTTTATTTTACTTAATATTTCTTAAGGATGATTATATACGGAAAATACACTATTATTATATATTATTCATTGATGAAATTTATTTATTTGGGCCTCTATTTTACTAATTTAATTGTCAGAATAATGTGATAAATTTATTTTATTCTACATAAATTATTATTATTTATATTTAATTATATTTAATTTATTGGTGTTGAGTTCCCTATAAAGCTAATGAGAATCATTCTAGATAAAACATGGAACATATTTATATTATATATGATATAATATTTCTTCATATTAAATGTTAATTAGCAAATTTTCATTATAAAATTAATTTTGGTGGTTTGGATTCTATTTAATTGTTGTGATTTTGTGGTAATACTAAAATCATTTTTCAAAATTTAAAAATTATTCAAATTTATGTTTAATGAAGATTATTTTTAATGTGGATGTATTTTAATATTATTTTTTATTATATTTACTTTTTTTGATAATTGAGTGTTAATATTGATTTTATTCTATTTACCTGTATAATTTATGAATAATATATTATATTAATACTTGGATAAGTATATTATATAAATGGTTTACAAAATTGGTTTTATTAATGTATTAAATAGTGGTAAAAATTATTTTATTAGTTACATTTGAATGGTATTTCTAATGAATATGATGATATAAAAATATTTTATATTGTGTTTTATATATAGATCAATGTTTTAAAAAAATGGAAAAATTTGTTTTTTTTTCTTTGTTAATTATTATTCCCCAAAAATGATCCTTCATTACGAATAATTTTTATATTTTAAATGACTAAATTGAATTGACTAAAATAATTTTGTGTTACATTAGGAATTAATGTGGAATTTAAATGTGATTATATTATATTCGGATTCTTAAAAGTGTTCTGTTTTCTTAATATTTTTGTGTTGGGTCATTTTTATTAAATTAATTAATAGTTTTTTATATAGGATGTTGAAAAATATAATATTTAATTATTATTCATTTTAATGGATAAATTTATTCAAAAATAATTATATTAATATTTCATATGGTTATCATAGTTATTCGTGTGGTTAAATATGGAAATTGGTTACTAATGTAATTCATTATAATGATTCATGTTTTTTAATAAACATGAATTGTTAGTATTATTGGGTTTTCAAAATTTGAAGGTTAACCATGGTAATGGTAAACGTTTGGAATCATTGAAGGTAAATCATGTATCACATATAGGGGCTTAGAATGGTTAGGTTTTATAGTTATTAAATAATGTATGAAAATTATTTTTTTTTATGACCAATTTTTTAATGATTTTTTGTGCCTTTTATATGGATTGTAAGATATTTTTTGAAATTTATTATTAACCCAAATATGGGCTCGATCATAATAAAATAAATACTATTTGGATTCCAGACTATATGAGAGTATCTATTTAACATGTTATGTTACTCTATAGCTTTTTTCTTCTTCGCTTCATTTGTTTATATTGGGGGGGGGGGTTCCCTATCATTAGTGATTATTTTAGATATATTAATTTTTGAATTTATATTTTCTTTTATGATATATGGTTATCAATTTCATTTAGAATATGGGTTGTTGTTTATTTTTCATTGATTTTTGAGTTGTGATTGGGATGCTCGATCGGTGAAGGGTCATATGTTCACACCCATCATAATGTGTTATATATTAAAAATCATATTTTTTAAATGAATCTATATAAATATATATAAATTAGATAAGTGGGTATGATAACATAGATAATTTTTTTTGAATGATTAATTTTAATGATGTTTGATCTATTTTTTATGGGTAAGTTGAATGATTTTGGGGAAATATTATTGGATAATTAAATAAAAATTATTAAAAAAATTAAAACATTATAAAATTGAAAATAATTAAATAAAAATTAACTATTATTTTTAATTTTTGAATTAAAATTATTCCTATTAAAAAGAGGATTTGAATTTGAAATTGATTATCATGGTCAATAAATCATATCAAAATTCAAGTATTGATTAATCAATTTTATTTCAGTAATTATTGTTTATTGAATTTTTTTCTTCAATTTAGGGACTTGATAACATGTTATATTAATCGGCACATAATTTTATTATATGATAATTTTTTGTATCATCATATATAATCATACATATTCTACCATTTTAGATTAAAATATATTTTATGAGGTTACAAAGAAATGATAATGATGAAAAATTAGAAACATTACATAAGAGCAATAGAAAACAAAAAGTGGATTATATCACAATCATGTAGACATTACATAATTATTTTTAACCAATAGGATATGTAGTAGTTACAAAAATCTAATAGGAGGCTCACTATTTCATATTGATATAAGATTATTCGAATTATTGGAAAATTAATATGAAATTAAAAAAAACACAAAAATTATTGTAGTATGGATACAAATAATGTAAATTTATATAAGGATTCTTATCCACTTTTTGTAATGACCCCATTTTAAATATATATATTAGATTTTTTACTTAATCTATGTGAGCATAATTATAATGTATATAGTTAATAAATGTAAATTTATTTATATTTTATATGTTGTTGAACACCCATATTTAAATTTTCTTCATTAGAGGTTTGTGTGGTAGCTATACCATGGTTTTGGCTATGTTTCACAAGGAATGTAGTGTTGGTATCATATTCCAAAATAGAAATAATATGTGGTTACATGGAATGTACATCTTGCCCAAGATTTTATATAAATTAGTGTTATTATCATCATTTAAACTCATTAAATATTTTTCTATTTGACACTATATATTTGTGTCTGATAATCAAGGTAAATTCAATGTAATTATTTACATATATTATTTTCTAGTATTATTCTCTCCAACTCTAGATAATTTTAAATGTATGGTAATTTTTTAATAAACATAAAAAGTTATATATTATCACAAATTTTGTTGAAACAATTTCAAAATACTATGATCATGGAAAAAATGGATCATATTTTAAATTAAAATCATATTAAATAAAGAATAAATTGATTCTCATAAAATTATCACACATATAAAAATTTTTATTCAAAATAAAACATAATTGAAACGATATATAGCTCGTTGGAGGTGTTCTTATGACTAATATGGGACTAAAAGGAGGGTTGATTCCTAAATAAAACTTATTATCTTTAATTCATAAGTTATTTAGTTATCATGAAATTGTTATAAAAATTTTATTTCACAAATATTTAATCTTTTTAAATTCCCATCCATAAATACCAAATATTCAAATTAGTAGTCTCAAAACTGAGTTTTTTTAAGTATTATAAATCTATTTTTATTTGATATTACTTATCTAAAAGGGTAAAATATACCACTTCTCACAACAATTCATTTCTATCTGAATAATATCCTTAGCATATAAATATAGACTAGAAACCCATATAACATTTATAGTTAATTTCCCAAAAATTTCTCCAAGAACTCATAATAAATTCAAAAATATATATCAAATGAATCATTGAAATTCTATGAGTGGATATATCTATAGTTTTAACCATAATGAGTACACTAATATTTTGAACGATATAAAAATATGAATGCTCTTTCTCTCAATATTTAATGGTGGATGTATCATACTTTATGACATACTTTAATGAATAGAAAATAAATAGTTTAATACCTCAATTGTGGAATGAGAATTCAGTATATCAAAATTCAAATTTTTTTATTCTTAATATTTTATGTTAGAAATGTTCTTATGTAGATAAAAACACACCAAAAGGCTTGTCAACTAGATATACAGCATATCATGACAATTAAAATGAACATCCAATTATTTTACCTTCTCCATGATTATATAATAATCATTTTAATGTTTCACGGATACATGAGACTCATTTGTCAATATTTGGAAATACCATCATCTGAATTTCTTATGAATTTATGTTCCCATACTTATTGAAGAAAAGACTTTGAATATGCATTTATCAGTTTTTATTTACGCATCCTGAGAAGCCTTTATTTTTTTCATTGTTGTGAAATTATATTCAATAATGGTATACACAATTTCTACCACTCTCCAAGAATTACATTAATATATTTCACATTATTTTATCACAAAAAATTATATTTTGTTTCTTAATGATTTATATAATTCATGTATAAAACCTTGGATCACTGTGACAAATCTAAATTCATTTTATATTCAAGGGAGTGAAAATAAAATTAAACATTAATTGTTTAATTAATAATTATTTGTCCAATTGATTTCATAATAATTGGTAATTAATAATAAAGCATTCATACTACAAGTATGGAATATAATATTCATGAATCAAAAAATATATTTCATGTTTACATGACATTCAGGAAAGTTTAATGTTTTCTATGAGGTACCCATATGTATTACATGGATACCCACTAGGATTTGCTCTATAAACCCAAATTATAATAATAATTGCATTGAATTTTTCTTTATGATTTTTTAAATTATTTTTATGAATTTTTTATTATATTTTCATTGAGAACAATCATTAAATAAATAATATTATAAATATATTATTTGTTATCATGCATGTAAACACATTTAGTATCTCATAAATAGATTCCCTAATAAATATTCTAACTTCATGGTTCTTTATAGAATGAATTTGTTTCACAGAGGGGTATAAATTTTAATTTTAAGTATCATTACTAGAGAATAATATTTTTGGGTGTAAAAACGATTTATTATTCAAAGCCATGACTAATAATTTTTCTAAATATATCATTTTATGTTTTTATTATGGTGAGGGTAGAATATGATGTATAATGTGTTATAATAATGTTTATTTTTAATTGTTTTCTATGATGCAATGTATTCTTTAAGTTTAATTCATATATGATTAAAAGGAAAATGTGGGTACTTGCAGAATCATCTAAATCTCTTTGAGGTAGAGCCATTTATTATTTTATTTTTCTTATTTTAAGCCAATTTAATTTTCGTAATCCTCAAGATAATTTATAATGATATCAATAATTAATAAATATTATGATAATTTGTAATATAGTGAAATTATTTTATATTTATACAAATTAATCCTTAATTAAATCATCTCCCATATAGAAAACGTATATTTATTATTTAAATATATTTCTCACAACATTACATTTATTTATTGATATTGTTTTATGTTCACTCTTATTTAAGTAATTAAAAACTTTCAATGGAGTAAATTGGAAAGGGATAATAAATTACTCAGTTGAATTTAGTATGTTATTAAAATTATATTTGAATATAATTTTTATCCTAGGATAATCAAGAAATGATTACTTGAAAACCCTTTCTATAAAGAAATATATAACAATTATTAATTCAGATAATAAATTTCTAATGTTTCTTATTTGGGTGTCATTTTTTCAATACAAATCATTATAATAACATAGATAACGTATAATGGAATGAAATGTGTGAATCCATCAAAAATATTTATTATTCCCTGCACTCCCTTCAATAGTTTAACATTACATCAATCATGTTGTAGTGAAGGAAAATAATGATGTGGATAGTGAGTGAGATCATTAGTACGTTCAAATTGGGGAATGTTTCATGGTAGTGTTTTCCATAGATGTATCTTATCACGAGTTCATTGGGATGATATTTTTGTAAAGAACAAAATAAATTATGATTGTTGGAGAAAACCATATTAGTGTTCAATGGAGGCCTTAGGGAATTTTGGTTTAGGTGAAATCTGAGAAAATGTTGATGTGACTGTGATTGTTACCAAAGAAGTGTATCTTTTAATATACATGACCAAGAAAGTCTTCAACATGGTGTGTAGTCAACCAAATAACATTGTGTATATCACATAAGTGGTAGGTATTGTGTGATATAGTTTTGTAAGTATCAAAAATATTGTAACCCCTTCTAAAAAGTTGTTTTCATTGGATTACATGAATCAAAATGTACTACACATACATTTTAGGTCCCTATGTAAGACCCAAAAAAATATGTCACATAGAATACACATTATACATACCGGACATAGTGGATCCGTAATTATTTTCAATAATTTCTCAGTAGTCGGGTAGACTCACACATTATGTTTTTAAGGGAGCATGGAACACATAGATCATACGATCATTATATTTATATTTGGAGTTAATTTTTACTCTCCCACATGATTCTCTATATATAATAATATAAGTGTGAGTTTTTATAATTGATATGTCAAATCTATTACTATGTAAAAACATTAAAAACATAACTTATATTACTATATATTTTTTATGATGGAAAATATTGTACATAACATTTCCACAGATTAATGATAATGGTAGAATGTGATAAAATTATAATAGATGACTGAATTCCATTAATATAAGTAGAACGCATAATCTTATAGGAATTTTTTTTTGTCATAATTGTTTTACACTAAATTTATATTGTTGGATGTATGAATTATCCATATCTGTTTTTTTCAACCCAAAACACCATGGTATATATCCTTTAATGAAATGTTAAAAATTTCAAAAACCATATTATATTGAAATTTATTCATATAAATGATGATTTATGTGGGTGGGTTACTAGATAAAATACATCATTGGAAAACCCATGGAAGCTAACCCTCTCACGGGAATATGTACAATGTATACTTATACATTATGTAACACCCCCCCCCCCAATATGTATGGGATATGGGTCCTACACAAATTGAGCTGGTAACTATTTTTTCTTCTGTATATAATACATGATGAATCCTGACTACTCCATAGGGTTCTATAATCCCTCAAATAACATAAAATGTTCAGTGACTGATGGGTCCCCTATACTATATAGATGACTTTTTATCATTTTTTTGTTTTTGGGTGTCATACATTGTATGTTTATACATGCCACTAATCTTTTTTACCATATGTTCTATGTTTGTGTATATGACACATATTGTGAGGGTGGCCTTGAAGGAAATGGAGTCGGTGGAGTTAGTAGAACTAGTGTATACATGTGTATGTATGTATTTTTTATCAGTGGTGCTAATATAAGTTTAGATAGTAAAATTAATTTACCTACTCTTTTATTGAAATACAATATTTTTAAATTTATGTTTTGATTTGTACATTTCATTGCAATGGGGTTTTATATTTATTATATTTTTGGGATATTTATCATTTACTCCTTCAAGTAGTATATAATTTTATTTATGTATATATAGTTTTTCATTCATAAATAGACATTCATAGAAATATATATATATATATATATATTTATACATAGTTATAAGGGAAAGAATAACATTTATATGATATTATTTCTGGGTTCTTATTTCAATCCCCTTGCCTATTAGAGGTTTTCCTAGGGTTAAATCCTTTCCATAATGAAAGACTAGAAAGGGACTCAGTTGGATGGATTATGTTAGAATGGAGTTATTGTTTTTCAACACATAGGGATACTGTTTGAAGTTAATAGTATTGTATATATATGTTAGTGATAGTTAGAGATGTGATGTTAAGTGTTTTTAGTTATATTATCATACATAGGAACCCATTTAATTTAGTGGGTGTCTGACGTATCCTTTCACAAAGACCCTGATAACATGTTTTCTAACATAGATGTTGAATGAACTAATGTTGGGGATTAAATACATTTATTCTTCAGTCATATAGGATGTTAGATATATATTCATCAATGTGTTTTGTGGTAATCCATTAATGATAATATTGAATAACCATTTTATCATCATATGAAATGTAGGATGTCACCCCTTAGACAAAAAATCTTTTTTTAAATGATGTGTAATTTTATAAATTTGCATATGATTTATCCAATTGTAACAGACTAGCTGACCGATGGGGCCCTGGTCTAACGACTTGATAAGGAGGGGTTTCCCCATTTGGTGGAGTAGAATCTTGACCCCGAACTTGCATAGTGGAGCTAAAACCCACCATTCACATAGATTGGTTTCCATGTGTAGAAGGGTGAGACAAAATATAGATTTAGTGAATATCTTGAGTTTTAATGACAAAGGCCTCCTAGGTATTGAGGTGACGTGGATCCTCAGGTAACATAGAATTGGATAGAGTCTTATTTATAATGTTTTATATTATTATGGAATATATTTGATAGAATAGTGTTATAATTTATTATTATTGTTTATTCAATATTAGGATGCTTGGGTTCATCGATTATATAGATTCACAATAACGTTTTTCTCCATGTTGGCTTCTTAATATATTATTTTTATAATGAAACTCCAATTATTTTGTGATTTAAATAGATGTTCAACATGTATTAATACATTATTAAATTATCCTGATATATTAAGTGGATCAATGTCATTATAATGAAATCATAGTATATAATTCATATGGGTTATCTATCATCAATGAAAATTAACTAACACATTAAATGTGATATTTGAGATGGTGGAATACCACTCTGTATTATATCATATGATTGTGTTTTAGAGCTTGATATTGAAGAAATATATTTTTTCTAGTCATATATTCTAGAGATGGGTCATGATTTAAAGGAGCATATTCACCAAAAGAAACTAGCATGAAACCGGTGAAACAACTGCATCATTAGTGGATGAGTAAATCACAACCCCAATCGCAATGTTAAGAATTATAGGGTTCCTAGCTTTTCTTTTCCAAGTAAGTGGATATATATTAGTATGAATGTTCAAATAGATAAACCTACATTAATTTTCCCCACCTGGTAGTATGTGGAGGATGTCAAGGATGGATAATGGGTAAACCTCACTCACAGAGGTAGAGTATAGACAATGGACCTCCAAATGGTGGAAAATGTGTCCCCTAAAATGAATTTATGAAACTCACATAGTGGATTTGGTGTAGGTAGATGAATATGATGATTTAACCACTAAAAAAACTATCAACTTTATATATACCACACTTGGTAAAGGTTGTTGGTGGTAAAAGCATAAATAAGATGTAAGTGATGAAGGTCTTCTTGTCGGTTTCACCAGACATGGTTTATCATATCAAATACACCCTAATGAGTTTAAGGAGCTAAAGGTGCTGTTTTAGGATCATTTCTAAAATCCACTCATCAAACACAATGTTTTCTAGTATGAATCTCCAGTTCACTTTTCCAAGAAGGATGATCATAATTTCAATTATTTTATTAAAAATTTCCTCATGAATCTGGTGAAAATCAAGAAAAAATATACACATAAGAGAATCAATGACCTATTTAATTATATAAAGGGGGTGAATATGTTATCAAAAAATTATTCCATGTTTTTTGTCACCAATTTTAGGTTTATGAGAATAATATATGGATATAGTGTTTTTGTGTCCCTAAAGTCACTATGATTTTTTAGTGATGTATTTAATCATAATGAGTTCCCCTGAGATGTTTATAAGACTCATCAAGCTAATCTTATATACATGCATATATTGATTCTTATATTTTTTTTATATATTAAAAAATCATGTTTTGTTTTTTAGAGTAATGTGTCATGAATTTATGTATCATTGTAGACATACATCATGAGAATAAATTATATGTAAATATCTTAATTTTTTTTATATATTCATGAAGTTTATTTCCAATGTAATATAATCAGGGAGGGAATGTTTTTATTGATCTAAATGATTTTGAGGGTTTTATATAATTATATCTACCTAATATATTGTTATATGTTTATAGTTTTCTTAGGATGGAGGAAAATATCAAATAAATGTAGAATGATTCTTTAAGACTATCACATATATGACTACATTTACTCAAAAGGGTAATCCATTCATTTGTTCATAGAAATTTTTGAGATATTTTGATGAGTTTAGGAAAGGGTTTTCCAATACCTTAGTTTTACAATTACATTGGGAAGCAGTGGATTATGAGACATACCCTAATGACTGTATATATAGTTTATGTTGTGTGTTGATAAAAAAAGAGTCCTCAAATCTTATGAATCTAGGAAGGTAAGGTCATAGGAGATTAATTATGAAACTCATGAATTTGATAATATATATATGATGTTTTTCATGGAGATGTGAAGTCATTTTATTCTTAGTTATGAACGTGTGTCCTTCACATATCACAAGATCCTCATGTACATCCTTTTGAAAGGGACCTCAATTTGATGAACAGATAATAGCTAAGTACCTATAGGACTATGAAGTTGAATTAATCTGTAATCCCATGAAAGTAATTTGGTAGTACAATACCATAGAAAAAAATTAATTTTTTTTATGATGTAGAAAGCATTTAAGAATTTAGCATAATTATAGTGAGATTTCATGGTGAATGTTACATTTTATATATTTTATTACTAAAATTGGACGCTATATTTCTTCAATATGATGGAGGACTGATGTGAATATAATTATATAATGATAATATGAGACTAAATTTTGTTAGGTGGAACACCAGATAGATTCACTAATTCTGTATATAATTTCATCCTTTTTTTGGGAAGGGTAGTGATTATTACATCTATGTGTGAGGTGTTATTGAGTAATTTTTATATTATTTTTTTGAATAGCCTCATGTGATGAAGATTCAAATAGATCTAAAAGTATAATTTTGGTGGCTGAGTATAAATTGAAGTGCCATAGAGTTTTTATTTTGATTCCTCACCTGTCAAGAAGTGATGTTATAGAATCAGGCTCCCCTAGGTATGAGGAAACAACATATATAGAGTAATTCAAATAATATATCAATGGGTTTCATGACTAGAAATCCATGATTGATGAAGGGACATGCTATTATCTTGGTGATCATCACGGGATAACCAAGTCAACTTGCATACATCCCATTCTGGAGAATATGTGGGTGTATGGTACTGGAATACCTCTAGATAGATGAGATTTTATGTTTCCATGGGAACTCTTATTGATGGTATTTTACAACATTTCATGATCCATATCCTAGTTTTATATGATCTTTTTTATTGTTTTTTACTAAGTTTTCATTTTGAAGGAAATTCACCCCCACCCTAAATATATATTTGGAAATCAAGGATTATATTTGTTAGAAATGGAGTATGGTTTGTGTTTTTTTGTCAATAATCACATAGAGGACAAAAGGAGGATGGGATTCCTGGTTTGTGACTTGTAAATGATAAATGAATTTTAACGATGTCCTCTACAATTACAACAAACGTCTTGATCGATGGAGGATTGAAGCATCGCACTCCGTGATGGTGATCTCTACGACTATGAGATTTCAATATTTGTAGTGGTGTGAAGTGTCTGATGGAGTGAGACATGACAATTTAATATTTTAGTGGTTATTTGAGGTGTAAGGTGCATTTCATATACATTTATGACTGATACATAAATTTCATTGGATGTGGTGGAGCTTCACAATCAATCGTGCATATAAATAAGTGGACACCCCTCATCATTTGTTACAAAAACATTCATAAAAAATATTGAATCACTCTTATTTAATGAATTAAGGGGCGATATATGAAATTGGTATTCAATGTGATCTTGAGGATATCAAAAAGAATATTCTGTTATTGAAAAAATTCAATGCTTTTATGTATTGAGTGATTCATGAAGATGGGATGTTCCTCATTGGCTCAGGGAGATTTTTTAAGGATGTTTGATCTATTAAGGTAGTGTTCTTCATGATGGTAGGTTGTTATGAAAAGGTGAACGAACATTTTTAAGCAGTGTTCCTCGAAAATTAGTGATCATTGTGAATGAGTGATCTTAGAAATAGAGTAAAATTCATGAATGATTATTGTGAAAATGCAGTTTATAATATTAGATTTTAGTAGAAAATGTTTTCACTGTTTATAAAAATAGGATTTCCATGTAAATAGAGTCTCATGATGGATAGAGACAAAGGAATTAGTGAAAATAAATCGAAGATACCTTCAATTCAATAATGTAAGTAAGACATCTCCCTAGGGAGGGAGCTAGGGGGAGTCGATGAAAGTGTCCTAAGGGACATAGTGAGCTATCCCTGAAATATTATAAAGGTAGTGATCCTTGAAAAGAGTGACTATGACTAAACTACTATATTCAATATATTTTAATGATATGTGGATTTTGGTTTGACCGACACAATTTCATAGTATACTCCATGAACACAGCCCTTAGTGGGGATCTCTGTAAAGGTTTTGTGTGGTATCATTACATGTGACTATTTTATTTCTATTTTTATCCATCATATAGGTTTAACAAGTTCCTACTAATATGGGAGACGATACATTGTTTTATAAGAACGAGTTGACACCCTAATTCACCACTAACTTATCAGGGTGTCTTAGGGTCCTACAATATTTTCTTGCTAATATTAAATTATATGTTCCCTAGGATATAATTCTGGCATAAATTTAAAAATTAGGTAGAAGTTATGATGATAAAAATACATTAAGTAATGTTTTTATACAATAATAGAAACCAATAAAATAATGGACTTGAAATTTTTGAGGCCTTGTATGAGAGACCATATAGGTAACCCCTTTACTTGATGACGGTTTTTAATTCCTCACTTATAGTTCCCATAAAGGTGTATTTGATAAAAATAAAGCTCAAGTTATCCAATATAATATGATGACATCCCTGTTTCATCCAAATCCATTTAAGGATAAAATATTAATACCATTAAGATTTAGGTATAGAGACGGTGTTCCCTGAATATCTCACATCAATGATGTTTAAAGAGAATTGATTGTTTTAGTGAGATAACTAGTTGGTTAGTTATAGATTTAAAAATTATATATAGTTTTGGTGAGGTTAATAATAAACTAAAATGAACCAGATATTTCGACCCCTAGTATAATTTTTTATGCATGTAACTTTTAGGGAATTATGTTGTTCATCACCCACACCATGTTGATTAGGGTAAGAAACATTGAGAGAAAGAAACTAACATTATATAGTACCTAGTCATTATAGTTGATCAATATGAAATAGTCCTTCGTGGTTGAGCGATTCTCTCTGTTTATTTCAACTGGTGGTGAGTAAATATGATGGAGAGAAAATGGGAATGCTAGAAAAAGATTTGAGCTTAGTACCCTCAATTATTCTCATGAGTTGTGCTCTTCTGGATAAAAATCATTAAATTTGGGGATGATGTAGTTACATTGATTTTTATAATAATTTCATTATATAATTATTAAAATTATTTATAATTTAATTTTTATTATCATTATGAGGTATAAAAAGATAGATAATATATGAAATTTAATAAATGTATTCATGTGCCTAAAAAATCAATATATCATAAACACGGTCCAACATTAAAATTTTGATATCACTACCATTTCTATAATGAATATTTTTACCAATGATAGGTATAAATTTTATTTCTAGGTTTGGGGACTCTAGTAGTTTATTATTTGTCTTTTAAATAAAAAATCTAGTTATTATCACTCGTGACCGAATTTGGTAAATAAGTATATCTTTATAATTATTGATGTGAAATTTTTACACTGATGATAGAAGAGGAACCTTAAAAATAACTGGACTTATTCTTCTTAATTTAGAGAATTATTTATGGAAACATCATCATCAATTTAGATGGAAATCTTGATTACTGATGCTTTATCCACAAATCCTCAAGGTGTGACCATTTTTTTATCCACCTCATTCATCACATATTCAAATTTTAATCCCCCATAAAAGATTTATCAATGATTTCAATGAATAAGGATTATCATAATAATGAAAAAAATAAAAAAAATTGTGATTATATTAATAGTTAAGTGAAACATAACATATGTCACTATTTTTTATAAACCCCCTAATATTAACTCCAATCATTTTCATTTGATTCATCATAGAACCACATTCTAAATTAATGTGATATATGATAAATTATCAAAAACACAATATAATGTTTTTTAGTTGATAAAATATGAGGTCACACTTATCACACTAAAATTGGGTAAATTATTTATTAAACTTTTATTCCATTATATATTTCATATATATTTAGGATCATTCCCAAATCATAGTGAAAGCTAGGTTACCATAATTCTTGTGATTAAAATACAATTATTTACAGATATGTACATTCTTATATGTATAAATATTTCACCATATGCATGTATTGGTGTTTATATAAATATATATTATTAATTAGTAATTATTTTCCTTAAAGTCGAAAATGTGACTGTTCACCAGTTTATCAACTTCCAGGGAGGTGATTGTTTTTACAGGTGTTGGGATAGGGCTCCGAAGAAGGGATTTCTACTTATCCCAATGAAGGGAATCAAAAACCACAATTTTTAGTGATACATAATGCAATATCTTGTACCTTTTATAATCATATTATAAACTCAATATTCTTGTTGTTATGATAGGTTGAATTGAATTTTTACATTATGTGTTTACGAACTATTGACAATTCGAGAATGATTCCTAGAAATTTTTTATATGAGACTTATGTAAGTTTCCCATTAAATTTAACCTAAAAAAAATTTTACCTGGTCAGGCTGGGCTTTTTATAGTTAATATAATCCCATGATATATGTGGTTATATTGGGTAGTGGGGATGTGTTCTAATGATCCACATGTGGCCTCATCCGGAATATTTCTCAATTATGGGGATGCTCATTCTCAAGTAGAGTATGGTTCAAAATTGATGGAAATGTGTTATTTGATAAAGAATATGGCCCCTATAAATATTGGTTCCCAAGGAATATTGACCATATAACTTTGAATAGGGTGTATGAGATGGATTGTCTCTCAATATAAATGGACATCTAGTATTCTTGGTAATGTATACCAGTGAGGAAGGATGTTGGTGGTTATAATATTTGGTGTGAAGATCAAGGAAGAACTGTAATGATACTATTAACATATAAATCAAATAACATATATTTTGAGTAATGTAACCATGCTGAACCACGATGTTTAGCATCACATGGAGAGGACATTCATGTTAAAAGGATTTTGTTGTGTAGTATATAAGTGGGTTATAATAACAAAAGTGTTGTAGAAGAGGTGGTGATATGGGATTAAGTGGGTATTACCCATAACAATCACATTCTGGTTCAACCTGTCTTAAATAATACACCTTTAGAGGTGGAAAATGTGTGTTTCGTGAGAATTGGGAGTGTGGTAAAGATATTTTAAGTTCATTTTTTAAAGTTAAATTCCAATATTTTTTAGTATAATTTATTATTAATTCCAAAATATTAATTATATTAAATATTTTATTTATAATTTGTATTTTTAATTCATTTATTCTCATGATATTAATGTAGAAATGGTTTTGGTTGTGTGGGTTCCAGTAAAATCACATTGTGGGTTCCTACCCAACCATTGGGATTTAGAGAATTTAGTAAGATAACAATGTTTCAGATTTATTTTTCAATTGAAGTCCATCCATGAACAAGTTCAATGTGGGAAAGAGTATTATAGGACACTATTTATCACATTATAAAATGGATTTGTCCTTCATTCGCAAAGAATAATTTTCCCTCAAAATTTTTTGTGTAACGACCATCTATAATGTTCTATAACATCATTTATTATTAGTGATAGTGAGCTCACCCCATACTATAAATTCCATGAGAAACATGTTACAGGTCATCTGTTTCACTTTGTCGATGGAAATATGAAGAGTTTCATTTCATTTTCACCTTTTTCTTTTCACTATCGACCATGCATGATTCATCCTAAAAAATAATTGATGGATTCTAAGAAGTGGTTTCAAGAGATGGTGTGGTGTTTGATTATTCTACAACATGGTGTTTTTATTTTGGTAGTTACTTGATAATTTTATATAAGGGAACTTGAGATGTCAAGGATCTTCTTATTCCACATTGAAGATGTGCTTGATTATTATCTTGAAATATTGGATATGGAACATATGTTTTCTAACATCATGGATGATAAAATAAATAAATAAAGGGTTTTAAATATGGCAGATTCAAACTGAATAATTATAGAAACTAAAATAGTTATATCACATGAGTTATCCCAAAAGAAAAAATAAATTATATAATATTATAGAATCATAAAATTATTAACTAAGATAAAATAAAAATAAAAATTATAATAAATCTATTTAGATCCTTCAAAATAACACATGACACACATATCAAGGTTAAGGGGACTTCAAATTAATAGTTTCATTCGGATTTTATATTTGTAAAAACAAATATCCATGCTCCAATTAATTGATGAATCATTATCAAAATTATAATAGGTTACAAAAGAAAAATTGATCTAGATTAGAATAAAATTTAAGAAGCAAGGATTCTAATCATAAATTATGTGCTGAAAAAAACGAAATGGAATGAAGTAAATGAATAAAAAATGTACATAGTTATTTAAGTTGCCTATCATGCATAGGGAATTACATCATGGGTTCTTACAATGAAAAAATTATAATAAAAGAGGATGAATATTGTAAAATAAAATTACACAAAAAAACATGATTCAAACATAAACAACCAAAAAATGACAAGAAACAAACCATAGTTAGGACTAAGACCCCCTTACCAGTGCTCGGATAGACTGTTGTTGATGAAGAATATTGCATAAGATCTTGTAAAATCATTAATGAGAACATAAAATCAACTTTAACTTTATCATCGATATTTTAGAGGTTTCAGATGCTATGAAACAATCCTCTCTCTAAGATCAGGATCATTATCCACAAGTCCAACCATTGGGTAGATGAATCACCCCTCTCCTTCTATACTTCTTCTCCATAAAGATAAGAATATGAGTTCTTATATATAATTATTCTAAATACTATTTATCTCTCTATATTGGACAATACTTGTTATATTGAAAAATACACACCTCTATGAACCAATATTAATTCTCAGTCTAAAATAATCCGCGTAGAAAAACCAATGAGAGATTTCACTCAATTCAAGCATCTAAATAGTTCCTAGGAAAAGTATGGATGCGAAAAAAAACCCCTTACAACATAAAAAATCATCCTTATAAACCCATGTGATTGTAAACATAAAATATTTTGTAAAGGGTAAATTTAGGCTTCACGTAAGGGTCATCCACCTACTAAATAAGGGTATGTACTACCATGAATATGGGTATAAAACCACACTGTAAGGGTATAAACGTTCCACACCATAGTGATTATTAACGCATGTAAGTATAGATATCCACTATATAAAGGATATAACCATGTTATGTAAGGGTTAGTCATGCTACTTAATTGTACAAACAACTTATATAAGGGTTAAAAAGAGAAATTTAGTCATTAGGGGGCCTCTATATAGGGTTGAAACAAAAAAACTAACCCCACATAAAAGTATTCTAGAGTGCAATTTAATATTAATGGTTAAATTAAAAAAACAAATTGTACATAATGGTGCACAAAACCTACATAAGGGTAATGGAAAAAATATGATATGATAAAAACAATATAAAAATAAAATTAACTATGAGTTTAATTAACAAAACAAAAAAACTGGGAACCAAAACAAAAGATCCCAGCCTTTGAAATTAAATGACTAAACATTTTATTATGCAACATCACACATCTCCAACATATAAATTAAAACTAGAAACCACATGATGATTCTGCACAAACTAACCGATCATTAATTCGGGAATCAATAAATTAACTATAAACTCATATATGGTATTTCAAAAATATTCACCCTTTCATGATTCAATGTGACTCATGGATCCTGAAGAAGACTTATATTATAATGCTTCTAAACATTCTCACAATTTAAAAACTGAACATAAATGAATATCATTACTATATTTACTGGATTTTCTCCATAATATTATTTCAATAAGGATATTAGGTCTTACAAATCCCATTCCTAAAAAGTCCCAAAAATGTTTATATGTGTATGAAAATAATAAACAAAACAATATCCATCTAGAAAAAAACATTTAGAAAAAAATAAAATCTCAGATAATTCACAATGACTGATAATCAATAAAACTAGTGAAATAATAGAACAAGATGTAGGGAAAGGAATACAGATATGGATTAAAATTATAGAAAAAGAAACAAAAAAATGTTTTCCACATTATTTCACACAAAAAAAGGAGGATAGATCACCATGAACTACTATCTTTAAGCCTCTACTTGATTCTTGAAGACCTAATAAGAATACTCTCAATGAAATTTACAATAATATCATTAATATATGAACTTATCATCTCCCCCTATGGATATGACCTCCAAAAATTGAATCGAAATGGAGTTCCTAAAGCAAAGAGAAATAAAAATAACACATACAAGTAGTCCTGTCATGTTAGGAATGCACTAAAATGAAAGAAACAAATGTTTTAATCCAGGTAAATAAAAAGGGTAAGGAATCCACTAAAAAGGAACACTTCCTTTTATTTTGATCTAAAATAACACATAAGTTGACTATTGGAAACCACAAAATTATGTTAAATGTTTTAGAAAAATAGACACTAAGCTTGTTTTCAACCCCTGAATAAGTCTAGAGAACTGCACCAATAAACATCCCAATAATAAAAAATTAACTCTTGATAGGTCCATAGAAATATGAAACATTATTATAGGATGTAGGGGAACCTTTTTGTACAAATATATGCTCAAAACCTAGGTAAACCTCTAACAAAGCATACCCCAGACCCTTCAAAAACACCTCACTAGTAACAAATAATTTATCATGTAGGTTAACCTATCAAAAAACTCTTTTAGATGAATTTACCAAATATGAAAATATATAAAACCTCATCAAGGATTCTATAAGACTCATAGAGAAAATACACATGTAAAAGAGTAGGTAAACTTCAATCAATAATACATTGTAAAATTATATCCAAAAGGGAGTGAAAAACTAAATGAATGAATATAAAACCATTCAATAACATTAATAGACATTAGAAAATAATTTTGAAGAAATAAACAATTAAATAAAAATTTTAATGATTAAAATTTAATCCCAAAAACCATATGATACAACTCTATTATGGGATACACTACATGAGGCTGACAGAATTCAACTACAAGTACCCACTGTAGTTAATTTTGGTTCAAAAATATGAAACAGAAGACAATATTTTTTTCCAATTTATAACATATGAATTAATATATTAAATTAATATTCACTTTTCATTACTAATATCATGGAAAATCAAAATGATTCTAATAGTGAATTTTGTAAACTAGCAGTAAACAAAAAACAAATGGACAGTGATCAAATACAAATTCATGTTTTTATAAATTCTCAAAAAACTATATATAGAAATATGAAAATTAATTACAAGACTCTTAATAAAAATTAATAGAATGACAAACCATGTTATTGAAAAATTAAATAATCACAAAATAAGAATATCATAAGGTATATTCAAACTATATACTTCTAGAACCCAAAATCGGTTCTGGTACATAGAAAAACCCAATATAAAATGAAATTATGAATGCCGATGTTAATAAAAATAATTAAAGTGAAATAAACTCAAACAAAGTGTCAACATACATGTTTAGATACCTCAAAAGAACTAGTTGAATATGTAACATTGCATAAGTGATATTGAAAATAGGAGTGCCAGTTATCTTCTATATTATTAAAACTATTATATCCACACACAAATTAATATATTAATTCTTTTCAAAATCATTACTAGTTAAAAAATAATATTTTAACATTATTAGAATAAAATTCATAAATCAAGAATTAAAATAATAAATTATAGTTTTACTAAAAAATGGATAGAATTAAATGAATAATATTATTTTTTTACTTCTTCGAAAAACCTAATGTGAATATAACAACCCTACTCATTATTAAATTTTTAAGCATGATTTATTACCTAAACATGCACAAAAGACAAATCCAATGATTTAGACAACTAGTGCCTTGTGAAATTATAAAAATTACATGATAACTTAATACATGAAATACAACATCTTTATTGAAAACTTCTTTTACATGACCATAACATTCCGTCGTAATTAGCATCACTTTGTATAACCTAAGGAAGTACATAAGAAAAGGGTGAGTAATAAAGCCCAATAAGGGAGTAAACAGGGAACAACATGAAGAATAAGGTAAATTTTAGGAAATAGTCATATAAATGGATCACAATAGAAACATAAATATAAAGGAATGATATAGCATTATTATTATAATAAGGAAATGAGTAAATGAGATACAACATGATATTTGCATGAGCCAAGGATCATTGAAAATGGATTAGTATGAGTAAACCCTCATTGCACGCGAATTATAATGATTAAAACCACATTTAAAATTGATTATCATGAGTATAACCTCATTTCACAAGGCATATCATGATACTAAACATTACCCTTTGCATTGGAGCTCTATCAGGGCACAACCTTTAAGAACAATTCATTTATTGTATAAGTGTGCCACATGGATAATATAACATGGAATCAATCCAAATAATCATTTATTCCATAATAAAATAATTTTGAATAAATAAATTTATGTATCCTTAAAATATGGGTGTGTGCATGATGGTTAATTACCTTTATATAAGAATGGGTATGGTAATTACTACACAATTATGTTGTCTTGGAAAATGATGGTTCTATTTTGGCAGCATAACGACATGACATAAAAATTCATAAAAATAGAAGATGAGAGATAAATGGGTATCTCATTATATGGACATGAAATGTAAAATAATGGGGTCATATAGATACATGTACCAACACGTGGAATTTGGAAATAGAAAGAATAACATATTAAATAAACATGAAGAAAGAGGAGAAATGGAATAACTCTTATGAAATGTTGTCATGGTAACAGATGTACATGGGAGGGATTAATGAGAGAGAAATAAATATCTCAAAATTCAAACATATGTATCGAAGTATGTGGGAGGTTTGAAAATGTACCCCATCATTTATAATTGAATGTAATAGGGTATTACAACATAAAGAAACTTGGATAAAAATGAGAAAGGAAGGAATCCATTACTTGAGTGTGTATCTTGAAGATCATGAAGAGGATTTAATGGAGAGATTGGGGCACCTTGGGAGGATTGTAGAGAGTAAAGGGAAGAGTAGAGAAGTTCTCCATGGATTTTGAGTAATGATAAGTGGGCTCTTCGGTGGATTTATATAGGAAATGAGAGGAGAATTATTTATTACTTCACAAACTTTTGTTTTGGAATCTATATAATAAAATATTCAAAACCAAAAACAATACAACGGTTTTTGCCCATGGTTTATGCTAAAGGGTAGTGGAAAACATTATTTTATAAATCCAATGGCCTAAATTATTAAAATATTAGGCTTTCTTATGTGGTGGTGAGTCACACTTTCAAGGAAATCATTTTAAAATGTTAAAATATTTTATAAGTCTTGGGGTCCACTAAGGCATCATTAAATGACTAAAAAAATAAAAATTAACATTATTTGAAAGTTAAAAATATATTGGTCTAATAATACATTTATATTATTTTATTAAATCATTATTGAATCATTATGATGTTAAATAACACAATATATATTAATAGGGTGTTTTATTTTTACCGAAAAAATCAATTGTCTCAGAAAATTATGACAAATTCACTGTTGGATAATTTCGACATCCTGATTCCAAAATTAATATTCACTTTTATCTAATTAATTTTTTAAATATGTGAATTTTTACATTTAAAATAATAAGTGAACTTCATTGATAATTCATGGGTTTTTAATAAAATAGTTTTACAACTATTATAAAAATTAAAATTATATTCATAAAAATTATGTGTTCATTTATATTTATGAAAAATTAATTTAGTAATAATATTTTATGAAAATTTTATTTAATTAAAAAATCCATTAATTCATCAAAATATATTTCTTAATTGAATTTAAATATTAACTACGATAATTGTCTTTCATTAAAAACCATTTACAATGTAACAAAAACAAAATGAATGTATATTAATTATTCTATAAAAATGCACATAATAATAAAGCTAGGATATTGGTACCTATCCCTTTATTACAAAATCTTATTTCCTAAGAGTATGGTGTGCGATGGTGGGGCTTTCTTGGGGTCATTCGGTGAACAAGGTTTAGGCTATGATTTCGAGGATCTCGAACTTC
Organism: Viscum album; assembly: GCA_963277665.1. Lineage (NCBI taxonomy): Eukaryota > Viridiplantae > Streptophyta > Magnoliopsida > Santalales > Viscaceae > Viscum > Viscum album. Next base: position 858,571,811 of record OY728158.1, read on the forward strand.
TCCCATAAACAGTTTCGATAAGGCTTATATAGTTGGGTCTCAGCATACGATTGGACTAGGGAAAATCATAGAAGTGAAATCTCCCTCAAAATATCTGATAAATAATATTCAAATGGAATAATCCTACTTTTCAAGTCCGTCACATCGATTGTCTATGTCCAAATTATTTGTTGAAACCCTATATATATATACTAGTCATTTTATCATTATTCAATATCTATATTATTAATGGAAATCATACATAAGGATTTTTTTAAAAAAAAGGTAATGTTTTTTCTATCTATATAAAACATTCAATTAAATAAATGAAAGGTATTTTGTTCAAGAATGATGGGGTTGTAACAACATTCCCCCTTCAGAAATTTCTCTCATGAAATTTTATTTTTCCACACCAAGATAGATGTGGGTAACTTTTCTTTATCACTTTCTCTGGTTCCCACACTGCCTCTTCAAACATGGGGTTTTTCCACAACACTTTGACAAGGTTCATTGACTTATTTTGTATAACTTTTTTCTTACAATCTAATATTTTAACCGGCTTCACTTCATAAGAGATTTCATTCTCCAATGTCACCACCTTTGGATTGAGTACATGAGATGGGTTCAGAATGTAATTCTTCAAGAGTGATACATGGAATACATCATGTTTATGATATAGGTTCGGTGGGTGTTCTAGTCGATAGTCCACTACTCCAATGCAGTCAATGTTCTCAAAAGGGCTGATGTACCATGGAATAAGCCTTAATTGCTTCCAAAATATCATAACTCTCTTTTATGGTGATATATAGTGTAATAAAATGTCTCCAACATAATTCTCAAGGTATCATCATTTATTATCAACATAACACATTTATCGACACCCATTAGCTTTTATGTTCTGTTTGGATGGTCTTAATCTTCTCCACAATTTCTTCGACCATTTCTAGACCTAGTTGTTTTACTTCCTCATCATTATCCCAACATGCCGGTGTTCTACACCTCTTCCCAAAAAGAGATTCATAAGGATCAATTTATATGTTTGAGTGGAAACTATTATTTTATGAGAACACAACCAGCATAACATATTGATCTCATCCTCCTTTTAATTCAATTGAGAATGCTCCCAACATTTACTCATGTGTTTGGATATTCTTCTCAGATTGGCTATCAGTTTGAGGATGATAAGTCGTACTGATGTTCAGCTCCTTATTCAGAGAGTCTTAGAGACTCTTCCAGAATATAGAGGTGATTCTTGGATCTCGATCGGATACAATCTATAGTGGTACTCAATTCATCCTGATCACTTCTCTAATGTATATCTATGCCATTTGATACAATGAGAAATCCCCCCAAATTTTTAATGAATTGTGTTGTCTTTTTAAAATTATCCACAATAACCCATATAGAATTGTTTCCTTTAGATTTTTTCGGATGTTCAGTGATAATGTCCCTGATGATTTTTTCCCATTTCCATGTTGGTATAGGTAATGGTTGCATCATACCCAAAGACGTCTACCTCTCAGCCTTCACTTACTAACATACTGGAAAATATGATTTATATTCAACAATATTCTCCTTCATATTATCCCACCAATAATGATGATGAATATCTTGATACATATTTTTGTTTCTGGGGTGAATAGATAAGATCAAACTATCTGAACCGTCCAAATGTTCTTTCGTTAAATGTATATTTGATGGAACACGTAGTCTTCACCCAAAACTCACAACTCATTATTAATTAACATTTACCTCAGTGGATTTACCTTTTCTAATAGTTTCTAGTTTATTATAATTTCCCACAACATCCTTTTGAGCATCAATTATCATTTCCAAAAGAGACGGTTGAGCAATAATTTTTTAGAGGATTGACGATGTTCTCTACATTATGATTCCCACGTCTATCTTTATAAAATCTAAGAAGATTAAATCCTTCTTAATTATAATAAACTATATAATAATTGGGACATTTATACTTAAATAATCTATAAACATGTTCGGTTTCCTAGAGTGGTAATGGATTGAGCATCCATAGTCTCAGATTAGATCTAACAATATTTGTTGGCCTATATTCAACTCTTTCTATGTGGATATATACATAATGCTTTTGTGATATATATATATTTGAAACATCTCCCCAAAAAGGTAATGTCAACAAATTATTAAAGTGAATATTACTATAGCCAAATATAGATCATTTTTTGGATAGTTTTTTCTCATTAACATTGAATTTAATTTAACATATATAATGACATTGTCATTTTTCGGGAACAAATAGCCTAGGTCCTTTTTTAAAGCATCACTAAATACCACAATAATTTTCTCAAAATGTGGGTAGTGTGAGAATGGGAGCATTGATAATAACCCTTTTGAACTCCTTTATTATATCATCTCATTCTTCACTCCATGTAAACATTACTCCCTTATGAGTTAGCTTGGTAAGAGAGTTTGACAATTGTAATAAATTTCTCAAAAATCAGTGATAATATCCAGCTATCCTAAGGAAGATATGGATATCCTTCATAGATTCTGGCATCATCCATCCCTAAATTTCATTTTTCATGGAGGGATACAAAGATATCCAATTACTTGTGATGATATTACCGAATAATTGGACTTCCTTCAACCAGAACTCACACTTGATGCACTTAGCATAAAGATTCTCCTTTTATAAATACTCTAGTACAGTTCTTCCACCAATGGCCTGAAGGCCTTCATTTTTTATTGATTTTTGATAATACACCTTTCAAGGGGTGAGGTGTAACCCTTACAAGGCTCGTACACATAAGTATTACATGGGCCATATGCCTTAGAGGAATTCATTTCCCGTATGATTCAAAAATTACATACAACATAGATTAACTACTTGCAACTTCTCTGCCACAGCATCTTCATCTTGAAATCAACTCTCCACCATTGGATGGCTATTTGGAAGGATTTAAAATGCATGCATAGGCTTGACCCAATGGAAGGTGCCATACCCTCTCATTCTTGCAATTTGATTAGATTCTGTTATGGTGTAACCTTCTTGCTCCTCCTCCTTCTGAAACTTGTTACTTGTAGGTTATCTGGTTTACATCTTCTCTTAAAGTGGCCTGAAGGCCTTGAGGTGGCATGAAGGTCGTTCTGACCTGAAGGCCTGGGTGGGCCGAAGGCCTTAAAAGACTCGGGGACCAAATCGGTGGTCCAAAGGCCCAAACGGGGGAATATTTCTGGCTGCTATAGTGCCAAATAGTGCCTACTACAGTTCCCACTACATTACCCACTACGGTTCTACACATTTCTACTACAGTACTGCAATAATACAGCTATAGTACCCATAAATTATTCTCCACCTCGATTTGATCTTGGGTCTCTTGGATTCACTTAAAGAGTCCTCACTAACTGGGATGAGGCTCATGTTCTCTCTAGTACGGTTATTATATACTTCTTAATTCTCCTCCTTTAATTTAGAGTATATAAGAATATCATCTATGAAGACTTCCAAAAATTTGTTGAGGTAATACCTAAAAACACTATTCATCATGTCCATGATGATTTATAGAGCAGCAGTGACTTGTTAAGGAATTAATATGAATTCATAGTGACCGTACCATGAATGAAAAGTAGTATTGGGGAGATCCTTTCTCTTCACACTTACATAGTAATATCCCAACCTCTAATCCTCCTTGGTGTAGTATTGTTCTCCATGTAGCTGATCTAAAAAGTAATCAATTAGTGGTAAATGATACTCGTTCTTTATTGTCATTTTGTTGAGCTTGCGATAATGAATGAAAATGCACATTGACCCATCCTTCTTCTTGATGAAGAGGACTGCTTCACCCCATGGTGAATAACTTTGGTGTATAAACCCTTTCTCCAGAGTCTCCTATATGTGTTTCTTTAGCTCCTTAATATCTTCGATAACCATTATATATGGTGTCATGGATATTGGAAACGCCCCGGTTATAAGATCAATCGATAATTAATCATATCTTATAGGAGGAAGACTGAAAAATTCATTGGGAAATACTTGAGTAAATTCCCTCACAATAAGCATGTATTCAAATATGATTATTTAATTAGACTCAATCATCTGAGAAAAATATGCATTCCCACATGGTAGTAATATCCTCACTTGAGATGTTGGTGCTAAAGAGGATTTATCCTCCTCCTAGAACATGTAATTAATTCGGGGCTGATTCTCCATATAGAGAGTGATTTCCCTCACACGGAATTTTATGTTGGAACTATATAGGTAAATCCAATCCATGCCATGAATTGCATCAAAGTATACCCTAGGGAGTATGACTAGGTTCTATGGGAAGTTCAATCCACAAATTGTGATTATGGAGGAGTTATATTCATGGAATTCAATAATAGCTCCATTTTCTATTCTTTACGACATCTATATTTTCAGGATTTGTAGTTGTGTTGTGATTGTTATACTAAACCATAAGGATATTAAAGAATGCACAGAACATGAATCAAAAACTGGGTTTTCTATTATTGAAGGAATAACTATCATACCTATAACCACTCTTTTTTTGGGATTTGATTCCGTGGTAGTGATGAAAAAATCTATCCCTTTCTTCCTTGGAGGTTGCTAGTTTCCTAAAACCCCCATTGGCTTAGGGCACTAGTTTTCAAAGTTCTCTGGTTCTTTATAGTTAAACAAATGAACAATGCATTGAGGTTTGAACGATGTGTTCCTCTCCTATGTCACAATAGCAGGTTTTCCATATCTGCAATTAATGGACATGTGTCCTTATCTTCCACACCTAAAGAATTTCACCACCCCCTTCTGAAAATATTTGGGGTGATTCTTTCAACATCCTTGGAAATTAGGGTTCTTTAATTTCATAGCACCATTGGATTTATCCATCAGACATGTAAAAAATAATGTCCACATTCCACTTTTTATCCCTATGATACCCCTGCGATTATACAACCTCCATTTCGACTATGATGGCACATAAATCAATTTAACCACAGATATCGAAGTAAATGATCACTTGATCCTTCTGTAGGATATGTTTTATCCCACCAAAGAAGATTTCACCAAAACCTTCAGGGGTAACGACAATGAAAGAGGGGTATCATTCAAGTCTTGTGATGTTTTCCACATAGGCTCTAATGGATTTGTCATCTTTTCCATGACATCAAGGATGTCCCTTTCCATAATAATTCTTGGGGTGTGAGGAAAATATTTATCAAAAAACATTTTTCAATAATCCCTTTATTTAATGGCCTTGATCTATTCTTCATGATTCATATTTATTATTAATTTCCAACATTGATCAGCATTACCGTCTATATGATAAGCATCTAGAACAACCTTCTCTAGTTCAGATCTTTTAAGGATTGAGAAGATCTTTTTAATGGATTTGATCCATTATTATGTAATTGAAGGATCAAATGATCCTTTAAACGTATTCGGAAATTGTCTCATGAAGCACTCGATTGCAGCTTGTTTTTTCTTCGGGAGGGGGGGGGGTTAAAATTCCTCTTGTACCATGTTTCTATTCAAAACATTAGTTTACAGAGACATTATTATGACAATGTTTGTGATTACCCCTCCCATTGTATTGGGTATTTCAATAGAACAGTCATCACATTGATATTCACATCAGTTGTTAGCCTGAGTCCTCCTATTACTGGCCATTGGATGCAATAAAATGATAGTTAGGGGTAACACATAAAGAGGTATCTTATGAAAAAAGGGATAACTTATAAATTACATTTATTTCCTTAACTTATGAATTTATATTATTCAATACATGTTATCCATGATCTACATCCCTACATATATTCATATAGAAATGTTTTCACATTAATAATGTTTTATACTATGCTTATAAATTTAACAAATAATATCCCATGGGAGTTTCAATCCAAGAGTGCAGGAAGGCCTGTTTTCATGCACTAGTTCCCATTCGAGTTTAGAGAAAAGAGTTTTTTTTTTGGGTTTTACCACTAGATTCATCTTGGCTAGAGCCACCTCTAGTTTTTCATATCCAGCCATGGATGTTTTTTTAATAAACCACTTAATATATACTCACCTAAATTTTGGGATATTATTAGTATAATTTATATTATCCTTAAGGATTTCACTAGGGTTTTCTAACCAAAATCCCAAAAATAACAACACCAATTCTTGGATACCAACTATAACAACCCTGATCATTATTACATTTTAATACATGATTTGTTTAATAAATATGCACATAAGACAACATTGAAGATCAAGAGGACTAGGGTATTTCGAAATTGTGAACATCACATGACAAAATCAGACATAAAATACAATATCTTTACTAAAAACTTATTTTACATGACTATAACATTATTTCGTACTTAGCATTGAATTGGAAATCCTAAGGACATACATAAGAAATGGGTGAGCTATAAATCCAAGTAAAAGAGTAAACAGGGCATAAATTGAAGAATATGGTACTTTTTGGGAAATAGGAATATCAATGGAGCACAAGAGAAACATGAAAATAAAGGCATGATATAGCATGATTATCATAACATGGAAATGTGGCAACATCATACAAATTGATATTAACATGATCCAGGGGTCATTTGACATGGATTAGCATTAGTAAAACATCATTTAACATGAATTGGCATTAGTAAACTCTCATTATACATGTATTATCATGAGTAAACCCTCATTAAACATGGTGTATCATGCTAATAAACATTACCCAATGCATTGGAGCGCTATTAGGGTGCGACCTTTACAAACATTTCATTTCATGCATAAATGTTCCACATGGATCATATAACATTGAATCATTAAAAATAATCATTTATTATATGATAAAATAATACGGAATACATACATTTATATACACTTCAATATGTATATGTGAAAAAAAGGTTAATACCCTTGATAAATAAATTTGTATGGTATTCACAACATCATGATTTTGGCTTGGAAAATCGCCATGCAATTTCGGTAGCATAACCGCATGATATAAAAATACATAATAATGGATGATGAGAGAGAAATGGCTATCTCATAATATATAGAAAAAATATACAGTAAGGGTTTCATATAGATACATGTCCCAACACATGGAATTTGGAAATAGAAGGTATAACATAATAAATAATCATTAAGAAAGATTAAAAATTGAATAACCCTTATGAAATTTCGGAACGGTAACAGGTGTTCATGTGATAGGTTAATGAGAGAGAAATATGTCTATAACCATTAAAATATAAGGAGAGTATTATGGGGTAGTTTTGAAATCATACCCCAACATTTTTAATTGAATTTAAAAGGGTATTACAACAAAATAAATATGGACAAAAAATAGGGAACAGAAGGAATCCCTTACTTGAGTGTGTGACTTCAAGAGCACGAATAGGGGTTTTTGAGAGCATAGGGACCTTGGGAGGGTTATAGAAAGAGGAGGGAAGAGTTGGGACGTGATTAATGTTTTTCATGTGAAGAGATTTAGGATCTTGGGTGGGGTTATATTGGAAATGAGAGGGTAATTACTTTATATTTCACAAACTTTGTTTTTGGAATCAATATAATTAAATTTTCAAAACCACCAACTATACAATAGTTTTGGACCATGGTATTTTCTAAAGGCAAGTGGAAAGAATTATTTTATAATTAAAATGGCCTAAATTATTAAAATATCAGGATTTCCCATGTATAGGTGAGTCACACACTCAAAGAATTCATTTTAAAAAGATAAATTATTTTTAATGTTTTGGAGGGTCCACTAAGTCATCATTAAATTAATCAATGAAATATAAAATTAAATTATTTTAAGGGTAAACAATATATTTTCTGAATATACCTTTTATAGTATTTTATAACATCACTATTGGGTCATTATATTTTCATAATACACAATATATATTTATAAGGTATTCAAATTTTACCCAAAAATTCGACTGTCTTAGAAAATTACAAAAAAGTCACCATTGGATAATTTTGACGTCCTAAATCCAAAATAAATTTTCATTTTATCTAAATAAATTTTTAAATATGTGAATTTCCTATTTTAATATAAAAACAAACATTTATTGAAAATTCATTGGTTTTGATAAAAATAGTTTTCAAACATTTAATCAAATTATAATTGCATTAATAAAATTATATAATTAATATTTATTTATAATAATTTATTTATTAATAATATTTTAGAAAATTTTATTTAATTCAAAAATCCATTAATTAATCTAAATAGAGTACTTAATTGAACATAAATATTAACTAAAAATATTATTTGTGCATTAAAAACCATTTATAGAGTAACAATAATAAAATGAATTTATATTCTTTATTCTATAAAAAATAATACACATAATTATTACACAAGGGTCTTGTTACATATCTCTTTATTTCACCCACATATTTCCTAAGATAATGGTGTGCTATGATGGGGATTTTTTGGGGCTGTTCGATGAATATGGTTTGTTTTGGGATCTCGATGAGCTTGACCTTCTCTCGAAAACAGTTTTCCTGGTGCTCTAGTTGTTGGATCTTGGCTTGGGATTCATCTAGAAAGACTCCTAAAATGCTTTCTCCCTGAAATATATGGTAATTTGGATTCCAATGGAAAAATCATATGCATCAAGGTCATCACCTCATTTGTCTGTGTCCAATGGATTTGATAAAACCCTATATGTATATAAGTCACGTGGTATCTATTCAATAGCTATATTATCAATGGTAATCAACCATAACAGTTATTTAATCCTAATAAAAAATGCATTTTTATACTATATGCATTATAAATTTAATTAAATAAAATAATTATAATTTTATTCATTAATGTTTTGGTTGTCACAGGGAACATGGAATGATAATCATGTTGTTTTACGGTGAATAAAAATGGATAATACAGGAGGAGAAATGTTGGACAAAAAAAACAAACAAAAAAAAGTGAAAAACATAAAACCAAAAAAACCAACATTGAAATAAACCATGAAGATGGCCAAAACCCCCATATGAGGGCCCAGTAAAAAAATGAGGAGGTATAATATGAAAGAATATATGGAAACATAATTTTGAGACCCTAAAAATAAACATCCTAATGTTCATTGATATCATTGCGGGTTCACCATCTTGAAACTTGTTTTCTTTTATTAAGAAATAAAAATTGATGTAATAAATGAATAAGAGGATGTCCATTCTTTGCTAAATTTTACTATTTAAATGGGGAAGTATCATCATGATGTTTTATATTTATGAAATAAGGATAAAAAAATAAATTAAAAGTTTAATAATAACACCGAATAGGAAATTAAATATAAAAACCTAAAAAATTGAAGCATATAATGAAGCATATTTTTTGAAACCCTAAAAATAGACATCCCAATGGAAATATTATTATCTTTATCTTCAAGGAAATCTCATGTGAGAAAGAATCGTGCCACCCATTTACTTCTTCTAAATTAGAAAAACCATGATATAGAGTTTCTAAATATATTCAATTTTGATTCTCTCTCTCCCTCTCTCCATCATGACCAATCTAATCCCCTTAGGAGAATACAATCTTCCATGGTCCAATATTAATCATTGATCTATGCTATTGTGGGTAAAACTACCAATATAATATTGAAATAATTTTTGAAGGTTTAAAAACACCCTTGAAAAAGTTGGTTGAGAAAAAAAGACCAAAAACAAGAAAAAAACTTTTAAAAAACTCACAAAAATTTAATATAATGACAATTATTAAAGGGTAATGAAATTCTTGATAAATTTTTAATACCAAAAATTAAATAGTAACATATTTCCTCTCATTTTATTAAAAATACTTCCTATTTCTACTCACCCACTATGTAAGGGTATATACAACCTTGAATAAGTGTACAATCCCACTATATAATAGCTGTAACCCAACATCATATTGATCAAGACCCATACATAATGGTATAAACCAATTATCTAATGGTCAATTGGAGAAATGAAAATTTTACCGACCTTTGTATTAGGGATGAACCAAAAATAAAAATCTCATATAAGGGTAATATAAATATTTGTGTAAAGGTCAGGTGACCTCATCTAAGGGTAATCCAAAGAACCCACCGCCACATAAGGTTATACAAAACATATGTTATGTTAAATTAAAATAACAATGTGAAGATAAAAAAACTAAAAAAAAATTAAATCCAAATTTAATTAACAACACATAATTATGGAAAAAACAACAAAAATAGAGGGTTCATAGGAATAATATGGTTGTGTCGTTGGATTCTACTATGACGTCAAGGTGCTATATTTTACAAATACATGATATATTGATTCCTGATTCAATGAAATGATATAATAGATACATGATATAATGAAATATTATGAGTTTTCATTGTTATGAAACTTCATGTCCACACCATATTTTTTATAAAAACACATATTAAAAAGAATTATAATTTTTTTTCTCCATTAACATGTGGAAAACATGTTTCAAGGGAGATTTAAGTACAATGTTACATGTGGATTTTAATGGTTATATATGTTGGTAGAATGTATATTTAAACATATAAGGAACAATATGTGTGATAAATAATTTAACTGATAAACAAGGGAAAATAAAAATATAAAATAGATATGTTGTTTTAGAAGGATCCCTCCTTGAATGTGTTATTGTACATATACTTCATCGGAGATTTAAAAGATATATTACACATGGGTATAGTAACATGTATATGAATTCTCAGTTGAATGATTTAAATTTCTGAAGATATATATATATGTGGTCGGAAGAGATACGAGGTGATACAAAGGTGATACATGTAATGAACTCAATATGTAATTTTTTTGTAGTCGTTATTTTCAAAGGGGGCCTAATTTTCAATTTATTTTTTAGAGGAATAAAGGGTAGAGGAGTGTAAATGTATGGGGAAAGTAATTACTTCATTATTTTAAATATATTAATATTTAATACACTCCCTTATAACTAGTTGGAGGGGTTGGGTTTTCTGAGTGCTAATATATGATTTGAAAGTAGATTATTCATAGGGAAATGAGAATTTTTACTCAACCAGAGTTTGGTTCTTCCATTAATTCTATCATTCCAAACCTTATCCAATTTCTCTAATGAATTTTTTTTGAGTAGGTTATAAATTTAATTCACTAGATGGGTACCTATTCTCATACAAGTACCATATTCGATTTGGGAATGTTATATTCCAATGGGGTCTTTGGGTATCTAATTATTGATTAACCGAATTACCTGAGAGGCATTAAGGTATTTTTATAATAAATAGTGATGAAAAAAGATATTATTTACTTAAATATAATATAAAAAACATCTCCAATTAATTAATTAGTAATTTTACTCTATTTAGTGCTTGAACCAGTATTTATTATACTTATGTACACTTGAATTAATCAGGTGTATCTAAAAATAAATATAAACTTTTTCATAATAATTAAAAATCATTAAATATTTTTTCTAATTAATTATTTTGGGTTATACCTAAAGGTATATTTTTACTAAACCATTTTAGTTAATTAATACTGCATACTTTCATTTTATATTCTATTTTCTATGCTATATTAGAAAA